>JAJTUV010000149.1:0-1200000 GCA_021653895.1 Mastomys natalensis
AATCATAAACCATATGGTCTTGTGATTAAACCAATCATCTCCATTTTACAGATGAGGAAATTGGAATTCAGGCAATAAGCCTCATAGATCATCAGAGAAGAAGGATTCAAACAGGCAGCTCACTTGACAGCCTGCTCAAAGAAGCAGGAGTAGGGATTCCCCCCTCTGCATACTGGAACAGGCCATCTAACATCCCCAGACCTAAGCTGACATCAAGCAGATGGAAGGGCCTGAACTTAGGGATAGTTCCTATTCCTGTGAACTCTGGTGCTTGTCCTTTATATCTTAAAAGCTGTGTTATCCTACCTAAACTTACCTATTTATGTGCATATGTCTCTCTGTGTGTATATCATGGAGGTGCCCTCTGAAGCCAGAAAAGAGAGCATCAGACCCTCTGGAGCTGGGGTTACAGAAGATGTAAGCCACCTGATGTGGGTGCTTGAAACAAACCACCAGCCCTCTAGAAGAACAACAAGCACTTTTCCCACTAACCCGTATCACCAGCCACTAGCCCACGTGTTAATAAGATCATAGCTGAGGGTGACGGGGGCAGGGGGGGCGGGGCGGAGAGATGACTCAGTGGTTAAGAGTACTGACTGTTCTTCCAGAGGTCCTGAGTTCAATTCCCAGCAACCACATCTCGGCTCACAAGATGCTCTTTTCTGGTGTGTCTGAAGACAGCTACAATGTACTCATATACATAAAGTAAATAAATAATCCTTTAAAAAGGGTCATAGGGGCCAGGCGGTGGTGGCGCACGCCTTTAATCCTGGCACTTGGGAGGCAGAGGCAGGCGGATCTCTGAGTTCGAGGCCAGCCTGGTCTACAGAGTGAGTTCCAGGACAGCCCGGGCTACACAGAGAAACCCTGTCTCGGGGAAAAAAAAAAAAAAAAAAAGGGTCATAGGTCACTTAAAGTGGAAATTTCTGGTTTCTTTGGAAACTCAGTTGTGTTTTGTGAAGTTTTTCTGGAAGCTGTCTGATGAAAGGATGCCTTGCTGGAGTAGACATGTGGTGTTCTCTAGAAGCTGTCTTGTGAAAGGGCATGGGATGTTTTGCTCAACCAGACACGTGAGAGGGTGCATGATGTTTAGAAAGAGTAGAACCCAACAGTGAGCAATATTCTTGCATTGGTTCACCTTGCAATGGTCTGCTGCTGGTCTTTGCTGGTCTTCCCTTGCCGTGATTTCGTAGAGAGAAACGTACCAGGGAACTTCTGAATCAAGCTGCTGCTACTTATTTGTCTTTGGAATTGAGTCAAAGAATTACTTCTAAACAGGTCCACATTCTACTTTGTCCTATTAAGCATCTTTCTCCGCTACCTTTGATAGGAGGCTAGAAGAGAGGTTGAAGTGTTTGAGAATCAGTATTAAAGAAGGTTTTGAAAAATCTAAGCCTGCAGTCACTATTGCCCTATGGCTGGAGAATGACGTTGTTCAGTCTTCCCTCGTCCCCTGCAGTGATCACCTTAGTGCTCATATATGATCCTCTTAGGAAGGCTATTCCAGTAATAGGCTTCTCCTAGTTGCTTTGTTAGTCTAACAGGATGCATTGAAAGTTCATTTCTTTAATTTCAGTTTTTAAGAGCAACACCAAGCTATACCTCCAGTAGACTGGCCTGTAGGCAAGCTTGTAGGGCATTTCCTTGACTAGCAATTGTTGAGGGAGAGCATAGCTCACTGTGGGAAATGTTACCTCTGTTCTATAAGGAAGCAGGCTGAGCAAGCCATGAGGAGCAAGCCAGTAAGCAGCACCTCCATGGCCTCTGCATCAGCTCCTGCCTCCAGGTTCCTGCCCTGTGTGAGTTCCTGCCTTGGCTTTCCTCAGTGGATTGCAACTTGGGATATGTAAGCCAAATAAACCTTTTCCTCCCCTGATTTGCTTTTGGTCATGGTGTTTCATCACAGCAATAGTAACCCTAAGACAAATGGATATGGATATTTTGCCTAAATGTATGGCTATGTACCGAATGTGTGCAGTACCTTTAGAGCCAGAAGAGGGCACCAAGCTTCTCAGGCTGAAGTTACAGAAGGCTGTCATGGGACATGGAATTTAAAATCTTACCTTAAAACATTAAATTTACCTCTATTTTTCTGTTTTATTTATTTAATTTTTTTTTTTTTTTTTTTTTTTTTTTGGTTTTTTCGAGACAGGGTTTCTCTGTGTAGCCCTGGCCATCCTGGAACTCACTCTGTAGACCAGGCTGGCCTCGAACTCAGAAATCCGCCTGCCTCTGCCTCCCAAGTGCTGGGATTAAAGGCGTGCGCCACCACCGCCCGCTTTATTTAATTTTTAAAAAATGTGCATGAATGTTTTCCCTGCATGGATGTCTGTGCCCATGGATGCCAGAAAGACTGCAGATTTCCTGGAACTGATAGACAGTTGTGGGCTGCTGTGTGGTTGCTGGGAATTGAACCAGGATCCTCTGGAAGAGCAGCCAGTACTCTTAACAGCTGAGCCATCTCTCCAGGCTTCCCCGGCCCCCACTCCTGTGTTACATTTTTAAGTTAACTTAAGGCAAGCTGAAACCTTTACAGTGGACTATGCTTTCTACCTAAAACTTTACATTGTTCCATTTAGTGATAAAAATTTTCAAATAAAGCAAAAAAAAAAAAAAAAAAGGCTTTTTCTAAATTTTTTTCCTCTCTGATAGTAATTTGTTTCTGTGTCTTTTTGTTTTGTTTCGTTTTGTTTTGAAGACAGTCTCATCCTGTTTTTAAAATATGCTCTACAGATGCCACTGAATCCCTGAACCCAACCTGCTGCTACATTTCCTTCCTAGTTATTATCAAAATATTATTTTTTTAATTGCTTTAAACAAATCCAAATAGTTTGGCTGAGTATAAAAAAAATTCTATCAGCCGGGCAGTGGTGGCGCACGCCTTTAATCCCAGCACTTGGGAGGCAGAGGCAGGCGGATTTCTGAGTTCGAGGCCAGCCTGGTCTACAGAGTGAGTTCCAGGATAGCCAGGGCTACACAGAGAAACCCTGTCTCAAAAAACAAAACAAAACAAAATTTTTATCATTTAAGCCAGGATTAGCGGTGCTTGTGCTCTAGCACTGGAAAGGTGGGAGGCAAGAGGATTAGGGGTGCAAAAGCCAAGGCCAACCTGAGTGTTGGTAAAAAGTCCTCTACAGATGCTACGTATTGCCGTATTAGTCAGTGCAAAAGACTAAAGTCCTTAACAGACTGGAGCCGCTAACTAACCCTCACAGGAGGAGAGTCAGCTAACTTACCCTCACAGGAGGAGAGACAGTTCGGATAATTCTGACGTTCCAGCACTCGCGTCCTCCTCTGCCTCAGGCTGCTTGTGCTCCCACATTACTGGAGTACAGTGATCACAGAAGGTCGGGAGGGGAGGGGCACACAGTGATCACAGAAGGTGGGGGAGGGGAGGGGCACACAGTGATCACAGAAGGTGGGGAGGGGGAGGGGCACACAGTGATCACAGAAGGTGGGGAGGGGGAGGGCCACACAGTGATCACAGAAGGTGGGGGAGGGGGAGGGGCACACAGTGATCACAGAAGGTGGGGAGGGGGAGGGGCACACAGTGATCATAGAAGGGGGGGGAGGGGGAGGGCACACAGTGATCACAGTAGGTCGATGGGGGGAGGGGACTCTTCTACACAGCTATGGGGAGTCCTCCATGCTGAGGTGACACTTTTTGGTGATATGGCTGATTTGAAGTCATTCTTGTTCACAGGCAAGCCCACTTAGCTTGTTGGCTCACTCAGTGTCACCAGGGCCCTATCTGGATAGAAGGGACATTTGTACACGTCTCCCCAGGGAAAGTTCATTCCCTCAAAAAAGAAAGAATTCCATCATCAGCTCTTCTCCCCAAGATTTGAACTACTGGGGAGGGTGGGTGGGGTTACACCAATGTGGAGGCAGGAGGAGGGGGGAAGGATAGTGAGTTCCTGGGAGGGAGGGGGGGAAATGGGGTAAGGAGAGAACATCTGAAATGTAAATAAAATTTCCAATTAAAAAAAAAAATTTGAACTACTAACTTATTGTGCAGTTGTGTAGATCACCAATACTCAGTACCCTTTTAGCCACAATGACCCACTCACAAGCCCGCAGCAAGCTAGATTTCTATTTCAGTAACAAAGACTAAATGAAACATGACAACCATCCTGCATTGGTGTCTGCTTCCAACATAAGACCAATCAGAGAAAGTCAAAGAACTAAGCAGGCACATGCAGACATGTCATCGTAGGAACCTATCTATGGCAAGTATTCTTAATTTTGCTCTTAATTTTAATGCCAAATTCTTCCCTCCTTCTTCCTCCTATTTTTCTTGCAATTATGCAGTAGAGACCCCGGGCTGGAGAGTTCAGCTATTAAACATTCTCAGAGAACTGAAGTTTGGTTCCCAGCATCAGGCTGCTGAAGATTGCCTGTAACCCCAGTGTGCTCTCCTGATTTCCAAGGGTGTCTACACTCATGTATACACACGCGCGCGCACACACACACACATGCACACTCATGCACACGCATGCACGCACACACACTTGCACATGTGCATGTACACACACACAAATAATAAAAATAAATCTTTTTTGGTTTTGTTTTTTAGACAGGGTTTCTCTGTATAGCCCGGGCTGTCCTGGAACTCACTCTGTAGACCAGGCTGGCCTCGAACTCAGAAATCCACCTGCCTCTGCCCCCCAAGTGCTGGGATTAAAGGCGTGCACCACCACTGCTCGGCAAAAAAATAAATCTTAAAAGAAATAAAAAGGGATGTAGACATTCCATGGCAAGCCACCGAGGAGTGGTTAGGACTCTGAATTCTCACCACCGTTTCCAGAGTTCAAGTCCCAGTCAGGGCAGCCTCCTTTCAGGTTAGGGGTGGAACTCAGTTGTCAGAGTGCCTGTCTAATACACAGGAGTTCACAGCACGACATAAACTGGACACAGTCTCTCATAGCTGTAATCCCAGGCCTCAGGAGGTAGAGGCAGAAGAATCAGAAGTTCAAGACCCTCCCTGACTGTACAGTGAGTTTAAGCCCAGCCTAGGCTACCGAACTTTTTCTCTAAAATAAATTAAATAAATAAGTATGTGCCAAAATATGCCACTTTATCATAAGAGTTATTTTGAGCTAAATGCTACCAAAAGGAAATTAAAACAAGAAATACCATGCACTCTTCTATTTACCTAAAATCAAACATAAGTTTACAAAAAGAAAGTTGTGACACACTTTGAATTCCAGCACTCCAGAAGCTAAGACAGGTGGATCTTTGTGATTTTGAGGCCAGCCTGGTCTACACGGGGAATTCCAGGCCAGTCAGAACTACACACTCAGACCTTATCTAAAGCAAATAACTGATCACCGCAGAATGTAGGCTTTGCCTTTAAAACCCCCTTGGTCTAAACGGTTGGGATGGAGGTACATATTTTACACACCTAGCCCCAGATTCTCCCAGCATTCCCACGCCTCAGTCCTCCCTAGTGTATCCTGACCCCAACTCTGAACTTTCCAGCCCAGGGGCTTGCCCTTCCTCCAGAGGCTCCTCCCTACATAATCCAGACATTTCTCCTCCTCTTCCTCCTCCTCCTCTTCCTCCTTCTCCTCTTCTCCCCTCTCCCTCCCACCCTCCCCCTCCTTCTTCTTCTCTTCCTTCTCCTCTTCTCTTCTCTCTCTACATGCACACCCTTTCTCTCTTTTTCTTCCCTCTCCCTCCCCAGGCCAACTCCCCTAACCTCAATCCTTGGGGTCAGTGAACTCACCTGAGAGTAGCTTCTCAATAAACATGTCGCCGGGCATGGTGGCACACATCTTTAATTCCAGCACTTGGGAGGTAGAGGCAGGCAGATTTATGAGTTCAAGGCCAGCCTGGTTTACAGAGTGAGTTCCAGGACAGCCGGGCTACACAGAGAAACCCTGTCTCGAAAAACAAAAAACAAAAACCTACACCATTCCCAATTAGCATTCTCTGTCTCTGTTTCTCTCTCTGTGTGTGTGTGTGTGTGTGTGTGTGCATGTGAGACAGAGAGAGAGAGAGAGAGAGAGAGAGAGAGAGAGAGAGAGAGAGAGAGAGGCCTGTGGATCAAACATAGGCTCTTAGCTACTGCTCTAGCACCAGGCCTGCCTGCCTGCTCCCATCCTCCCTGCCATGATGGCCACGGACTCTAACTCTATGGAATCATGAGCCCCAAATTAAATGCTTTCCTTTCTAAGTTGCCCTGGCCATGGTGAGTTTTCACAGTAACTAAGGCATTGTATTGGACTTTAAGATCCAAAACCAGGAGACACACTCCCCAGAAACACTCGTGGATGGGATTCACTGCAATATAACGTGAGGTTTATTGATGATAGATGTTAACCAGTATACTGGGTTTCCCCTATATGCAGACAAGAGAACCCCAAGCCAAAGTTGGGAACAGTTTTTATACAGAGGTCACGAGGGAAACCACAAAGCCTGACCTTCTTAGGTCCTGTCTTTAGGTGACTCAGATTATGACAAGGAGTGTCCTGGAATGTGTCTGTGTGCTCTGGGTCTTCCTCACCCGCAGGTGGTCCCTCCCCTGTGGTCTGAGGAATGTTAATCAGCCTCTCCCTTTTTCCTCTGAAGGTTAATCTAGCTAGTGTCCTCTGACAAAGGAATGTGCTCCTGTGTCCTGGGACAGTGAGATTTTTTTCAATTTTAAGTTCAAACCAAGACCTGAAAGTCCTACAATTGCTCTGCTGGAGGACCTGAGTTCAGCTCCTCCCACTCACATGGTTGCTCACAACCACCTGCCATCGTCACTCAGTTCCAGAGGCCCCATGCCCTCCGACCTCTACAGGCACCGATCACATGCATACTTGCAGACAAAACACTCATAAAAACAAAATAAGTAAATCTAAAAATGTTCAATTAAAAAAAAAATTTAAATCCCAACCTGGTCTACAGAGTGAGTTCAGGACAGCCAGGGCTATACAGAGAAACCTGTCTCGAAAAACCAAAAAAAAAAAAAAAATAATAATAATAATAATAATAATAATAAATAAAAATCAGATGTCAGCAGCTTATCCACTTTCATTTGTGCGTGAATTTTCTTTCTTTTTTTCTTTTTTTTTTGTTTTTTTTGTTTTTTTTCGAGACAGGGTTTCTCTGTGTAGCCCTGGCTGTCCTGGAACTCACTCTGGTGGAACTCACTCTGTAGACCAGGCTGGCCTCGAACTCAGAAATCCGCCTGCCTCTGCCTCCCAAGTGCTGGGATTAAAGGCGTGCGCCACCAACGCCCGGCTGTGAATTTTCAATATCAATGCCAGAATATAAGTCAGAGATATAAATCAAATGTTGCAGCAAACAAATTCCAGTATTCAGCTTTATAGCCATTGTAAATAAATGTGTCAGTTTTTTTTTTTCCTAGAAAATGGCAACACTTGTGTTATAAACATTAAAAGTTCTTATAGGCTCATAGACAGGAAGCTGAGACCAAATATGCACTGTCGAGAATGTGAGATGTCACATCAGAGGCAGCCAAGATCTGAGTCTGAAGGGAGAGAGCAACCCCGAGGTTCAAACAGAGGACCATCAAGAGAAACAGACATCTTGGCTAGTGTGATGGGGCTCCTGAGGGGAAAGAGCCTTCTGTGTCAGAGAGAATTCACTCCTTGGCCTTACAGGTTTCCACACTGTGTGCCCTAGCCTTCATACCAGAAGTAACGAGGCAGGAGAAGGCATGGAATAAAAGCGAAGCTAGGATTCAAGCTTGTCTTGGGCCTGGCTATGGGGGCTGGGCTTGTAGCTGCAGGGTTGGGGCGGGAGGTGGGGGTTGAGACTACAAGGCCACACCCCCTTTGCTTATCAACTCTGAGCAGAGAGGGACTTCCGGGAAGTGACAGGATTTCAGCTCAACAAACTAAGGGCCTGTCTCAAGAAGGAGACCGGAAGCCGGGCGGTGGTGGCGCACGCCTTTAATCCCAGCACTTGGAGGCAGAGGCAGGCGGATTTCTGGCCAGCCTGGTCTACAGAGTGAGTTCTAGGACAGCCCGGGCTACACAGAGAAACCCTGTCTCGAAAAAACAAACAAACAAAACAAAAAAAAAAAAAAAAGGAGACCGGAAGAGAACGAACGTGAGGCTGGGGGTTCAAGTACTCGGGAAGCTGAGGCAGGAAGATCATGAGTTCCCATCAGCCTGCGCTGCAGCGAGAGGGAAGGATAGAGGAAACGAAAGGAAGGGAGGGAGGGAGGAAGGGGAGGGGTAGGAAAGAGAGCACTCTTCAGTCATGAAATTTTAATAACAGGCCCTTCCAGGAATGCAGGCTCCACCCCATCACCAACACTTTCCCCAGACAGTGTACTTTCAAGTGTGTTCCATTTTTAGTACAAATATCGGCTCCCACTGACTTCCTAGGAATTGGGAGGCTGCCAACGGATGGGAGTGACATTTAAAAGGAAGTTCCCACCGTATTATTTCACAGTTTAATTTACATAGATGACAGTTTGGTCTTTCTTGGAAACAGTATTTAGATTCCACAGACTCTGAAAATGCAGTATTAATATGACTACTAACATTAGAAGTAGGACTTTAAACTCAGAAATAAGAATTGTAACCTGAGCTGAGCCTGATGGTGCATGCCTTTGATCCCAGTGCGCTCGGGAGTCAGAGGCCTGCCGATCTCTGTGAGTTCAGGCCAACCCAGTTCCTACATAGTGTGTTCTGGAATGGCCAGGGCTATGTAGAGAGATCCTGTCTCCAAGAAAAATAAGCAAGGCAAATAAAAAGAAAAAGAAAAAGGAGGAGGAGGAGGAGGGGGAAGAGAGAAGAAGAGGAGGAAAAGGAGGAGGAGTTCTGTATTAAATGATACCATTTATATTCTCTCTCTTTTTTAAAAAGATTTATTTATTTTTTTAATGTGAGTATACGGTAGCTGTCTTCAGACACATCAGAAGAGGGCATCAGATCCCATTACAAATGGTTGTGAGCCACCAGGTGGTTGCTGGGAATTGAACTCAGGACCTCTGGAAGAGAGTCACTGCTCTTAACCGCTGAGCCATCTCTCCATCCCCATTTATATTCTTTACGGATTGGATTAGACCCTTAGTTTTAACTTCATAAAACTGAAAGTCTGGTATTAATATTAGTATACCACAACCAGCTGGCTTAGTGCCTTGACCTGATTTGGAGCCATGAGAGAATAAAGGACAAACACTCAAGAAATGAAAGACACACAGATGGAAAAACTGGGGTCAGGTGGATTGTGTGTGTACTCTGATGGCATGGCACCAACTACCGGGCACCTTAAAGTGTTTATCAGGTACAGCATAGTGGGGAAGGGTCAGCTAATCTTGGTAGGAGGTCTCTGTAAACAAAAAGTCTCTGGCTGTGAACACCCAGGAAGAGGAAGCTGAGTTGCTAGTCTTTGTACACACTAGAACTTGCACAATGTCAACTTTGCCATTTGGACCAGAGGAAGAGTTTGCAGTCCCTCTGAGCTTCCCCCTGGAGGAGGGCTTTTCCACGCCCGTGGGTCCTTGGCATGACCAAGCCCCTATCAACCAAACACATTCACTGAGAATGTCAACCACTCTTTACAGTCACTGAAGACTCCCTCTGCACCCCACGTTACTATTTTTAAATAATTAGACAAAAGTAAAGTAAATCCATAAAAATGAATTATATGCTTTTTAAAAAGGCAGATCACGAATCAGTCATCAGCAACAGGACTGGTTAGTGTTGGATGACTAACAACTGAGGTTATGCATAAACAAGGTTATTCAAAGAATGACCCTACTTCTGACAGGCAGCTAACAGGTACCCAGGGATGTCTGGTGTCTCCAGTGGAGTTCCCTAGAGAGATGGGATCCAAGCTCAGGACATTTGGTACCCAAATTCCGAAGCACTATCAAGGTCACTCCTACATTTGGGCACAGTGCACCCCGTGCACTCGGCACATCCAGCTCTCTCCCGATGGTGAGTGATTGGCCCGTGCATCCTGCAGAACTTCCTGTTGCGAATTTCTGCTTGAACCAAATAACGTTTACTGATGTTACTTAAGGAAATGGTTTAAACCTGGACCACTCGGAATGCACATAAACTAATTCCAGATGGTTAATGGGTTAATGAAAGTAAATTAAACAAGGATCACTAGAACAAAAGAGAATTAAGTCACCCTTATAGCTCTGGAAGATGAAACATTTTCTAGATAAACTAGGAATAAAACAGTTTACTAGATAAATATTTTACACTTCATAGAACTCAAATAGAAAGACAAAGATTAAACAAAGTACTTTCACCTAAAATGACAAAGGACTAAATATCATTATTACTTTTAAAAGTCTGTGGATGTGATTACACAAAGCTTTTTATCTCAACACTCAGGAGACTGGACAACTGAGATGGAGTCAGCCTGGTTTACAGAATGAGTTCCAGCGAAGTCAGGGCTCACAGAGAAATTCTCTCTTGAAAAACAAAATAGTAATACGTGGCAGGATTTTTTTCAGCCCATTGTATTTGCAGCGGAGATCAGTGATTGGGCAGTAGAAGAGGTGGGTGGAGCTAGGAATTGGGAGGAGGAAAGAACAAGGAGGAGAAGGAGATCGGAGAGAAAATGGCAGTAGATGTCCCCGTGTCTCTAGCAGTCGAAGGGGTTATTCTTATCAAGGTTAGGTAAATGGGCTAGCAATTCTAATTGTGTGGGCATCTTATGTATTGAGTATTTGCTGATATATAAATCTATTTGGTTAATCTTTAAACAGTAAGAGTCTTCTTTCTACCGGGTACCTCAAGGATGGTGGTAATTGTCTGGGGTTGAGCTGAGGACTATGAGGGTGGTGGAGTTGGCCCAAGGGCCACGCTTAGAGCCATGGAGTCCATGTCTCGTGGGTCCCGGGCCGGTGCTCCTGGCTAGCCAGTGCTGTTAGTGCGGGAACATAGAGCAGGAACATGGCGGAGGCCAGGAGCTAGCCGAGCCGCCCTCCCACTACAGTAATAAATAACAATAAGTTTAAGGAACATAGAGATGGCTGCATTTAAGGGTACTTCCACTCTTCCCAAGTCTGAATTGGCTCCCAGCATCCAAAACCACCTGGAACTCCAGCCCCTGGGAACTGGCACCTTCTTCTGGCCTCTGTGAGCACCTGCTCTCACACACAAAACAAACTATTTTAAAATAATATTAATAGAGTTAGAAAGAGTACTGAGAATCAAGGTGTCTGTAACTCCTGAGGATACAATAACCTCTCTGCCTCCTCCGGCACATAGTGCAGGCAAAACACTCAAATATATAAAATAAATAAATCAAAAACAATTTTTTAAAAGAATTAGGAAGTCAAAGCAGCTGACTGCATGTCAGCTCTCAGAAGCCAAGAACAGTGAGCTACTGGTCAGCTTGACCTTCTCCACTTATGCAACCCAGGTCCCACCCACAATGAGAAGGAGTCTTTCCACGACAATTAACATAATTAGGATACTCCCCCACAAACACTTGAGAGGCCCTTCTCCCAGGCGATTCTGGATTCTGTCCTGTTCTCAGATCCTTGCTTTAGGAGCTTAGGACGGCTAATGAAGATCAAACATGGCACTAACCCTGAACTAAAATAGGAAATCATTCGTTCCTATAGCCACAAGCAACTTAAGTGGGTTGTAACCTTCAAATTATCAGAGCAGCTAGCTGGGCATGGTGGCCCAGGCCAGTAATCTCAGCACTGGAAGGCAGAGAAAGAAGGCAGTTGTAGGTTATCCTTGGCTAGGTAGCAAATTCAAAGCCAGCCTCGGCTACTTTTGACTCTTGTCTCAATAACCAAAAGGCAATCAGAGCATCATGAACACTGGGAAAACCCTGAGAAATTACCTCAGCCTAAGAGGTTAAAGAGTCACCACAAATCCATCTAAAATCTGATGATTCAGAATTAGAATCTCGCCTTACCAAAGGATGGGGAACACGCAGGACAAAAACAAAGAAACAAAGGAGAGTGCTTTTCAAGATGGCTGTTCTCTTCAAAGTCCCAACCCCAGAACATCCTGACAAGCAGAGGAAGCGTCTGTGTGTATCCAGCACAACCCTGAGAACAGGCAGTCTACAGCTACTAGCTAAGTCTCAGACAAGGGAGGCCTCAGAAGAGCCATAAAAACCCAGCCTGCAGGCAGCTCAGCAGACGCTGGTCTCCAGCACACCTCGACAAAGCCACATGTTCTAAAAACCGTTCCAGTGACTACATGTATTCCCTTCTCCTGCCTCTGGCCTTGGTGACTGTTGAGTTCTGTCGGCCTGGCTAAGCACACTGAGTTGACCAGAGCCTCCATGATCTCAAGGAACATCAGCCACAGAGCCAGCATCCACTCTGTTCTTCCCAGTAGTGGATGTGGACATGGTGGCCCGATATGTGCACTGGGCACTCGGATTTGTGACACACGTGTGCACCTCTAACCAATGTCTGTGAGTGAGCTCTGCCTCTGGTGATTGATGGCATCTCTTAGAGCTAGGTTGCTAGATTTTTTTTTTTGGTGGGAGTTGTTCCCCTTTTTATGAGTAAACAATAAACTGCACTTGAAAAAACACTTGACTGTCCCCCCCCTGCCCCGTGACACGTAAAGTATGTTCAAGACAACCACAGAGAAAACAGTAATGTTTGAGTGAGGCGTAAGAGGAAAGTGGTATTAACAACATGTAAATACATTTTTTTTTAAATGTGTGTGCATGTATGCTAAGTGTGCCTCGTGGAGGCCAGATGACCTTGGTTCTCCTGGAGAGGTCACACATGATAGAGGTCAACCTCCCATGGGTGCTGGGAACTGAGGACAGGACTGGGCCGTCTCTCCAGCACAGTGACACCCTTATTTTGAAGGTGACATTTCATTACAAGTGAGAGCATGCTTCTGTTTTGTTGTTCTGCTTTGAGGTGAGACCTTTAGTCTTCCTGACTCAGTTTCTCAAGCCCTAGGATTACAGATGTGCACCACAACCACACAGCTGTGTTTTTTTTTTTTTTAATTATCCAGGGCTGGAGATGGTGGTACATGCCTTTAATTCCAGCACTCGAAAAGCAGAGATAGGCAGGTCTCTGTGAGTTCAAGGCCAGTCTTTACACTGACTCAAAAATCTAAAATTTGGTGCTGAAACCAAGACAGGGCATCTCATGTCCACTAGAGCCCCAGTCTCTGCACACGGACCTCCCTTGTTCCCATCCACAGGCCAGACTCTAGTGGGCCTGGCAGGGCTGAGCCGCCATCTTGCTCAGGCAGTTGTTTTCTGTTTTCTTTCACCCTCAGTGTCCTTCTCTCACTTCTGTTTTGCTGTGACACAGTCTAACACCCAGATGGGAGTTGTTCCATGCATCTAGCACAACCAAAAACATCAGGGCAAAGTAACTCATGAGATTTAACTGGGAGGCAGCCCAGTAGCTCTTGAGGCCTCTCAAGTACCACCTCCGCGCAAACTTTCCACAGCCCAGCGAGCCTGGACATGAGCGAACCTGGACATGAGCGAGCCTGGACATGAGCGAGCCTGGACATGAGCGAGCCTGGACATGAGCGAGCCTGGACATGAGCGAGCCTGGGAATGAGCGAGCCTGGAATGAGCGAGCCTGGAATGAGCGAGCCTGGACATGAGCGAGCCTGGAGATGAGCGAGCCTGGAAATGCCTTTCCTACTCTCCAGGCCGTTTGACCGTTCCCAAGCCCTGGATACCTCTGCTTACTGCATTAGAACCCCGTTTTTACCTTTGGTTCCACCCCTACCATGGGTTCCAAATTACCTGAGGGAAAGGACACACCCTTAACCTGTCTGTGGTCTAATCTAAAAAGCTCCATTTGGGAGACTTCAGACCAGCCTACTTGTTTGGCCCTCAGTTCCAATCTGGCCTCAATATACGCTGAGCAATGGCCACTGCTGGCTTAAAATTGGGAACTTTCTATTTTAATATCTAAACTGATTTAGATAACTTCATAAGATGGAATGGAGAATGGCCCAAGGCTCCTCGCCCTGTATAACCCCTGTTAGACTTGGCGTGTGGCTTAGAACAGACCACACCAGACCACAGGGTTCCATGGGGGAGGGGACAAAGGTGGGGAGAGAAATGGGAGTAGATGTCGGGGAGAAGAGAGAGAAAGGTCAGGGGGGTCTGCCTTTTTTTTTTTTTTTTTTTTTGTTTGTTTTTGGTTTTTTCTCTTCTTTTTTTTTTTTTTTGGTTTTTCGAGACAGGGTTTCTCTGTGTAGCCCTGGCTATCCTGGAACTCACTCTGTAGACCAGGCTGGCCTCGAACTCAGAAATCCGCCTGCCTCTGCCTCCCAAGTGCTGGGATTAAAGGCGTGCGCCACCACCGCCCACAGAGCCCTGGTTTTTTCGAGACAGGTTTTATGTGTAGCCCAGGCTGTCCTGAACTCACTCTGTAGACCAGGCTGGCCTCGAACTCAGAAATCCACCTGCCTCTGCTCCAAGTGCTGGGATTAAAGGCATGCGCCACATCGCCTGGTCATCTGGAGTTTTTTATAGTTCACAAAGTCACTCATATATGAAGAATGCCATGGTTTACTTTTAAATGTAATGTCTTTATGTTAAAATAATAGGCTGGTTCTGCCTATTTATATGGTCGGTGACTTAGCCTTTTCCCAGGTAAAGGTGAGGTAGCCAGGTGGATTCTGGGAGTGTATGGCGGTTGCCTTGGCAACGATGTAGTGTCACCTGAATGTGATGTCATTGAGTTCAGACCTGATACCAACATACCTCCCTTTTTCTTATTATAAAGAGAAGAAAAAAGGGGAGGGGAAGCCAACGGTGAAAGAGGAGTTGAGGTGCCTTGTCTCTTAAACTACTTCCTGGTGTGTAGGGGCATAGTCCATTGTGGGGAGCATCTGGCTTTCACCATTGGGGTCCACTCGGTAGATGTGTGCATCAGGTTCCTCTGTGGACAGCAGCTGGTAATCCTCTGGCAGGAATGATTAATAAATTGGTTGGAAATAATAACACCAGGAGGATGACTAAAAGGGTGTTACAAGAGAGAGTATCTGCTTTTATGTGGGTTTTTCAAAAATCTCAGAACTGGAGGTCTCATGTTCCCTAAAAACAGCATTCTTCTTGGAGGAACTGGTGAAGACCATCTTCTTTGGCTGTCAGGACATCTGGCCCCGTCAGTTCTGAAGCACCACAGCTGGAATCCCGCGGGTCTTGTATATAGAAACGAGTGTCTTGCAGTGTTGGTAGAAGTGGTTGGTCTGTAATCCTAGCATATGTATCTGACATGACCAATATGGGCAGCCCCCATAATCGTCTGGCCAGTTTCTACAATAATCTTCTGTCTGGGCAAAAAGAAAGCCAGTATAGAGAACATAATATTTAGATGATAACAGATATAGGAATGATGGCAATTTGGATTGGTTCTTGGCATCCGGCTATGAAACGGTTTCCTGACCCTGTTTGTAAAGACTGTTATCTGTGGGTGTCTCTTGAACCTCGAACCTCCAGATGTAAGGGCTGACCTGGATAGAAACAAACAGCAGGGAGAGGACGAGAAACACATGTCTAGTCCAGTGAGGTCAAGCTCGGCTGCCGGAGTGGAGTCTCATTTTCTGGGATTGAGGACAAGGTGGGTGATTTCAATGTCCTCTGGAGCTTAACAGAGCACGGTCCTGTTAGGGTCGACGTGTATGAAGGAGAGTCGATTTTAGGTGGAGGGATGAAAAGCATGAGGTGAGACAAGTGGACCCAATGAGGGAGTCCTTCAAGTTTAGCAGCTGTAGGGGTCACGAGAATTACCTTAAAAGGGCCCTGCCATTTGGGAGAGAGAGGTGAGGGCCGATGATCTCCAGTGTTGACAGGCAGTGGACAGGAGACAGTGTGTGGTCGAGTTAGATGGTGGTCAGCAAAGTTCCAAAAGAGATAATGGAGGTGGCAAAGTAATGGGGTGAGCAGATGGTCTGGGAGGGGAGAGCATTTAGGTGAAAGACCAGGAGTTAGAACTGGACATCCATACATGAGTTCAAAGAGTGAGATGAGGAGAGGCCACTTGGGGAGAGCTCGTAGCCTGAGAAGAGCCAGAGGTAGGAGTTTTTACCCAGTCAATATGACGTTCCTGTGACAGCTTGACAAGAGTGGTTTTTAAAGAGGGGTTAGTTCTCTCTACCTTACCTGAAGATTGAGGGTGGTAGGTAGTATGAAAATGTCAGGGGATGTCTAGGGCCTTAGATAGAATCTGAGAAACCTGGGAAGTAAATTCAGGACCATTGTCTGAGTGAAGGGAGGCTGGGACACCAAATCGGGGGATAATCTCTCTGAGGAGGAGATCAGAGACTGTCTGAGCCCTTTTGTTAGTTGTAGGAAAAGCTTCTACCCAGCCTGAGAAGGTGTCCACCAGGAGGTACTTGGCAGGTTTTACAGCACGGATATGGGTAAAGTCAAATTGCTGGTCAGTTCCAGGAGGGAACCTCTAGCCTGATGAGTAGGAAAAGGGGTGCTACGATGCTTTGAGTTGGCATCTGACATCTGACAGATTTTGCAATAAGCAGTGATAGATTTTTAAGAAACTTAAGTCCTCAGGAGTAGGCTGTAGGTGGGTCTTAACAAAATAAGACAACGCTTGGCTGTTGGGATGAAAGAGTTGGTGAAGGTAGGACAGAGTTTGACTAGTGTCAGGGGGTGCAGGTGGGGATGTGGGTTGCAGTGTAAGAATGTCCTGGGGAGGGTGAGATGAGTCTAGGCCCCTAAAGGCTGCAGCTCTAGCTGCCTCATCAGCTCGGTTGTCTTCCTTGGAGACAATAGTCATCCGTCTGGTGGGATCTGCAGTGGACAATCCCAATAGCTGTGGGGAGATGGGAGGCCTTTAGCATGGCCATAATTTGGTTTGCATTAGTTACTGATCCTCCTTTTGTGTGGTAAGTAACCCAAGCTCCTTCCAGATAGCAGCATGGGATAGGAGGATATGGAAAGCATATTTGGAATCTGTGTAGATGTTGAGGGATTGTCCCTGTGCCAGCTGGAAGGCACGGGTAAGGGCTATTAACTCAGCCTGTTGGTTGGTGGTATGAGCAGGAAGAGCCTGTGCCTCCACCACCTTGGTGTCTGACACTATGGCATAGCCAGCTTTCCTGACCCCTTCATGTAGAAAGGAGCTTCCATCTGTATACCAGGTAAAGGTGGCTTGAGGCAATGTGCCCTCCTGTATGTGTGAAGGATGAGGTAGTAATTCTTCTAGGGTTTCAGTGCAGGAGTGAGATAGGGAGTAGTCAGTGTTAGGTCAAGAAGATTGGAAATATTAAGAGGTGGGCATGATTGAAAAGTGAGGGTGGAGTCTTCTATTAGAGCTACCTGGAGAGAAAGAACCCTGGAGGGAGGTAGAGTCTGTAAGCCTTTATAAGTTAGGAGCTGTGACAGGTTGTGAGAAGAGAGAACAAAGAACAGTTATAGGCAATTCCAGGGTTAGTTTCTTTGACTCTCGAATAAGGAGTTCAGCAGCTGCTAAGGTATGAGTACAAGGTGCCCATCCCTGGATGGTTAGATCTAGTCTTTTTGACAAGTATGCTACGGGTGCAAAAGATGGTCCCAGTTGGTGACCTAAGACTCCAAGGGCAAATCCTCCTTTTCAGTTACGCAGAGGGAAAAAGGATAATTCAGGTCAGGGAGATGTACCTGGTAGAGTCCAGTAACTAGATGACAACAGGAGAATGATGTTTAGCAACAGAGGGGCTCTGGATGTCCCAAACTCTGGGGTCCACCTGAGAAGCTGGTAAGGGAAATGACATGTTAGTGTTAGTAGGTTGGCTGGCTAAAAGGAGGAGCAGAGGAACTGCTGGCGAGCTTGGGATTAAGCGAATTGGTGGAGCAAAGGAAATAGAAGCTCCCAATTTAGCTAAAATATCCCTTCCCAATAAGGGGACAGGACAGGTAGGCACTACCAAAAAGGAATGGGTGAGAGGTACACCCCTAAAAATGCAACTAAGTGGGGGGGGTCTGGTGAGGAAGGTAATATTGTCCTCCTACCCCGACAATGGGAAAATGCGAAGATGAGGTGGGTCCCCAAAACTCTGTCAGGACCAAGTAAGTGGCCTCAGTGTCCAAGAGGAAGGAGATGGGTCTTCCACATACCATAATATCTACCCAAGGCTCCCTGCTAGTTATAGGTGTGGTCGGGTAGAGAGAACTCGGGCCCGTCAGTCCTCCATAGCCAAGTCTAGAAGGTCAGCTGAAGGGTTTTCTGGGAGCGATGTCCCTCTGTTCTGAGCGACACGAGGGCAATCGACAGCCCAATGTCCCCTCTGATGGTACCTGGGACATGGTCCCCTTGGCTTGCTGGGGTTGGGGCAAGCCTTCACCCAATGACCATGTTGACCACATTTATAGCCAGGATCCAGGTGGTCTCTGAGCCTTCAAAGACCAGGAGTCTGGTGTAGTGGCTGAGGTTGGTCGGATAGCCTTTGCCAGCATGTGGTATTTCTATTTCCGGGCTTTCTCATCTCTCTCATGGTACACCTTGAAGGCCATTGCCAAGACTTCTGCCTGTGGAGTTAGGGGCCCCCTCTCCAATCACCTAAGTTTAGCTTTTATGTTGGGGTAGTTCTGGGAAAAAAAGTAGGTCATCAGAAGTTGCTTACCTTCTGGGTTTTCAGGGTCCAAATTAATATACTGCAATAAAGCCTTTGTAAGGCATTCTAAGAACTGAGACGGGTTTTCCTGTTTGTCCTGGACAACCTCTTGGAGTTTCTCAAAGTTTACTGGCTTTCTTAGGCCTGCCAAAAGACATGTTATAAATCTATCTCTGGCTAAGATACCACCTGTGGAATTATAATTCCATCGAGAATCCTGGTCAGGAACTGCCTCAGATCCGATTGGATATGTTCCGTCTGTTTGATGAATCTGATCTGAATGCATTTTTGCCTCTTTCCAAACTCGCCTGTGTTCATCAGGAAGCAAATTGTTAGTGAGAATCATATAAATATCATGGAAAGTCAAGCTATAGGATTGAGCCATGTACTGGAACTCTGGGAGTTGAGCAGGTTTCATGGCTAAGAGAACCTTGGGTGTGGAACAGGCAGAACACATGGAAGGATTAGAATGAAGGTAGATAAATGCTCAAACATAAGGGATGTCTTTCCATTTACCAGACTGCAGGCAGTATGTTTTAAGACCCTTTAAAATAATTGAGTCTAGCGTGCCATGAAGTGGCCACTTTAGTCCATTATCTAGAGGGTACCGAATCCAGACCTTATTGCAGAGGTGTATCAGTTTGGAAGGCCTCAAATCAGGCATTAATCTTAGAGATTTGAGGTTTTTCAGGAGACAACCCAGTGGAGTGTCTGCGGGTACAGTTGAAGACAACGTGTTGCCCATTTGGTGATGGGGACTGTTATCGAGCTATCTATCTGTCGGGGTCCCGAAAGAAAAGCTGGCAATAAAAAAATCAGGCAAACAGCCTAGATATCATGTCATCATGAGAATATCTAGGGGCCTCGGCAGAACTCCCGGAGTTCACCAGAAAGTAGCCCACCTGGTACCAAGATTTCTGGCAGCTGCAAGAGCTTGGGAGGAGCTGGGAGCCACTTTCGAGGGGGGAGTCACCCAACAGCCAATGTCCTAAGTTGTAGGTCAGCTAGAGGCCAGTCATATGGACTGGGGCAATGAAAAGCCAACCCCTTAGCCCAGGGAAGGCTGGCCAGGCCCTAACTGGGCGTCCAGGGTCCCTCCTACCAATTGGAAACTCCTTACCAATTAATATGCCAGTGTGTGTTTGCGGGCTTGTGCAGTCTGGTATCAGGAAAGGTGGAACCGTGAGGTCTGTGTCCCTGTCTGGCTACCCAGCCCACATGGCAGAGTACCACGTGGGGGCCGCAGCCGCACAGCTCACATGGTGGAAGTTTTGCAAGCCTCGCAGCAGCAGATCGAGGTTGCAGCAGCGGTGGAAATGACGGCAGGTAGCAGTGGATCTTAATTTAGCAGAGGCGGCTGCGGCCAGCGAACCATGTGGCTTCGGTCTTGCACAGGGTCATAGCAGCCAACAGCTGGCAGGAGCTGCCGCGGTACCTGAAGTATCCGAGTCACAACACCAATGATGGACTTCTGCACGCAGCTTAGAACAGACACACCAAACCAAACGGTTCCACAAGGGGGGGGGGGCAGTTATTAGGGCAGAGGGCAAAGGTGGGGAGAGAAGCAGGAGGAGATGGCAGAGAAAGGAGAGAAGTAGAGGCCAGCCATGACCATGTGGAGAGAGGAGGGAAGGGAGAGGGGAGTGGGGAGGGGAAAGAGAGAAGCTAGAGGCAAGAGCAAGAGAGAGAGAGGAGGAGGCAAACAGTCCCTTTTATAGTGGGCAGGCCTACTTGGCTGTTGCCAGGTAACTGTGGGGAGGAGCAAACCTGGCTATTGTCAGATAACTGTGGGGGTGGAGATTAGACAGAATACTAACAACCCCTAGTTCGTTTGAATCCTTCCCATCTTGCTGCTCAGCTCTTGCAAGCACATCCAGAGCTGAAAGACCCATCATGTCTACTTGGTGTCCAAACCTACTTCCTCTAACTGAGATAGAACAGTCTTTCTAGTCTCATGACTCCTTTGTCTAGATTCCTGTGGAGAGAATCTCTTGTGTTCTGTATGGATGCAGCACCTGTCAATAAAATGCTGATTGGCCTATAAGCTTGGGCAGGAAATAGAAGGTGGGACATCCAGGAGAGAGGCTGAATTCTAAGAGAGAGCCAGGCACAGAAGGATTCGCTATGGTACATGAAGAAAGACAGCCGCATTGCAGAATTTAGATTAAAATAAATCAGATATTAAGTCATTAGGCAGTCAGAGAATGAACCATACCTTATAACCAAGGTGTCTGTAAATACAATAAAGTCCCAGAATTGTTATTTCTGGAATAGAGGCATAGCTTACAGTAAACACCCCGAACAGATTGCATGAGATCCTGGCCTCTGCAAGCACCAGGCACACACATGGTGTACAAATGAAAAAAAAAAAAATTAAACTTTTTAAAAAAAGTTATAAACAAAAACACCTACTAGAAAAAAAGTAAGTATATTTTAAATGAAAATGGATCAAAGAAGCATAGTTAGTTTGTCAGATTAATCTAGAAAGTGATTCTCAGGACCAGCTGGGACTCTGACTTTATCATGGTCAGAGAGTCACCAGGCCACCCTTCTGCTTCTCAGGCATGCAGCATGCTAGATCTCTACCCAGTCTCCCAGTGCTTGAAATGTGGCTAATTCAAATTCAGACATAAAACTCTACCTACCCCAGACTATAAAGACTTGTATGAAAACTACATTTTAGTAATAATTTTTTGCATTGCTTACATGTTGAAATTATAATTGGATTTGTTGAGTTAAATAAAACATACTGTCAAAATTGTTTCTTCCTCTTTTTGTGTGTGTGTGTTGGGGGGGGGGTTGTTTTGCTTTGAAGACAGGGTCTCTCTGTGCAGTCTTGGCTGTGGAACTAGCTCTGTAGACCAGGCTGGCCTCAAACTCACAAAGATCTCTGTGCCTCTGCCTCCCAAGTTCTGGGATTAAAGGCGCTCACCAGCACCACCTGACTGTTTCCCCCTTTTTAACAGGACTGCCAGAAAATGTTAAACATATCTGTGACTTGAATTCTAGATAGCATTATATGTCCATTCAAGAGTGATGATCTAGAACACAGACCAAGAAGAACTACTGCAGTCAATGCAAACATGCAACCTCCCTACAAATGAGTATGTCAATACCCAGGTGTAGACCCCAGTAACTCTCCCCAGCCCACTCTCTATGAGTCACAGTGGATGGGCATTGCAGGAACATGGTGAGGTGCAAAACAGATAATCAGACCTTCCCTGAAATGAGCAAATTGAAGTTTTGGCATCCTGTCAGCCTCCTGGGTACTAGCTGTCAGAGAAGCCATTTCCCTGCTCACTGTTTCTCTCCTGGCTCAAAAGCTCTGTTCATCAAGGCTGGAGTCATGAATTATTCACCTTGTTGTCTACTGCACAGGTCCCTCAAGCACGGGTATTCACGTTTGTTAGACTAGATGCCTTTAACAATAGCTATCTATATATTACCTTAAAAAAGACTTGTGTATAATTCTTCATTGTTGTATCTGTGAACCACAAATGACTTGCAAAGATTGAACACACAGAGACTGAAAGTAAAGCAAATTATTCAGTTGTGTAAAGTAAAAACTGAATGACATCTGATACGGAGTGACAATGTGACAACCATGACTGCACACTGTGTGTTCTTGTACCAAGAATAAAGTGCACGCACACACACGCCACACACACACACACACACACAGACACAGCAGCTCCATCGAAGGATATTGGGATGCCTGTTGACACAGACCAGACGGTGATATGACCTCAGCATCCTATCTGCTGAGAAAACAACTTCCATGTCAAGTTCATCTGCTGATTCAACCCGAGCTGCCTCAGGTTTGGGTGCCAGGGTGATCTGGCCTGCTCGGGTCAGTCATCAGGGTTTAGCAAGAGAGAAAGTGGATATGGAGGGGCAAGAGACACAAAGAATGGAGACAAGACAGAGAGTCTGATCAAGTCCCATTTATTGAAAGGAAATCCTGGGTATTTATATGCTTTATCACGTGCCTTGCAGCCATGGACAAGCACGGGAATGCAGCTGAAGGCCCTTTGCCATGTGCCTTACAGCTGTGGGCACTATACAACAAAACAGGATATGTGTGAAAAACAAAATGTTTATCAGAGTGTCCTCAGCTGTTGTGGGCTGTTGAAAAACAAGTCTCTTGTGAGGGTATATGGCTCGAGATGACTGCAAAGATGATAGCCACTTTCTGCTAGGAGTCGGCTCCCAACAATCTGCTAACAAGTAGAGTGCTCTATCTCCATGCCTGCCAGAAGATGGCATTAGATCCCATTATAGATGGTTGTAAGCCACCATGTGGTTGCTGGAAATTAAAGAATTGAACTCAAGCTCTGGAAGAATAGCCAATGCTCTTAACCACTGAACCACCTCTGCAGCCCCAGCAATTATTCTTTAATGGTGTGGCAGAGTCAAGTAATACTAAATACACAAGTGTTTGAAAAAAAAGATGGGAGGGGGCCAGGCAGTGGTGACACACACCTTTAATCCCAGCACTTGGGAGGCAGAGGCAGGCGGATTTCTGAGTTCGAGGCCAGCCTGGTCTACAGAGTGAGTTCCAGGACAGCCAGGGCTACACAGAGAAACCCTGTCTCGAAAAACAAAACAAAACAAAAAAACAAACAAAAAGATGGGGGTTGGACCTCTTCTTAAATATTTACTCTGTCAAGCTAGGCATGGTATTGCATGCCTTTGACTACTGCAGGAGGGAAGCAGAGGCAGGGGGATCTCTGTGCATTCCAGGCCAGCCTGAGTTAGTAAAATTCTGTCTCAAAAAAAGGAGGGAGACTGGAGAAATGGTTCAGAGGTTAAGACATTGTCTGCTCTTGCAGGGGAACCAGGTTCAATTTCTAGCACCCACATGGTGGCTTGAAATTAGCTGTAACTGGAGTTCCAGGAGAGCCAATGCCTCTTCTGGCCTCCTCAGACACTAGACAAGCCCATGGTACAGACACACATCCAAATAAAATGCTCATACACATAACTTTTTTTAGCATTAGGTATATTTACTAAGTCAAAAAGAAAAAACCCTTTCCTGAGAAATTCTATAAAACTTTGACTTCTCTTCATAAATGAAGAGAACTGGTTAGAAGTCATGGACCAGTTTGGAATGTGTCCCGAGTCAAAGTGACTACCCCACCTATGATCCTGCTAGCCAAGGGTGGGGCATAGACCCCAGAAAAGAACTCTGACAAGCCAAGAAGCATCCTCTCCGAAGAAAAGGCACTGAACTACCTAACGGGTATACATCAGCTCACCCTCTTAGGACCCAAAAAGATGATAAAACTAGTTAATAGGTCCCTCTCGTGTTCCAAGACTGCGACAAGTTGCTGTAGACTTAGTGAAAAATGTAAGGCATGTGCTTTCACCAATACCGGATCCAGTAAATACCAGGAGGGAAAATGGCTGAGGGGAGATCGGCCTGGGGCCTATTGGGAGGTTGACTTCACTGAGGTTAGGCCTGCCGGATATAGAAATAAATATCTGCTAGTTTTTATAGATACCTTTTCAGGGTGGGTTGAGGCATTCCCCACCAAGAAAGAGACTGCCAATGTGGTGGCCAAAAGGATACTGGAAAAGATTCTGCCCAGGTTTGGAGTACCTAAGGTAATTCATTGCCCAGGTAAGTCAGGGACTGGCCAGACAACTGGGGATCAAATGGAAATTACATTGTTCTTATAGACCCAGAGCTCAGGACAGGTAAAAAGAATAAATACAACTATAAAAGAGACCTTGACAGAAGTGGCCTTAGAGACTGGCGGGGGGGGGGGGGGTGATTGGACAGCTTTTCTCCCTCTTGCCTTGTTTCGGGTACGGAACACCCCAGGACCTTTAGGGTTGACTCCCTTTGAGATCATGTTTGGTTCCCCTCCACCAATGTATGAGACTTTAGAGAGTTAAGCCCGCCCTGATGACGGCTCTATCCCATCATCTTCTCTCCTAGCCCGCCTGAAGGCTCTAGAGATAGTCAGAAAAGAAGTCTGGGAACAGCTGAAAGACACCTATGCTCCTGGAGATACAGCTGTTCCTCACCAGTTTGAAGTTGGAGACGCTGTTTTGATAAGGAGACACGGAGCGGGGAACCTCGAGCCACGGTGAAAAGGACCCTACCTGGTACTGTTGACAACCCCAATCGCCGTTAAGGTAGACACGATCCCCACCTGGGTTCACGTCTCCCACGTTAAGAGTGCTCCCCCCAAGACCAATCAAGATGAGTGGACTCTAGAGAAAACTGATAATCCTCTTAAGCTCTGCCTACATCATGGACACCAACCTAAATCCAGACAGCAACCCTCATGCCCCAGTGCTACAAACCTGGAAAGTACTTAATGTCTGACCTATGCAAGATAGCAATTGGGGCCCCGGGTGAGATATAGAAATACATGAAGATCCACAGTCTGTACCTAATTGCAGACCCAGACAGGGTACCTAGGGTGTTGTAATCACTATTAGAGGTCTCAAATGCGTCATACACCTTTTTATGTCTGCCCAGGACATCATAGGCCCAAGGGACAGAGATACTGTAGAGGTAAAGAGCATTTCTATTGTAAGTCTTGGGGGTGTGAGACTGGTGAGACGGTGAGTTGGAGGCCTACCTCCACAACTGATTAGATTACACTTGCTGCCAACTACAAATAATGTTCCCTCATACTTAAAATGGAGAACCCGGTACCAGTACCTATCGGACCCAACAAAGTTCTCCAGAGACAAGGTCCACCTGCCAGGCCTCCAATCCCAACTCCAGCCCCAACCATGCCAGTAGCCATCACTGACCTCCAGGCATTTTCCCCTTTACAAAGCTTGGAGATATCCACCATTATCTCTGTACCGTCAAAGGGACAACGACTAATCAATTTAATCATCAGAGCCTTTCAGGCCTTAAATAATACCAATCCTGATATTACCAAATCATGCTGGCTGTGTTTGGCAACAGCACCCCCATATTATGAATGAGTTGCTATAAGTGGTGAGATTAATAACACAACCTCCCATCATTCCTGTACTTGGGGAACAGAAAAAGAAACTGACTTTAACAGAGGTATCGAGGACAAAATCAGGACTTTGTTTGGGTACCCGCCTGTATCTCATAGACATTTATATAACCAGACAAAACTGTTGCCACCTATTATTTAGTGCCAGGGCCAAATCAATGATGGGCCTGCAGCTCAGGACTCACTCCCTGTGTATCCACAAGTATATTTGAACCAACTACAGACTTCTGTGTGTTAGTACAATTGGTCCCCAGAATTTACTATCATATAGCTGATAGCTTTGAAGAGGACTTTAATCTTAGGCTTCAAAGATACAGAAGAGAGCCTGTATCCCTCACCTTGGCCATTTTCCTAGGAGCCAGTATCACAGCAGGGATAGGGACGGGGGCTGCTGCTTTAGCCACTGGACAGCAAGGCCTTAACACTCTTAGTGATGCTATTAAATCCATCTCCAACTTAAAAAAGTCTCTAACATCTTTATCAGAATGGGACTCCAAAATAGAAGAAGATTTGACCTGCTATTCTTGAAAGATGGTGGGCTGTGTGCTGCTTTAAAAGAAGAATGTTGCTTTTATGCTGATCATACCGGGATAGTCAGAGACTCTATGCAGAGACTCAGAAAAAGACTAGATAAAAGACAGAAAGAGAGAGAAACTCAACAAGGCTGGTTCGAGTCCTGGTTTGCCCATTCGCCTTGGCTGACGACTTTGCTCTCTGCCATAGCAGGTCCCCTGATAATAATTCTTTTTTTTGTTTTGTTTTGTTTTGTTTTTTTTTGGTTTTTCGAGACAGGGTTTTTCTGTGTAGCTCGGGCTGTCCTGGAACTCACTCTGTAGACCAGGCTGGCCTCCAACTCAGAAATCCGCCTGTCTCTGCCTCCCAAGTGCTGGGATTAAAGGCGTGCGCCACCACTGCCCGGCGATAATAATTCTTTTACTCCTAATTTTTGGGCCATGTGTGATAAATAAACTCCTAACTTTTGTCAGGTCCAGAGTAGATGCTGTTCAGCTATTGGTGTTGAGGCAGAGATGTGAGATTTTAGGAAATGAAACGAAAGATATTAATCTGTAATTCTAAGATTAGAATTAGTTAAAAACAAAGCGTAGGGAATGTGAGAATAAAAATTAAAAACATCTTGAGACATAGAACAAAACTTCATGGTCAGCAAAGACCAACAACAACTTGTTAAAATTAGCCATAATAATAATAATTTCGAGCCCCTTCAGGGGCAGAGTGACCAAAAACGAAAAAGGAAACAAGGACATGCAAGGACATACAAGTCTAAACAAGCCCAAATGAGTAATGGGCCATCTGATGTTTTCTCCCACTTCCTCCCGCCCTGGGAGATCCAGGTCCGAGGTTTCATGGTCAAAAATAACTAGTCTACGCAAATTGCTGATGTTTAAAATATCCAATCATGTGTAACTGCGCCAAATCTTCCTGCTCTTCCCACCCTCTACCTATAAAGGTCCCAAGCTTTCTGGGGCCTGGGTCGATTCCTCTGTCTCCTGCTGGGACACGTTTCGACCCGAGGGCCCTTGCTATTAAACTGCCTTTTGCTGATTGCATCAAGACAGTCTCGTGTGTCCTTGGGTGAGTGCTTATTCCCCGACCAGAGTGAGGGACTCCTTCCCCTTGTGGGGTCCTTTCATAGGCATCCCTGAATCCTGGGGCCAGTCCACTGAAGCCTAACCTAAGAAAAGGATACACTAGTTAAGTGTTTATGATCAAACTCACTGAAAAGATGACAGAGGTCTGTCCCAGCTTTTGAATCTTGCACACGAAGAACAGAATTTCATCTACTTGCTCCTCAAATAGCATTTTGAAGGCTGGGTTATGAAAAACAAGAGCTAAAGAAACATCAGCTGTAAGAGTTTGGAGGAAGGGTCTGGGTACCAGTGACAGCCCATTCTCCCCCTTTGAACTGGCAGGCACCACAGATATCTCCTCTATCCTTCAATAGTGAGGTGTTTGTCAACAGAAAAAAGACTTTTGTTGTTGTTGTTTTTCGAGTCAGGGTTTCTCTCTGTAGCCTTGGCTGTCCTGGAACTCACTCTGTAGACCAGGCTGGCCTCGAACTCAGAAATCCGCCTGCCTCTGCCTCCCAAGTGCTGGGATTAAAGGTGTGCGCCACCACCGCCCAGCGAAAACAGACTTTTAAAACCTCCCAGCATTGAGAACTTGCAGGTCAATGATGGTGCAGACCTTTAACCCCAGCACTTGGGAGGCAGGTGGATATCCGAGTTCCAGGCCAGCCTGGTCTACAGATTGAATTCCAGAACAGCCTAGGATACAGAGATAGGATGTCTCAAAGTGGGCAACAATCCAAGTGTCTCATCACCTCAGATGGCAGGGAGCAAACCATGGGGTCTCTGTTGTTCTCTGCTTCATCCCTGTCCCTCTCCCTCTGGCTTTCTGTTTGAGCATAGGACTGGCTACCTGGCCTAGGATGGCCTGCAGTTCAAGATTCTCCTACCTTTTCTACATTTCTCAGAACTCCAAAGAAGCTTCTACTGTACAAAACAAACTGATGTAAATATTCTCCAGTGGCTTATTGGTTCTAATAAAAAGGATTTAAGGATGGTTATGATACTTCTGACAAACTACCTTCAGCTGTGATTGACTAAAAGACGAAAAAATAAATCCTAATTCTGCAACAGACTTTTATGTCTCCCCAATGGAACATCTCGTTCGGTAAAGAAGGATCCTGCGCGTTTCGGTGCAGATTTTTACAGTGCTTTCTCCCAGTACCTGTTCAACTTGATTTATCTAGTTTTAAGTTTGATCAATTTGGAAGTTCCAGGAATGGGGAAAGGGAATAGAGTTAGCTCCTGGGGGGAGGACAAGGCGATGAAAAAAGTGTACAAACAAGATGGACAGTAAAAAGTGGTCTCGGTTCCAAACAGAACTTAAACAAAACTGGAGGCCCATTGAGATGGCTCAGCTGGTAAAGTCGCTTTCTCGCCGGGACAAACGGGAAGAACAGACTCCCCATGTAATCTTCACCTGCGAGAAACGTACACATAAATAATAAATACATCCAATGTAAAAAAAAAATGTTTATTTATAAACTAGTAAGGGGTAGAGCAATGGCTCCACGTTAAGAGCACTGGCTGCTCTTATTGAGAATCCTGGTTCAATCCCAGAGGCTCACAAGCATCTGTTCTGATTCTTACCTCCAAGCACACCAGGCACACGCGTGATACACAGACACACGCACACGTACAGACATTCACACACACACATAAAACCTATTTTTTTTTTTTTTTTTTTTTTTTTTTTTTTGGTTTTGCGAGACAGGGTTTCTCTGTGTAGCCCTGGCTGTCCTGGAACTCACTCTGTAGACCAGGCTGGCCTCCAACTCAGAAATCCACCTGCCTCTGCCTCCCAAGTGCTGGGATTAAAGGCGTGCGCCACCACAGCCCGGCCAAAACCTAATTTTAAAATATTTTTTAAAGTAGCTCTTGTTTCTTTAGAAGACACATAACGTTGCTGTTTCCGATTACTGGCTAACCAGGGTTGGGCGATATTTTTCATCATCAGGCTTTAGAAAGATGCAATACTGAAATTAGCAATCGTAAAGCAAACGTTACAAGATGCGAAGGACAACAAAGAACAGCTTGGAGGATCCGTGAGGTCCGTGACGCGGAAGCTCCAGAGCCGTGCTTCCGGCGCGACTCCGCATGCGCAAGCGCTCTGCCATCGGACAAGGGGCGGGAGGGGGAAACTAGTGCAAGGTCTTGTCACGTGATCGACGTTGCGGCGGTTCGGGTCCAATAGTTTAGAAAGACGTCCTTGTGATGGGATTCGGGCGGTCAGGTCGACTGTCTCTTCTCTCTCCTTAGGCCCTGGGGCAACCGTGTCTGACTCAGAAGAGCCCAGGCCTGGCAGGTGCATCGGATCTGGGCGCGCCGTGACGTCACATCCGCCTTGGCTAGCTGCGTTACGAGTGCTGGATTGGCAGTTCCGTTGCAAATCCTGTTCCCGGCAGATCCTAGATCTGCTGCAGGGCGCTCTGTTGTAGTAGCAGCAGCACCTGGAAAACGGAAAATAAAGATCGGAAGCTCCGGGTGCCCGGGAACTGTAGCAGAGGACTGACTTCCAAGAGCATTTAGATAAATGTTACGATCTGTTCATTCAAGCCTATCAAGACTCGCTACGTGGCAGCACGCTGGTTCGCCCCGGGGGGAAACGCGACCTTACAACAGTCTCCTTAAAAGTTGGCGTCTAGTGCAGCTCCTCCTGAGAGCCGCAGAACCCCGCCATATTCTGATATATACGGTTTTATTACAAAAAAAATCTGTAAAATAACCGAATTTTTAAAAATCTCACTTTTAATGCTATCCAGAAAGGTAATCTAATCTACAAATAATTATCAGCGCTGCAAAGATGGTTTTAACTCAATATTCTCATGAAAGGGAGGCGGGCTAGGTTTGCCCGCAGGTGGGGCGGTGTCTACCGCTCCTCAACCATATAATACTAGCCTTCTGGTGAAGCAGAACTATTTGAGGCCAGCCTAGGCTAGACTGAGATCCTACCTCACAAAAATAAAAACTTTCAAAGCAGCTTCATTTACGGGTCCTTATTCTAATAGTCCTGACAGCTCTCTGCATGGGCGAGGTGCTGCCAAAATAACTATGCGTGTACCCTAATATAAAATCCCAACCTTAAAACACTGAGGGTTGTTTTTGGTTAAAACAAAGCAAAACAAAACCTCGATTTCATGTTAAATGTGAAGTTTGTAAAAGCCAACATCAATCAATCATGTGTCGCTATCAATAGATTATACCCTTTTCTCTGGGTGAACCGACTCTGCCCTGTGGAGTGACCCTACCCAGGAAAAGTCACAGGTAGCACATAGAGGTGAGATCATGGCCCCTCTTACAGTCTATGTATTTAATAGAGTAGGAGAAAGCCAGTAACATCTTAAAAGCTGAACAGTAAGTATTCACCAGAGCTGAGTTTGGTGGTCTGTGTCAACCGAAGAGTGGATGTGGCCGACATTTCTCTAAGGAGGCATCCAAATGATGCTTACACACACACACACCACACACACACACACACACACACAGAGAGAGAGAGAGAGAGAGAGAGGAGAGAGAGAGAGGAGAGAGAGAGAGAGAGAGAGAGAGAGAGAGAGAGAGAGAGAGAGAGAGAGAGAGAGAGATTCAATAATTTAAATACACACTTGCCTTTATCTTTCTTAGTCGGGGTTACCCTACTATAGGATCTTACCAGGTAAAGAAGCCATGACTTGTACAAAATTTTAGAGGCTAGGCAGTTAGGAGCACTTGCTGTTATTGCAGAGGACCAGGTCAATTAATTACCAGCTTACACAGTCTAAAATCCTTGTTCTAAGGGATCTGAAGACTCACACATACTCATAAGTTAAAAATCAACCAGTAAATCTTTGTATTTTACCAGGGCTGGGCATTGCAGCCATGGGAGACAGAAACAAGTTATCTGTTCGAGTTCCATGCCAGTCAGGGCTACATAGATCCTGTCTCTAAATATATGTGTTTTACAGCATCATGTCTTTTTAGAAATTCTCCTGAGATAAAAGTTCATCTTGCAATTTCCATTTTGGGACATGATCTGTTTTCCTTCAAGTCAGGCTGTCCAAGTAAACAGGAGAGAAACTCAAGCAGCTGCTCAGCCACAGGAAGCACTCAGGGTCTCACGTCTCAGGCTTATTAGAATGTGGATAGGCATGCAGTCAGTAGTCAGATGCTGTCTTAAGGGACAGCTGCAGAATATCTCTGAATCACATAACAGCACTAGAAACAGAAATCTTCAGTAACTAGGGGAAAAAATTCAAAACCCAACCATACATACTTAGAATGGGTTAAATTACATCATTAAATTGACTCATTTAATAATTTTACCTAAAACTTATTCTGTCGATTTTTTTTTTCTTTTGGTTTTGAGAGACAGGGTTTCTCTGTATAGCCCTGGCTGTCCTGGAACTTACTCTGTAGACCAGGCTGGCCTCGAGCTCAGAAATTCCCCTGCCTCTGCCTCCCAAGTGTGGCCACCACTGCCCGGCTTCTGTCAGTTTTCTTAAAGGAGAAAAATACTTGAAGTAATGTTTGTCTTTAGACAGTCTCACTCTGTAACCCTGACTGGCCTTGAACTGTGGTAATTGTTCAGGCTCAGCCTCTTAAATGCTGGGACTACAGGTATGAGGTATCACAGCAAGCTGCCAATGTCTTAAGACAAAGACATGGCTGTGTCAGTGCCTTTAATTTGAGAATCTGGAATTTGGATGAAGACGAATCTCCAAGTTCAAGGCCCCCTGGTCAAATAGTGAGTTCCTCCACAGACAGGAACATAATGGCAATGCCCTATCCCCTATTTTAAAGGACAAATCACAGGTTTCAGTGAATATCTATAGTTAAAAATACTTCAATACTTTCTACCTCTCAAAAAGAATTCAGTAATATCTTCTCTATGCTGCAATCATGAAAACATTAGTATTATGTGACAAAAGACATTCCAGAACCATACATAAATGAATCATATTAGAAACCCAAAACTGGGGATATAAAAATCTATTATTTGTTTCAAGATACACATGTAGGAAACTAAGATACTATGCTTAGAAGCTTGGGCTCGTTCTAGGAAAACCGTATAATCCTGTGAGCATTTTATGAATACTTGCTGAACTATAGGCAGCAAACTCCTGCTCCAATCTGCAACTTGAAAGAGAAATTTGAGCCAATCCAGGATTTTTTTGTCTCTCCTTTCTGGAAAGATTTATGAGGAAGAAGAGTGTTTGTTTTTATTTTTCCATACAGAGTTTCTCTGTGCAGCCTTGGCTGTCCTGGAACTCATTCTGTAGACCAGGTTAGCCTTGAACAGCTATCCACCTGCCTCTGCCTCCCAAGTGCTGGGATTAAAGGTGTGTGCTACCGTGGACCACCACCTTTGTAAGAATTTTCTAGTGCCTCTTGTCACAAGTCTGACTACCCTTCAAGCCATTTCTGTTTTTAAAGACCTTTGAAACAGTAGATGGTAATTCTGAAGAGTGAACATCACACACTGAAGCTAATCATTATTAATAACGCTTCAATTTATTCAAAGCAATGCAGTTTCAAAAACTTAAGTTACAGCAGTCAGGAAAAAACAAAAAACCAAAATAGTCAGAAACACATGATCAGTACTGCCTGTCCTTGTGTTTAACACTGTGGTGGTTTTATTCAAAATACAGTTGCACAAAAGTATTAACTTCAAAGTCTCTAAGGACTTAACACATTGTATACACACACACAGCACAGAGGGTTAGAACAGAACCCAGAATGTCCACAGAATAGGAAGCCCACCGTTGCTTATCTGCATGAAAACACCGCCCACAAAGCTAAGTAAGTCTTCATAGTTCTCTGGAGGCCTACGTGTTGTTTTTTAAACTCAAGGACTCTAATTTTGATTGCACAATAGATGATTGATAAAAAGTCAATATATAGATTTCATTTTTAAAAATAAGCATTTATTTTGAACCTGGCATAGTTTGCAAAGAGAATTCTTAGGGACTAAGAGCAGGAGGAGATCCAATTATTGAAATAAGGAAACAAATTCAGTCCTTTGTAGATCTCTGCACTGGCACCGAACTTATTACACATTTATTTCAGTCAGGCCTGCAACTTTGTTAGCTTCTCTACAAATAAATCCATACTTGTTATTTTAAAACACCGGGTCAGACATCTTAAGTTGGAAAAGCAGCAGTCCCACTATTATGAATGATCTCTATGTGTCCCAGAGGAGAGGCAAAATAATTTTGCTGATACTAAGTTTAAAAAAAAAGAAAAGAAAAACACAAAACAAAACAAAACAAAAAAAACCTACCAAAGATATATAAAACAAAAGGAAAACAAAAATTAGTAACCAAGACTTAAAAAGCAAGTGCCTCGAACTTGGAGCGTCTGGGACTAACGGAGAGGACTGTCTGCTCATGTTTGTCTAGTAGCCAGGAGAAAGCACATACCCGTACCTCAAAAGGTTTTTCTATTTTTCAGACATCCACTTGAAATAAATACCAACTTCAAGATTGATTTTCAAACAGTCTCCTATTGCTACTATATTCCAATCAAATACTACATCTGATCACGCTTTCAAACTACAGGAAGAAGAATTAAAGTTGCACTCAGAAACATAATAAATACTTCACAGCGTTGGTGTCCGAATCACCTGGGAAAAACTTTAGAGATCAGAGCTGAACATGCTATTGGTTATCAGTTGGCAATCAGTCTGACCTCGGAGAAAAGGGTGCTGCTCCTGTATCCTAACACAGCCCCATGTTGTCAAGGAAACCTGTCTCCAAACACCAAGTTCTCATCACTGTAGCTTAACGAACACTGGGTCTCCTCCACTGCACTTGTCTGAAACTGACACAGATGGCTGAGGAACAGAGGAAGTCCCTGGGGTATCTACAGCTTTGCCAGCTTTCTTTTGGATGCGGACAGGAATGAAGCAATGAAGGTGACAGAAGAGGAGCAGCTCGGAGGGAACGCACACCTGAACCCGACAGCCCGCTCACCGTCACCCACAGAGAGGGCTCCACTGCAAGTCTGCACTTAGAAATGGCAGGCTCCTTAAGAGCCTTGAACTGTATCACTGAGCAGAACTGAGTTCACGACCTGCCCTCTGAAGAGCCTCTTACTCTGCTTCTACTTTCCAAACTGTGACAGGAAAGCCCTAAGATAACCTCACCCCACCCCAAAAAACTGCCTTCAAGCTAATGATATCTGGATCGCCTCTAAAAACAAAAAAACCCAAAAAACCAGCTTTATCATTCAAAAGACTACTGCCATTTCATATTACAGCTGAGTGTAATTTGTTAATTTATAAATAACCTTAAAACATTATGAATGAAATGCACCAAACTACACCTGTGTAAAAGCAACCATGTTTTAATTACGGGCTAAAAATGTCTAATACATTAAGCATGAATTATAAAAATCCAGAATCTAAATACAATGCTAGAGAAATTCACTATGGGAAGATGAATGAGAATTCGTTTCTAAGTACATTATGATTAACAGACTAGCAAATCTTAACCGGAATGGTAAGGCCAAAATAGTAAAACCACACTTTTCCTATAAAAAGTTACACACCATCTCCTACTGGGACAGCTATCATACATAAAGAAACCAAGACAATGTGATCGCTCTCCTGCGGGCCCAGGAGTCTCCGGCAGCATCTTCCTGGAGGGTCTAATCGTCGTCTTCTTCCCCATCGTCTTCAGCATCTCGCTTTCTTTTCTCTCCCCGAAGACCCTCTTCTTCTAAAATGGAAGTAAGATACTCGATTTTAACAACTGAGTTTGTTATTTTAAAAAGCTTTTAATCTTTGTAAAAAAAAAAAAAAAAAAAAAAAAAAGAATGAAAGAAAACATAGGTTGTTTCCACTCTGAAATTTCTTCCAATTTCAGAATATGAAGGACTTCAGAGAACTGAACGCTACAAAAAAGATTTGCTCTCGGACAAACCGCAACTAGCAAGTCAATCAAGAGACCAAGTGTGTGACAATGTGACTATTTTAGGTAAACACTATTCTGAAGGACTAGGTAAAGAGGAAACTAAGGGGACACTTGCACCCAGCCATTCCTCTCTGCACTGGGGCTTTATGTTCTGCAAATGAGGTTCCAGGGTACAGTGAAGTGCAAATAAGCTTTACTTCACTTCTGGGGTGTGTGTGTGTTTGTATGCGCTCGCGATTTTGAGAAAGGGTTTCTCTGTGTAATCCCAGCTATTCTAGAACTAACTCACTATGGAGACTAGGCTGATCTCAAAATCAGAGATCCCCCTGCCTCTGTCTCTCAAATGCTGAGATCAAAGGCATGAGTTACCATGCCTGGCTTTCATTTTCATTTTTCCATGTGGTTGCTGGGAATTAAGTCCAGGACCTCTGGGAAGAGCAGCCATCTCTCCCGCTCCTCATTCCTGTCTTTAAGTACAGATTACAAATTGTTTTGTTGTTGTTTTGGCAGAATTAAATTACTCTTTCAAATCACTTGTCTATGTGTCTAGGCACATGATAAACAACAAAACTAAAGGTTCAAGAGCCAGGGCAAGCCCCAGCACAGACTCAGTATCTGTTATCTTTAGATTCAGCATGTGCTTATGGAGGACGCAACTCACCCTCTTCTTCCTCTTCCTCCCCTTCGTCAACGTAATCATCATCGTCTTCTTCATCCTTCAAAGTCAATGTGAGAATGAATAAACCATGACGTGGATGTTTCACAAGAGCAGTGAATTACACTTCAGCTGTGTCTCAAAGGACAGTTTCTGCCTCCTTCGCTTGGAAGCTAACTAAGCACCCAGACTTTTATAACCATAGGTTGTGCCTTCGACTACCATAGTTCAAGAGAACGTTCTCCAACAACGCAGATGCGCTCTGTGCTGTGTGGTACCGGAGGGCTAGTGAGCACTGGAAATGCACCAGCGAGGGACTGCTGTCACGGCTTGTACAATTACTTGTTTGCTTGAGACAGGGTCTCTTGATCCAGCCCAAGCTAACTCCTAACTGAACTGGTTCTGCCTCCTGAGTGCAGGAATTACAGGCACGTACCACTCTGTCCAGCTTACTTTTAAATGGCTGCATCTGCCCACGAGCAGAAACAGGGCTTTACCACTTTAAAATAAGCCATTCTTCTTTACAGACGGAGGCACAGATGATCTGAACCCTAACATCAAATATGACTATGGTTATATGTTGACTATAAAAATGTATTTCTCTAGACTTGGTCCCCAGTCAATAAAAGTAACTGGCAAACCAAAAATCTGGAATCCAAAACGTTCCACAACTCTTCCACATTTCTTGAGCATCAACACGCCACTAAAAGCGGAACTGCCACGTGACCCTGCCTGTTCCATCATACTCCAGGTAACACACCCAGGCTCCGATCACACAGCATCATGCAGCTTCTGGGTTGTTTCTGAAGACTTGGCTTCTTGGCAGAGCACCGACTGCGGTTACACCCACCACTACCCAGCTTTGTTTTAATGGATCCTGGGACTTGAACCAAGGTCCTGCTAGGTAGCCCCTTGGTCATTTTTATGACTATTACTGTGAACATTCTACCATTAGTATATACTGCTTTCCTCAGATGGTTTTCTCCCTTCTAAAAAATATGTTATTATTGTCTCTGTGCATATGATTACTGTTGTGCGTGCTAGTGCGTAAGGGACGTGCACGGTACATGTGGAGCTCTTCTGACAGCTCTGTGGAGTCAGCTCTCTCTCCACTTCTCCACAGATTGGAGGGACTGAACCCCGGACACCAGGCTTGCACCGTGTGGTGGTTTGAACAGGTGTGGCCCACTGATTCACGTGTTTGAATGCTTGGCTATAGAGAGTGGCACTATTAGGAGGAGTAGTCTTATTGGAAGTGTGTCACTGTGGAAGCTGGTTTTGAGATCAAGTTACACCCAGTGTGACACACAGTCTCCTGCTGCCTTTGGATCAAGATGCAGAACTCTGGGCTCCTCCAACACCACTCATGTCACGCTTCCCACCAGGATGGTAATGGACTAATAAACCTCTGAAACTGTGAGCCAGCGCCAATTAAATGTCCTTTATAAGTGATCATGGAAGCCGGGCGGTGGTGGCACACGCCTTTAGTCCCAGCACTTGGGAGGCAGAGGCAGGCGGATTTCTGAGTTCGAGGCCAGCCTGGTCTACAGAGTGAGTTCCAGGACAGCCAGGGCTACACAGAGAAACCCTGTCTCGAAAAAACCAAACAAAAAACAAAACAAACAAATAAGTGGTCATGGTGTCTCTTCACAGCAATAGATCCCCTAAGACACACTGCAAGACACACCTTTATCCATTAAGCCATCGCACTGGCCCTTTCTCACCTTTTTATAATAGCTCTGGTCTCCAGTTGGGTTTTCTCTTTTTGTTTATATACACTTTCTCTTTTTAGTCAAGTACTCTTTCAATTTTATGCTCCATAGGATCAGAAGAGCAATAAGCTTACAGAACTACATACGAAAGACAACAGACTGACTTTCAACCCTGAGCATGCTAACACAGCTGGGGCTAGGAGACTTTTCTTACTTACATTCTGACTCCTCCGGAGCCCCGTACACTCACTGCTCTGATCCTGGCCATGCTACAAATGACTGAGTACAGACAAACTTGCTACTAACTACCATACATGTGAAAAACAAGCAGTCAAAGGTCTCTCAATCTTACCACAGTGTACTCAAGCACAACTCTACTAAGCAATGTATGGTGGTGCATACATGTAATTACCCAGGCAGAGGAGGGAGGACTCCAAGTTCAAAGCCAGCCTAGGCTACATAGCAAGACTGTCTCCAAACCATTCAATGGGCTGGGAAGTTGGCTGTACAATCTGACCTGAGCTCAGACTGCCAACCATACACATTAAAAGGCGCCTTGGTGTTGATGTTCACACTCTTGGCCCAGGGGAAGCAGAAACAGAAAGACCCCTGTGGCATGCTAGCCAGCTAGCCTTACTAAATTTGTGTTCCAAGTTGAGCACGAAATGTAAGCAGCGAATAATTAGTGGTTAAGAATGCTTGCTATGCTGGGCATGGTGGCACACAGCTTTAATCCCAACGCTCGGGGGACAGAAGCAAGGGGTTCTCTTGAGTTCAAGGCTAGATTGGTTTACATAGTGAGTTCCAGGACATCCAGGGCTACACAGAGAAACCCTGTCTTGAAAAAACAGAAGGGAAAAAAAGCACTGGCTGTTCTTCTAGAGGTCCTGAGTTCAATTCCCAGCACCCACATGGCGGTTTAAAACTGTATATAACTCTAAGGTCTGACACCCTTATAGAGATATACATATAGGCAAACACCAATGCACATGAAATAAAAGGAAGGGAAGGAGGCATTTTTAACATATCAAAGATGCAAATAGTCATTTATAATTAAATAAAACACTTGTCGAACTAGACGCATGTGTTGATATTTTACAAAAGCACAGATTATCAAGCACTATCTGAGTTTTATTTTAAATAAAATGTAACTGAACTGACGTTCTGAGGCTTTACTTAAAGACCATACCTAGGATACTATCTCACTATAAAGGCTCACCATCTACCAGAAGCCACTCAGTTTGCTCAGTGATGACCATGGCCTTTGCGCTATTAGTGGGAGCTGTTTCCTGATGTAGGTATGAATAGTACAAGAGCATACTTTCCAGTACTCCTAAAGGACAGAAAGCCCTTTATACATATTAATTCCTTGCCTCTGAAGAACAGCTAAAATGGGAAGAAATATAAGGCTCAAAAGAACAGCTAATCAGGGATCTAGGGATTGTAGCCCAATTGGTGGAGTGTTTGCCTAACACACAAGAAGCCCTTGGTTAGCTCCCCCCAGCACTACAGATGTAGTTGGGCAGCATTGGTGCCAGCCCCATCTACAGAGTCGATTCCAGGACAGTCAGGACTAGACAGAGAACCCTATCTTGAAAGAAAAAAAAAAAAAAAAAAAAACTTCTGTAGTAGCACAAGCCTGTAGTCCCAGCACTTACAAAGCTTAGGCAGGAGGACCATGAGTTCAAGGGCACCCTGAGCTACACAGTGAGACCCTATTCTGGAGAAGCAAAATACCCAGAGGATTTCTTCCCAGCAGTTACATCGTGACCCACATCTGTAATTCTAGCTCAAGGGATTCTATGCCTCTTCTGGCATCTGCAGTCACCCTTCACACAGGCATATACAGACATATATTCAGACAAAATAACCATACATATCAATAACAAATAAATCTGAGGAGGGCTGGAGAGATGGCTCAGTGTTAAGAGCACTGACTGCTCTTCCAGAGGACCTGAGTTCAATTCCCAGCACCATGGTGTCTTACAACCATCTGTAATGGGATCTGACACCCTCTACTGGTGTGTCTGAAGACAGTGACAGTGTAGTCATATACATATAAATAAATCTTTAATGATCTCTGAAGTTTGCCTGGCACTTAGCTCCTAAAAGCAAAAACTCTGGGGTTGCCTGGTTTGTTCTGAGACAAGGTTCCTCTGTAGCCTAGACTACCCTAGAGCATACTAGGCAGCCTATGCTATCATAACTCCTGCAATCCTACTGCCTCAACCTCCTGGAGAGCTGGGATTATGGTCCTGAGCTACCCCCCCACCCCCCAAGCTAAGACTTCATTCTGAACATCCAAACTATGGCCTCCACCATGCAAAGGCTTCCTGGCCCTGCACTAACCTAACGCTGCGTGTATTCAGGGATTTCTGACCATGCTTGCCATGGCATTTTGAGTTAATGTCTCCAGTTGGCAGAACAATATACCTAAATGTAAATCATCGCAGGTGTTCAAAGTAGGAGTGGTGGGTGTCTGATCCCAGCCCTCAGGAGGCAGAGGTCAGGGGAGGGCCACAGACTCCAAGGCAGAGTGAAAACCCTCAATACTCACCACACACCTCCCAAAACACAACCCCCTTTTTTTTTTTTTTTTGGTTTTTCAAGACAGGTTTCTCTGTGTAGCCCTGGCTGTCCTGGAACTCACTCTGTAGACCAGGCTGGCCTCGAACTCAGAAATCCGCCTGCCTCTGCCTCCCAAGTGCTGGGATTAAAGGCGTGCGCCACCACCGCCTGGCTAAAACACAACCTTTAAAGCACCTACTACTTACACTGAGGAGGAAATCACTGAAAGTCAAATGAATCAAACTTAAGAGAACCATTCCTGCTGAATGCTGGCTTTCTCTACACACTTGAGAGGATTCGAAGTTTTTCTCTCCTTACTGTGTAGTTTATGACTCACAAAGATCCAAAGCAGCCTAAGGCCTCATTCTGGTGCATTTATTTCAAATTTAAAATATTATCAGAAGGGGGTGGAGACATGGCTCAACGGGTAAGACACTAGATGTTCTTGCACAGGACCCTGGTTCAGTTCCCAACACCCAAGTGACAGCTCACAACCATCTGTAACTCCAGTTCTAGGAGACTCAAGAACCAATCACACCTCATGGGACATAGACATACATGTTGGCAAAACATTCACTGATACACACACAAAATAAAATTTTTTTTTCACATTCTTTTTTTTTTTTTCCTTTTTCAAGACAGGGTTTCTCTGTGTAGCCCTGGCTGTCCTGGACCTCACTCTGTAGACCAGGCTGGCCTCGAACTCAGAAATCCGCCTGTCTCTGCCTCCCAAGTGCTGGGATTAAAGGCGTATCAGGAAAATAAACCACCCATCAGATATTGTCTACCAAAGTAGTCAGGAAAACAAAAGACATAGTCTAAAGGAGATCTGTGAACCGGCATATGTGGTCCTGAAGATCAACCCAAGGCCTTACACGCCAGGTCAGTGTTCTATCAGTGAGCTACATCCCAAGCACAGTTATTTTAAAATATAAAAATAAAACTCACTTTAAGAACTTTCTGAAGAGAACATAACTTCTCTAAACCCCCAGGGGCTAAGGATCTTCTATTTCTCACTCAATATACTAGCTATTAGATGCAAAGATTAACAGCCCCTCATTTAAAGAACTCACCACTCAGTAAAAGGCAGAGAAGTTTTTATGACACCATCTCCAAGCAACAGAAGCCTAATCGAGGTTTAAGGTAGCAGAGAATGAAGGGCAACCTTGTGTGCTCTGGTGGCAAGAGGGAGACATCACAGCACACCGAGGAAGCAATGATCAATCTGCATACCACACAGATGCTCAGTGGGAGAAATCCCTGAGCTGAGTCGCCCTAGGCAGAGACCGCTTAGAAAACTAATGCAGTGGTTGGCACCTGAGCCTGTGGTTAAGACTCTTCCAAAGGATAAGGATTGCAGTTTCCAAAACTGTGGCGCCCACCTGCAAGTGCAGCTCCAGAGCACCCTCTTCTGGCTTCCACAGGCAACTGCATTCACACGCCACACAGTCACAGGCATGAGCACACTCAATTTTTTTTAATTAAAAAAAAGGAAGAAAAGCTACTACTGTAGGAGTATAAAGAGATAACTGAAGAGAAGGAATCTCAGGTCTCTGAGTGTCTGCAATGTATCAACCAGGAAGCAGGTGCTTTATATATATTACCTTGTTAAAGCAACTCCATGACCTTGCTTGTATAAATGCAGAAAGAAGCTCAGACATTAAGAAAACGATTCCACCATCCCATGCTACTGAAGGCAGAATCAATTCAAATATTTAGGAAATAAACTGCCAGTAATGGCAGTCCCTGAGTCGCCTTGAGATTTGGTTGAGTCTGCCCACCTTTCTGAGACCCAAGTCAAAAGAGGCAACTTTTCCTTTCCTCTCAGTCTTTTCGGATGCTGGCCAGAGCCCAAATACACCTTTTCTAACACCGAGGGCTTCCACACCTCTTCTCTAAAACCGGCGCTCCCTGCCTTGTGACCACTGGTCTGACGGGTCTGACCTCAGTGCCAGGTTTACACCACACTGGGTTTTTTTCCTTCTCCCTTCCATTCTCCTCCCAAGAGCTGCTGAGACTTACGGCTCACCTGCCCTGAGAGGTTTTAAATAAAACTGTCCTTGAGCTTAAAAAAAAACTCCAGCAAGTGTTTATAGCTATCTAGACATACCATGAAGCACCCAGTAGGAGGGAGAACAAGACAGCTGCTTAGCCACATGTCAGGAAACCACTCACAACCTACTGAGACAGCACTTAGCCGTGTGCCAGCCGTCTTCAGAAACAACAAGTTTCCATTCACCTGAATTTCTTCTTTCATTAAGTATGAGAGGCCCACCTCCTCTTCTCCCTCTCCCACTTCTGAACCAGCTTCATCCTCGTCCTCATCTTCCTCCTCTTCATACCCTTCAGGTGGACCAGCTTCATCTTCTTCATCGTCTTCCTCATCTTCATCTCCATCTTTAGAAAGCATCGGGAAAGGTAAGCAAGCATCTGGGCAAGCACCTCTTCCTGGTACTCTCACCCTCACATCCTGCCCAACCATCCCAACACCCGAACCCAAGGCGTGGCGAGTCCTCAAAGTGTCCCTACACTTTGCTTAAAAGAGACAAATTCTGGACAGGCAATGGCAGTGCACGCCTTTAATCCCAGCACTGGGAGGCAGGGAGGCAAAGGGGGTCTGAGTTTGAGGCCAGCCTGATCTACAGAGTTCCAGGACAACCAGGGCTACACAGAGAGACCCTGTCTCCATAAAATGAAACAAAGCAAACAAAAACAAAGCCATCGGTTTTACAGCATTGTTACATATCACCCAAGAAGTACCTCTTCTAGGACTGGCGAATCCAGTTCAGCACAACAACCTAGCATGTGCGAAGATGACGCCGTCCCAGCACTGCAAAGGACCTCTCCAAATAGATGTTCAAACACTACACACTGAAGTTGGTTTTACCTTGTGGTCACTTCAAAACCTGCTTATGGCCAGACGTGGTGGGGAACACCTTTGAGCCCAGCATGCAGTGGGCAGAGGCAGGTGGTTCTTTTGAGTTAGGGGTCAGCATGGTCTACAGTGATTTCCAGAGTTATGTAGAGATAACCTATCTCAAATGGAATAAATACTAAAAATAAGAGCCTTACCCTCCTCCTCCTCCTCCTCCTCCTCCTCCGAGTCGGGCGCCTTCGTTGTCCTCCTGGTCAAATCCATCCAGGTATGTGATTTGTTGCAGCAGTTCAAAAATACTTTCTCTGTAATCTTCCAGGTTTGTGATCTCACAGTTAAACAAGTCAAGACTTTTCAAATTTTTAAGATTTTGCTGAAAAAGTAAAGTTAAAGGTTACAATCAAGATTTTAAATACTGTGTTCTTCAGTTTTAATGAAAGATCTGAAAACATACACTTGAAGTTACAGAACAACTTTTAGGTTTGTAAGGTCACTCCCCACGCACAGGTAGCAGCCCTCCATTAGCACCAGTGGAGGAACTAACTGGTTTGTCACCACTGTGTCCCCAGCATCTGTTTTACAGCTTGGTTTCCTGCAGACACTCTAGGCATTTTTGCCAACAGAATCTGGGCAGATATAGGCAACAGCACCCCAAGTGTGATGGCTCACACCATAACCCAGCCAGGGCAGGAGGACCCACATGAGAGGCCAGCCTGGGCTACCAAGACTTAGTCTCCCATCTTTTTCTTCTTTTTAAAACAGGATAGGTTCCGTTACATCCTAGCCAGCTGGCCTGACCAAAACCACGTATAAACAAATTAAACTGGCCATTCAGTTTGTTTTTTTTATCTTTTCCTCCTACCAAAAATAAGAACATACCTCAAGAGGAAAAAAAAAATAGTGTTTAGAAAGATAAAAAATTTTACTGAATGTTTTATTTTTTTAAATTTTAATTACATTGAGCAGGGAGAGCATGCATATCCGCGAGATATATATTTGTGGCAGGAGAGTACTCATATGGGTCTCTTGTTCAATTCGTCTGGGTCAAGCCAGGTCTTCAAGCCTGGTGGTTAAGTGCTTTTTGAAATGGGCCAGTTTGAGGCCTACAAGAGAGTCTCTGGGCTGTGGTGGCGCACACCTTTAATCTCAGCACTTGGGAGGCAGAGGCAGGTGGATTTCTGAGTTCGAGGCCAGGCTGGACTACGAGTGAGTTTCAGGACAACCAGAGCTACACAGAGAAACCCTGTCTCGAAAAAAACAAACAAAAAAAAGACAAGTCTCTCTCTACTAACCCTGGTTGTCCTAAAACTAACTAGGTAGACCAAGTTGACCTCAAACTCACAAAAATCCACCTGCCTCTACCTCCCAAGGGCTGGCATTAAATTTGTGTACCACCATGTCTGGCTCAAGGACTAATTTTAAGAGTCTCAACTCTACAGCCCAGGCCCCAACTTGGGGTCCTCCTTCCTCTATCTCAGGGCTGAGTGCCAAGCCCAGCTGGACATTTTAGTTAAAGGAACATAGATAGCTGTCTGGATCACAAGAGATATTTCAGCAGAAATTAGTATGAGCATGAACAAGCTTCAGAGTAAATCAAGCCCGGTGACAAAGCCCTCCACTTACCAGCGCTTCTACTGTGCTCAGATCTTTAATTTTGTTTCCACTCAGATTGAGGTAGGTAAGATTTGGACATTTCTCTGCCAGGACTTCCAAGCCTCCAGAAATGATATTGTCACTAAGTTCCAACTACATATTCAACATGGAGAAAAAACAAAGACGGATGAAACCTGAGGACCTTTAAAAGCACATCAACTGAAAAAATCCTCCTTATTCTCTCTGGCTTATGTATTAGCATGGCTCCAGTATTGTGTTCATTTGGATTTTCTTTTCTTTTTTTTTTTTTTTTTTTTTTTTTTTTTTTTTTGAGACAGGGTTTCTCTGTGTAGCTCTGGCTGTCCTGGAACTCACTCTGTAGACCAGGCTGGCCTCGAACTCAGAAATCACCTGCCTCTGCCTCCCAAGTGCTGGGATCAAGGCCTGCGCCACCACCGCCCGGCTCATTTGGATTTTCTGATGGGGGCAATAGTAGATATTAAATCCAACTTTATGCCGTAAAACAATTTTAATCTAAATTTCTAGGCTTTATTGAAACTGATTTCAAAATCCTACAGTTCCCTTTATTTCATGTTTGTTTGTTTTTTCCTTTTCTTTGAAACAGGATCTCTTTGTAGCCCTGGCCATCCTGGAACTTGCTCTGTAGACCAGGCTGGCCTCAAACTCAAGAGATCTGCCTGCCTCTGCCTCCCAAATGGTGGGATCAAAGGTGTGCACCACCACCCAGTAAATAATTATTTACATATTTTTATTTGATGTGCATTGGTGTTTTGCCTGTATGTATGTCTTTGTGAGGGTGCTGGATCCCCCGGAACTGGAGTCACAGAGCATTGTGACTAGGAATTGTGTGCTGGCAAAGAACCCAGGTCCTCCAGAAGAGTAGCCACTGAGCCATCGCTCCAGCCCCCTTCCATCCCCCTTTTCTTATCTCTAGGAACTTGAAGATTTCTAACTGGCAGTGAAATGCTCATTTCACTTAACCAAGAACTCCATAAGCGTGGCCATGAAAACCATGGCGTCCTCTAATCCCAACTCACCTTCCGAAGTTTATTTAAGCTGGGCAGCCGGGCCAAGGAACTTAATTCCACGTTGGCCATGCTAAGAAACTCCAGTTCTTTAAAGGTGTCATTCAGACCTTCGATTTCCCCATTGACACACAAGCAATTATCAAGGACTAACTCTGTCACCTGTTAGAAGAAACAGAATAATAATTAGTTTGCATAACAACAGGCCCTTCAGTGTCTGAGCATTCTAAACACATAAATATCAAAACTACCAATCCCAACCAGGGTGGTGGCCTTTAATACCAGCACTCGGGGGCAGAGTCAGGGGGATCTCTGTGAGTTCCAGGACAACCTGGCCGATATAATAAGTTCCAGGACAGCCAAAACTATAAAACAGAGACCCTGCCTCAAAACAAACAAAAGCAAAAACAAAAATGCCAATCCCCTACACTGGGCGGGGTGTATGAAGCTGTGATCTCAGCTACTTGGGAATGATGGGGGAGGGGTCACTTGTGCTATGGAGTCTGGCAGACTGGGCACGGAGTAGGGAGGCTGTAATCCCAGATACCTGGGAGTGAAGGGTCACTTGAGCCATGCAGTCTAAAACTGCCTGAGAACACAGCAAGATCAACCTCGAAACAACAGTTTAAGTTCTTGCACAGATCCTTCTCATTTCTCTTTACCCACCTCCTGTGAGAACCTAATGTAAAACTCACCGAGTTATTAGCAAGAGAGACAGACTTGAAGGCATTCTGGAGATTAGCTGGGAAAGAGGATCAGCAGGGTGGAGGGAGCAAGGGAGGGGCAAGAGGAATGACAGTAATCACAACATACTATACACATGTATGAAAAGTATGAAACACACTATATATAATTAACATACACTAATGAAACTTGATGGGCAGTGGGCTGGAGAGATGGTTCAGCAGTTAACACTGGCTGCTCTTCCAGGACTTGGATAAATTCCCAGCACCTGTAACCCCAGTTCCACAGGGCTTCTAACACCCTCGCAAAGACATACTTGTGGGCAAACACTAATAGCATAAAATAAAACCACACAAGAACATATGTATGTTTAGTATATATAAAAACATACGTAAACAAAATTAAAAGTATATATTTAAAAAAACCCAACTTGATGTGATTCAGCTATCACCGTAAGCAAACCTTTTCATCTGAACTTGGACTAACAAGTCCAATGCCTGCTTCAAATCACTGAGGCAGAAAAAACAACTGTGAAAAAGCATTCTACTGAAACATGTTTGAACTCTGAGCAGGAGCTGAACTATCCTGACCTATGCTTACCCAGGGATGAGACACCTGGGCTACTGTGGAAAGACTCAAAGCTACAAGGGGGAGCTTGAAGCTCATTTTTTCAGTTTAAGCCTCTGTATGTTAGGCTGATAAATGCCAGGAGAATTCCGGCCTTGTTGCCCTTCAGAAAGTCATATCAGAAAGCTTCTAAGACAGCCCACCTTTGGGGTGTCAACTGAAGGCAATATCACACAAAACAATATTCAAAATGTTATTTCTCTTTCTGACACTCAAGCAGCCAGGTGGACTGTCCCAAGCTTGAATGTAGGGGGACTGGATTTTTCTTTTCTTTCTTAATGTATATGGTTGCCTGCATGTATGTCTGGACATGCAGTACCCATGGAAGCCAGAAGATGAGTGCTGGATCCCTGGGACTGGAGTTACAAACAGTAGTGAGCTGCCATGTGGGTTCTGGGAAGACCTGGAAGGGCAGCCTGTGTTCTTAACCCCTGAGCCTTCTCTCCGCTCAGAAGTGGATTTTCTTATTATCTCTGGCTGTAAGTTTATTTTTTTATTTTATGTGTGTCCATTTTCCCTCATATGTGTACCTCACTATGTGCCCGGTGCCTTCAGAAGTCAGAAGAGGAATCAGACCCCCCTGGCAGTTGTGAGCCACCATGAGTGCTGGCTCTTAACCACTGAGCCACAGATCTGAGATACAGTAACAAAACTCACCCCATGCACCTGAATAGATGTAATCACAAAAGCGAAGCCTGGTTCTGTATCCCCAGAGAGAAAATGTCTATTTAAAGGCTAAAACTCAACAACAACGACTGTCATCTTCTCTACCTGAGTCTTAACTTTGGCATCATTATTCAAATGAGCAGAAATGGTACAAGGTTTCCCTGGGATATCCTCAGGGAAGCCCAGGCACAAAAAAAAAGGACTTGCATTATTAGGTCACACCATTAGTGCCAAGTAGGGACCTCTTGATTCTTAAGTCTGTTTTGTTTTTGTTTTGTTTTAAGACAGGGTCTCTGTGTAAGTGAGTTTCTGTCCCAGAACTCTCTGTAGACTAGCATGGTCTCTAAATCACAAAGATCCGCCTGCCTCTGCCTCCTGAGTGCTGGGATTAAAGGCTCGTGGGATACTACCACCCAGTTAGTTCATTTGTTTTTGAGACAACTGTAGTCTCACTATTTAGACCAACCAGGCTGGCCTCAAACTCAAAAAGATCTGCCTGCCTCTGCCTCTGGAGTGCCAGGATTAAAGGCCTAGGTTACCACACTCAGCAACTCTTAAGCCTTGGATTCTAGTCTTAGCAGGGACCAAGAACTCAGCAAGATCTAGTGTCAGAATCCCAGCTCTTCAACTTCACTGCTTGAGATTCTTATTTGCTAATTTGGATTCTAGAACATACAACCCTGCTTACACGTTTTCCCAAGGAGAAAGTAAATAAACGGGGGTGCCTTATAAACTACCTATATAAGCTTGACTGTCAATACACCATACCAAAGGAAGGAGACAGCAAAAAGGCATGTCGATGTCGAGTAATCTTCCAAATTGAGGGTGAAAGAATGGGGCAGAGGGACGACCCACTTTTGGCCACAAGGCTTCTGAGAAACTGATGGTTTTGCCTTGTTTGACAGAGTCGCACTTGCAACCATCGTCCTACCTCGGCCTCCCTTCGGAGAGCTGGGAATTTCTTGATATGAAAAGTACAGATTTACAGATATACAGAATTACAGATATCAATCACCACGTCCTGCTGACAGCTTTCAACTTTTGAGTTTTTCTAGAATCTTCTAAGAAGCTCTAGAAAACTTCCAGTCCTCCCAGAGATAACCCTCACAGCAACAATGTTTCCACACCTCGCTCTGGCCTGCAAGTCACAGAAACCCGCACACAACCACAAAAATGAACAGAGCTCAGGGACCGGTGGCTCAGCACGATAACCGTGAAGGCCCGGCAGACCGCAGCCTTTGCGCGGGCATCAAGAGACCACCACTGCACGGACCCCTGTCCCTCGACTTCACAGCCGCGGCCGCAAACCAGCGAGCCTGATCCCTCTCGCCGCGGCCAATCTCCAGACCCGCGGACCTGGCGTGAACCGCAAGAGAATCCGACGGCGTGGGGCTCGGGGGCGACGACTCCCGGGGCCCCTTCAAGCCTCGGGACTTTTCCCTGCCACCGCACGGAGCGCAAAGCCGCTCACACGAGCCTCCCGCTTGCGTAGAAGTCCGCGCGCCACGCGGATCGCGGCCCGCGCCGTCGGGTCCCGGGATTCCGCTGCAGGCCCCGGCCCCGGCGCGCGCTGCCCGCGAGTGGGCACGGTCGGAGGGAGCGCGGGGCGCAGATCGGCCCGAATCCCACGCCCGGGGCCGCAGCCGGCCGACTGGCGGCGCCGCGGGAAAGTTACAGCAACTTCGCAGGTGGCGAGGGCCCGGGGGTTGCGCCCACGCCGCCCGCCCCCGCGAGGCCGGGCCGCCAGTCCGCGAGGACGCCATGGGGCTGAGCCCCTGCGCCTCAGGAAAATGCCCCTAGAAACTTAAGCCCTTCGCCATTTTAAGCACAAGAGCCTGGTGATTTAAAACTTAAAATAAACACCCCGCCCCCACCCCAAGTGGGGGCGCGCTTCGCAGCCCGCCCTGCGCACCCACCCGGACCCCGGAGCCCACCCCTCACGAGCCAGGGCGGGAGGGGAAGATGGGGGCTGAGTCATCTCACCTCCTCCGGGGCTCTGTTCTTCAACTCCATGTTAATCTTCTTCTTCATCTCCATGTCCTCCTCCTTTCCCCTTGCCTGCCCTCCCCACTATCCCCAACCCTAAAAAACCTCTAAAGGTCTGGAGATGAATGAAAAGAGACGCAAAGACGAACGCCCACTACCACCCGGCTGTGGGAGAGAAAGAAAAGAATAGCAAATGGAGTCCGACGACTTGAGACTAACTCGGCTGCCCCCACCTCCTAGTCCACACACCCGCGCGCGCACACTCGGGCACGCACACACTTTCACACACAGAGAGAGACACGCGCGCGCCCGCAGTTCCTTCCCCTTCAATGGCTGCTGCGAGACTGAGCCTCCATGACACGGCACCGCCAACCCCCCTAGCCTACACTCCACCCACCTCCCAACGGGATTGGTCGAGTCCTTAGCGTCACACTACTCCATTGGGCTAGAGGATTGTCCATTTGTCTTTAGGGGGGACCTGGACCAGAAACTCAGTGTCTATTGGCTCCGACCAAGCGCGCAGTTAATTCCGATAGGTCCGGGAAGGATGTACGTCCAGGAGAAACGATTTTGAATCCCAGTCGCCCCCCTCCTTTTCTTTGTGTGGTTGGCGCGCTTTCCTTCGGTAGTAGGACGGTTTGGCTGTCTGTTTTTGTTTGGGGTTTTTCTGGCTTCAGGGTTAAAAGGAAGGGAAAAGGCGTCGTTGGCGCTCCCAGGTTGTAAGTGGGTCTCTTGCAACACACTGCACTCAGAGCTTTCGGTGGTCTTAAAGCACAAGCCTTCTGCTCTGTGGCTGAGGTGTAAGCAAGGGCGCAAGCACGAGCAGCGTGGACGGACACCTCTCCGTCCCAAACTGCTGGTAGAACCAGAACGTGATAAAGAAGGTATTTTAACTTCCACCATAAAAGGCGGACCGACTCTGAAAGCAGTCGACTTTAGCACGTTGAGTCAGAAGCCTTTAAATAAAACTGTCCAGGAGTTGATACTGAGGTCATTTGTTATTGACAAAAAGTTGGAATATTAGAGCCGGGTGTGGTGTGCACGCCTTTAACCCCAGCACTCCGGAGGCAGAGGCAGGCAGATCTCTGAATTCGAGGCCAGCCTGGTCTACGGAGCGAGTTCCAAGACTACACAGAAGGAAAAAAAAAAAAAAAAAAAAAACCAACCCTGTCGCCAAAAGACAAAGTTGCCACCTTAAAGGAAAAACAACACAGACCTAAAGAAAACACAATTATCAGAAACTGCACAGCAAGACCTCTTCTTTCCTACAGAAATCTACTTAAAATGTTCTTTAAGTATGAGGGACTGGAGAGTCAATGACCTCTAGCAGAGGACCCTGGTTCGATTTTCAGAACTATGTGGTGGCTCATAATCATTCATAACTACAACAATTCCAGGGAATTCAGAAGAATCTTCTGGACTCCACAGGCACAGATGAGCTGCATGTACTCACTTGCAGGCAAAACACTCAAATACATAAAATAAGTAAATTAAAAAAAAATTTTTTTTTCTCTGTTTGTGTTCCTGTACGACCCAAATAATGGTATGTTCCTTTAATCCTAGCCCTCAGAAGGGAGAGAGGCAGGCAGATCCACACTCTTCTACTTAGTAAATCCAAGGCCAGCCTCTGTCTCAAAATAACAACAACAAAAACTATGTAATTATTTCTTTTAGATTCCCTTTTCTCTGCTTCCTGATGACATGTGACTAGCTCCTTGCAATTCTTTCGGTGATGGACTATACCTATATCTGTGAGCTAAAACAAACCCTTTCTCCCTTCAAAATATTATTTTTTATCTTTTTTTTGTCAAGAGATGGGAAGTACAAATCAGGGTATCGTCATGCAACCTTGGCTGTCCTGGAACCCACTCTGTAGACCAGGCTGGCCTCAAACTCAGAGATCTGCCTGCCTCTGCCTCCTGAGTACTGGGATTAAAGGCGTGCACCACAGGGCTGGAGAGATGGCGTACTTGAGTTCTGATGCATGTACTTGTTCATTCAGAAGAACCCGATGGTGCTTCACAGCCATCCATAACTTCAGTTCCAGGGGATTCAAAATCTCCTAGCCTCCAGGACACAGTATGCATGTGGGGCACAGCCACACATGCACACAAAACACCCCCACACAAAATAATTTTAAAGCCAGGGATGGGGAAATGGGGGGTGGATACCACCAGCACCTACTTTGGTTTTGGTTTTTTTTTTTTAACTGTTGGGTAATTCGAGGCTGAGTTTCTTCTGTGTAGCCCTGAGTGTTCTGGAACTCATCCTTGTAGACCAGGGTGGCCTTGAACTCACAAAGATCCAATTGCCTCTGCCTCTGGGATTAAAGATGCATATCACTTCCACCCAGCTATTTTTTTTTTGTTTGTTTGTTTGGTTGGTTGGTTGGGTTTTTTTTTGGTTTTTCGAGACAGGGTTTCTCTGTGTCACCCTGGCTGTCCTGGAACTCACTCTGTAGACCAGGCTGGCCTCGAACTCAGAAATCCGCCTGCCTCTGCCTCCCAAGTGCTGGGATTAAAGGCATGCGCCACCACTGCCCGGCTCACCCGGCTATTTTTTATCTTAAATCTCTTTTCTTAGTTCTGATTATATTCTGCCACATTTGTCTATACCATTGCTAGGATAATTATCCAAAGGAGTTCCAGATGATTTGCAGAAGTGAGAGAATTACCACACATCTTCCATTTTTTAGTGTCTCAGGCTAGAGACCTTTGTGTTTCCAACAGACTCTTTACTCCACAAACCCTTACCCCACCCAGACACAGGAACAAATGGCTTATATTTCATAACAAATATCATAAGTAATACAGTGGCACCTCGTTGAGCACCCAAAGAGTTAGCTAGAGTTTGTTGCTTTAATGCTAACAATGTTAAAGAAAGCCAGAACAGGAAAACAACCAAACTAGACCGGGGGTTGGCGGTAGGGGTGCACTGCTTTGATTCCAGGATTCAGGAGGCAGAGGCAGGAAGATCTCTGAGTTTGAGGCCATCCTGGTCTACAGAGTGAGTTCCAGGACAGCCAGGGCTACACAGAGAACCCCTGTCTCGAAAAACAAAAGGAGGAGGAGGAAGAGAAGGAAGAAGAAGAGGAAGAATCTGTCAAAAAAAAAAAACGAAAATCAAAAAACAAAAATGTCAGGAAGAGCTGGGCCAAGGGATGGGGTCGGGGAGTAGGGAGATGATAAAAAGGGAAGAACACATTTTAGGACCAGCTTGAGAACATATCCTGAACTCTGATCCCACCTGATAGCTGGCCTTGAGGGAAAGCATCCCAAGAGAATATGCACGGTAACAAAAAGGATCAGAAAGCATGAATGAGGGAGGAGGAGAGAGGAAGGAGTTGTCTACTAATGTGCAGTCTACTAAAGAAACTGAGGAGTGGAACGAAAGTGGAGAGAATGTACAGAATCCAAACAAAAGACAGAAGTGGAGGCAGAGGCAGATGGGTCTTTGTGAGTCTGAGGCCAATCTGGTCTACATATGGAACTCCAGGCCAGCCAAGGTACATAGACCCTATCTCAAAAAAAAAAAAAGTGATAGACTAGTTCCTTTAATCTGCCAGTGAAAAACAAATACAAATGAATTAATAAATAAATGTATAAAAATAAAGAGAACATGTCTTTAACATTCAAAAATCTAAGCTGGGTGGTGGTGGCACACGCCTTTAATCCCAGCACTTGGGAGGCAGAGGCAGGCGGATTTCTGAGTTCGAGGCCAGCCTGGTCTACAGACTGAGTTCCAGGACAGCCAGGGCTACACAGAGAAACCCTGTCTCAAAAAACCAAAACCAAAACAAAAACATTCAAAATCTAAGCTCATCTTCAGCCACTGATTGTCTTACTTGCTTTTGGATCAGGATGTAAACTTACAGTTACTTCTCTAGCCCCATGCCTGCCTGCCTGCCCGATGCCAACACTCTTCACCACAGTGAGCATGGACTCACCCTCTGAAGCTGTAAGCAAGCCCCCAGTTAAATGTTTTCTTCTATGCATTGCCTTGGTCACCGTGTCTCTTCACAGCAATCGACAGTAACTGAGACATTTCTCTCTGGATCACTCTCCAGCCTCCATCCTGCTCTATCCCCCAAACCTACCCAGACCGCATTACAGCTCACCAGCACTGGTCCTGGAGGAAATCAAAACTTAGAGGAGTGGGATCAGGACGTTTATGCCCCTACCTTCCTCTCTTCCAGGGACTTACAAGATGACTAAGTCCCTCTACTGAAAGCCCACAGATTCTGTGGTACCAGGGGATTTGTCACCCCAGATTCTCCATCAAGAATTAAGAACTTATTCCCAGTTACTGAGGATACAACTGGAAAATGATCCTAGCAGGCAACACCCCTGGAAGGGGAGTTCGTTTGCTGAAGAAGACTGCCTTGCTCAGGGTTATACCTCTTTCTGGACAAAGTCTCCATCAACACCAATCTGGAAGACCTAGCCTGACATTTTGCCAGACTTACATAAACTGAGGGTTGTTTAAGCTTGAAAGCATTTTGTGGGTTTTCTGAGGCCTTGTAATGTAAGAAGGAATCAAACTGAAACCATTTTGAGTAAAACTTCCATTTTGAATAGGTGTCAAATAAAGTTGAAGTTCCCAAGACTTCCATGGGTAACTGACATCCTACTTGGCAGATTGCGACACAAGTGCTCAGTAGGTCACCTCATCACAGCTGAATAACCCAACAACAGGAACAGGATAACTGCTCCACAAGGACCCGTTCCTGACAAAGTCCTCTATCCCTAAATCCTGATTGGTGGGAAAAATGTGACTGTAACTTGGCACAGATGCTTGTGGTTTTCAAGCTTAAAAGCTCTGTAGCATTCCAGCTGGAGCTGGAACTGCAGTTCAACTCCTGCCTCTGTGCTGTGGCCTTGATCCATCCACAGTGACTTGATTACAATCATTTTTTGTCATCTGCATAAATACGTACTAAGATGAATGATTCAGGATGCAGTCAGCTCCCAAGTCTGTGCTGCTGTCCCAGACCAGTCAGTTTTTGATGCCTAATTCAATAAAGCTCTTGCTCTGTGGGAACTTTTGTGCCTGCTTGGTTGTTTTTGGATTTTCAGACCCTAATATTTGGGTCTGTGTTGTCATTCTCCCTCTGCTTAGATTCATTGTCTGTCTCCTGTCTATCTCCTGTCTGTCTGCCTTCCACATATTGGTCTACATAGTAGAAGGAGAGAACTGACTACTTCAGGTTTTCCTCTGGCCACCATACGCCAGCTGTGACACTCATATGGACATGTGTATAAATACATAAATAAATTAATGATGTAAAGGTGTTTTTTTTTTTTTAATAAAATAACAACTGCTAGGTGTTCTTTACTTTCCCTATTGCAAACTAACAGCAGAGTTAGTAACACACTCCTGTAATCACAGTACTTGAGAGACTGAGGCAGGATTGCTGAGAATTCAAAAACAGCCTGAACTACCCAGCAAAACACACACATCAAAACAAAAAGAAAAGAAAAAGGAACACAAGCTAGTTAATTCATGGTCACTTGTGAAGCAAAGTAAAGCTGACGCTGAAGTGTTTTCTCTTCAGAGTTCAGAATGATGTGGAGCCCCTGAAATAGTTCTCAACAGTAATTCTGTAAAATTCTGCTCCAGAAGACAAGGATTGGTACTGGTCCCATTGGCTCATGGGAAGTGACCAATTCCTAGAGAACACTAATGATTTTTAGACATTTCTTTTTGTTTGTTTGTTTGTTTGTTTGCTTGTTTGTTTGTTTTGAGACAGGTTTTCTCTGTGTAGCTCTGGCTGTCCTGGAACTCACTCTGTAGACCAGGCTGGCCTCGAACTCAGAAATCCACCTGTCTCTGCCTCCCAAGTGCTGGGACTACAGGCGTGCGCCACCACTGCCCGGCTTTAGACATTTCTAAATCACACTTTTTAACTTACTCTGTGGTGTGATCATGGTTGTGTGGAGATCAGAGGACAGCCTACAGGAGTCTGTTCTCTCCTTCCACCATGCTGCTCCCAGGGTCAGACTCAGGTGATCAGGATTCACAGCAAGCACCTCTGCCTGCTGAGCCATCTAGATATCCTCTAAGGTATTCTTATTCCCACCAGTGCACCAGATACAATGAGCAGATATCTGCTCATCTAACCCCAGTTGGGATATATAACAATAATAATGTAGTATAGCCAGACATAGATTTATAGACCTAGAAACACAACAAAACACGGTAAGTGGATCTTTGGTCTTTAAACCACTATCTACTTTTCCTGGCCTGTGCTAAAAGATAAGATAGAAATACAGAATACAAATCCAACATGCACAGTTACAAGATAGACACATTCAATACAGGAAAGCTAGCGACAGAATTTGATATGCTCTTCTGTTACATAATATTTCCCTACCGGGCAGTGGTGACACACACCTTTAATCCCAGCACTTGGGAGGCAGAGGCAGGGGATTTCTGAGTCCGAGGCCAGCCTGGTCTACAGAGTGAGTTCCAGGACAGCCAGGGCTACACAGAGAAACCCTGTCTCGAAAAACAATAATAATAATAATAATAATAAATAAATTTCCCTACTTAGAAATACAATTTATTTTTTGCCAAGGTTGTTATGATAATATTCCTCATCAACTCAGCTGGCCCGCTGGGTGTGTCTGTAAGGGTGTTTTCAGAGAGATTTAACTGAAGAGGGAAAATCAGGCTGGCCTTGGACTCAGAGATCCACCTGCTTCTGCCTCCTGAGTGATGGGATTAAAGGTATGTGCCACCACTGCCTGGCTAAATAAATACTTTTAAGGCAAGGTTCTGAAGAATGACATTTAAGGGTGTCTTCGGGCTTCTGAACACATGTGCACACACATGGTCGTATCACAACATGCACACAAACAAGAATAAGCAACTAAAGCCCTTGTACACTGCTGGTAGGGATGAACCCTAGAGCCACTATGAGACAATCTGCCAGTTCCTTGTATAGGTAAGCATACATTTACCATATGATCCACAAGAACAATATAAAGATGTGTTCACTCAAAGACTCATGTCAATATTGAAAGTTGTCCTATCCTACAAAACTAGACACAACCCACAAGTTCTCCAGCTTGCCGGTAAATGCACAGATGTAGTATGTCTACACCCAGAGAAACTCAGAGATATAGTTGAGCAAATTCCAGATACCCAACAACATGAATGAATGCTAAGGGTAAGAAGCCACATCTAAAGGGATGTATAATTTGATACATAAGATGTGCTGAGAAAGCCAAAATTATAGGGTCAGGAAACAGTAGTTACCAAAGGCTAAGTGTGGGAAGAGAAGTTAACTACAAAGGGGCACATGGGACTTATTGCGGGGGTGGTGGTGATGAAACTGTTCTGTATCTTGATTATGGTGTAGTTACCCAATGGATTTGTCAAAACTCATGGAAATGTACACTAAACAGGGTGATTTTACAGCATATAAATTATACCTCCTTAGGCCTGAATTGAATTTTTTCATAGTATAATGTTAAAAGGAAAAACTGCACTATCCACTTGAGAGTCACTTCTGAGCAAACTGGACAAGTGTGTAAATATATATAAGGAAGAGTATCCTGATTGTTGTTAGTCATAGGTAAAAACTGAAAATGACTTAGTCCAGATACAAAGGATTGGTGGAAAAGATCAAACTGGGGCTGGGGTGTGGCTGAATGGGAGAGCATGTACTCAACATGCGAAAGGACATGGTGTCCAAGACAGCACCAAACATACATGAAGGAATGAATAACAAAATTACCTTCCTCAGACTCTTTTTTTTGTTTTGTTTTGTTTTTTTGTTTTTGTTTTTTCGAGACGGTTTCTCTGTGTAGCCTTGGCTGTCCTGGAACTCACTCTCTAGTTGGTCTTGAACTCAGAAATCCGCCTGTCCCTGCCTCCCAAGTTCTAGGATTAAAGGTGTGAGACACCACTGCCCAGCTCTTCCTCAGACTCTTACATACCAGGCAAACACTCTACCACTGAACTCTGCCTCAAACCTACATCTGACTTTTGAAACAAGGTCCTCCTAAGTTACTGTCGTAAGGTTTCTAGTGCTATGGCAAAACACCAGGACAAAAAGAAAGTTGGGGAGGAAAGGGTTTATTTGGCTTACGTATCCCACGTTACAGTCCACTGAGGAAAGCCAAGGCAGGAACTCACACAGGGCAGGAACCTGGAGGCAGGAGCTGATGCAGAGGCCATGGAGGGTGCTGCTTACTGGCTTGCTCCTCATGGCTTGCTCAGCCTACTTCCTTACAGAACCCAGGAGCACCAGCCCAGGGATGACACCACCAGCAATGGGCTTGGGCCCTCCCTCATCAGTCAATAATTAAGAAAATGCCCTGCAGGCTTGCACACATGCTTGGTCTTATCATTTATTTTCTTTCTTTCTTTCTTTCTTTCTTTCTTTCTTTCTTTCTTTCTTCTCTTCTCTCTCTCTCTCTCTCTCTCTCTCTCTCTCTCTCTTTATGTTTTGTTTTGTTTTGTTTTGTTTGTTTTGTTTTGTTTTGTTTTGTTTTGTTTCGAGACAGGGTTTCTCTGTGTAGCCCTGGCTGTGCTGGAACTCACACTGTAGACGAGGCTGTCCTGGAACTCAGAAATGGGATTAAAGGCATGCGCCACCACTGCCCGGCAAATAAAAGAACTTGCTGCCAAAACCCAATCTTGAACCAGGGACCTTTAGATCTTCAGTCTAACACTCTCCAACTGAGCTATTTCAGCTCTGCGATTTTGAGCCACCACTGCCCGGCAAATAAAAGAACTTGTTGCCAAAACCAAATCTTGAACCAGGGACCTTTAGATCTTCAGTCTAACACTCTCCCAACTGAGCTATTTCAGCTCTGTGATTTTGAGCTTTCGATCCTTCCACCTTACCCATCCAGAGCAAGTGAGTCCAAGCCTGCCACCTCAGATCTGGCAAATTTACGTTATTTCAATACTATGAAGTCACTAAACTGTTGGCAGGGACTTAATATTTATTTATATAGAATAGCTTTTACAAATTATGCATATGGTATGGTCCCATATTTATAAAATCTACAATGTATATGAACACAAAACACATGCATTTATATGTAGCATCTCAGAAAAAATTTCCTAAGCCATCAGAATGTGGCTGTATCGCAATTGGAGGAGCATATGTGTGGTCTGCAAAAAGCCCTGTACTTGATCCCCAGGAGTGCTTAAACTGGGTATGATGGTACACACTGAAATGGAGGCAGGGAGATCATAAGTTAAAGGTCACCATCAATGGAATCGGATGGTGGCATAAGCATCTGTCCCAGTACCAGGGAGGTGGAGGAAGATCCAGGGTTACATGCCAACCTGGGCTATATAGTGAGATTTTGTCTAAATGATCAAATAAATAATAGAGTGTGAACAGTGGTTGTTTCTAACAGGAGTATTTTGTGCGCCACCACTGCCCAGCATCTTCAAGTCTTCCTAATCAGGTGTGAAGGTTTGACTAGGCTTGGCCCAAGGAACGGCATTATTTGGAGATGTGGCCTCGCTGGAGTGGGTTTGGCCTTGTTAGAGTGGGTGTGGCCTTGTTGGAGTGGGTGTGGCCTCGTTGAAGTAGGTATGTCACTGTGGGTATAGGCTGTAAGATCCTCATCCTAGCTGGCAGTATTCTCCCAGCTTCCTTCAGAACAAGAGGTAGAACTCCAAGCTCCTCCAGCCCCATGTCTGCCTGGATGCTGCCATGCTCCTCCTTGATAATGGACTGAATCTCTCTGAACCTGTAAGCCAGCCCAGTTAAATGGGGTTCTTTATAAGAGTTGCTTTGGTCATGGTATCTGCTCACAACAGTAAAACCCTAACTAAAACATCCAGTGTAGCTTGAAGTTTTTATTTTTCTTTTGTAAACAATTAACTTCATCGTATGTGTGCATATGTATGTGTGTATGTAACATGTTTGTGAGATGTGTGATGTGTGTGTGCATCTGCAGAGGCCAAAAGAAGACATCATAGCCCTGATGAAGCTAAGACAGCTGTGATCCTCCTGACATGGAGAAACTGAATTTTCATTCTCTATAAGAGTTTTTTTTAAAAAAGTTCTTAACCACTGAGTCATCTCTAGCATCTTTCTTGAAATTTTTAAATAATTTTAACTATTAAAAGTATTTGGGGCTAGAGAGGTGGCTCAGCAGTTAAGAGCACTGGCTGCTGCTCTTCTAGAGGACCTGGGTTCAATTCCCAGCATCCACATGGCAGCTCACGATTGTTTGTAACTCTTGTTCCAGGGAATCCTACACCCTTTCACAGATATACATGCAGTTAAAGCACAGTGGTACATGATTTTAATTCCAGCACTTGAAAGGCAGACACAGGTGGATCTCTGTGAGTTCAAGGCCAGCCTGGTCTACATAGAGAGTTCCAGAACAGGCAAGACTACACAAAGAAAACCTTTCTTGAAAAATAAGAAAGAAAGAAAAAGAAAACGAAGACATATTCGATGGCAAAACCTGAGAGACCCTGGGTTCTAGCTGCTAGGTTGACTGTTAGGCATTAGGGGTGAATTGGGTTCTAGCTGCTAGGTTGACTGTTAGGCATTAGGGGTGAGTTGTTCTTAAACTTTACCAGTTATAAGTCTTGAATCTGGAAATATTACTAGCAACACTGGAAAGCGAGTCGTGACTCTGTGTTCTCTGTATACCTGTGTCAGTAAAGAGAGTTGTTGGTTTCCCTCCCTTTAAATTATTCTGTTCACTTTCCTTTCCTTTGTACCATCATCAGCTACAGTCATGGGAAAGGAAGGAGCCCACGGAGGCACACTTAACAAGAAAGCATGCGAACTTGCTTTATGAGTGTCTGATGTGTAAGCAGTCTTTCCCTATCAGCCAAGCAAATGTCTTCATCACCACCCCAATTATGATCAGATGCCACCAGACTATGTAGATAGAAGCTAGCTTTCTTACCTGCTTTCTAGTGTCGTGATTCCTGTTTGCCCAAAAGATCATTTGTATGTTAACCACTGCATATAACCAACCTTTATCTGGCATCATAATTGCAGCCCAGTTTTTGATTCACACACTTTGAAACTGTGGGGAGAGGCATGCCAAGCATGGCTTCACTTTATCTTAGCAACTAAAGGGATCTTGATTACAAAAATAAGTTACATTACAAGGTTCAGGTTATACCCCGCTGATGGGGTTCACGTCTTCTCAGCATTCTGAGCCCTTGCTTGTCTCATTCTTCCCTTGGTGAGCGTGGCCTGGAGGGAAAAGGGTGTGTGGTCTCGCCACCCTCCGGTGTCATCCCTCCCTGTGCACATGGAGTGTCTGATGAACTTCCACTCTCTTTAGAGCCTCGTTTATTTAACATGGTTAAAATCCCTTGGTCAATGGGCTCTTGAGGGTTTCGGTAGTCTCACTGGAGACAGGCATGAAGAAACCAACTGTAATGGCAACTTCCTCCCAGTGGTCACAGTGACCATCCTGATGGGCTCCTGAGGGACATTTCACCATCACAGCTGCTCAGAATTTTTTTTTAACCCTGTCTTTTTCTTTGCTCCCCAGCAATGCTCTAACAGAATTGTAAAGGACAGCCCCCCACCCCTGAGAAAACCTGGAGTGTGTCCTGTTTATTCTCCACAGGACCAACTTTTATTTGTAGCTTAGGTTTTTATATAAAGTTTCCTTACTGTGGACTGGACTAGGGTTGGCTTGAGATGATTTTTTTTCTTTCTTTCTTTCTTTTTTTTTTTTTTCTTTTTTTTCCAGACAGGGTTTCTCTGTGTAGCCCTGGCTGTCCTGGAACTTACTCTGTAGACCAGACTGGCCTCGAACTCAGAAATCTGCCTGACTCTGCCTCCCAAGTGCTGAGATTAAAGGTGTGCGCCACCACTGCCGGGCCACTACTACTGTTTGAACACTGTAGATAATGCACACATTTTAAAAAACAAATGTCATTACTAATTAGTCCATTTCTTCTCTGTACTTTGTTATATCTGGGTACGGCATAACTCAGCTGATTTAGTACACATTTTTTAAAAATGTACTGATATGTCCATCTATGAACGCATGTTTGAGCAGCTGTCAGCAGAGGCTGAGGAAGGGCTGGATCCCCTGAAGCTGGAGTTACAGGTGGCTGTGAACAGCCCAGCATGGGTGCTGAGAACTGAACTCTGCTCCTCTGAAAGAGCAGCAAGTGCTCTTAACTCCTGAGCCATCTCTCCAGCCCCTGATGTAACATGCATTTTCAAAATGCCATAATTAGCTGGGTGTGGGGTGCATGCCTCTAATCACAGCACTTGGATCTCTGTGAATTCCTGGCCAGCCTGATCTACATAGTGAGTTCTAGGCCAGGGCTATATGGCGAGACCTCATCTTAAAAAAAAAAAAAGTAACTAATTACAGAGAGACGAGACAAACTTTATTCCAACCAAATTTTAAAAGTATTTTAAAACATTATTAGTTATTAGTAAACAACATTTTATAGTAAAAAAACTTTCTTTTAAATTTTAAATAACTAGGGAGTAGGAATTATTCTTTGCTGAGACCTCATGTTCCCCACTATTCTGGTGTCAACTCCAAAAAACTACTTTTTCTTTTTCTTTTTTTTTTTAATTTACTTATTGTGTGTGTGGAGGTGGGGGGGTAGTGGTGTGCATGTTTGTGTACGGGACTGCAATGTGCATGATTGTGTGTGTGCAGTGTCCAAAGTTTGTATCAGGTTGTCTTCCTTGATCGTTCCCCCGCCACCAAACCTGTCCACATTTTACATGAGCTCTAGGAATCAGGATCTTCTAGTCACACTTACAAGACGTGCACTTTCTCTGCTGAGTTATCTCCTTAGCTCTCTCCTCCTTCTCCTCCCCACCCTCCGCCTCCTCCCCTCCTCCTTTTTCTTCTTTTAACTTTTTATTGATTCTTTCTGAGTTTCACATCATGCACCTCAGTCCTGCTCATCTCCCCATCCCTAATATCTGCCCTTCGCCCGTACAACCTCCCCTCAAAATAAAAAACACACAGACAATTTTTTGTTTTTGTTTTTGTTTTTTGTTTTTCTGAGACAAGGTTTCTCTGTGTAGCCCTGGCTGTCCTGGAACTCACTCTATAGACCAGGCTGGCCTCGAACTCAGAAATCTGCCTGCCTCTGCTCCCAAGTGCTGGGATTAAAGGCGTGCACCACCACTGCCTGGTTAATAAATTTTTTTAAAAGCATCAAAACATCTTGTCATGAAAGCTGCAGTATGTCACACTGTGTCCCACAGTACATCCCCCTGTCCACATATCTTCACTTGCAAATGTTCATTGTAATGAGCCATTGGTTGGTTTCGAGACCTCTGGCTTCTGTGACACCATCAGTACTGGATCCAACACCTGAAGTCCTCCTGGGTATCCTGTTGCTGCCCTGTGTCATGGAGATCCTGCAATTTTGGATCAGCAGGACTGGGACTTTCACATGTCCCAACCATTTACAGATGATACAGATTTTGGAGTGAATCAACTCGGAGACCTGGATCTGAGCCGGTCAGCCTGTGGGATACCCCTTATCTGCACTACCAAGGCGAGCTCTCCAGCACCGCTCCAGCTAAGCCACCCAATGATGCCATAGGCATGAGGCAGGGTTGGCTCTCCTGCTCTCTTGCCTTCAGGCCAGTTCATCTGCACACATGCCTCCAGAGCCAGCTCCACTGTGCTGCTCAGTCAAGGTTCAGGGCCCATTCTCCTAAGTCCTGCAGCCTGCAAGGGGCTGAACAGCAATCTCCTCTCACACCTTCGGGGCTGGCTCACCTGTGTCTTCCACGTCAGGCCAGCTCCATTGTGCTGCCCGGGCAAGGCTCAGGGCCTGCTCTCTCAAGTGTGGCAACCATTGAGAGATGGGCCAACTCAATAAAATGCAGCAGCCAGTGAAGAGCTGGGCTAGTTCTGAACAGCCCTGTACATTCATGTGGTCCCAGGTGGCTGCCCAGACCAGGAACATCCCCATGCTCTCTAGTGGTAATATGAGCCACAGACATCGGCAGCTGTGTAGCCACAGACCCTAACAAGGCCCCCAGTGGCAGCTCTGGTTGGGACCTCACCGTCGCCCCAGGTGATGCTCACATCTCTTTCTCTCAGATCTGACCACCACAAACTCACACACTGTGATGGTTCTAGCTACAGGCTGGCCACATGGCTGGCAAGCCGCTGGGTGACATTCTCTGTCTTTGCTGCATAGCATGGCAGCAAGTGTCTAGAGACCCCTGTGGCATACACTGGAGAGCAGGACGGCGGGTGGCATGGCAGTTCACAGGACTCTGTCTTCCTCCTCCCTCACAGTGCTGCCTGGATTTGATTTGAGTTTTATGTGTCCCAGGTATAAAACAGCTTTGGCCACCAAGCCAGACATCAAGCTAGGATGAACAAAGGACTGCCATCTGCTCTGCCCCCGACTGACACAAGATCACCACCAACAAGGTGTCTCTTTACCCATTGCCAGTGGGATCTCTTTGTTCTTTTAAAAAGCTTATTCTAGTCCCTGAAAGAGAGAAAGAGCACAAGTTCAAGGCTAACCTGGGTAACTTAGTGAGACTCTATCTCCTAATTAGAAGTAACAAGAAGACTCAGCTAAAACTCAGTGTTTAAGTCCTCTTGGCCATCACACACAAGGCCCCGGGTTCAATTCCCAGCTCAAAAAAGAAAGAAATGAAAATGAAGCTAGGTGGTGGTGGCACAAAGCTTTAAACCAGGCAGTCCAGAGGCAGAGGCAGGTAGATTCCTGTGAGTTCAAGGCCAGCCTGGTCTAGAGAGTGAGTTACAGGACAGCCAACACTACACAAAGAAACTTTGTCTCAAAATAAAATAAATAAATAAATAAATAAAAAGAAAAAGGAGTGAATTGGGTCAGGCGTGCTGATACACAGCTATAGCCCAGCACTCGGGAAGCATTGACAGAAGAACCTGGAGTTCAAGGCCAATCTGACCTACACAGTAAGACCCTCATCCGAGAAAGGGAGCCTAAATAAAAACAATAACACAAAATAAAAATAAAAGGAAGAAATGACATTAGTGTATAGTTTGTGCTCAGTGTTAGAACCAGCATCTACAAGGTCCTAACTTCTGTTTCCAGCGTTGAGGCCGGTGTGTGAGGCGAGGAGGAGAGAGATAAGGCGTGGAAAGTCATTCCGCACGATGTTCTTCCGCTCAGCACTCGATGACAGGTGTAGCTAGAGGAGTGAGAGAAGTACAATCACATGGAACAACTGAGCTCCAGGAACGTCTGCACTCATTGCTGCAGATGGTACCTTATGATTTTAAGAGAACTTAATCTGATCCAATGTGGGGACTTCTAATGTGTGTGAATTCTAATGTGGAGAGCGCTTACTGTGTACCAATAAGCTCACACAAGGCTTTACTGTGGCATCCTCTGGTCACTAGTCTCTACAGATTCACAGAAGATCTGATGCCCTCTTCTGGTGTGTCTGAAGACAGCGACAGTGTACTCACATACATAAAATAAATAAATAAATGTTAAAAAAAAAAAAAAAACTGGTAGTGGCACACACCTTTAATCTCAGCACTTGGGAGGCAGAGGCAGGTGGATCTCTCTGTAATCTCAAGGCCAGCCTGGTCTACTTAGTGAGTTCTAGGACAGTCAAACTCTGTCTCAAAAAACTAAAAAAGGAAGAAAAGAAAAAAAAAAAAGATCTTTTTCTTAACAAGTATTGTTAGGGTTTTGCAATGGAGTATCTTGGAGGGTAGGGACCAAGGGGTATCAAAGAGATCACACCACGAAACAAATCTTATGCAAGAGATTTATTGGGAGAGGGGTAAAAGTACCTATCGGAGTGGGGACAGAGACAAAAACAGAGAGACAGACAGACCGGGAGAGCAAGAGAGGGATCAGAGCACTTTGTGGTGATGAGAGGGCAGCCTGGGGAGCTCCTGATTCTTAACAAGTATGGTGGCACACACTGGTCACCCTGACATTCCAGAGGTGGAAGCAGAAGAGTGAGAAGCTAAAGGCCAGCCTTGATACATCACAAGTTCTAGGCCAGCTTTGATACACCACAAGTTCTAGGCCAGCCTTGATACACCACAAGTTCTAGGCCAGCCTTGATACACCACAAGTTCTAGGCCAGCCTTGATACACCACAAGTTCTAGGCCAGCCTTGATACACCACAAGTTCTAGGCCAGCCTTGATACACCACAAGTTCTAGGCCAGCCTTGATACATCACAAGTTCTAGGCCATGGAAGTCTTGGGTCTCTTTGACCTGACTTGGGTGACCAATGGCAGACACGCATACAGGTGTGATGGAGAGGCACAGCAGCAGTGCCTTTATTTCACATGCCACAGATGAGGGGCTTTAACTAATCTCTGGGGGGTCTCTGCGGGGGCGCAGTCTTGGCTGCACGCATCTGGAACGGAGCTGGCTGATGCTTTCTGCACACTCTGTCACATCTGTACCCCCATGGAAAGAAAGCCTTGCCATCCCCTGAGCCATGGAAGGCTTTGCCACTCCCAGGTGTCTGAGGCACTGGGCTCAAGTCAACAATGCACCCCCTCGAAGGGCTAAAGCTGGGAGATTGAAAAATGCAGACCACCAAGGCACTGCTCATTTCTCCAGTTCTGATTCGATCCTGTACCAGGGGTCTAATCAGGCCTGTGTCTGCCTCCTCCTGAGTAGACCAGAGGCCCCATCTAAACAGCCTTCCTGCAGCAGCTCCCCTCTCCAGGTGGCCAGACGGGAATTGCAGACCAGTGTTACTTCCCGGGACATCGACACGGCAGCCAAGTTCATTGGTGCTGGGGCCGCCACAGTTGGTGTGGCTGGATCAGGGGCTGGCATTGGCACAGTGTTTGGTAGCTTGATTATTGGCTATGCCAGGAACCCATCTCTCAAGCAGCAGCTCTTCTCCTATGCCATTCTGGGCTTTGCCCTGTCTGAGGCCATGGGACTCTTCTGTTTGATGGTCGCCTTCCTTATCCTCTTCGCCATGTGAGGCTCCATGGGGTCACCCAGCTGTCCCTGCTGCTTTGACTCCATGCCGGTCCTGGTGCTGGAGTGTGCTGAGCTTTACCATTAAACAACAACGTTTCTCTAAAAAAAACAAACAAACAAACAAACAAAAAAAAACAATGCACCCCCTCAGGACTTGGTCAGCTTTCCCTTTCTACTTGTGGCCACAGCATTCAGGTTAAGACCAGAAGATTCAGAAAATTACTTCAAGTTCCAGCCCCACCTGAGCTACTGAGTGAGACACTGTCTAATAATAATAATAATAATAATATAATAATAACAACAACAATAGGCTAGAGAGATGCTTGGTGGTTAAGAGCGAGCACTGGTTGCTCCTGCAGAAGACCAAGAATCTACGTGGTGGTTCACAATCGTCTCTAACTCTAATTCCAAAGGATCCAACACCCTCTCCTGGCCTCCACAACACTCTATCCACACAGTACACTCACATGCCTGCAGAGAAAAATGCTCGTACACATAAAATAAAAAATAAAATAAGTTAGTTCATCTTTAAAATAATAAAAATTTTAAATAAAAATTTAAAACGTTCAACTAGCCAGTTTACACACCCATAATCTTTATGCATAGGAGCTCAAGCAGGAGGATCAAGAATGGAAGGTTAGCCTCAGATACACAGCGAGTTTGTATCTAGCCTGGGTTACTTAGTGGGGGGGAAAGAAGGGGACGACCTTTCCCTTCCTCCTTCCACAGGACTAGACTGCTTCAGAATATCAGTGAGGACCCTCCTTTGACAACTTACTCTTCAGTGTCATTCTGAGAGAGAACTGTGCAGGCACTGCCTGCCTTGAAGTGGCTTTGTTATGTTACAGTGGATACTCCGGCCTGGTTAAACACAACGGTTACACTGCTGTTACGTAAGTAAAACAGATGTGGACATTCTCACCGTCTAGTGTAGACACTGAATAAAATCGGCGTCTCAAGGGATTTGGAAGTATTTTAGGGAAAAGGTCAAGTCTTATTCATGTTTTTAATTTCAAAGCCATGACTGTTCCTAGAAGGACTTAAAATATGTTTGTGAAGGAACTGTTGTTAACCTCAGAGACTATGGTGACCTCACAGTGAATGGATAGTTTTAATCTCTACAGAGAATAGCAAACCTACTATGTCTGTTTCTAGGTATGCGGCAGATGCTCTTAGGGAACAGCCTGCAGATGATAGCATCTATCTAATCTCACCTAGGCACCTACTAGAAATGCAGACCTCTGGGGATTAGTAAAATGACTTAGTGGGAAAAGATGCTTGCTGCTAAGCCTAAAGACCCGTGTTCAACCCCCTACCCATGTGAGGAAGGAGAGAACCAATTCCCACAAGTTGTTCTTTGACTTTTATACGTGTGCCCACACACATATGCATGCAAAAATAAGTAAATGTAAAAAAAAAAAGTGCCGGGCGGTGGTGGCGCACGCCTTTAATCCCAGCACTTGGGAGGCAAAGGCAGGCGGATTTCTGAGTTCGAGGCCAGCCTGGTCTACCGAGCGAGTTCCAGGACAGCCCGGACTACACAGAGAAACCCTGTCTCGAAAAAAACAAAAAACAAAAAAAAAACAAAAACAAAAAACAAAAAACAAAAAACAAAAAAAAAGTAACCCTCTAGACAAATACCATGGTATGAGTGTGCACATGCACACCCACAACAAATAAATAAATGTAGAAAGAAGTGCAAACTGATAGTATTGTGATGGTAGGCCAGGCGTGGTGCAGAGGCAGGCAGATCTCCATGAGTTTGAGGCCAGCCTACTCTATAGAGTGGGTTCTAGGACAGTCAGAGTTATGTAGAGAGATCCTGTCTCAAAAAAAAAAAAGAAAGAATAAAACAAAACAATTTTAAAAAAGAAACAACCAAACAACCCCTAGAGCTGTGAAGAGGCAGGCTAGAAATCTGTATGTAACAAACTTTCCGGGTGATTCTAACAGTCACCAGTGCTGGAGAACCAGCAGTGCAGAGAAATGCTCACTGGGGCTTGGGTTCCGTTTCTGGTTTAGCCCAACAGCTTTCTCATCAACCACAGCTGAATTCCTAAATCCCTCAAAATTCATTCTCCACCGAGCACAACAAGGAGTTTGGATGGATGCCTAAGGGCCCGGCTGGTCTAAAGGTCTATGAAAGACCAGAGGCAGAATGAAAGTGACTAACTGGTCCCCTGAGTAAATTCCTTCATTTAAAACCCGCACATATTTACAAACTTAGTGGTGTTCTGTGCATGGGACCAATTCATAACAGAAAATTCCTTTTTGATTACAACAGCAATATTTCTTTTTTTTTTGTTTTTTCTTTTTGTTTTTTCTCTTGTTTATTTCTTTTTTCTTTTTTCTTTTTCTTTTTTCTTTTTGGTTTTTCGAGACAGGGTTTCTCTGTATAGCCCTGGCTGTCCTGGAACTCACTCTGTAGACCAGGCTGGCCTCGAACTCAGAAATCCGCCTGTCTCTGCCTCCCAAGTGCTGGGATTAAAGGCGTGCGACACCACCGCCCGGCTTTCTTTCTTTTTTTTTTTTTTAACAGCAATATTTCTGATGACAAATTTGCCTGCCCTTTGTCGACAAGATTCTTCTCCTGCATCTATTGAATTGGAAAACTGTGAGGCTAATCACCTGCTCCTTCCAATTCCCAGTGACTTTAATTTTAAGTACCCTTGTGTTTGCTGAAGGGGCTTTGAGACTGAGGAGTCAGCAGACAAGTCTGTAATACTAAATTCGATTGCCTACCAAATCAGAATATGTCTACTCCCACTTTATGACTGCAGCACAATGTCATTAGCTTTTCTTTCTGTTTGCTAGCTTTCCGTCTCTCGTTTATGTTATTAGCTTTTCTAGAAAATCTAATTCCATCTAGTCCGTCCCCTCGTGGATTGTTGTTTTAGTCTGACTCCCTCCTTTACTGAACTCCCCGCACCATAGCACAAAAACTCGGGGAGCTGAGTGGATTTGCTCCAAGAACATTCTAAAGGAGTGAGTTTAAATACCTAAGTTAAGAACTTTTAAGAAAGGATAAACAAACAGTCACCACACTGGAACACTTGATCTGACATTCACGTTTCACTGCTTTGCAAGGACAGGAGATGGCGCCACACGGCAGCGGAATGTCTTGGGTTTGGTAGGTTTTGGGCCAGGTGCAGGGCGAGAAGAGGAGCGAGAAGAGCCATAACGAAACAAAAGAGTTTGAAAAGAAACTACTCGGAGGAGGTCTAACCAGTCACCTTTTCTTTTTCCTTCCCCTTTTCTTTCCCTTTTCACATAGTAGTCCCTTTGCACTTGCTCCAAATCAGCACAGCTAGAAAGCAATGACTGAAGTGTTCACGGTATCCAACAAAAAAAAATCAAATTCAAGGAGTTCTTTCCAAGTTCTTTCTCTCTTAGAAACCAGGTTCGTTCATTTGGTGGGAATCGGAATTCCCAGAGAGGTTGCTTGCTCTGGAGCTTAAGTGTTGACTTGGAGCTAAGATTTTTTTCTAAAGACGCAATTTTTTTTTTAATGATTTTATTTTATGTGCATTGGTGATTTGCCTGCATGTATGTCTGTGTGAGAATATCCGGTCCCCTGGAACTGGAGTTACAGACAGTTGTGAGCTGCCATGTGGGTGCTGGGAACTGAACCCATTGCTCTGGAAAAGCAGAGAGAGGTCTCAACCACTGAACCATCTCTCCAGCACCAGGGCTAAGATTTCTTTGAAGCAATATTCAATAGTGTAGGCAAAATCCCCAAACCCTCAGCACCAACTGCTGTCCAGAAGGAATCCCAAGTTTATTCGTAGAGAAGCCAGGAGGTGGCGCCAGGCAAGTCGCACTTCCTGGGAGGCCGAATGTCGGTCGCAGATGCACCAAGGGAGCTCTGTCCTAACAGGGGTTATTCTGTCCAAACCTCCTCTTTCTTACCTTGTGAAATACGTATCCGTTCTCCTTTCACTCCGCCCCACCCCTTTTAACTTTCGGGATTCCAAAGAAGTCTTAACTTGCATTTACATCCTTTATTCTTCGTAGATGGGATTGGATGAGGCTTTGGAAGAACTTTAAGACGGAAACTTTTTTAGGGGATGAAGTATTCGCAAAGCGATACAAACATTATATATATATAATATATAATGTCTGTATGCATACATATAATATAATATAATATAATATAATATAATATAATATAATATATGTATGTATATATATAAATCCTTGCTCTGAAGCTCAGTCGTGGGACAGAAAAGCGCTGTGAGCTCCTGTCTCCGCAGGAATGATGACCCAGCACATGCATTATTCTGTTCATTTGGCTTTTATCCCGTGCCCTTGTTTGGCTTCTGCTCTTTTGTTTTGGCTATTTATTGCTACTTGTTAGGAGTAAGGAGGGCAGAAAGACCTCACAGAGGTGTATGCATGCATGCCCTGGATCAGTAAGTGAAGGTTATGGAGGAGAGATTTCACCATCTAGCTTGAAATTATCTGTGGTCTTCATAATCGCTAATGAGGGACTTAGGATGTACATTCCGATCGGGATTTCTAGTCCCGTGGGGGAGCGCACACCAGCTCGCATTCCTGAGACGCCACGCAGCCTCCATGCTCCACTAGCTAACTCAGCTCCACCACAGCAGGTTTCACTCGGTCCCACGGGACCTGCCGGACCCTTTGTTGGGTGGGCGGGAAGCCCCTGGACTCCTCACCCACCTAGTCACATGGCCTTTCTATGGTCCCTCCCCTCTCTTTCTTTGGAGTCCGCCTTTTTCTCATGGTGACAGTAATTGTTTCTACAGTCACCCATCACTCCTCCGGCCCCGGCCTCTCTGCTAGAGGTCAGTGTCCTCTTCAGTGACAAAAGGCGCCCTAGATCTGAGCTCCCTGGGGAGGGAGGTGGCTGGGTCTGGAAGTTAGAATGCTGTCTCTCCCTGGTGCTGTGACAACCCCTCCCCGCTGTGCACACAAATGGGCTTTATACGACAAACAAAACCGCACCCCCACCCCAGGCTACGCAGGCACGTGGACCTAAGCCTCACCAAGGGAAGGGGGTGGTGACAGGCGCCAGAGAAAGACAGCGCGGAAGACAAATATTCTCCTCGCCCCACTTCTTCCTCTCCACAGTCCAGATTTTAAACTTTGACTTTACACTCCCCACCTGCGCCCTGAGCCCCCAACTCCTGTTCTCCCATCTCCCGAATCTGAATTTTTTCTGGTTCCAACCAGCTCAACTTCTCTTAGTTTCAGAAACATGTTCCCCACCAGCTGTCCCACACCACCCAAGGGATGTGCTCCTCAGACAGGAGAATGAGAACACGGTGTCCTGGGAGGGAGAGGTGCAAAACCCTCCTTCCCTGACCGAGAGTTCCAGGGGGACACCCGTATGAGCTGCAGTGTAAATGGCAAAGGAAGAGCTCACTCCAGCTGTGCTCCTGAGCCAAGGCCAGGGCGCTGGGCTCTGCAGGGCCATCCTGCATGCCTAATCCGCTATTTAAGGAGCTGCTCGCCTGCAGCCCAGGCACCACCCCCTCCTCACGTACACCGGTTCCGAGCCACCTTAAAAGCGAGAGGCAACTGTGAAGTAGCTGGCCAGTAAGTGGTGTGGAGACTACCGAGGGACATAGAGAGAGGACTGAGAGGAAGAGAGACAAAGTGAGAAAGAAATTTATCCTGGGATCCAAAAGTTCGTGTTAACCTGTGGACAATCAAATCCCTGGAAGTCTGCAAAGCCAAGAAGAAAAGAGATAGGACGCCAGAAACTTCTCTCTCTCCCTCTCCACCTCTCTCTTCTAGTCCCCAAATTCGTGGTCCCCTGTGCCCTATTGTGGGGATAATATGTTGTTCTTCGCTCTCCTGTTAAAGGTGACTTGGATCCTGGCTGCAGACGGGGGTAGGTACAACTGGGTCTGTGCTAATGTCCACCCGTAGCCATGTGTACTTAAGTGGGGGAGGAGAGGTTTCAGAAAGGGAAGCCTAGGGGCTGGGGAAAAAGGCATGGGGTAGGAGAAAGAATATGGAGGAGATCCTTCCCAGTCTTTCCCTTTTCCTCTTTAGCCCAGCTATTACCTCTGTCTCTGCGGCAGGGAGAGCTAGCCGGAGTCCAGTGTGTGAATGCTCACAAGTGTGGGAATCTCGGCCAGCTCGGTTTTCCGCCCCGCTCTTTCCCCACTGCCCTAGTCCCAGGCAGCCCTCCTGCCCTTCTTTGTTTACGCACTCTGCTGGTTAGGGAGAGCAGGGGTGGGAAGGGACACGTGCTACAGTACTGCCCAACTCAGACCCTGACTCCCAGCTGATCAAAGCATAACCCCATCACCTGCCAAGGTGCACGGGCAGTTGATCAGTTCCCTGACAGTGACACAACGGAACGTTTGCTCAGCTCTTTTCAGTGTACAGAGGACTTTCAGGAGTAGGGGAGGGAAAGGGAGACATTTGGGAAACCAAACTAAGTTGTTCCTGGAGTCCAGGAATGCCTGAAGGAGTCCCACAACTTTTTTGTTGTTATTGTTTACTTTTTTTTTTTTTGAGACAAAGGTTTCACCTGTCTCAAACTCACTATGTAGCTGAGGTTAGACCTGCTTGCCTTTGCCTCCCCTCTGTATCACCATGCCTGATTTCTACACTCTGTTTTTGTGCTTCCCAGGCATTTCTGTATCCAGCACATAGTAGGTGAGGGATTAAAGTTTGTTGGAAGAATGTGGTGGGGGGAGGATTATCTAGAAAGGGAGCGGAAGATGGGACCAAAGGATCAAAAAGAAGAAGAAGAGTCACAAATCTTTTCTGCAAAGAAAGAATTTGGAAAGAGGAAAAAAGAGGTTTTAGAATCAACTCAGAGCCTTTCACAGGAAGGGTAGGGCACCCTCACAAAAGCCAGAGAACTCTAGTTGTTGGGGTATCCCACAGAGATAGTGAATGAATAGGTGGGTGGGCTATTTGCAGAGCTGCTTGAGCTGAGGCATGGGCCAGTGTGAGCAGTTAAAGGAATGATAGCGAGATGGGCATGGGACCACGTGCTTGTAATCCCAGCTCTCAGGAGGCTGAGGCAGGAGTGCCACAAGTTCGAGGTCAGCCTGAACCACACTGTGAATACTGGGTCAGGATGGATTACATAGCAAAATCATGTCTCAAACAAAATAAATAAAGGACTAATAAAGAGGAAAAGGATTTCCCCCCCAGTTTCTAGATTTAAATAGTACAAGCCAATTATAAGACTTCTTTTTCTCCTTGAAGCAGGTTAGCCATGGGGGGTGGGGGGATGATCCACAGACCCCCAGCATTTTGGCCAGAGACAGAACTGCATGAGATCCTGGCATGTGACCCGGCTGGCAGCTCTCCTCTCTACACACAATGCTTCACTTTCATCCTGTCCTTGCCAGCCTGGCGGCCTGTGCCCACCCACCACCCTCAACCTAGAACAGGCCCTGCCCGACTCCTGCCTCTCCTGAGCATCTGAGCCTGCAGGAGCAGAGGTTCATGGGAGCGACCACAGCTAGTGAGGGCAGAAAGGAAGACCTCAAACTCCCACTGAAGGTGCTCTGCCTTCATTCGTGCAGTGATGTAGCAAGGCAGAGGACTCAGCCCTCCTGTCTCCAGCAGCAATGCCACACACTGAGCTTCCCCCTTGCCTTCTGTTCTACACTTCCAAGCCCTCTGCCCACACCCTTGCTTTACCCCACCCCAACCTTCTAAGTGTTACACTGACTTGGCTCCAGATGGAAAAAAGTAAGGGTTGGGCCGCCTGCACATTTGGATCCAGGTTAATTTTAGTCTCCTGCTTTATCTCTTTTCCTTGCTCCTCCCTCTTTACTACCCAAGCACAGCCTGGCTAGTTATTTTAAATAGGACCCCCGACCTTTCCACAAAGGTATCCAGTTTCAGGACTTCACTTGAGAGATGCTGGAGTGGAGGAGGGTAAGAGAGAGCAGAAAAGGGGGAGGTGCTGGCCAGAGGGAGAGCAGAGGCCAGGACACTGCTCCAGGCTGCACTGGCCACAGCCCAATCACTCTCTTACAGGTCACCACTGGACATATGAAGGTGAGATTGGAACTCCAGATGGACTGGCACTCTTTTCACCCTATGACCCCCTCACCTGGCAAGAAGACTTGTCCTGGGGGAGGGGAAGGGCTTTTCCTGAGCAATACACACACACACACACACACACACACACACACCCTGGGGTTTACACAAGTGGCTGCTAGACCCTGCTGTAATCATTAAATCCCATGTCTCCTGATTCAGCAAAAAAGCCAATGTGTCCTCCGTAAATCCATGTGGAAATGAAGAAAACTGGGCGGGGAGAAGCACAAGAGCTAGCTCAGCTGCCACTCTTCTGGCTCTCTTTCTCCTGAATAGTCCTACCCAAACCTGTCTCTGAAACTGGACAGAGCCTGAGGTCAGGAGGAAAAGGCTGGCAGGATACTGTGACTCTAGGGACAGTGTAACTCAATCCTGCTGAACTTCTGATTAATGACCTATCTGGAGTCAAGGCAAGGTCCAGTGTGAGAGTAAAAAGTGAATGACAGAAAGGATATCTGAACCCTAAGACTACTTGATAGGGTACCCCAAAGATATTCCACCTGTTTAGGGCTGTTTGTCCTCTCTGATTCTACTTCTGCAAGAATTCAGGCTTTCTGTCTATTTCCACTTCCCCTCATTCAGCTTCATTATTCTGAAACTACAGGTGAGTGAAAGCCCCACTCTCCCACTTTAGAGTAGCTGGACAATCACCCCTGCTTCTGGGGAGATGAGGGGTGCTGCAGCCTAGAGTGCAGGGGGTACTTCCACCTCACCCAGCCCTACCTAATTGTGTGGTGAGAAGTAGATTTCTACTTCCGCTATAACATGGGATGGGGGTACTAAAGGGTGGCTGGGGCTGTAGGGCTGGACAAGTGGTAACTTACCCCCCCACCAGGCCACACGGTCAGGACCATTGGCCAACATCTTACCCTGAGTGTGGAGGCAATGCCCAGTCTCCCATCGACATCCAGACAGACAGTGTGATATTTGACCCCGATCTGCCTGCTGTACAGCCCCATGGATATGACCATCTTGGTACTGAGCCTTTGGATCTACACAATAATGGCCATACAGGTAAAAGACCCAGCTTCAAATAACTGCAGCTCCAGTTTAGATCTTAAAGAGCCAAGAGAAGCTGAGTGGTAGTGGCACATGCCTTAGTCCCAACACTTGAGAGGCAGAAGCAGGCAGTATCTGAGTTCAAGGCCAGCCTGATCTACAGAGTGAGTTCCAGGAAAGCCAAGGATACAAAGAAAAACCCTATCTTGAAAAACACAAAAACAAACAAACAAAAAAAAGCCAGGGGAAACAGTTCTAACTTATAAAATGTCAGAACTATCCATTAATGAATGTGGATGTTAGAATGAGGTTCAGAGCTGGGCCATGGTGGCACACTCAAAATCCCAGCACTCAGAGGCAGAGGCAGGCCGATCTCTGAGTTTGAGGCCAGCCTGATCTACAGAGTGAGTTCCAGACAGCCAGGGCTACAGCCTGTGTACAGAGGAACCCTGTCTCAAAAAACAACAAAACAATAAGGTTCAGGCTCCCGCAGCTAAGGTGGGATTGGATGTGTACAATCAGGCTCAGTGTGCAAGCAGTGTCCTAGCGCTGACTTAATCTTAGCAGCAGAGAGGTTCCTTGCTAGAGAGGAGTCGGGCAATTCTGGGCGGAAGAAGGAAGAGGAGAACCAAGTGCCCCAAGTGGTGGCACGCTGGGGTGGAACTGCCCGAATTCCTCTGCCAATCCTAGCCTGCTCTTTCCTCACAGTGCAGCTCTCCCTGCCCCCAAGCCTGCACCTGAGTGGACTGCCTCGGAAATACACAGCAGCCCAGCTCCACTTGCACTGGGGTCAGAAAGGATCCCTAGAAGGATCAGAGCACCAGATTAACAGTGAAGCCACAGTTGCAGAGGTACCAGGACAGATGATGCATGGTTCAGTCCAGTGGAGCTCAGAGAAAGGATGGATCTGGACCCTTGAAAAATCTTATTGAAGAAATAAGACAAAGCTTTGGGGGCAGAGCCTTAGATTGGGCAACTGAAGGGGTGACTAAATCAAAGCCTTGGAGAGAATGAAGAAACATTTAGGTAACTCGGTTTCCCTCTGTCTTCCTCCAGCTCCACGTGGTCCATTACGACTCGGAATCCTACGGCAGCTTGACTGAGGCCGCTCAGAAGCCTGAGGGCCTGGCTGTCCTAGGCATCCTAATTGAGGTCAGTAACCCCTAGCCCCTCTCAGGTCTCTCTCTAACCCTTTACTTATACCCTTAGGCCTCTCTAAAGTTTACCCGGAGCACTCAACTCCAAACACACGAGCTACGGCACATTCCCTTTACAGGTGGGTGAGACTGAGAATCCAGCTTATGGTCACATTCTGAATCATCTGCATGAAATCAGACACAAAGGTGAACCCTAAAAACCTACAATAAGAATTCAACTGCAGGGAAAGTTTCGCAGCCTGACCTGCAAGGCTTGGGAAGGGCGGTGAGTGAGCAGTGGATTCTGCTTAGAGGAACCCTGTCCAGGAAGGCTGACCCTTGCTCTGCCCTCCCCAGATCAGAAGACCTCCGTGCCTCCCTTCAGTGTGAGGGAGCTGTTCCCCCAGCAGCTGGAGCAATTCTTCCGATACAATGGCTCCCTCACAACTCCCCCTGCTACGAGAGTGTCATCTGGACAGTCTTTAACAGAAGGGTCCAGATTTCAATGGGACAGGTGAGTGCTGGGGATGCGAATACACCTTTAACCTCAGACCCTTACCAATGCCCTGAGGTGATTTCTCCACTTCTGCTCCCCAGTTAGAGACGCTCCAGGGAACACTGTCCTCTACAGAAGAGGACCCATCTGAGCCCCTTGTACAGAACTACAGAGTCCCCCAGTCTCTCAACCAGAGGACCATCTTTGCTTCTTTCATCCAAGGTGCATTGCAGGGCTCAGAAGAGATGGGAAACTGGGGGCTCAAAGGCATGAAATAGTGAGTCCCTGGGAAGGAAAGGCTGAGGGGTAAGAGTTACCACTACATCCCTGGACCAGGAGTCACGCCCAGCAAAGGATGCTCAGGTCAATTTTCAGGTGTGGAAGCAAAGCTCCCAAACGGGAGAATGTTCTGAAACTCCTCTAACCCAAGTTTTCTTCCCCTGCAGTGGGACCACTATATACCACAGGTAAGATGGCCCTATGTGGCCATATGAGGTGGAGCCCAGCAAAGATGGAAAGCCTCAGAACCCGTTAGACTGAGCTGACATCCTTGTCTCCCCAGGAGAGATGCTGGGTCTAGGTGTGGGAATCTTGGCTGGATGTCTCTGCATTCTGCTGGCTATTTATTTCATTGCTCAAAAAATTAGGTGAGATCCTACTTTCTATTCCTGCGATATTTCGATATTTATTTTCTACTAAAACGCATTCTCAGAGGTTCAGTGGTAGTGGCACACACTTTTAATCCCAGCACTCACCAGCGAATCTCTGAGTTCAAGGCCAGACTGGTCTATAGAGTGAGTTTCAGGGCAGCCAGGGTACACAGAGAGGCCGTCTCAAAAAAAAAAAAAAAAAAAAAAAGCATTCTCAGCCAGGCATGGTAGTGCATAACTTTAATCCCAACGAACGCTTGGGAGCTGGAAGCAGGATGATCTCTGTGTATTCAAGGCCAGCCTGGTCTACATAGTGAGATAACCCAGTCACCCCATCACCACACCCCCAACGAAATTCTCTGGGGCTGTAGCTCAGTTGGCGGAGTGCTTGCTGGGCATGCCCAAAGCCCTGGGTCGGATCCTTAGCACCACATTAAACCTGGCATGCTGGCACATACTTATAATCCCAGTACTCAGAAGGTGGGGAAAGAGAAAACTTAGGGTCATGATTATTTACTTTAAAGAAAAAGTATTTCCTATTCTACTTCTACTCTTAGGACACTAGTCACTCCCATGAACCATTGCTCCCCTTCCCAGGAAGAAGAGGCTCGGAAACAGGAAAAGTGTGGTTTTCACCTCTGCTCGGGCTACCACAGAGGCATGAACTGTGTCAAGACGCCGTGGCTGCCTTCTTCTCACACTGTCAGGGAGCCTAAGAGAGTGCAGGCTGGACTGCCAGGTGTAGGCAGACACATGTCCTTCTAGATGCCACCTCTCTATGCACATATACCAGAGAAGCAAGGACCCCAGCTCTTCTTCAAGGAAGGGCTGAGCCTTTGGCCCTTCAACGCTGTCGATCTGGAGATCCCTGTTTTAATGTTTAGTTATGAAGAAGCTGAGATAAGCTCTGCCGCCACTGTCATGTTCCTTCCCCCAGATACACATTATAGTTTTTCTCTCCTAGGAAAAAAGGGCTGCTGCTGGGATTTTAATTATTTTTTGCTCAATATATGTTTGAAAATTAAAAGTTTTTGACCTTAATTCTGGACTGTCTTTTGTGGCTTTCAAGGGTGGGAGAGTTCCTCTGACCTTTGAGTGGCAGAGATAGACATAGAGAAAGAGAAAACGGGGGGTGTGGGGGGATTAATTAACTCCTTGTATCCTGTTCCTGGACATGGAGACCTACTTCTGGGAAGTTAACTCGACTTCTATAAGTCACACCACCGACCAATGCTTCTTTCATCACACCAATGGTGAGTATCGGGTGTTAGGCTAGGAAGGATGGACCAGAGCTGGAAATCTCAATCCATTATCCCCTCTTAAAGCCAAGTTCCCCCACAATTATAAAGTCCTTTTTATTAATCAAAATCACAATCACCTTGATTAAAAGGATGGAATATCCCACCCTCAGCAGAAAAACAACACAGTGATAGAAAACCTCCCCAGCCCTCCCACACCCCAATTAAAAACTAGAAAAGATGTCTGCCCTCTCGGCCTGCGAGTCCATGGTAGTCTGACTCCTCCAGGGCACTGCCATGGAGTGGACCAACCCCCACAGCACCCTCCACTTCACCTTGGGGAAAGGAGGGGTGCTGATGGTCATGGACAAGAAAACACGAGTTCCAGTGGTACCAGTTCCCAAACATGCACTTCCTTCCTTTTCCCCAGGGCCTGGGACCAAAGGGAAAACAGGCTAGAAATGAGCCACCATCAGCAGATTCAGGAGCACACAGCTTACAGAGGTAAGGAGGCTCCCAGCACACCTCCTCCCTCTCCCCACTTAACAAAAAAAAAGGCATTTTGGGGTCTTTATCATACCAAAAAATGGTTTCTTTCAGACCTGAGTAAAAGACCAAGATGTCCAGTCTGGGCAGGAGATACTGAACTCATCTACCCTTGAGCCTCCAGTAACTTCATCTCCAGGGCCATGGCTAAACTAGGTCCCTTTTCTTGACAACCTGCACTGTCCAGAACTGGAGATGGAGAAATACAGGACGAGGAGATCGGGAGGGCACTCCAGGCCCAGGGGTCCCCCCCCATGTTCCCTCAGTCCTCGGGTGGGATGCGCAGGGCAGAGTACACCATCACCCGACTGTCCTCCTGCCGGCGGCCTGCAGAGGGGAAGCTGGGTGAGTCACGGGCAGGGTGGGGGCAGAGCACTGACACATGGGGAGACCTGGACAACAAGGGGGTCCCCAGGTGGTGGGGAGAGATGCAGATTCAAACCCACCAGTCCCTGACTGGCTGCACCCAGGTGCTCCTGAGAAAGCTCAGAGACTACAGGTCACAAACGGACAACACCAAACCCGGAAGGAAGCGGGACACATCAGCGAGGAGACGGAGGATGAGGGCAATGGACCCGGGCTGGGGCTGGGTTCAGTCATGGGCAGTGGACAGGCAGATGGGATCTGTCGGGCGATCAGTCCAGGTAGTCAGTCCTTACACGAAAGGCTGCGCTGGATACTTCGGAGGGAGCCTCCGGCTGTGACGAACGCCCAGAGCCCCATAGAAACGTGACTGCATAGATGGGCAATAGGCTGGCCTCATACCAGGGGTTCAGGAATGTCTGAGAATGAGGACAGAAAAGATGTTAGATTCTCGCCGCACCTAACCGCACCATTCACTCTGGGCCTCTGACCCAACTTTCCCCAGACGTCCTATTCAGACTCCTCCTTTTCCCTTCAAAGCACCAGCGTCTTAGAGCTAAGGCAGCTTTTGATTTCTGAGTCCCTCACGGTCTCAGCTCTTCCTATTGCCCTCAGGCCTCTTGTGATAACTGACTACACAATTCAGATCTAGCCCAGAACAGGTGACCAACTGAAGCTGCGGCGGCAGAGCTCAGGAGACTACCTTTCTGCCTCCACCCAAGGTAATCGAAGACTACTTACTACGTGAGAACACATACCCCATCCCACTCACCATTGTTAAATGCTTTCTCCCTGACTCAGGCCCCTATCTCCAACTCACCAGTCCTGACGTCAGAAGGTGACTCCCAACTACCAGGCCCAAAGCCCAGTACCGTCTCCTCTCACAGGCATCAAAGAACACAACTCCCCAAAAGGTATGGAGCAGGATAATGGCTGCTGTCAGAAAGGCTGCAGGGAGGGAGATGGGGAGGAGGTACATCCCTGACGTCTCCCAGCCTCCTGAGATGGTGAGCCAGAGGAGTCTCCCAGGGAAGGTCAATAAGTCAGATCGGGGCCAGGGAAGGAGAGGGCATAAAGGCAAGGTTGGAAGTGAGTCTTACCTGAAGTCAGGAAGTAATAGGGTGAGTCTCCATGGATCCCAACCACACCTGGCCCAAGTGCATCAGCCAAAATATTGATAACAGAGAAGACACCACTGATGATACCGAAGGACAGACCAGAAACTGGGGAAAGGAGGGTCTCATCAACGACCAAGATCACCACACCCTCATTACCAGTACCTACTCCCCACGCCCAGGAAAACTTCTACCATACCTACTCTCCCTCCAGACTGCCTCTCCTTGGAAGTCAAGTATGAAGAAAAACACTTAGCACATGTACATGTTTAGATTACCCAGAAAGGGAGGAGGGGGTGTCCAACTCCCTCCTCTGATCCCTCTCCCTTGGCTCACCATAGGCCATCTGTCGGATGGAGATGGGTGATCTTCCGTCCTCACTTAGTGATGCTAAGCCCTCATCTGCCTTTCTGGGAAATAAAAGGACAGGGATGTTCCTTTCCGTTTAATACCTTCCCTTTAAAGCCCCTTACTCCAACCACCATCCAAGGGCTGGCCCACTTCCCACAGCGCACACCATTGTCCCCTCTCCCTTCCAGATCACCCTTTGTCCTTACTTAAGGAGCTTGTAGTAGGCAAAACGGAACACTTCCTGTAGAAGGACAGAGACAGCAGCACCAAAAATCAGGAGGCCATACTGGAGTCGTGCATCTGATCGGTCTGTCACATGGACCAAGATGAACCAGACCACAGAGGCCAAGAGCAGGGAGACCAGCCAGAAAAAGGCTCTGAGAAAACACAATGGCAATGAGAGAGGCAAAGATGGGAGCAGCTGGAAAAATCAGGGAGGGAACCAGCCAAGGATGGAATGTATGAAAAGTGGAAGTTAGACTTCCGGATGGTAAGAGAAACAGGGACCAGACAGGATAAGTGTCTCCACCAACAGACTCATCTGTAGGAATCTGAGAGCAGCAGAAGGGGTAGAAATCTGGTTAGAGTCTTCAGTGAGATGAGAGTCAAAGTGTGTGGGCATGAACGGAGGGACAAAGTATCCATTCCAGGATCCTTGGCTGGCGAGGTCAGCACAGCCCCCTCATTAATCTTGGCCTTGGGCCTTCTCTGACGTTGCCCGGAGGACTACAGGAAGAATCTGTGAAATCCCTGGAAGGCGGAAGCTGATTGCGGGAAATTCTCCTAGATCACGATTTGACCCTGTCCAACCTTTTCCGACTTCTGTCCCCCAACTCAGGCTCCCAAGCCTGCTCCAGTGCCACCGGCCCTTTCTGCACCTTTTTCTCTATGCTCGGCCCCTTCTCCACCACTCGACACTCACCCCGCCACCAGAATGATAACCCGAAGCGGGTCTCCAGCTACAGTGATCAGGAAAAGGGCGAAGGCTGGGCCGAACGCGACGAAGGTGCATCCGAAAAACACAGCAGCCCCCATGACTGGCAGCTGGGGGAGGGAGGGAACCACGGCCAAGGGAGGCGAATGGGAGCAGCGCACCGAGGGGGAGTCCGCGTGGGGCGGCGACGCAACCCCAGGAGGGGCGCGGTGCAATGTCACCCCCGGACCCCGGGAAGGGGAAGGGGGGGTGCCGAAACCCCGGACGACGGTCCGCCCGACCTCGTCTACGGAAGCCGAAGAGGGAACAACCCCCGGTCGCTGCCCCATGGCCACCTCCCATCTAATCCCCACCCCCGGAAGGCCAATGAATACTTGGTGGGGCGGAACTGCAAGGCGGGGTCGTGCAGCATGGCCTTCTGGGAGTTGTAGTTTGTCATCCTTGGCGCCGTCCATTTGGTGCTGGGAGTGGCTTCAGAAGAGTAGGCTGGGGGACTGGGCCCAATCAGAACAAGGATTCCTGGATTCGCTTGCGCCTATGCCACGGTTTCCTTTCTTCATTAGGTAGAGGACGGTGATAACACCCTACCTATTACTAGAGGAGTTTGTCGGGGAAAGATCCTGTATGAATCTAGAGACAAAAAAAGAGCGCAGGATGGGGTTGTGGGAAGATAGAGACGGACATTGTTCTTAACTTGAATTAGAGGAAGTGACCTAGAGAAGCACCCTGAGGGATCGGGATCAAAGTTAGGCTTAAAAGTTGGAACTCTTTGGGCAGTCTGGTATAGGAATTATGTCTCAAATGAAGTCTCCACTTGTATTCTGTAATGACAGAATGAGAGAAGCAAGAGGAGCCGGGAGAGAAATATTAGGAAAATGTTTAGAAGGAATCCTGGAGTCACAAAGCAACTAGAGCAATGAGACTGAGGGAAATGACACCCGCCCGCTCACCCACCCCGCCTCCACCCCACGCCGAGCTGCTTGGTTCCTTTGATGTCATACTTCCTTTATTTATAGTCTGGAAAATAAACTTAAGTGATGTCTTTTCCTCAGGCTGGGGAGAGGGATTTCATATTAGCTCGAATCATCATTTGTATGAGGACAGGTTGGTCCTTAGGAAGCTGCCGAACAAAGGAATCCTACGATGGATCCGATCATTTTGATCATATTTGAGAAAATCGTTTTTAGGTATATCAAAGCATTCAAACTACAGATTTAAAGTTCCGTTTGGAGTGATTGATGTATATTGTGTGTTCTGTGATCTTACCTTTTTTTAGTTTTGGGGGGGGGAAGGTTTTCTCCTAGGAGGGTAATGTGGGAAAACTCATATGTTTAGTAGAGAGGAGTCTTAGCCAGGTAAGATTCCTGAGTGCTCTGCTTCTAAATGTCAAGGGAGTCTGGGAGATGGAGAAGCCACTACACCTGGAAGTGTTTTGTGTTTCAGTCATCATGTTCGTGAGGTCTCAGTCACCTAACAGACTAAACCTAGCTCATTATGCCCAGAAATATGCTCTTGCTTCTGAGCCGAACTGAATGAAGACAGGAAATACAGAAGCAGACAGAATGTTAAGGAACTGTGTCTGAAAGTGAGAGACAGGCATAGCACCCAACAAAGGAAAAAGTCTCTGCTTTCTCTTTTCTTCCATCCTGTGTCCAAGAAGTTGTGGGGAAAAGGCAAGGTCAACACAGAGTGTAGAGAAAATAACTGGCCTTGGCTGTTGTATGCTAGAGGGTGCAGTAAAGCAACTACCAACTCGACTTCTCCATTGTTTGGTTAAGGTTTTGTTTAAAAGAGAGAGAACAGCCAGAGGCATCTGGAAGAATTCAGAGCAGAGAGAGAAAGAAGTAGACTGAGCATAGCCAGCAGACTGGACATGGCCAGGGCTACCTGTGAGAGAGGGGAGAAGAGCAGGGGCTGGGGAAGAGAAGGAGCACAGAGAGAATAGAAGCGGCCAAGAACAGTGGGTACAGCTGTTATAGGAAGGATGCACAGCTGTGGGGTGGGGGCGGGGGAGCTGGACGGAGGAGTTCTGGATAGATGGAATTCTGGATAGATGAGCTGCCTTTTGAAGAGTTTGAATTGGAGTTTCCTTTGGACCTGAGAGTAGTGAGATTTTCTTTTTTTCTGTGTAGACCTGACTGTCCTGGAACTCATTCTGTAAACCAGGCTGGGCTCCAACTCACATGCCTCTGCCTTCTGAGAGTGTCAAGATTTTTATCAGCAGCAATGCAGAAGGAAATTTGGGAGTCGAACAATGGTTCATAAACATTGCTCCCATCCTCCAGACAAGACAGGCAGAGAAAAGGCACTATTTATTTACAGTCTAAAAAAAAGTCCTCACCCTTCCTCTCATCATTCCCACAGTGATAAAAAGGATCATGTTTCCCTCGGAGTAAAGAGCAACCCTGCATGGCAATGGTAACTTAAGGCCTGCAAGAGGGAAGGTGAACTTTTGGGAGAATTGAGAAGGAGGAAGCATAGGAGGGGAGAGGGTGAGCCTTGGTCCCAGCAGTGGAAGTCCTGAGTAGACCTAATCCAGGGCTGGGAGCTCTCCAGGAATAACAAGTTAGCATCCATGAAGGGGGATGCCTCTCAGCCCAGCAGCTATGTTAAGATCTACTGAGTGAGTAGGCGGAGAACTCTGTCCTCTGGGAGAAGAATCACTTCAGTGCCCTCCCAGCTTCGCAGCAGCAGGGGAGGCGGGGTAAATGTGGTGGGAAACAGAGCAATTTCCTCTCTTTACTTTCACAGTGATAGTGCAAAATCCAGAATGGATGTCCTCTTTATAGCCCTCCTTGTTGCACCACTTATCCTGGGTAAGTCTCCTTCTGACCCTGGGCTTTTGTACCAGGTCTTTTGCTATAAATGGGATGAGAGGAAAGATACAAAGAGAGGGACATCGGGCATTTCAGCAGGGAGCGGTACTGCTTTTCTCAACTGTTGGAGTCCAGGGTTGGGGGCAGAGCAGGAATCTGGAAGGTGGAGCCAGGAAACCAAAGGCAAAGCAAAGTCTTGTCAAAGAAGAAACAGGCCGTGAGGATGGAGCCCTAAGAGAGTTTCTTCAGCAAGACTGAACTCAGATTTCTGTTCCTGTCACTATGAAACTAAGCAGAAGAGTGAGGAGCAGTAAAGGAAAGAAGTGGGCACTTGGAAGTTGAGGGAGTGAGATTAGTGAGTGAAGCCAGAAGATCTCCTTCCCACAAAGTACAAGAAAACAAACAAACCTATTAGCAAAGACTTAAGTGTGAGAGCCAAGCTAGATGGCACATGCCCAGCTCTTGGGACATAGAGGGGAAAGGGTCAAAAATTCAGGTCATCCTTGACTATGTAGTGAGTTCCTGACTAGTCCTAGATAAATAATACACCCTCAGCTGGGTGTGGTGGCCCATGCCTTTAGTCTCAGCACTGGGAGGCAGAGGCAGGCAAAGCTTTGAGTTTGGGGCCAGCCTGGTCTACAAAGTAAGTTCCAGGACAGCCAGGGCTACACAGAGAAACCCTGCCTCAAAAATAAACAACAAATAAATAAATACCCCCGTACCAAAACACAGAACGAAGCTTGGTGCGGTGGCTCACTCCTTTAATTCCAGCACTCCTGAGGCAGAAACAGAAAAGTCTCTGTGAGTTTTAGGCTAGTTTGGTTTACATAATGACTTCTAGGTTGGTTAGGGATCCATAGCAAAAAAAAAAAAAAAAAAAAAAAAAAAAAAAAAAAACAAACAAAAAAACACCCATAAGTATAGGATGCATAGCAAAAACAAACAAAAAAACACCCCATAAGTATAGGTTGGCTTAGGACAGTAGAAAACTGGCTGCCTTCAGGGACAGGGTCCCAAGAGTAGCTTGGCTCCTTCCCCTCTTTGTTCTCTAGTCTGCCAGGTGTGTCACTGTTTCCCTTTCCTTTAAATCCCTTGTCCTTAGTTTGGGCTTAGAGGGATGTGTTTAGCAGAAGGCCTAGAATTCTGTAATCAGTAGTTAAAGCCATACAGTGTTAGTTTTGGAAGGGAAGAGAAGCTATGATGGGTCATTTGGTTCAGCTGACTTATTTTTAAGGAAGGTGATATGGGGCCAGCTGTGGTGTTGCACGCCTTTAATCCCAGCATTTGGCAGGCAGAGGCAGAAGCAAGCAGATCTCTGTGAGTTGGAGGCCAGCCTGATCTATACAGTGAGTTTCAGGACAGCCAGGGCTACATAGAGAGGCCCTGTCTCAAAGTGGGGCTGGGGGAGGCTGGGTGGGCTGGGGGGTAGGAGGTGCTTGAAGTGGACTTATAAAAAGTTCTGCTTAGTTAGCAATGGAGCTGGAAATTAACCCAAATCTAAAACATTGAGTGTTAGTCTTTCGTGAGAAAAATTTGGGAGCATATGGAATCTATATGGCTTTTCTAAATTTTTGTCTCTGTCTTCCACTTTTAAAGGCTTTATGTATACCTCGCTTGGGGCTTAGAGGATGTGAAAGAATCTGTTTTCTGTCCTGGGAGTTCTGTGCTGAAAGCTGAGTACTGGCCTCACTGCAGCTAGGAGCCAGGAGACTTGGGCCAACTTAGATGTACAGAGGCAGGGAGACCTCTGGAGAGGAAGCAGAGAGAAGGAAGCTGGGAGGTCTGGGATGACAGCGTGCGCTGGTGCTGAGGAGCTCCAGACGCTTCTGACTTTAGCTCTTGTCCCTGCAGGGCAGGAGTACGACAGTGAAGAGCGGCTGGAAGAGGATGATTACTACCAAGTGGCATATTACTACTACACAGTGACCCCTAATTATGGTGCGTATGTGAGAGGCTCTGACTCTTAGTGGGGTAGAAAGATTTGGGGACTACTTAGTTCAAGATTCTCCTTCATTTTGCAAAAGAACATCAGGGCCCGTCAACGTTTTGACTGTTAACAGAACTTTCAAGGCTCTTGGCATTATTTCTTAGGTTCGTGATTAAAAAAAAAAAGTAAAAATTTTATGTGTATAATATTTTGCCTCAGCGGCGTGGTGGCGCACGCCTTTAATCCAGCACTTGGAGGCAGAGGCAGGCGGATTCTGAGTTCGAGGCCAGCCTGGTCTACAGAGTGGTTCCAGGACAGCCGGCTACACAGAGAAACCTGTCTCGAAAACAAAAAAAAAAAAAAAAAAAATGATATTTTGCCTGCATGTATGTCTGTGCACCACATGTATACCTGGTGCCTACACAGGTCAAAAGAGGGCATTGGATCCCCCAGAACTGGAGCTGCAGAGGGTTGTGAGCTAACAGGTGGGTCTGAGAACTGAACCCAAGGCCTCTGAAAAGCAGCCAGTGTTCCTAACCCCTGAGCCACTCATCTCTCCATCCCCTTAAACTCATCATATTTTTATGTTTTGGAAAATGGTTGGGACAATTTAAAGTTTTTAATATATACAATCTGTAAATTATTGTATATATTAGATTGACAATATAAATTCATACATACTCACAAACCGTTAAAAAATATTTAGTTTTCAGTATTATTTTAAGTTATGAGTATGTGGTGAGATATGTACTTGTAAATGAAGGTGCCGTGGAGACCAGAGGTGTCAGTTCCCAGTGGAGCTGGAGTTATGAGGGGCTAAGGGCAGCTCAGTGTGGATTCTGGAAACTAAACTGTGGTCCTCTGAAAGAGCAATCCATGTCTGTAACTGCTCGGCCATCTCTCTGGTTCGAATTCACAAACATTTTAACACTAGAGCTAACTAGAAGTAGGTTGTACCAACACATTTTACAATGTAGGTTAGGTGAAGCGTGAAGTTTCTTCTCCCTTCATTTGTTTTTCTCTTTTCTCTTCTCCAGATGACTTTAATGTAAACTTCACAGTTGATTACTCTGCATTTGAGTCAGAGGATAGATTGGTGAGTGACTTTTCTATCTGAGAGGGACAAATAACACTAAAACAGAAACAGGAAAGTGCTAAAATGTGAGGCTGGGTGTGGTAGCCTAGTACTATAATCCCAGTACTTGGGAAGCAGAGGCAGGAGGATTGCCATGGGTACAAGGGCAATTTGGTCTACATAGAAAGTTCAAGCCCAGCCATGACTATGTAGTAAGAGTGTCTCAAAGGAAGAGAGAGAGAGAGAAGAGAAGAGAAAGAAAAGACAATCTGATAGAAACTAGGATGTGGGTCCCAAATAGACCATTAACTATAGCCGGGAGAAGGAAGTCAGAACCTAGTAGGCTTACTGATATACAGAGGAAGGGCAGTCAAGGGACTTGATGAATGGAATCCATACATACTCAAACCGTGCTAGTACCAGGCCCACACAATCCCTGAGCTTCAGTTTTGGTCCTATGGGGCTGGGGGTTGATTAGGAGGCTTGCTTATAGAAAAAGATGAAAAACTCTAACTAGACCATCTGTGGAGATATTGGACGGAAGAAATGATAACTGTTTCCCAATCCTACTGAGGGCAGAACAGGTTGAATAAGGAGGTAACGACAACAGAAGCAGTAGAGACTACCACTTCCTCATACAGTCTTCATACAGAACCTGTGGACCGTCAGAATCCTGTAACCACGAAATCAGTGACCACAGAACCAGTGAGTCAAATGGGGATGGAGGAGGAGGGAGATTTGGCATCTCTTACCCAGACAGATCCCAGGGCTAGTGACCTGCAGTAACAGAGGGCAGGTTTTGCAGGAGGCGAGAACTGTATCATCAGTATTACCATGTAGGTATTCTAGTTTGGTTTTCTTTTGCTGTAATAAAACATTGACAAAAACAACTTGGGGAGGAAAGGGTTTATTTCATCTTACCTGGTCACGCTTCATCCTTGGGAGAAGTCAGGGCAGGAGCTCAAGGCAGGAGCTGAAGCATAGACTTGGGAGGACACTGCTTACTAGCTTGCTCTGCTTGCCTTTTTATACCACTTGCCCACAGTGGGCTGGGCAAGCCCACATCAATCATTAATAGAGAACATTCTCCCAAAGACATTCCTACAACAATAGAGACAATTCTCCAACTGAGGCTCCAGCTTCCCAACTGTCTGTGTGTGTCTGTGTGTGTCTGTGTGTGTGTGTGTGTGTGTGTGTGTGTCTGTGTGTGTGTGTGTGTCTGTGTGTGTGTGTCTGTGTGTGTCTGTGTGTCTGTGTGTGTCTGTGTGTGTCTGTGTGTGTGTGTGTGTCTGTGGTGTGTGTGTCTGTGTGTGTCTGTGTGTGTTGTGTGTGTGTGTGTGTCTGTGTGTGTGTGTGTGTCTGTGTGTCTGTGTGTGTCTGTGTGTGTCTGTGTGTGTCTGTGTGTGTCTGTGTGTGTCTGTGTGCATGTGTTGAGGCCAGAGGACAACTTTCGGAACTCAGTTTGTTGAGCTTGAGTGGCGTGTTTACCTGCTGAGTTGTTTTGCCAATCCAGATTTTGTTTTAGATATAACTTGAGACTAACGCAGCTTTTGCTTGTTTGGTGTTCTGTAAGGAGAAGTGAACTTAGAATCGCTAACCGTTAAGGTAAGAGTGAAAACTGCTCAAGGAAGAGCCCCAGAACAAATAGCTAGTTTTGGTGTCTAGGGTATGACAGGAGAGTCTACAGAGGAGAACAGTATAAATCATAAAAAAAAAAAAAAAAAAAAAAAAATGTGCAAGGCCCTGCATAGGTAATTCGAGAATTACGTTTTCACCATGTGGGGTTGAGGAACAGGAGGCTTCCTTACAGAAGAGGAGGAGGAGGAGGAAAAAAAAAAACTGAATAGGCCACCTGTGGAGATGTGGAATGGAAGCAGGACCAACCAGAAAGACGCAGCAAGACCTTATTTAAAAAAAAAAAAAAAATTGGTTGGTCATAGTGGCAAATGCCTCTAGAGGCAGAGGCAGGTAAATGTCTGAGTTCAAAGATTGGTCTACACAGCAAATTCTAGGACAGCCATACACAGGTCTCATATTAGAAAACTTTTTTGAGCAGTAAGATGGCTGCTCAAGTAAAGGTGCTTGCTGACAAGTCTGAGGATCTGGCCCATGTTGGATCTCTGATACCTGATTGGTAGAAGGTTAGAAGAGATTCCAATTGTTATCCTTTGACCTCCACACTTGAAACATCCTATGCCCTCCTACCTAAATGAGTAAATGTAAAATAAATTACACAAGGCCTTTCATATTTGCATAGTAACATTATATACATCAAGTTAGGTATAAGCCTATAGATAGTCTGAAATGTCAGCCTGGACTTTGGACTTATAATAAGGGGCCTAGTAAGTCCTCTAACAGAGTGAAGACAATGATGTCAACATTTAGGAAACTCTTCTTCTGACTAAATGGAAGGCGCAGAATGGAACTGTGTATACTGTCTCAGGAACACCTGCTAAAGGACTGGACGAGGGAGTGGTGGTGCAAACTGAGAAGAGAAAAATAAAGTTAAAAGAACATGCCTTATCTTCAGTGATAAACAAGGAGAGTTAAAATAACCTATAATCATGTTTGGAGAGGACCAATGAGATGGCAAAGATGTCTGCCAGCAAGACAATCAGGGTTCACTCCCTAGGACCCATTCCTCCAAGTTATCCTCTGACCTCTATACATGTGTTCATGCATACAACACACACACACACACACACACACACACAGAAACAGAAACAAAATCTAATAAACATGTTTGGGAAAATGTTTGACCAAAATGGTAACTGTTGGAGGCTAGAGTGGTTTAGGGGGAGTGATAAATTGGACAATCCTGTGTACATGTTCTGAAGGCAGCTGAACTAGATCAGGAGGAGAGACCTAAGGGCAAAGCTACATTGTGAAAGTAGAAAGGTCAGTGACTAAGTCAGTGGAGGCAGATAAATCAACCAAGGAAATGGAAGAGGCAGGCAGACAGCCAAATTTGAGTTATAGGGACTAGAAGAGAAAGCTTAATATAATCAATCAAAAGTTACTGAGAACCCAAAGAGAAGGAGGCATGGATGCCCCCAAGAATGTAGTTTAAGTCGTTAAGAGAAAGTTACATTTGTGGAATAAGTGAGTATAGAGTGTAAGCTGGGTGAGGTGTCCACAACTCCAAAGGCAGAGGCAGTTGATCTCAATTAGAGGACAGCCTGGAAAAAAACAAAAACAAAAACAAAAACATGCCAGCCGGGCGGTGGTGGCGCACGCCTTTAGTCCCAGCACTTGGGAGGCAGAGGCAGGCGGATTTCTGAGTTCGAGGCCAGCCTGGTCTACAGAGTGAGTTCCAGGACAGCCAGAGCTATACAGAGAAACCCTGTCTCAAAAAAACAAAAAAAAACAAAAAAAAAAAAAAAAAAAGAGGACAGCCTGGACTCCAAGTTAAAAAAACTAGGGAGGCAGAGGCAGGTGGATCTCTGAGTTTCAGCCCAGCCTGGTCTACAGAGCAAGTTCTAGGATGGCCAGGGATATTGCAGAGAAACTCTGTCTCAAAACAAAACAAAGCAAAAACAAAAAAAGCATATGACTTTATACTTTATAAAGGGCAAAAGATTAATCCCAGCACTTGGGAGGCAGAGGCAGGTGGATTTCTGAGTTCAAGGCCAGCCTGGTCTACAGAGTGAGTTCCAGGACAGCCCGAGCTACACAGAGAAACCCTGTCTCAAAAAAAAATAAAAATAAAAATAAAAATAAAAATAAATAAAAAAAAAATAAAAAAAAAAAAATAAAGGGCAAAAGAACCAAAGAGCAGCATACATACAGTTGAACACAAATGGAGGATCCAGTAAGATTGGCAAGCAGAAGCCTGGCAGTAAATATCCTACACACGTTTGTAAATGTTTGGAATCTCCTTTGAGAAAAGAGGTAAAGAAGAAAGGGGTTACTGTAAAGAGGTGACTATCTTCCTGGAGAGGGGATGGGAATTGCTAGAAAGGTGACAATGACCTATTTGTGTATGTGGGGGGTGTTTTAGCAGAGTCCTGATCAGAATGATGCCATGTCCACTCTCCAGAATCCTGTGTCCTGTCTTCTGTTATGGACCTTCCTTCAAGGAGGGGTGCATTTTATGTAGAAGGTAAGAGGTAAGCCACTGGCCTTGATGGGGTGCTGTAAAGTAAATCTTACCAGTTATCTTGGCTTGGATTTCCAACCTGGACATCAGTTCTCATACAATTAAAGGAAGCAGGATCACCTTTAGAAATATCTAATTATTTGATCTCGAAAAATTTAAAAGATGTTGAAGCCAAGACTTTTGGGATGTCATTTTTTTTTTTTTAATTCGGATCTGGGAAGACTTTTAAGACCTCCTAGGAGAGAGGCAGGCTGAATGGAGAAGCCTTTTCCAAACTCCCAGTAAGCCTGGAAAATCAGCTGCTTCCATATTCTGGCTAGGTTTGAAGTTATAGCAGGTGCCAGAGGTCAAAATGGGTGTGTCCTACAGCCCAGTAGAGCCAAGAGGCAAAGTTCAGCAGGAGAAGGAAGGAGGCACGAAGGGGCACATCTTTCTCAACAAATAGGACAGAGAATCCATCTTAGAACATGAAGTCTGTAGCGTTTGCATCGAGATGGGAGCAAAGAGACTTCCTTGGCTTCCTTGGTTTTTTTTATTTATTATTTTTAATTATGTGTGTGTGTGTTGATGTGTTCTATGAGTATGAGTGCTCAGGCTAAAAGCACCAGAGTTCCTGGAAGGGGAATTACAGGGATCTGTGAACCACCTGACATGAGTGCTGGGACTGGAACTTAGGTCCTCTGTGAAAGCGATATGTTCTCTTAAACTCTGAGCCAGCCATCCTGACCCTCTTTTTATCCCCCCTTCCCCAGGTGAGAGAAGGCTGCTATGACTCTTCGGACTAGAATTCTTTGGCAAGAATTTGTATGAAAAATAAAAAATTAGTTTTGCCTACTTCTTAATGAGTCTGTTCTGAAGTCAATACTGATATGTACACCAAGACTTAGGGGCATGAAGGGCACATTAGAAAGAGAATTACAAGCCAGGGAAGCAGAGGCAGGCAGATCTCTGAGTTTGAGGGCCAGCTTGGTCTACAAAAGTGAGTTCCAGGGCAGCCAGAGCTACACAGAGAAACCCTGTCTTGAAATTTAAAAAAAAAAAAAAAAGGAATTAGATATCAATTAATTAGAATGAATTATATCCTATAAATATAGAGTTTGGGGTAGAATAGAGAATATTCACAGATAACAGGTTCATTCTGAGCCTGTAATTCTAACTCTATCTTTTGTTTCTTTTCTTTTTCTGAGGGTCCCATGTGGTTCAGGTTGGTCTTGACCTGGTCTCCTTGCATTCAACCCCTAAGATTACAGAAGGCACGAGCCACCACACCTAGATTACTTATATTTTGTTTGATATTTTCTTGAAATTGTGTTTGGGGAAACAATGCTGAGGTTTAATTTAGAAATCCTTTTCCTTTTACTAAAATAACCACATTGTTAAATATAAGTTTAAAAAAATTAGAACATATTTAAAATAACCACACGTTCTCCAAACCATGACTTATATCCCTGTCCAACTTTTTAGTAAGACTATGCGTGTAAAAAGAAACAAAAACAAACAAACAAACAAACAAAACCCCTCTGTTCTCTCGACCCTAATCAGAACTAGAGTGCCCCCTTGCGATTCCTCTGCTGACTTCAGTCTACTCTCTAAACTCTGGACTTGCTCTTTTCCTTCCTCAACGTTTTTCCAGTCTTCTCAAAGGAACAAACAAACTGAAGCCAGATAAAGCCATACCCTTGAGGATCAAAGATCTACTCTACTCTGTTCCCTGTACTGAGAATCGGAGAATTCTGAGTGAAGGGTCCGAAGGGCCCGGGGCAGAAAAGTCAGGGACAAGTTCGGCTATGACCTCTAGAGTCTTGGCGGGCTGGCATCCAGGCTGGTAACGTGCGTGGCAAGTTATGTAAGAACCGGCTGGAGAAGCCGCGCGGCGGGAGCCCGAGAGAGGACGCGGTGTTCCGGCCGCAGTCCCCACCCTCCTCGCCCAGCAGGGCAGGAGGCACCCAACTTGGTGGCGAGGAGGGGAGAATCAAAGAGTGGGGAGTCACGAGGGCGAGCCGCCGACCAGGGAACGGATGCCCGGCGTCACACGTCCGTTGTCCACACGTTGCGGACACGAGTTGCTGACGGCTCCCACGTGCTGCGCCCGTGCGCGGAGGCGCTCAGAGGGGCCCACGTCCCGAGGCGCCACCTCGGTCGCTAAGCCCCGCTCAGCACACTCCAGCCGGCGTGTCTCCCGCGCAGTGCCGTCCTATTTAAGGCTATGAGCTCCACCCTTTCCGCCCCTTCCTTCATTTTCACTTTTTTCCATCCTCCTTTTTATCACCCGAGGAGCCGCATGTACGGGCGGAGCACGGGCTGCTTCCCTTCCAGCCAATCACCACTTGGCTGCCTCTCTATTGGCCGAGCCCCCGCGTGCCGCAGCAAATGGGCTGTGAGTGTCTGTATGTAGAGTCACGTGTTGCCGGCAAGCTATCCAATGAGAGCACAAGGTCTGTGTACGCAGGGGGAGGCACGTGCAGAGCCGCACGTGTCTGGGAGGGGGAAGGGGCGGGACCCATAGAGTGAGGCGGAGGTGGGTCGGCTAGACCGGCATAGACGGTGAAGGAGCTGGATACCGACCCGGACTGAGCCGACAGACCCAGGTAAGCGGACGAGAGCCTAAGCGCTCTCCTGAAGACGACCCGGAGGGGGTGGGCTTGTCAGACCGCAGATCGGGGTGTTGGGAGGTATTGCATCACCTGGCAGGCGCGACCGGCGCAGTGCACCCGATGGTGAGGGATGCGAAAGCTATGGGGCTGGGTGTCTATGGGGGCGGTACTCTAGGGACCTGAGGTGGGTTCTGGTGCGCAGAGCAGCCTCTAGCGGGTGCCGTTTTTAGGTCGATAAGCTCCCTCCCTATGAGGTCTGGCCCGGAACAGCCCAGAAATGCAGGTTGAGGGGAAGGTGTAAAGTCGGTTATTCACTCTGAACCCAAGGGAAGAAAGGCTGTGTGGGGTCAAGAGCTCTGCCTGGGCTAGCGGTCTAGATTTTGAATGCGGGTGGAAGAGCAAGTTTTTTGTTTTTTGTTTTTTTTTTCTTGTTTCTGTTGAGAATGGAAAAACAAAACAACAAAACAAAGCAAAACCCATGTTACTCTGTTTAGAATGCCCCAGTATCCCAGTCCCTTTCCTAATCCTTCGACTCTGATTTCAGACTCCCTCGCTCTGCTTTTCAATTGCAGGTTCTGATCTTTGGTACTACAGGAGCTGCTCTTCAGCCCCCCCTGCTCCTGGACCTATGGATTCTCCATCTAGCGTTTCTTCTTATTCCTCCTCCTCTCTCTCCCCGTCATTTTCCACGTCCCCTGTGAACAGTGACTTTAGCTTCCCTTCTGATAATGAGAGAGAGGGCAAGGGCACCCGTGAGCTCAGGCCAGACACTGTGGGTCAGAGAGGTGGTTCCAGGCCCAGTCCAGGCCCTATCCGCTGCAGACATCGACCCAGGGTTTCTAGTAACCAACATACAGCATCTCATCTGGAACAGCAAGGATCTGAAGTCAAAAGATCAAGAGATGGTGAATTGGAGACAAGTCTAAACACACAGGGATGTACTACAGAGGGAGACCTGCTCTTTGCTCAAAAGGTAACAGAAAGCAGAGAAGGTAGTGCAGTATCAAACACCTAATTGGTTGATAAGGACCCTAAGATGATGGTATTGGCTGCCAGATAGATTACAGCAGAAAAACCACTGCTGGTCTCCACTGCTGGTCTCATAGTCTTGTGCTGTTTTTCTACAGTGTAAAGAACTCCAAGGGTTCATACGGCCTCTCACAGACCTACTGAATGGACTAAAAATGGGTCGCTTTGACAGAGGTAATAACCTGATTAATTACATTTCTGGGGTAGCCCCCTTCTCTGAGTGAAATCTTCCATTTCTCTTTGGGACGTGGCTATTCCCTGTTTGCATCTGTAACTTAATTTCATGTGAACTCATTTGAACCCCACCTGTCTCTGTCTGTTTTACATCTACCTCAGTCCCCAGCTCTGCTGCTTCTCTCATGCTGGACTGAACCTAGAGCTTTGTGTTCACAGACAAGCTCTACCACTGGGCTACATCCCACACCCTCGAATCACCCTCCCTCTTTCACCCTAGGATTAAGTAGCTTCCAACAGAGCGTGGCCATGGACCGGATCCAGCGTATAGTGGGTGTTTTACAGAAGCCTCAGATGGGGTAAGTCTCCCTCTTTCCTTCCTCCTCTCCTTGGTATCTTATTGAGAGAGGCCTGTACAATTCTCCCTGTTTTCTTTTTTCATAGTTGACTTTTAAATATCCTTTTTTCACAGAGAGCGTTATCTAGGAACCCTGCTGCAGGTTGAAGGGATGTTAAAGACTTGGTTTCCTAATATAGCTGCCCAGAAACCATCCTCAGGAGGCAGCAGGCATCAGATAAGCAAGGTACGAGCCTAAAACCAAGGAAGGCATAGATGGGAGAAGAAGCAGGGGTGGACTGTGTCTGGAGAACGTCCCCTCCCAGGGAAGGGCAAGCCTCCTAACGTTATGCATTACTATAACTTTTCCCCTGCCCTCCTGTGGAAGCTCATCTGCTTTCTGCGCAGATACAGAGGCTTTTAATCTGGCCAAATGACTCACAGGAAGATGCCTCCATTTTTCTCTGTAGACCCTTTCTTCTTGCCCTGTCCCCAAACCTTTCCCTTCTCCATCTTTTGACTTCTGTTAACATAACTTTAACCAAACCTTACATAGTAGGTTTCTCTTTCTCTCTTCTTTCCTTTCTTGTTTGTTTGTTTGTTTGTTTGAAAACAGGGTTTCCCTGTGTAGTGGCTGACCTGCAACTCGCTCTGTAGACTAGCCTAGCTTTGAACAGAGATCCATGTGCCTCAGCCTCCTGAGTGCTCAGATTAAAGGTGTGCGCCATCATGCACAGCTAAATCAACAATAGCTTCTAGTGATGTGAAAATGACTGATTGAAAAATTACCAGGATCATGCCTCATAAAGAACTAACCATGGAAAATGAGAACTTTCAACACAGAAATTAAATGTCATTTCAATTTCTCTGGCTGGCGGTGTGGTTTATGAGACTGTTTTCTTGCTATATAGTAGCCCTGGGTTTGATTGTAAAAAGTTGCACAGGAATCATTGTATAAAATAACAAGAGCCATAGGACTCTCCTTATCTTGTCTGTTTCTTGTAGCCTCATACAATTTGCTGCAAAGAGTCTCCTCCAACTTTCTGTTGAATAGAGGGAAGCATTACTTGATTGCTAAAATTTTTTACTTCATCATCACCTGGCAAGAACACACCTGTTGCACAAAACGACGTTTGTTTGCACTGCACAATGAGTTCTCAGGGAAAGCAGAGGTCTGAGCGTCAGTGGCGCTCATCTGTAAGCTTTTTAACTCTTGTTTTCCTTTTCCCGTTCTCTAGCACCTTCCCAGCCACCACAGTGATTCGGGTGCTGCTTCTCCTGCACCTCTCATAGAGAAGATGGGCCAAACACAGCTGGGACATTTAGTTCTGAAACCAAGGCAGCCTTGGCATCTCACAGGATGGCCGGCTATGAACCTCACCTGGATTCATAACACTCCGATTTGTAACCCTCCCCTCAGTTCCCAAGGCTCCACCTCTGGCCACAGTCCTATGGGCACTGGGGCCAGCATTGGCGTCATCCTTGTCCTCCAGAAAGGAGGACAGCCCTTCACCCATTCTGCCCCAGGCACTCCAATCCCACCAACCACACTGTCTCCTGTCATCCCTGGGGATCTGAAGAAACTGTCTGGAGAGGAGCCTCGTTGCCACAGTTTGCCAGTAACACTGCCATCAGACTGGAGTTGCATCCTTTGTCCGTCTGTCCTACCTAGCACAGACAGAGAGATGACTAAAGGACACCCAGAGCCACAGATGGTTAGCCATCCTCCAGTTGCTCCTGGTCCTCAGCCCTAACCCAGGCTCTGCAACTGTCCAGATTACCAATTTGTATAAATATATGTTTATGTACATTTTTTTTTTTTTTTTTTTTTTACTTTTAATGTATTTGTGGTGAGGAAAAATAAATCCTTTCTGATTAAAGACTTTTTTTTTTAACTTAAACACTTTTCTGACTGTTGTAAATTGAAAACTTTGAGCCTGGAGTACCATAAATGTCACCCACTGAGCTTCTGAAAAGAAGGTAGGACAGATGTGTTTGTGAACACGAGCTCTCAGGGTAGAGTTGGGTTGGGATCATACAAAGCCTGTGAGGGAGCACCCTTGGACACTTACAGGTTCCGAGCTGCTGTTTTGTTTTTTTTGTCTGTTCACACTGAGAAACTAGTACCTTTCCCTTCGTGTCTCGCTGTGGAGTCTCCCAGCTGGCCAGACAAGCAGCTGCTTTTGCTCTGACACACTTCTGCTTTGATGGGAGCTGTTTTCTGCTTGGGGGTAAATGCGTATGTAACCTGCTGCTGCCTCCAGAAGAGGGAAAGCCCAGTCACCAGGGTGCTAGTTTTGAAGAGGGCATAGTGCCCTAGAGTTGTTGAGGTCAGGATAGGACTCAGACTCTGGGCCACATCCCTACAAACAGCTGTGAGTGCTAAATGTATGATGCTAGGCTGCAGAAAGCTACTCAGGTGTTACTGGCTGAAGCTCATGAATGGATCTCCGCCCTTCTAAGGCGTATTCCTTTCTATTTGTCCTAGTTTCTACCAAAACCATTTCCTCTCTCATCCGCCTTTCCGGAGCATCAGATAATTCCGTCTTCTTAGTCACTGCTTCTTAGGTGCTCAGCATGCTTCTCAGTAGTCGGCTTTCTCCCATTCCTCAAGCCCAGTGTTCTGGTAAATAAATCACCTCCCTTTATTTTAGAAAATATGACCTCCTTTCTGAGGCAAACCTTTATTTGTGTAGGTCAGGCTGGCCTGGAAATCAAGATGATCCTGGTTCCCCACAAATTACGGTATGAAACACCACTCTTAGCTCCATTTATGATTTCGATGGCTTTTTATATCTTTTTTTTTTTTTTTTGAGACAGGGTTTCACTGTGTAGCCCTAATTGGCCTAGAACTTGTCATACAGACCTATTAAAGGAGGCATGAGCCACCATGCCTAGCTCTTTATTTTTTAAGATTTATTTTTATTTTATGTGTATGATTATTTGCCTGAATGTATGTGTACCATATGCATGGCTGATATCCAAGGAGGCCAGAAGACATTGGATCCCCTGGAACTTAGTTATAGATGTTTGAGGGCCACCATAGAAGTGCAGGGGCCACATTCAGGTCCTCTGCAAGACAGCAAGCATCTCTCCAGTCCTCTGGATTGCCTTTTATTTGTGGAACTTGTAACTTATTTTGCGACCCATAATAATTACTTCCCTGTGTCACCAGTTCTTGGCTTGCTGAAAATACTGCTTGAGCCAAAATCTCCCTTCTCCTCTTTGCACTCTGGTTCTGCTCCATCTCACCCCCACTCAGTACTAGGAGCTGAGCTCTGGTTCTCATGCACGCTGGCAAGTGCTCTACCACAAAGCCTGCAGCCCCAATATGCACCGGAACTCCGCAGAGTGGATTTTCTCGTATCTCACAGGCACTGCAGCCAACTCTGCAGCCCGGCTCACACTACGTTCATTCTGTTGCACCTTCCAAAGTAACTAATGAGCCCACAGAATCAGCACTAAAGTATTTTATAACATACCTTCCCCTAATCAATAGTGAAACCCAAGAGCCTTCACAAAGCCTATGTACTGTATCACTCGACACTTACTGCTACCTTCTGAAACCTTCCTACCTTAGATCTTGTGACTACACACAGTCTCAACTCTCCTCTTACCCAACTGGCAGCACTTTCTAGGTTCCTTAATGGCCCCATTTCCACCTACCAGAGTGTGGGTGTTCTTTGAGGCTCCTGGTTTTTCTATATATATATTTAATTATCTTAACTCTGCATCATCTTTCCTAAGAAGGCACACTGAATATATGCCTTTCTGCTGGGGAGTTTATTTGTATATCTGTATATCCCTTATACAAAAACGACGGAAGGGGCCAGCAACATGGCTCAGCAGATAAAAACTCTTGAAGGCAAGCCTTACTGAGCTGGATATGCAGATTCCACACCGTGGAAGGAGAGAAACCAACTCCCACAAGTTGTCCTCTGACCTCTGTACATGCACATAACTATGCAGGCTCACACACACACACACACACACAAACACACACACAGATGCACACACAAAAGTTTTTGTTGTTTTTTAATTACGCTTAGCAATTAAGAGCACCTATTGTTCTTGCAAAGGACCAAAGTTCAGCTTCCAGCACCTACATGATGGCTCACAAACCTTTGTAATTCCAGTTGTAGGGTATCTGACCTCTTATGGTGCACATACATGCACGCAAAACACTCGTACATATACAGTAAATCCAATTTTTTTTTTTTTTGGTTTTCCGAGACAAGGTTTCTCTATGTAGCCCTGGCTGTCCTGGAACTCACTCTGTAGACCAGGCTGGCCTCGCAAATATTTTTAATTAGTTAAAAATTTACTAAAATGTTAGCATTTTATGGCTGGGGAGGTAACTCCATACAGTGTTAGCTGTGTATGCACAAAGCCATGGGTACACGTGGATGTCATCTCAGTACTTGGGAGGTGAGGCAGGAGGATCATAAGTTGACGGAAGGTCATCATCAGCTACACATCTTCTTTCAGACCACCCTAGACCCTGTTTTAAAAAACATTCGGAGAACACTGAAGACATGGCTAGGCAATTAAAAGCAGTTGCCATCTCATCATAAGGACTGGAGTGAGGATTCCAGAAATCATTTAGTAAGCCAGGCCAGGGCATCCCACAAATCCCTAGACAGCTCTGAGAAATTTGATGCTCTTCTGGGCATGCACAGGAACATGCACTTGTACATATATCTGCATATACATTCACACATGGGCATGCAAGAACACACACACAATTACTCTCCTCTTCTGTTGGTGAAATATGATGCCAACATTTTTCTAGATAACTAGGCTTAAAACTTGGGGCCACTGAAGTTGGGCAGAAGGCTCAGAGGTTAATAGTACTGACAGCTCTTACCAAGGACCCAGGTTAGGTTCCCAGCACCCATATGATGGCTTACAACACCTGTAAATCCAGATCCAGTGGATCCGATTCCCTCTTCTGGCCTTCCTGGACATCAGACATGCATGCAGACAACAACCCCATATACATTTATAAAAACTTTTTTTTTCAGCTCAGTAAAAATGAAAATGATAAAAAAAAAAAAAAAAAAAGAAAATGATAACAAGGGGAGAAGAGTTGGCTCAGCAGTTAAGAGCGCTTGTTGCTCTTACAGAGGACCCAAGTTCAACTCTCAGCATGTACATTGTAGCTCACGACCATCTATAATTCCAGGTCCAAGGGATTCAGTGTCCTGTTCTGACCTCCAGGCACATACACAGTACACGCACATATATGTGGGCAAAATACTCATACACATATAATAATAAAATAAACCTTAAAAATTAAAACGAAATTAATTTAGTACCTTTATATTATATCCCATTAGATTCCTATGACCAATTTTGTGAGACCAGCAGAGTAGATGCTAGTGTCATTTTACAAATAAGGAACAGATTGAGAGTTCATGTCTAACAAGATCTAGATTATAAGTATTTGTAGGTCACAGATCCCCATTTCTTCTACCCACGTCTACCACTATAGCCCAAACTAGCCATACACAATCAACAAATAAACATGATAGCATTCCAATTTTTTATTTAGACAAAAAGTGCAGACTCTTGGTTTTAGTAACTTGTTCAAAGTCATACACCTGATGACGCTTAGAATCTGAATAGAACCTAGAACTCCTCTCTAACATATTATGCTACTGTCCATATAATTCATTTTACACTTATTATATGCTACCCAGCCTAAAATTGTGTCTATATACTGTCAGTAGTGCAAGAGACACTGGAATAGTATCAATGGTGCTTAGCAGAGAACAGCCATTCAATTAAGTTTGTTGACAAGCACAATGGTGTCTAGCTTCAGTTTGGTACTTTGGATTTGGCTTACTACGACTAGTCAGGCTTAAGTTTTGTGTACCTATTAACTGATAATGATCTGACTAGATGGCCCAGTGGTTAAGAAAATTAATTGCTCTTGCAGAGGAGCTGGGTTCAGTTCCCAGTACCCACATGGCAGCTCAGAACCACCTATTAACTCAGTTCCAGGGACCCAATACCTCTCCAATCCTTCTTGAGCTCCTGCACGCACACGGTGCACATACATACATGCAGGCACAAGTACACACATAAAATAAAAACAAATCTTTTAAAGAAATAACAGATGAGGGTGTATCTGTGTGTGTTTGTGAGCAGGTTTTTCTGTATTCATTACTTCTAAACCCAAGTAAATAACAATACATGGTTATGTGGATATAACACATAAGGTTGTCAAGACAATGTGGAAGAAAAAAAAACTTGGTATTTCTACTAGATCTTACTAGACAACAAATGGCAAAGTTGAAATTTAAAAAAACAACAACAATATTTTGATTTAAAATTCTGCAGGCGTCTCCCATTTGCTTCTTTAGTGATTCTACTTTATTTAGTGTCTTAGGTAGCTGATGCAATGGGAAACTCACAGTATGTAATTTCTTTTCTTAACTTTTAGGCAGATGAAGGGTGTGGAGCTGTTTTTCACCCGGTGAGCAGATCTGTCCTTTTTAAATAGAAAATATTCTCAGGACGCTTCCCATTTCCCATCCAGAAAACGAAATCGCTCAGACCTAGTAAAAAGTTTAACAAGATTAGAGCTACGGATCAGGCTGACCTTCTCGCAGACCCAACGACCGCGGGTCGTTCCTCCATAGGAAGACGGGGACGCAGTTTCTTTGACTGTCAGGCGAAGGAAGAGTCCAGCGCCTGCGCTCAGAATGGAACCTTTGCAAGGTCAGATTGTAAGCCGTGCTCTGCAGCTGTCTGAGCCCTTGCGCGCAGCTTCCTCCCGCCACGGGATTCCGTAGTTTCCGCTTCCGGTCCGGAGGTTGGCGGAGTCCGAATTCGGAGGCTCCAGGTTGGGAGCTCGGGATATGTGGGGGGGTCACTGAGCTACAAAGAGTGTATGCTGAGAGGGCAGGATTTCGCGGGGCAGCCTGGTGCCTAGAGACGAACGAAGAGTTCTTTTCAACTTTGGTTTGGTTTGGTGTTCTGTGTAGCCCTGTATTTAGCCCTGGCTGCCCTGGAACTCGCTCCGTAGACCGGTAGACCGGTAGACCAGGCTGGCATCGAACGCAAGAGATCTGCCTGCCTCTGCCTCTACCTACCAAGTGCTGGGATTAAAGGCGTGTGCCATCACCGCTCGGCAATTATCTTTTCGTTTATTTTTTGGTTTGGCCCAGGGTAGAATTGGGGGGGGGGGCGACAGTCAGGACAGCTTGCAGGAGTCTGTCCTCTTTCCACCATGTGGATCCAGGGCTCGAACTCAGGTCGTCAGGCTTGGTGGCAAGTGCCTTCACTTGCTAAGTCATATCACCGGCAGTGAAAGGAATGTTGATAACAATTCGCTTATACTTTTTCCTTTAAAAAACAAAAAGTTAGTTAATTTTATATGTCTGAGTGTTTTGCTTGCATGTATGTCTGTGCATCACAGAGGCCAGAAGAGGGCGTTGGATTCCCTGGGACTGGATGTGTTGTGAGCCACCTTGTAGGTACTGGGAATAGAACTTGGATCCTCTTAATTACTTAACTACTGAGCCATCTCTCCAGACCTACTTGTACTTTCTAAGATGTGAGGAATTCCTCCTACCTGGTCTGATGGTTCCTGAGCTGGTTCTATTTCTAGATTGAATAAAACTATGGTAACATGTGACTCTGTTGAGCTTTGTTCTCTTATATTGAGTCTCTGGTTTCCATGCTCCTTGTCCAGTCTATAGGTCCTGAAGAATGAAAATTTAAATACAAGGCCATGGCTAAACATCTGAAGTTCATTGCCAGGACTGTGATGGTTCAGGAGGGGAACGTGGAAGGTGCCTACAGGACCCTGAACAGGTAAACCGAGTCAGAGTCTTGCCTAGACCAGCCGTGGGAAATGTAAGGTTATCCTTCACCCTGCCTACCCCACCTCATAAACGGTCCTCACATGGTGCCAGCTCAGTGTGCAGGCTCTGGACACTTCTCATCTCCTCAATTATCCTAAAAATGAAGTTTTCCAATTTCTACTCGATGGAGCTTATCCGACAAGCAGCCATCATCCCTTGATGACGAACCTGAGTTCTAGCTAAGGTTTTGGGAAGAGCCTGTAAGTCTGTGTCTGTCTGTGCACACTGTGATCTCAGTGCCTGGGAGCTGGAGGCAGGAAGAATTTGAGAATACTGTAGATAGTGTTGACTAGACTCAGTCTCAGATGACCCCTCCCCATGTCAAAAAAAAAAAAAAAAAAAAAAAAAGCTGGAAGGGAAATGAGAAACAAGAAGCAGAGACATCGAGCATGAGAAGCAGCTGAGCCAGTTTCTGTGGAATAAGGCTACTAGAGAAGATTAATTCCTTTCTGATTTTGTTCATCTCATATAGTTCAGGATGGCCTAGAATGGTCAGGGTAGCCAAGGATAACCTTGACTCCTGATCCTCCTGCCTCCTCTCCCAAAAGCTGAGGTTGATTGTATGTTCATTATTGTTTACGTGCCTGGCTAGAAAAGATGAATTCTAATTGGGCTCTTGAAGAAATAAGTCATGGAAGAGAAGGCATTTCAGGTTCCAAAGAGAGGTACTGCATAAGCAAAAATAGATAGCTAGGGGCTGGAGAGATAGGCTTAGTGGTAAGGAGTGCTTGCTCTTCTTTCAAAGGACCAAAGTTGGGTTCCCAATATCAACAACTGACGTCAGGGATCCAATACACTCCTCTGCCTGCCCTTTGCAGGTACTCACACATGTGACATAAACAAACATATACCTACACTTTTAAAAAATGACATAGCTGGAGAGGAGGGGCTCTATGGAAAGGTATCTGAACACTAGACTTTGGGATAGAGACTACTCCTGCTTGTACTGTACTATTCTAGTTCTTTTAGGCTTCCCTAGTCTAGCACGCCTCATTTAACATTTTTATTTCATTTTTAATGATGTGTATGCATGTGTATATGTACACATGAGTGCAGGTGCCAGAAGCTGAAAGCATTGGCCCCCTGGGAGCTGGAGTTCTGGAAGTTGTGAGCCACTGACGTAGGTTCTGGAAGAAAAGTGCACTTGTAGCCAGTGAGCCATCTTTCCAGCTCTAGCTTTGTTTTGTTTTGCTGTTTGTGTTTGTTTGTTTGTTTGTTTGAGAGGTTTCACTGTGTAGCCCTGGCTGGTCTGGAACTGCTGTGCAGACCAGGTTGGCCTAGAGCTTACAGAGATCCACCCACTTTGCTTCCTGAGTGCTGAGATGTGTACCACTAGTCTCCTCTTTTTAGCTTTTCTTTCTTTCTTCCTCTTATTTCCTTGGCCATGAGGCTGAAAGACATAATAAGCTTTATTGTATCATGAAGATTGCCTTGCTACAGGTACGGGAGAAAGCTCTCCTACGTGATGGCGGTACTCTGCAGCTGAGGCCTCCTCTGGCTCACATGGTGCTTATTGTGAACAGCGCTCACTTCCTTTGCCCGTGTTCCCATGTGTAATGGAATGCATTCCTTGTTTTTACTTTCAGGACTAAAAAGCAAGCGAACGAAATAAAATATTTCTCATCCCCTCTCTGAATGAGGTGGTCATCTATTCTTTAAAGCCAGGTCACAGTCTTATTTAATCATTACTAGGAGATTTATTTATTTATTTACTTACTTACTACTTACTTATTTAATGAGTGCTTTGTTGCATTTATACTTGTATGCCAGGAGAGGGCATCAGATGCCCCTATAGATGACCATGAGCCATCATGTGGTTTCTGGGAATTGAACTCAGGACCTCTGGAGGAGAAGCCAGTCTGCTCTTAACCACTGAGCTATCTCATGTCTATCACCTTGCTCTCTGGCGTAGTCTCAGGACAAGCCCAAGGGGCCAGACAGGACTCCTTTCCAGGACCTTGGCAAAATGTGGGCATATTACCTTGGCTGGGAATCAAACCCAGGTCAAGCAGTTGTGCTCACCACTATACCAACACTGGTTGGTTTTGATTTTAAAGATTTATTTTATTGTTCTTTAATCCCAGAACTTGATCTCTGTGAATTCAGAGGTCCGATTGGTCTAGATAGTGAGATCTAGGTTAATCAGGGCTATTTCTCAAAAACCAAAACAAACATAAAATATTTATTTTTATTTATGTGAATGTCTGTGTGTGCCGTGTGTATTCGGGTATCCCTGAGGAGGGTATAGAATCCCATAGAGCTAGACTGTCGTCTTGGGCTGGGGTTGTAGCTCAGATGGCAGTGCTTGGCTAGCTTGTCTGAGGCTTTGGGTCTCTTCCCTAGTACTCTATAAACTGCGTGTGGTGACACATCCTTACAGTTCTAGCAGTTAAGAGGTGCCAGTGGGAGGGTCTGAAGCTCAAAGTTGTCCTTGACTATATTGCAGATTTGAGGCTGCTCTCTAGAGGACCAAGGTTCAATGCTCAGTGCCCACTCCACTTCAGGGCATCTGACACCATCTCCTGGTCTCCACAGAACCAGGCACATATTGTGTACACAGACATGTATGTAGGCAAACACATATATACACAAAATAATAAAAATCTAAAAAGTAGATACTGTGAGGATATTTTCTACCACCTGACCTGATATTATTATTTCAGATCTTATTCCAAGGAATTTTTCTTTCTTTTTTAGTGTATGTTTGTTTGTTTGTTTAATTTTTTTTTTGTGACAGAGTCTTATGTAGCCCAGTCTAGCTTCAAATTTACCATATAGCTAAGAATAACCTTAAGTTCCTAATACACTTGCCCCATCTCCTGAGTCAGGGTTACAGGCCTACACACGCACACACATGCACACGTACACATGCGCACACGTACACCAGATTCTCTACAGCTCTGGGGATAGAACCCAGGCCTCGGTACATGCCAGGGAAGCACTCTACCAATCAATTATAAGCCAAATTCCCAGCATAAAAATTTTATTTTCTTTAAAAAATAAGTAAGTACAAAGCAGTTGGGGGTGGCGACTTACACTTGCAGCCCAGTCCTGTAGAGGCTGAGACAGGAGGATCTCTTGAACTATACAGACCCTGTCTCAAAAAATAAGGACATAGAGTACTTTTTTCTTGGTTATTAAAACACCAAAGAAATTATAAGATTTTTTTTTTTTTTTTTTTTTTTTTTTTTTTGAGAGGAGGACCCAATTTATACTACCTAAAAAGAGAAGATTTGATCTGAAGATACAGCTTACTTGGTAGAAAGACCAGCAGCACCATAGAAAATGACAAATGGTGCAACAACTCTGGCACTCAGAGTCGGAAACAGGAGCATCAAGTTATCCTTGATTACATAAAAGTCAAGGCCAGCCTGGGCTATGTAAGACGACTAGAGAGAAAGAGTCCTTGGAACAAGGAAGACTTCAGTTGAGCAGAAGAGATGTTTATAAGAATAACTGAAGAAATCCAGGCCTCTGGACTCTGAACCCGAGCTTTAAGCTCCTTGGGACTTCCTTACGAACTTGAAACCATGGCTTGGAAAACAGCACAGGGAATGTATTGGCAGTTTAAAGTCACTTCAGAAAGCTGCATTTTAAAAATAGTAGACTGGCCAGGGTGGCACATGTTTGTAATTCCAGCCAGCACAAGAAAGCTGAGGCAGGAGAATCAGGAATTCAAGGTTATCCTTGACTACATATTAAATAAGAGGCCAGCCTGAGATATCTAAGACCCTGTCTCAAAAATAAACAGAAAGCTACATTTTTAGTATAAAAATATAATTTGCAAAGAAGAAGAAAGCTCCATTTTTATTCCTTTTTAAAATCTTGGAGTGTTATGGAAATGTCTTATAAGTTGTACTTTAGCCTGGTTGGAGGAGGGAAGTGATCAATCTGTTACTCTTAGGGTGCTTTTCTAGGGAAGAACTTGAAGCTTGTGTAAGCGAGCAGAGCCCATGCAGTGCCTCATCCTCCTTGCCAGATGCAGCCTCTCCTGACTTAGCTTCTCTTACACGTCCTTACCTCACTGTTCTCCATGTCTTCCCCTGGGGTCACCTTTTTTACATACCTGTATCACCCCAGTCTTCTCTTTCTTAGCTTTCGGATGGTTGTGGTTTAAAAAGAAGCCTTTCTGTTCTGTGATCTGATTACAGTGATTGCGAGTGAGAGGGGAGCATGGTTAAACCTTTATGGAGTTTGGAGCACAGAGAGCCTTACAGAGGAAAAGGCCTATGTGTCTACCCTGGGAGACTGCCACGAATGCCTGTTATATAACCAGGGGCCTTCATTGGAGCCCTGAAGTGAGGACGTGGAGAGTGGGGGTTGCTAGAAGCCTTGTGTGATTGGCTGGCCCCCAAACTAGGAAAGACAAGAACACTGGAAGCATGCCCAGTTGACCCCTTTTACTCCTGATGGGCCAGCTTCTGGGTTCATTGAGTCCTCCTGCGTACACAGTGGCTGACGCAGACATGTGAATCTGCCACCCCAGGTTCCCCTGTAAGCAGCTCGGCTCCTTTTACATAATCAGTTGAATTTTACTAAAACTGGCAGCTGGTTTCTCCTTCATGTAAGGTTGCCAGGCACCAGAACTCCAAGCTGATCTGTTTACACTAAGCTCTCATCTGCTAGTCCTTGAACTACCTCTGCAGACTGAGGTGACACTAGTAACACCTTCCCAGAGTGGCACCATTGAGCTCCATCTGCAGTTATCCCACCCCCACCCCTGCATTGGGAAGCAGACTCAGGGCCTTGAATAGAACTCAGGCAAGCACTTTACCCCTCAGCTACACTCCCAGCCCTTTACCTATTACTTCTTGAGTTCTTTTGGGTTGGTTTATTTGGTTGGTTTTCAGTTTTTTTTGAAACAGGGTCTCATGTATCCTAGGTTGGCCATGTATGACTCTTAAACTCCTGCCTTCCCACTTGCTGGCTCACAGTTGCACTCTACAGGTGTGCACCACACTACAGTGTGCACCACACTACAGGTGTGCACCACCACTGGGTTAAGGGTTCTGGGGATCAAACCAGGTAACAACCGAGTTATATCCCCAGCCCCGTGTGTTTGTGTGTGTGTTGTGTGTGTTGTTCATCTGAGTATTCAGGCACATGTGTTGGAGGCCAGAAGACACATAAGGTGACCTTCCTCAGGCACCATCTACCTTCTTTTGTTGCTTATTTGATACCGGGTCTGTCTCAGTAAGCTAGGCTGGCTGGCTAGCTCTGCCTCCCCGGTGCTGGGATTACAAGTGGGGCTTTTTTACGTGGATTCTGGAACTGTAACTCAGATCCCAAGTCAACTCAACCATCATTTTTTTTTTTTTTTTTTGTTCAGTTGTTTGAGACAGGGTCTCGCTGTGTAGTCCTGTCTATCCCGGAACTCACTGTGTAAATCAGTCTGGCCTCAAACTCAAGAGATCTACCTGTCTTTGCCTCCCAAGTGCTGGGATTAAAGACGTGCCCCATCTTGCTTATCAATGCTTTTGGTTTCATCTCCAGCACTAAAGAAAAAAGAAATGCTTAGGTATTAAGATGATACCCCATCTTCTTGGAATGTGTTTTCTTCCCCTAGATGAGAAGCTTCACCCCGCTCTTCCCATGTCTAAGTTTGCCTAGCCTGGCCCAATCACTGGGTGCTCTCCCGGCCAGTGAGATCCTTACAAAGCAAGGCAGCTGGGCCTGAGGAATAACGCCTCAGGCAGATCCCTAACTCAGGACACACAGTCGTGTGATTGGAGCATGTGGGACATGGGAATGGCGAGTGAGGCTGTTGCAGTGCTCTCCTTTGTGTCCTGATAGGGAGGGCCTGTGTTTAGCGAGCTGCAATTGCTCAGACGTCGGTTGTATCAATTGTTTTTTTCTCTAAGGTTTGGTACTTGTGAGGCAGTACTTTACCACCGAGTTATATTTCTTTTATTTAGGCATTTCTTTGTTTTTGTTTTTTAAGGCAGGATCTAAATTACTAGGGCTGATCTGAAATTAGATCCTCTCACATCAGCCTCCGAAGCCCTGGGCTGACACGTGTATACCACCATACCAGCTCTCAAATACAAAGAGGAAGGAGCTACATTTTTCACTAAGAATCGACTGAGGAATCACTCCATTTGAGTTTTGTTTTGTTTTAATTACAAATGGCTTGCCTCGGTTGTGGTTGTCTTCTGGTTCTGTGGGATCCACTTGCCTCTGCTTCCTGAGTCCTGGGAGCAAAGGCGTGCAGCCCCACACACGCTTCACGTGTGCTTTCCCTCCCGTGATTGGAAAGCGCTGCCTAGGGAGCCTCTTGCCCTCTGAATCTGTCATGCACTCAGGTGTGTCCTGGCATCAAAAGTGAGAGGATAACTCTGTTAAGCTCCCCAGGAGTAAGAACTATGGCTGCTTTTTAATTTACCTCAAGGGATCTTACTGGAGCTCCACAAAGCTGTGTTGCTGCCTCTTCCCACCGTAATTTTTCTTCTTCTTTTTTTTTTTTTTTTTTGTTTTTCGAGACAGGGTTTCTCTGTGTAGCCCTGGCTGTCCTGGAACTCACTCTGTAGACCAGGCTGGCCTCAACTCAGAAATCCGCCTGCTCTGCCTCCCAAGTGCTGGGATCAAAGGCGTGCGCCACCACCGCCCGGCCCCACCGTAATTTTCGAACCCAAGTTATTTTTGCCTCTTGGCTTCCCATGGGCTGTGAAACTGGTACAGCATCTGACTTTATTACCTGCTTTTATACAGAATTCTCACCACCGATGGGCTCACTGAAGTCATAAAGCGACGACGGTACTATGAGAAGCCTTGCCGCCGCCGCCAGCGGGAGAGCTATGAAACATGCCGGAGGATCTACAACATGGAAATGGCTCGAAAGATTAACTTCCTGATGCGAAAGAACCGTGCAGACCCATGGTGGGCTGCTAAGGCTTGGGGGTAGAAGCCCGCATTAGTTCTATGACCAACTCTTTCTTTATCCAACCAATTTCTGTTACTTTTCTCTCAATAAACTCAATCACAGGTGAACAAGAAGGCTTGGACATACAGAAGCTCTCTTATTGGTCCACAGCAGACCCTTTCTTTGATTAAAAGGCAAAAAAAAAAAAAGAATGAAAAAAATAGAATAGGAGCAGTAATATTTGTTGCCATCCTAGGAGAGGGGCCAATCAGAGATACATGTAATGACACAGTTTCTGTTTATAAAGATTTGGAAAAGTTTTAGAAACCATGGTGCCAGGAAGAACAGAAAGAAAGAAAGAAAAGAAAAGAAAGAAAGTTCAGACTGGAGAGATGACTCAGCAGTTAAGGGTGCTGGCTGCTCTTTTGCAGAGGATTGGTTGGGTTCCAACACCTACTGGGTGACTCATGAAGTCTGAAACTCCGGTCCAGGTCCAGTACCTTCTGGCCTCTTTGGGCACTTCATGCATATAGTACACATATACCTTGTGGCTCACAACTGTCTGTGACGTCAAACTCCAAGGGAATTCCTTTTCTGACCCCCATAGGCACCATATACACCTGTGATGCAGACATACATGCTAGGCAAACACTCACTGAATTAAGTGAATGGACTTAATACTACTGAGCTGTACACTTGGCTAAACTGCTATGTTTTATTACTGTTTTTGGTGGGCTTTTCTTGTTTTTGAGACAGAGTCTCACTCTGTAGACCAGACTGGCCTCAAACTTAGCCGCCTGCCTCTGTTTCCTAAATGCTGGGATTAAAGGTGTGTACCACCATGCCCAGCTAAATTGCTGTGTTTTTAGAATTTTATAAGCCCCTTTACTGAGTTCAGATGAGGCAAGGAAAATTTCTAACTGTTAAAAACAAAAAACTATTTTTTGCCTAATTTTTATGAGTCCCAAAGCAACTAACTCTCATTGGAAATGCAGATGTTATTCTTTACTGAACTGCCCTTCTCTACCCTCTGATTGAAGTATGTATGTGTTTTTAATACATTCTCCTAAAATACCTAACTACTAAATTAGGCTCCAAAAGAATCCCAAGAACAGACCTTACGATGTTAATTCCTGTTTCCTTGAATCTTCATGAAGGGGGTGGGGGGTGGGGACAGAAGACAAGTGCTCTGGATGGATGATAAAGCAGTAAATGAATCGTAAGAAAGGAAACAGGTGTGCATAGAGGAAAGACGGGCTCAGTGAGACAGAGTGTCAGCACAGCAGCTGTGCCATCCATGTCAGGGCCCTGCTCTAGGTCTACTTCAGCAAGCTGTTAATAGGCCTATGCATAGTTGTAATTACTTAAGGTTCAGCTCGAGCTGAGCCTTTGTCCTGTATGTACTCAGCTTCTAGTTGGAGACGCCCAGTGTCAGCGCCTTCTCACAGTAAGCATTGTGACCCCAGTGAGGAAGCCTGCTGTTCTTTCTTTGCTGCTTCCTCCTTTCTTGGTCTCTCTGCAGCAGCACCTCAGTATTTGGGAAGTTGGCACCAAGATCTGCAGAAGACTGGCAGAGAAGAGGCAGGAAGGCTAGCTACCCATCTCAAGATGCTATCCTATCTATCCTCTGAGCATGGAGTTAAGGAACAGAACTTAGGGCTAGTGGATAAACACCGCCCCCTTGTGGTGTAACACACTGATTTGTAGACTTCACTTTCTGTTTTTATTCATTTTTGATTTAGGGATTTAGCTCAGGCTGGCCTCGCAACTTGCAATCTACCTGCCTTATCCTCTCCAATCGAGGTTACAGGCTTGTCCCTTTTCTAATGGCTAATGCCTTTGAGCCCTCTTGTGAGTTTATTTACCGTTCCTCCTTTGAAGAAACATTCAAGTCCTCAGGCTGGAGTCCTTATTGCTGCCAAGTTGGCAAAGTCTTTCCTTAGGTACCTGACATGTAGATGCTGCCTCCCACTCTGTAGGTCAGTCTTTTTATCCTGTTGATAGGTTCCTTTGATGTTTGCTGTGACAGGACTTTGGCTGACTTGCAACTGGCCATCCTCCTGTCTCAGCCTCCCAAGGTCTAGGAGACTAGGATTACTGTCATCTGCCACCACGCCCAGCCAAATGGCAGGTTTTCCATGTCCAGTTTGCTTTGTTGCCCTTGTTTTCAGTGTCACATCTAAGAATCCATGGCCAAATCCAGTGTCATGAAGACAAACCCTGTTTTCTTCTAAGAGTTTTTGTTTTGTTGTTGTTTCAAGACAGGGTTTCTGTGTGGCCCTGGCTGTCCTGGAACTCACTCTGTAGACCAGGCTGGCCTCAAATTCAGAGATTTGCCTGCCTCTGTCTCTAAATGCTGGAATTGAAGACATGCACCACCACTCCCAGCCCAAAACTAACTTTTACAAATTACATTTATTTATGTAATCTGTGTGTCTAACACACATGCCACAGTCACCTGAGGAAGTCCAAGGACAGCTTTCAGGTATCGGTCCTCTCATTCCACCTTGTGAGTCCTGAGGATCAAACTCAGGCTGCTAGAATCGGTGGCAAGCACCTTTATCCACTGAGCCATCTTGCCAGCCCCAACAGAAACTAGAAGATATCTTTTTGGTGGTAGACACATTAGAAAGTGCAGTTGTTTTCTAGTAAGATGGAAATTAGAATTTCCCAATAGCATGAGAGTTTTGTTTATTTGTGGGTTTTTTTTTGTTTGTTTTGGTTTTTTTTTGTTTTGTTTTGGTTTTTTTGTAATAGTTTATTGGTTGACTTTAAGAGGGAGATTTTTGTTGTATTACTCAGGCTGGCCTAGACTCCCGGACTCAAGTAATATTCCTACTTCAGCCTCCTGTGTAGTAGATCCCAGTCCTTACTGAAGACATGGGGCACCATGCCCAGATAAAAGCTAGGTTTAATCATTTGAAAAGTACAAACTAAAAACCACTTTCCCTGCTAGGGTAGCATGACAGAATCAAATAAAGTCTGCCTTTTGAGTGACAAGCTGGGGGAGCATGAATATGCTGCTCAGCTCACAGTTTCCTGTCTGCAGCATCTAGTACCAGCATCTCGGAATTCACAGAACAGCACAAAATGCTCCCAGTCTATTGAGGTCCACTATTTTGATAGAATAACTTCATTTGAGAACACTGGTCATAGTGAGTTGGATTTCTTGCAGACGATTTCCTTTTTTTTTTTTCTTTTTCTTAATCCTGCACAATCCCAAGAAAGCTGCTTGTTGTTTGGGGTCACATTTTTGGCTTAACACCTGTGCAGGTTGTTCACCCAGACCTGCATGTGAATAAAGCTGGAGAGGTTTGTGCTGTGCTATAGCTCAAGAGCTCAGCGTTCGAGGCTGCTGTCTTCAGTACAGTTTTTAGACAAATACACCTGTTCTTGGTGATTTTCCAATCTCAGTTTTCACAAGAATCTCCTGACAAAAAAGGTCCTTGATAATAGTGCTGGAAATTTCTCAAGAACAAAATGGATTCCCTGCCCCTTAAGTGTGTTCTGATTAATGTACTCCAGATTTGCAGTTGAAACAGGGATTCTTTGCTGGGATTAAAAGCCTGAGCTGTTATGCCCTGCACTCTTCAGTGCTTTCTAACAATCTGGATTCAGTTTTCTATGGGAAATGTTTTTAGAGGAACCAATTTTATTTTCAGCATTAAAATAAGTGTTAGTCTCCCACTGGCTGTGATTCCTCCAATTTTTTTTTTTTCTGAATTGTTTCTTTCATTAGGAAATGATAAAGGAGTCAGGCATGGTGATACACACACACAAATACACACATACACATTTAGTCCTAACTACTCAAGCTAAAGAATGAAGATACCTGAGTCAAGGAATTCAAAGACTATCTGGAGAAAACACCATCTCCAACAGTAGAAGGGAGGGGGGAAATAGGCATCTCTTCTTTAAAGGGGTAACAAGAAGACTAAATGAAATATAAATGTTTTGATAGGGACAGATGTGAATGAGTAGAAGAGTACAGAATAAACTCATATATGTCAGGTGTTGATGTTATTACAGTGCTGACATCAGACCCAGGGTCTGAAGCATGCTAGGCAAGTACTACTGAGCTGAATCCCAAGTTCTGGTTTGCCAACTCAAATTTCTTTTTTTCTTTTGTTTTTCCGAGACAGGGTTTCTCTATGTAGCTCTGGCTGTCCTGGAACTCACTGGTAGACCAGGCCGGCCTCGAACTCAGAAATCCGCCTGCCTCTGCCTCCCAATTGCTGGAATTAAAGGTGTGTGCCACCACTGCCCAGCACATTTCTTTTTCTTTAAAATTTGTGTTTGTGTGAATGTGGAGTCCTGAAAAAATCTCCAAGGAGTCAATTTTCTCCTGCGCCTTAAGGGATCCTGGAATCAAACTGGGGCTGTTGTAAGACCTACAGAGCAGGCCCTCATCCTAGTGTTGAAAAGACTGCCAAAACTATTCAAACGGGAAAGGACAGCCTGAGAGCTTGGTTTGGTGGTTCAGGCCTGTAATCTCAGTATTTAAGAAATGGACGTGAGAATATCAGGAGTTCAAGGTCATCTGCATAGTGAGTTTGAGGCCAGCATGGGCTACGTTAGACCCCATCTCAAAGAAACAAATAATAGTATCAGGAAAATGAATATTCATAAGCACAAAAATGAAGTTAAAGTTGGGCATGGTAGCACATGCTGTAGAACACCAGAAGTACTTTCTCTTGCCTACCTATATTTGATGTCCCTTATCTAACCTCTATCCACTCCCCCCACCCTTCCCAGAGGAATTGCCATTCTTTTAAAAAAAATAAAAAATACAGCCGGGCAGTGGTGGCGCACGCCTTTAATTCCAGCACTTGAGAGGCAGAGACAGGCGAATTTCTAAGTTCGAGGCCAGCCTGGTCTACAGAGTGAGTTCCAGGACAGCCAGGGCTATACAGAGAAACCCTGTCTGGAAAAACCAAAAACCAAACAAACAAAAAAACATTTTATTTGGGGAATGTAGTGGGGAACTTGCCACGAAAGACAAGTATTTATTAAGTACTTAATTATGTGTTACTGTAAGTACAAGCACTAAACCTAAGTTAACTTATATGAATTTGGTAGATGATACTATAAGTACAGTAAGAAAAAAAAGGAAAATGGGAATCAAGAGCGTCAAGTATCAGAATTAAATAAGGTGGCCAGAAAGGTTTCTCTGGGGCTAATTTGAGCACAAAGACGAAGCAGAGTAAAGTGCAAATCTTATAGATTTCTTAGTAAAGAGCCATGCAAGGCGGAAAGCAACAAGCAAGGAAGTGGTCTGGTTTCTGAGGCTGAGTAAGCAATCGAAACACTAAGTATAACCTCCACAGGTCAGGAAGTGAGGCAGGTCTTGGTGTTTCACTGGCGAATGGAAAGCTAGGGGATAGCTCTGAGTCTGTGTTCTTTTTTATTGCATAGTCTCTGGTATCGCTTTTAAATTAGAGGGACAAAGTTAAGGGGGGGATGGCTAATGCTAAGGATCACAACTTTTTTTTACTAGAAAGTAAGAATATGGAAGTCCTTGCTTTTAGCTCTAGCAATAATCTTAGCGTACTAACTCTAGACCAGAGGGAATGTGCTGCCAATCGATTTCTGCTCCGGGTAATAATGACTGGACTAACGTTGGCATTGCTCCGGGACCAGAGGACTAAGCTTTAGGATCCCGCCGCGCGTGCGCCCTCCGCCGGCACCTTGATACTGCGGCTGCGCGGCTGAGATCCCGCCTTCCCTTGTCACGTGCTGTAGGGACCTCAGCGTGGCGGTGGCTGTGGCGGTAGCGACGGCGGGCCGTAGGGCAACCGGAAGGTTTCCGGTTCCGGTGTAACGTTCGGGCTCCGTCTCAGGGGCTGAAGTTTGTGAGGTGAGTAGTGGCCCCGCGCCCGAGAGGATAGCCTTCGGTCCGAGCGGCTGGACAGGGCGGGAGTGCTCGGCGGGAAGCAGGCAGAGAGGAACCGCTGGTTCTGTTGGTGGAAGGAGTCAGAATGGGCTTGCTGAAGGAAAAGGGCGGGGGCGGGAAGGAGCAGGGTGGGCAGACCTGCTCTGAGGTGAGTAGTTAGGTCGGACTCGGTGGGGCGGGGGCCAGTTGGAACGATAGTAAAGACGGGAGCATGGAGGTTCCAGGGGCTTGTAGCTTAGAAAAGTAAGGAATTCCTTCGGAAGATGGGATTCTGCTACCTGCTCATTCAGAAGCCAGCGTTCTGCCATACTCCCCTTTCCCTCCACCCCCAGACCCACCACCATGCCTCCTCGCTATTATAGTTGAACATTTGGTTAGTGACAACTCTAGTGACTGAAACTTTCTTCTCCATTGACTGTTTCGTTTGCACATTGGGGTCGAATTTGAAGACATCCATTTGTTATATATTGCTTGGGCTCACATCCAATCTGCTAACATGCTTCACCTTTTACTTTGGATTTTGAAAATTGCTTCAACTTTCTAGCATATTATTCAATTGTAGTGGGTTATAAGTCCCATTAACACAAGGATTCTTGGCTGTTTTGTTCGCTACTGTATGTGTCTTTACATGCAGTAAGTATTCTGCTTGACAAGTAATAGTAGCTTAACTATTTATTGAATGGAGTGTTTATTATTTCAGATGTTTCCATTTTCTAAGATGAGTATCCTGAGGCTCTGGGAATTAACTTGCTTGCCTAAGGGCTTATAAATGGTGGTGCTTACTATATCTCTCTTCAGTGGGCTTTCTTCTCCCCTTTTAGTGCCTGTGTTTGCTTTCTTTTTGATAGGCAGTATACTGCTATCTCATGATGGCCCAAAAAAGCTATCCCAGAATTATTCATAAAACTTGTCACTGAGAAACAGCCTTCCAGCTTCATTCAGATATATTAAATACTGTGTGTTGACAGATCTTATGAGAGATAAATCTGTCAAGAATGTAGGAGCTAATTAGACTGCATCTTTTTTGTTTCATGACAAGGTTCATGTAGTCACCGGTGATGTTGAACTCTGTAGCCAATGCTGGACTTGAACTCCTGATTCCCCTTGTGCTGGGATCACAGACTTGTATGATCATTCTGAAGTTGTATTTTTTAGATGTCTTTAAACATCTTGAAAGTAATTCCCAGATCTTGGCAGTGCTAAGAGGAGGTCAGCTGGGAAGTTGATCAGTGCAGTCAATTGTACAGCCATTAGGAAGAAAATCAGAAACTAAGTTATCTTTATGCTGGTGAAGATGTTTGAGATTTAAGATTACCCAAATGTAAGCATGAATAATGTTGAAATTTCTCACCAACTTGCGTTAAGTAATAAAAAATCATTCTATTGTGTAGTATGCTCACCACCATGAATAAAACTACAGAGAAATGTGACAACATTCTTAAGGATTATGAGATTTAACATAGGAGGACTAATTTGAATAAACCCTCTTATTTGTATCTGTTAGAAAAGTTTTAAGGCTGGGCAGTTGTGGCACACGCCTTTAATCCCAGCATTTGGGAGGCAGAGGCAGGCAGATTTCTGAGTTCGAGGCCAACCTGTCTACAGAGTGAGTTCCAGGACAGCCAGGGCTACACAGAGAAACCCTGTCTTGAAAAACCAAAAGAAAAAAGAAAAAAAAAGTTTTAGGTCAAAGCTGAGTTAGAGAATGCATTCCAGAGTAGAATAGTAAAATTGACTTCTAGATTTAATCTTCAGATGCTTTGTTTGCCTATTCTTTGTAGGACAGGATCAGAAGTTAGAACCCATTCCTCAGATTAGGTTATTCCTAGTTTGTTTATTCTTTCGATAGCATTGATGACTGGTGCTGAGTTAGAATTAAAACATCAAATGAGGGGCTGGCAATATGGCTCAGCAGTTAAGAGCACCAACTGCTCTTCCAGAGGTCCTGAGTTCAATTCCCAGCAACCACATGGTGGCTCACAACCATCTGTAATGGGATCTGATGCCCTCTTCTGATATGTCTGAAGAGAGCAACAGTATACTCACATAAAATAAATCTGTAAAAAAAAAAAAAAAAAAATCACATGAGTGGGGCATGGTGGTATACTCCCAGAATTCCTCACTGGGCAAGTGGAGACAGGAGAATTGCCAAGTGTTGAGTTCTGTATGAGCTACATTGTAAGACTGTATCTCAAAAATCAAAAAAATCTAGTGGGCCCCCCTCCTTCTGTTTTGAAGCTTAGTTTTCCGGACAGTGTTCCTCTTCATATGAAGTGCAGGCAGCCTAGGGTTTGAAAATGGGAATGTGGAAAGTGCTCCTGTTGTGCTATTATCTGGACTGTTCTGTTTTCCTTCCTCTGACTCCTGCTTGGTTTCCTTCAGGTGTAGTATTTTGTCCCATTTGAGCTCCCACTCTTCGTTCCTCCAAAATGGCTCTGTCTAAGCGGGAGCTGGATGAGCTGAAACCATGGATAGAGAAGACAGTGAAGAGAGTGCTGGGTTTCTCAGAGCCCACGGTGGTCACAGCGGCGTTGAACTGTGTGGGGAAGGGCATGGACAAAAAGAAGGCGGCTGGTGTGTACCTCTCTGACTCTTCTGACGTAAAAATGTATATTGATTCTAAACATTGATTTGAACTTCCCCAGGTTTTCCCTATTTGGATCATCAAAGGAAAGGTGGGACTAATCCCTTCTCCTTTTGTCGTTGTTTTTTTCTTTTTTTTTTCTTTCTTTTTTTTTTTGAGACAAGGTCTTCTGTGTCTGGCCTGGAACTCACAGAGATCCGCCTGCCTCTGCCTCCTGAGTGTCGGGATTAAAAGTGTGTACCCCCCACCCCCTTTTTTATTTAAAAGACAGGGTCTCATGGAGCATAGCCAACTCACTTGCTGAGGATAGCCTAAAACTTAGGAATCTACTTCCTCTACATCAGCAACTCTCGACCTGTGGGTCTTGACCAGGGGTCGAATATCAGATACCATGTATGTCAGGTATCTACATTATAGTTCTTATTGTTAGCAAAATTACAGTTATGAAATAACATCAAAATAATTATGGTTGGGGGGTCACCACAACATGAGGAACTGTATTAAAGGGTGGAGTCATCAGGAAGTTGAGAACTGCTGCCCTACATCCTGAATTCTGGGATCACAAGCATGCACCCCTGATTTATACTGATTGGAGATGGAGGAAACTAGGACCTAGGCAAGCACTCTACCAACTGAGCCACACCTCCATCCTTATCTTTTCTTCTGTTACGATGGGAAGAGCTTAAATAACCAGCTTCTCTCTCTTTTTATTATTTGTGGTATATTATGCAATACAATCTTCGGTCACCATACCAAGTTACCTAAGTCAAATTTGTTTAGGAAATATACTGCAATCAAAGACTGATTCTAATTAACATCTCAAAATATGAAAGTATAAGATACGTGAGAGGTGCAGGGAGGTAGATTTTATTGTGGATAGTCTTCCATAATTCGTTGTGTAAGTTAAGGTGATATTTTATCTTAAACTGGTTTTGGGTGCTAAGGACTGCACCGAGGCCCTTGAACCTGCCTAGCAGATTATTTCCCACAGAGCTCATTCCCAGCCCTCATTTTAAACTTTGATGTTCAATTTAAGCATCAAAAGAAAAGTGGCAATCCCAGCACTTGGAAGGCAGAGGCAGGCAGATTTCTGAGTTCGAGGCCAGCCTGGTCTACAGAGTTCCAGGATGGCCAGGGCTACACTGAGAAACCCTATCTTGGAAAACCAAAAAAGAAAAGTGGCTATACTACTTTCTGCTCCCCCAACCCTTCGACAAACACAAAAAGAACCTTTTACCTCATATAGCAGGGTCATTAAGTATATCAGAAACTGGGAATTCTGCAAAGAAAATTGTTTATTTAGTTATTATAAAGACAGGGTTTCGCTATTTAGCCTTAATTGGCCCCTGTCTCCTAAGTACTGGGATTAAAAAATGTGTATTATTATGCCTGGCTATTTTAAATTTCTATTTTTTTTTTTTTATGTGTTTGAGTGTTTTGTTTACATTTATGTATATGCCCTACAAGCTAGAAGGAGTCAGATCCCCTGAAACTGGAGTTACAAAAGACAGTTGTGAACCTTCATGTGAGTATTGGGAATCAAACCTAGGTCCTCTTGGAAAAGCAGCCAGTGCTCTTAACTGATAGGCCATCTCTTGAGCCCCTATAGTTTGTGGTTTTAAATTATGCATCTGTGTGTCTGTGAGTGGGTCTGTGTGCCCTCAGAGAGATTAGATTCCCCTGGAGCTAGAGTCATAGGCAGTTGTAAGGCACTCATTGTGGATGCTGGGCACCAAACTTGGGTCCATTGCAAGAGCAGTGTGTGCTCTTAACCATCTCTAGTGCCCTACAAAGAACGTCTTAAAACTTTTTCCTGCTGGGCGGTGGTGGCACACACCTTTAATTCCAGCACTTGGGAGGCAGAGACAGGTGGATCTCTGAGTTTGAGGCCAGCCTGGTCTACAGAGTCAGTTCCAGGACAGCCAGGGTTACCCAGAGAAACCCTGTCTCAAAAAAAAGTATTAACTTTCCCCCTCTTTTTTTTAGTCTGCTGTCTATTACATGTCTGGTATTGGACTATACTTGTACCTTTTTAATCTATGACCTTTTTTTCCTGTCAGATCACCTGAAACCTTTTCTTGATGATTCTACTCTCCGATTTGTGGATAAGCTGTTTGAAGCTGTGGAGGAAGGCCGAAGCTCAAGACATTCCAAGTCTAGCAGTGACAGAAGCAGAAAACGAGAGCTAAAGGTAGGTTATGGTTTGTTATCTAATAAGCTCAGGAGTGTTTGGAACAATAAGATTTGTCCTGAGCTTGCCTGGCTCACACTTAGCATCTACTATTAGCACACCTAGTGTTGGGGCTGGGGATATAGCTCATTAATAGAGTGCTTGCCCGACATGCATGAGGCCCTGGGCTCAGTCCAGTACTGCAACAAATAAATAGAGATAAAAACAACAAAATAGAATACCCATTGTTCTAGAAGGATCCTTAGACATTAAAGTAGAGGGGTAGGGTTTTTATTACCATGGTCTATGAGCGAAGTTCATTTGAAGTAGTTCAAAGAAGTAATTGATAGCTTCGTCCTTTTTTCACACATGGTTTTATTTTCACCATTCCCTCCTTACTACTACCTATAAATTGATGGATCCAAGAGTCTTGGACTGTTTGAAGCTTAGACGTGCTTCAGAATGTCTCCACTGCTTCCTGACTGTAGACCTCATTCTTCCTCATTCATAGAGATTTCTATTTAATGTACTTGTAGATAAAATGCCTAATAACAACTACCATATAGTCCACATTGCTCTGCACCCTACTGAGGGTCACTGTCTCCATGAGTGGACCAAGTAAAAGAGTTAGAAATACTCCCTTTTCTACTAAGTGAGAATTCTGTGGTTGCTATGTAGTTGTGGCCTTTTAACATGAGCAGTGTCAGTGGCTGGTCTGTCTCTCTTACCTCAGTTCCCTAAGGTAGCCAGTTTCTCTATCTCACTTCCCTTTGACTCTCTTAGATTTTTGGTTGGTTTATTCTGAGATAGTCTTACTATATAGCTAGCTCAGGCTGTACTAGAACTATGATGTGCCCGAGTGCTAGAATTACATGTGTGTACCACCATGATAAGGTTGTCTTGTCTTCAGTAAGTTTTCTTTTGCTTATGGATCTTTCTTAAAGACTCATTTTTAATTTTTTATGTATATTTATATGTATGCACACAGGTGCACACATAGGTCAGACAGGGTGTCAGATCCCCTGGGGTTTGAGCTACAAGTAGTTGTGAGCCACTCATAGTTGCTGGGATCAAACTCTTGTCCCTGGAAGACAGTGCTCACTCCTAGCCTCTACATCATCTCTCCAGCTCTTGTTTTCGGTTTTTGAGACCAGATCTTGCTACCAAGCCCAGGTTATCCTCAAGCTCAGAGGTTCTCCTGGCCCAGCCTCCTGAGTGCTGAGATTCTAAGCATGTACCATCATCATACCGAGCTCTAAAGTGCTTTTGATACCTTGCATATCAGTTGTTTTTCCTGAGATAACACAAAAAAGTAAGCAGTGTCTGCTTGGGGTCTGTAGCTTGTTTTATGACCAAGAAAAATAGAAATCCCTATCCCTTTTGCTTTTTGAATATTATAGAGCGATCAGAGAAAGGAGACTTAGTCCTTGACTTAAGTCAGTCTGCTATTTAAGAGTGAGGAGTTATAATAAATCAGTCACAGGTTACAAGATATGAGTAGCAGCTTTGTATAAATTTACAGGTGATTACAGAATTTCAGACTGTTAAACTTAAGAGGAGATGACTAGACCACATGCTGTACAGATCACAGTGAAGATTATGTTACAATAGTACATGCTGCTGTAAATGCCAAGCTCATGCTGTGAATGAATTAACTACATTGGGTGGGATAGTAGAAATGGTTTCTTGAGGGAGATATCTAGATAGCATGGGATATGGGTCCCATTTTTGGTCCATTCAAGTCCCCACTCCACACAATATATTATGGGAGAGTCCTTTTTCTTGAACTGTAGGAGTTCCAGGAAGCGCTCGCCCCTGGCTGAGGATATGTCCTTGCAAAACACGAGCCCTCCTAGTGAAGAGGGGATGTCACCCAAAGCCTACCACCGGTGTGTACATTTGCTTTTTCCCATTGTCCCTTCCAGTTGGCCACTCTTGGTCCTAATAAATTCATTTTGCAAATTAGTCAACATATTTGAGTTCCCATTGTATGATAAGAAGAAAATGTTATTGGGGAATACTAAAAAAGAAAAGCCTCTTTTCCGGAAGAACTTAGATTTTAATTGGGAGAAAGTAGTACCTAACCCTTGGCAAACAGTGTCAGCAGTGTAATGTGACCTAATATGAGCTGAGCTCTAAGTGCTGAGAGGATGTGAAAGAACAGTTGGATCAGAGTGGGATGAGATAATGAGGAGAACTTCCAGGAGGAGGTGAGTTTTAGACAGGATTTGTGGGAAAGGAGGAAGAGCATTATAAACGTAGGCAGTAGCACTGGCGAAGATCTTGAGATGGGAACATTTATCAGAACATGGGAATGAAATTTGCTTGAATGGGGCAGGAGAATGATGAAGTTGGGTAAAATGGTCCACTTGGTGGAATATCTAGAAGACCCTGCTTCTTGCAAGTAGTTATTTGAAAGATTGTCATATTCCCCTGGGAAAACCACAGATGCTGGTAGGGGTTGGGATGGTTCTTCCTTTTTCCCCTAGGGAGGGATACAATTCTTCTTTCATCTTGGGTTCCTTTAGGAGGTGTTTGGTGATGACTCTGAGATCTCAAAGGAATCATCAGGGGTAAAGAAGCGGCGAATACCTCGTTTTGAGGAGGTAGAAGAGGAGCCAGAGGTGATCCCTGGACCTCCATCAGAAAGCCCTGGCATGCTAACGAAGCTCCAGGTCAGTTAAAAGAAACAAAGGGATTTTGTGAGTTGAAGCACATGGGTCCAGGCTCACAGTGGTCGTGATTTGAGTTTGTGTTAACTATTTGGGGAAGTTTTATTTTTTCCTTTATATTTTAGCAGTCCTTGGTTTGATCAGAAGTAACCCAGCTAAGGATTATTGACATTGTATTTATTAAGCACCTAGTGTATTACATCATTGTTTGCCCAATTATCTGCCTCATCATTGTTGGAAAAATGAAATAAAATGATAACTCTTAGCTTGACTATATTCTTAGAGCTTCTTTCTGTTCTTCGTTAGGACATAATGAGGGGTTTATAGAAACATCTCTAATGATGCATGCACCATTGCCCATGCTTGCCTATAGTAGGAATTCAGGGACTGATAGCATGATCATTAACTTTTTTTTTTTTTTTTTTTTTTGGTTTTTCGAGACAGGGTTTCTCTGTAAGCCCTGGCTATCCTGGAACTCACTCTGTAGACCAGGCTGGCCTTGAACTCAGAAATCCGCCTGCCTCTACCTCCCAAGGCTGGGATTAAAGGTGTGCGCCACCACCGCCCGGCTGATCATAACTTTTTAAAGACAAGATCTTAGTAGTTGCCGGCGGTGGGCGACGCCTTTAACCAGCCTGAGCCAGAGGAGGCTTTCTATCAGGCCAGCTGGTTACAAGTGATTGACACCAGGGCTATCAGAGAACCCTGTCTCGAAAACCAAAAAGAAAAAAAAAGATCTTATTAGTTAGCCCTGGCTGGCCTGCGATTCACTATGTATAGACCAGACTGGCCTCAGACTCAAGAGATCTGCCTACTACTGCTTCCCAAATGCTGAGATTAAAGGTGTGTGCTACCATGCCTGGCTGAGAACCATGATTTTAAAACATAGTAGATTTTAAAACATAGTATAAATTTTTATGTGCATGCAGGAACCTGTGGAATTAGAAGTTCAAGATACCAGAGTCGGGGTGGTGTGCACCTAATCCAACTTGGAGGCAAAGATTCTGAGTTCAGCCTGTCTAAGAGCGTTCCAGACCCGACTTAGAGAATGTCTCGATAACCTACCAGTGGTAGAGATTAAGATGTTTGACCACCATGTGGTGCTGGAACTCAGGCCCTGTTCAAGAGTGGCTGGTGCATTCACTCTCCAGTTGCCCCGCCCCACTTTCATGTAGTAGTTGTTAGGAAGTGTGCGTGCATGCTTTCCCCACTTAGATTTGAGAGGTTAAGGTATTAATGCCTTATCCAAAGAAATGCAGCAGAAAGTGTGACAAAGTTCTAACCTCATATGTCGGAGTCTTGTCTCCGTAATTATATACCTAATATCCTATCCTAACTTGGGGGGAAAAGATTGAAAAATTCTAGTGCTTAAGAATATAGGCTTACCTTTAGTAAATTTTCTTATCTATGGTATAGATTATATATTTATTATGGAGACATTCACAAACTTTTAGGTCTCTAGAACTGTGCTTTTTCAGTTAGGACCGTTTATGGGAGAAATTAACCTTTTCCACTTTCCCTCTGGAGAACAGATCAAACAGATGATGGAGGCGGCAACACGACAAATCGAGGAAAGGAAAAAGCAGCTGAGCTTCATCAGCCCTCCTGCACCTCAGGTACTGTGCCCGTGCCTCTGAAAAGAAGAGTTAGCTTGTTGTCATTCATCCACATGAGAGTCCAGCAAGGGCTCCAGTTGTCCTCCATAATCTGCCATGGTGTGTATGTATCTGTATGCCTATCTATCTCACACTCTCGGATTTCTTTTAATCTCTGTCTTATAGCCAAAGACACCTTCTTCTTCCCAACCAGAGCGACTTCCAATCGGCAACACCATTCAGCCCTCCCAGGCCGCTACCTTTATGAATGATGCCATTGAGAAGGCAAGGAAAGCCGCTGAGCTGCAAGCCCGAATCCAGGCCCAGCTGGCGTTGAAACCAGGGCTTATTGGCAATGCCAACATGGTGGGCCTAGCTAATCTCCATGCCATGGGCATAGCTCCACCGTGAGTATCTTTCACACAATCCCTTATCGCTTCTAAAATTTTTGGAGTAGTTAATTTACTTGAATGTTACTGACTTTTTTTTTTTTTTTTAAAGATTTATTTATTTATTTACTTATTTTATGTATGTGAGTACACTGTCCCTGTCTTCAGACACACCACAAGAGGGCATCAGATCCCATTACAGATGGTTGTGAGCCACCATGTGGTTGTTGGGAATTGAACTCAGGACCTTTAGGAGAGCAGTCAGTGCTTTTAACTGCTGAGCCATCGCTCCAGCCTGTTACTGACTTTTTTTTCCTCAAAGAACATTAAGTAATTTCTTACAGTTTCATATTTTTAATATATGATTTAAATTCAGTTACATTTATTTTTGGCTTTATTGGAGTCTGTTGTCTACTTATAACTGGTAGAACTAAAATAATATTTTCCACTTAATAATGGAGGTAAGGATGGAATCAGATTTCTGGGCTTATTACTTAAGAGCTTCAGCCATTAAACAATATTGGTCAAGACCATATGTTAGACTTAGGTGGCACATGGTGGCATATGTCTGCAACTCTGTTACTCAGGAGGGAAAAGCAAGAATAGTGAGGTAAATTGAATCTAGACTAGTCTACATAACAAGTTCTAGGCCAACCAGAACTACATAGCAAGACCCTGATTGGTCTGTCATCCCAAGACTAATCAAGACCTTAGGAGCAGATGATAGAGTTGTTTCCCATGCATCCTAACAGTAGAACACCTGGCTGGTATGCAGGAGGCCTTGGGGCCTCAGTCCCTTGAACTACCACAAAAGGGGTGGCGTGGAGGGGAATGACCTGAAAGTTAGCTGAATGGTTAAACCACTGGCTGCTCTTCAAAGGATTTAGGTCAATTCCTAGTATCCACATGATGGCTCACAATTGCTTGTAACTCCAGTTCTGTAGAATCCAATGCACTTACACAACCATACATATAGGCAAAACACCAATGCCCGTAAAATGACAAAAAAAGGCAGGGGTGAGGATAGAGGTGAAAGGTGGCTTAGTAGTTAAGAGCACTTGCTGCTATCCCAGAGGACCAAGGTTTGGTTCCCAGCACCCACAGGTTTGCTAACAGCCATCTGTAAGTCTGGTTCTGGAGGACCTGAAAATAAATTTTGAAAAAGGGGAAAAATTTGGGAATAAAATATGATTAGAGAATGGCTAGGTTGTAGTGGTAGTACAGTCCTTTCATTTCAGTATTTAGTAGGCAGAGGAGGGGAAGTCTTTGAGTTTGAGGTTGGTCTAGTCTACATAGTGAACTCCAGGATAGCCAGGGATATATGGAGAAATCATATCTCGAAAAACCAAGGTTGGGGGTGGGGGAACCAAATTTTTTTTATATGATTTTAGAATTAATTTCATTTGATTATGCCCTGTATCCAAATACTTGGTTTGATGTATTTTTTGTGTGAGCCCATGAACTTGAATGTGCTATACAAATGCTCTAATACTGAGTGAGATCCTTAGCCTGGTTTGATGTTTTATATTAACTCTTAGCTAAAAAAATTTACATTTTTTTTTCTGTTTTGTTTCATTTCAAGATTTGTTTATTTTATGTGTATGAATATTTTGCCTGCAGATATATCTATATAGCTTATGGGTAAATGGTGTCCTCAGAGGTCAGAAAGAGGTATAGGATTCCCTAGAACTCAAGTTGCACATAGCCGTAAGCCCCAAGTGGAAGCTGAAAATCAAACCCAGGTCCTCTGCTAGAGTAGCCAGCACTCCTAACTGAGCCATCTCTTCAGTCCCCCTACTTTGTTTTTTTTTTTTTTTTAAATCGAGATTTTACTAAGCACTGATGAGATTGACTTCCCTAAGGTTAATTTACAGTTGTCTTTGATAAGTCTGGTTCCTTTTGTTTTCTATTGGGTTTTCCTTGCTTCAGTGTTCCATGTAGGATTTATTTCTTTGTGGGATTTTTTTTTTTTTTTTTTTTTTTTTTTTTTTTTTGCAGGAAAGTAGAGTTAAAAGATCAGACTAAGCCTACCCCACTAATCCTGGATGAGCAAGGCCGCACTGTGGATGCGACGGGCAAGGAAGTGGAGCTCACACATCGCATGCCCACTCTGAAGGCAAACATTCGGGCTGTGAAGAGGGAACAGTTCAAGCAGCAACTAAAAGAAAAGCCATCAGAAGACATGGAATCTAATACCTTTTTTGACCCCCGAGTCTCAATTGCCCCTTCCCAGCGCCAAAGACGCACTTTTAAATTCCATGACAAGGGCAAATTTGAAAAGATTGCTCAGCGATTACGGACAAAGGTAATTTAGAAGTTAAGAAGCTGACACAAAGACACTTTTAGGTCCATATTTTTGGGAAACATAATTTAAAACAATGAGTAACTGGTTTAAGTGCTATCTATATTCTTAGAATATTTGGTGTTTACTAGATTTCTCTTCCTAACTGCTTTCTGCTTGTGTAGAAATTTTTTCATTGACCCACAGTTGAGGAAAACAGTTCAAAGTCAATTTCTTGACTTCTTTTGATGAATGAAAGCCTGGTGTTAAAATTTACTACAGGAAATGTATATGCTTGAGAGAGTTGGATTGACTGTAGTTAGTGAGGTTTTCGTAGGATTCCACTAACGTATGTCCACTGCAAAGACACAGTGTGAGTGAGAGGAGAGACGAGGCAGGCAGGGGGTAAGTAAATGAGTAAAAACATAAGGCAGTTTCTCTCAAATCCTCCAGAATTGTGAATCATTACAGTAGGTATTAGAATTTAATAAGGGTTAAATTTGTTGTTAAATTTTGACTCTACAACCTTCCTTTGCTCTAACTTACCTTCCTATCGTGTTTGCTCTTGCTTTTAGGCTCAGTTGGAGAAGCTGCAAGCAGAGATTTCACAGGCTGCTAGAAAAACAGGCATTCATACGTCAACTAGACTTGCCCTCATTGCTCCTAAAAAGGAGCTAAAGGAAGGCGACATCCCCGAAATTGAGTGGTGGGACTCGTACATCATACCCAATGGCTTTGACCTGTGAGTTTGTTAGTTACCGAGGGAAAGGTGCTGCGTACACATCAAATAACACTTTAAATGCAAAGGAAACAGATAACTACACAGATATATTTTCAAACTATCGAGTTATATTTATCTTTTGGGGTTAGTGTACCAAAATCAGAGACAAATAAGGCAAAGTGACCCTGAAAAACATGTATTTACTTCTTTATTTTTGCAGTGCTGAGGGATGAACCCAGGACCTATTTTATCTTGACATATTTTAGAGTTTTATGGTTTTTTCTTACTATGTATTCTGTATATTTTACATGTTTATAAAGATTCATTTATAGGTCTAGGGATCTAGTTCAGTAGTTGAACATGTGCCTAGTGTGAAGAAGGCACTTAGGCTTGATCTCCAGAACTGCAAAAAAAAGAGAGAAAAAAGAAAAAATTTGTTTTTTCCCCTTTAAATTTAATTTAGTGGTGTGTGTGTACACATGTGTACGTGTACAGGTGTGCCCACATATAGAGATCAATAGACAGTTTTTGTCAGTTTTTCCTTCTGCATTGTTGAGGTGGGGGTGCAGTGGGGTGTCTGGCTTGTTAGCTCCAGTGTGTTACATATAAGATCTTGCCAGCCCATTCACTTTTTCCAGTTCCTATCTTGTAAGAGTGCTGGAATTTCAGATGTGTGCCATTATAGTCAGCCTTTTTTTAAAATTTGTTCTTATTGTATGTTATAATAGCCTGCATGTGTATGGATGTGCACCACATGTTTCCCTAGTACCTGAGGAGGGCAGAAAAAAGTGCCAGATGTCCTGGACTTAGAGTTAGACCTATTGACAAGTCATTGTGTGGTGCTAGGAACTGAACCAGGGCCTCTGGAAAAGCAGAAGTGGGTTGTTCTGATTGGTTGATTGGTTAATTGGTTTTTGTTGTTGTTGTTGGTTTTGTTTTTTGAGACAGGGTTTTTCTGGGTAGCCCTGGCTGTTACTTTGTAAACCACGTTGGCATCAGCCTTCCAAGTGCTGGGACTAAAGGTGTTCAACACCCCTGCCCAGTCTAGTAGAAGTGTTCTTAGCCATTGAGACATCTCTCTAGTCCTCTTGCTTTATTAAGTAACTGATTTCTCAATTTTTTTTTTTTTTTTTTTTTGGATTTTCGAGACAGGATTTCTCTGTGTAGCCTTGACTGTCCTGGAACTCACTCTGTAGACCAGGCTGGCCTCGAACTCAGAAATCTGCCTGCCTCTGCCTCCCAAGTGCTGGATTAAAGGCCGCTCCACCACCGCCCGGCTAAGTAACTGATTTCTTTTCATTCTTTTTTTTTTTTTTTTTTTTTTTTGGTAGGTTTTTTGTTTTCCAGCGAGAGATTTGATATAGAGTCTCACTATGTAGCCGTGGCTGGCTTGGAACTTACTATGTAGACTAGGAACTCAAAGACATCCACTTGCCTCTGTCTCCTGGGTACTAGGATTAAAGGTGTGTACAACCACTCCTGGCATCTTTTTGAAGTATCAATTATACTAGTAATACTCAGAGCCTTATGCAATTTATTTATTTATTTTTATTTTTTTTTTTTTTTTTTGGTTTTTCGAGACAGGGTTTCTCTGTGTAGTCCTGGGCTGTCCTGGAACTCACTCTGTAGACCAGGCTGGCCTCGAACTCAGAAATCCGCCTGCCTCTGCCTCCCAAGTGCTGGATTAAAGGTGTGCGCCACCACCGCCCGGCGCCTTATGCAATTTAAGTAAGTGCTTTACTACAGAATTATATCCCTATCTCTAGAACAAAGGTTCTTAATTTATTGGTCAAATAATGATAATGCACTTTTATTAGCATAGTGTAACTGAGTTTGCTCAGTTGGTAAACTACTACTTGCTGTTCAGTCTAGGATATGAATTCAATAGTTAAAAAGCCAGGTATGGGAACTTGGAAATTAAGAGCATTTGATTAAATTAACCCAAGCATCCACATGATGACTTACAACCACCTGTAATTCCAGTTCCAGGGATCTAACTCCCTCATCTGACCTTTGCAAGTACCAGGCACACACATGGTACACATACATAAATGCATAAAGAACACAAAACAACCTGTGTGTGTGTGTGTGTGTGTGTGTGTGTGTGTGTGTGTGTGTGTGTGTGTGTGTAGAGAGAGAGAGAACAGGTGTGTGCATGCGAAGCATGGTATAATGGTATAGGCCTGTAATCCCAGCACTAGGGAGGACAGGGACAGGAGAATCCCTCCAGCAGGGCAGTCTATAAGGTGAATGATTGGGCAAGTCACTCAGTGTCAACCTCTGGCCTCCACTCAAATGTACACACATATGCACAATATACACATGACAAAAGCTTTATTAGAGAACTTTGCATCTATGTCTTCATTCTGTTAATGGCTTTAGGAGCCTGTGTTATAACCTTTTTTCTTTTCAAACTATTTATTTGTCAGCCTGTTTCTTAGTGACACATTGTTACTAATCAGAAAATACATTTGGGGCTGGAGAGATGGCTCAATGGTTAAGAGCACTGACTGCTCTTCCAGAGGTCCTAGGCTCAATTCCCATCGCCCACATGGCAGCTCACAGATTGTTTTTAACTCCAGTTCCAGGGATTTGTGTGAGGTGGAATCTGGCAACTGTACACAGACATATATGCAGGCAAAGCACCAGTGCACATAAAATAAAAATTAATCAAAAAAAGAAAATAGGCTGCCTGTAAGGGATATCAAGGCTGATACTAAGATTGGGAATGGCTAGTATAAAGAAGATGCACAACTTTTTTTTTTAATTATTTATTATTACTTCATGTACATTTGTGGTTTGTATCTATGTCTGATGAGGATGGTGGATCTGCTAGAAGTGGAGTTACAGACAGCTGTGATCTGCCATGTGATTGCTGGAAATTGAACTTGAATCCTCTGGAAGAACAGCCAGTACTCTTAACCACCAAGTCATCTCACCAGCCCCAACATGTGCCACTTTTATGAGATCCCATTTTTTGTTTTGAAAATTATATGTAGGGCTGGAGAGATGGCTGAGCAGTGAAGAGGCACTGGCTGCTCTTCCAAAGGTCCTGAGTTCAATTCCCAGCAACCACATGGTGGCTCACAACCATCTGTAATGGGGATCCCGTGCCCTTTTCTGGTGTGTCTGAAGACAGTGACAGTGCACTCACAAACACATAAATCTTTAAAAAAAAAAAAAAGTTATGTATAACCCAAGTTCATGGTATAGGTAGTACATAATAAATACAGTGGAAAACATAAAGAATGGATATTTTTCAATGTGTTTCTAGGCTGTTCTGTTTTGTTTGTTTGTTTGTTTTCTAGGCTATTCTTGGTATCATCTCTACCCACATATCTTGTTTTCTCTTCTTCCTCCAATTTTAGTACAGAGGAAAATCCCAAGAGAGAAGATTATTTTGGAATCACAAATCTTGTTGAACATCCAGCCCAGCTTAATCCTCCAGGTAATGTACAGATTATCTAGCTAAGATTCTAGAGCATGCAGCAATAGCCACAGAATGCATGAGCTCTCTGCTTGTGCTTTCCAACCTATAGCCATATGTGATTATTTTTTTAATTTATTTTTATTTGCATTGGTGTTTTGCCTGCATGTATGTCTATGTGAAGGTGTCAGATTCCCTAGAACTGGAATAACTGGAATTGCAGACAGTTTTGAGCTGTCATGTGGGTGCTGGGAATTGAACCTTGGTCCTCTGGAAGAGGAGCCAATTTTCTCCATCCCTTCGTATTTTAAATTTTAATTACGTTAAATGGTAGAGCTAGCCAGTGGCTACTGGGCAACATTGAGATCATTAATTTGTGGATGTTATAAGCAGAACTTTTTGTAATGCTAATTTCACCACCAAAAACTTTGGTTTTTTGCTCTTATTATTTATTTATTTTGGTATATTATTTGTTTGTTTTGAGAAAGGGTCTCACACTATAGACCAGGCTGGACCTTCTAGAGATCCTCCTGCCTCTGCCTCCTGAGTGCTGGGATTTAAGAGTGCCTACCTTTTGAGTTCTTCTTTGTCCCCCACCCCCCAGTCTATTTTGGTTGTTTTCATGCCCTGGCTTCCTTTAGAATTTCCCCATAGAACAGCTGATATGCCTTCTTTAAAGGTTATATGCTTACTGGCAGGGCATAATGATGCATGGCCTTGTAATCCTAGCATCAGGAAGTTGATATAGATAAATCACTTCTAAGTTTGAAGCCAACTTGGGATGCATAAAACCTGTTTCAAACAAACAAAAGAGATATGTAGATCCTAAAGGATTTTAATACTTTCCCTCAGGATGAACTGAGATAATACCATAGTGACAAATTCACTTAGCCATAGTTCCAATAAGTTCAAAAGAATATATTGAGACCTTGAAATAAAAGTCAGACATCCTTTGTCTGAAATGCTTGGGACAGAAGTGTTTCAGATGCTGCTTTTTCAGTCTTTGAGATATTTTCATAGCATTTAAGCATTTCTCATGTGGGAATTTGAAAATATAATAGTCAAAAAGTTTTAATTTCAAGAGATAGGGGTGTCTCATCAGGTAAAGCACTTGCTACACGGGTGTGAGAGACAGACAATCCCTAGAGCAAGCATCCTGCCTCAGTGTACAAAGTGGAGAACGATCAAGGAAGACACCAGTTAGCCTCTGGTCCACATACACACAGGTGCACACATGTGGATATACATGCATGTCTACACACCACATGTACAAAACAAGTTAAATTTGAAAAGGTTCCTAGATTTCTGAAACTGGGAATATAACTCGGTTGGTAGAATACTTCTCTAACATGCATTAACCCCTAGGTTGGATCTCAGCCCTACATAAGCCAAGTGTGTTGCCATACACTTTTAATGTCAGCATTCAAGAAGCATAGAGACAGGAATATGAGAAGTGCAAGGTCATCCTCATATATTGAATTCAAATACATACTGAATTCCAGACAGGATACATGAGATCCTGTTCAAAAATCATTTTGGACTTTGGAGTATCACAGATTTTAGGTATTTAGATTAGGGACATTCAGCCTATAATACAAATTAAAAACAGGAATTAGGCTTAATTAGATTCTATTTAACTATCATAAGTATGTATTAGAGGAATAAAAATTTTAAACTATCAAGTAAACATGCTTTAAAGTATAGAGGATTTTTTTTTTTTTAAGTTTTATTTTACTATCAAGCCCATTGGTTCAGTCAGAATGAGGTGCTAGTGAAGGTTTATTACTAAGAATCTATGTATGTATGTATGTGTCTGGGGGTTATGTGTGTGTATGAGCAGATGCCCTTAGTGATCAGAAGCTGGATCTACAGGTGGTCGGTTGTGAGCCACCCAATGTGGGTACTATAAGCCAAAGTTGGGTCCTCTGCAAGAGCAGTGTGCAATTTTTTAAATAATAAATGTATTTTTATTTAGATGTTTATGGGGAGTCGGGCAGTGTGCATGTGTATGGGTGTATGCCAAACACACACATGCTTTTGGAAGTCAGATCTCCTGGAACTAGAATTTAGAGACATTTATGAACTGCCTATGTAAATACTGGAATTGAATTCTGTTCTCTGGAAGAGCAGTAAGTATTCTTCACCACTGAACCATCCCTCCAGCCAGCTCCTTCCAGAGAATTTTCCCCATTTCCTAGTATTAAGTTGAGGCAGGGGTTATACAGTAGTTAGCATAGCTGTATTGTCAACACAAAATTTATTGTTATATAAGATAGGTAATTTCAAATTGTATTCCATGGAAGCAGCAAAGTATAGAAAGTAGGACTGGAGTGGAATTCTAGATTCTTTTACTTCCTCAAATTCTTATTCTGTGCTGCTATTTGCACATTGCATTTACAGAAAGTGTTCAACTTTTTTTTTTTTTTTTTTTTGGTTTTTCGAGACAGGGTTTCTCTGTGTAGCCCTGGCTGTCCTGGAACTCACTCTGTAGACCAGGCTGGCCTCGAACTCAGAAATCCCCTGCCTCTGCCTCCCAAGTGCTGGGATTAAAGGTGTGCGCCACCACTGCCCGGCTCTAGTTATAGTTTTTTAAGTGATGGATACTCACCTAAACGCCTCTGTAATTTATGCTTTGGTAACTATTTTTTTTTTTTTGACAGTTGACAATGATACACCAGTTACCCTTGGGGTATATCTTACAAAGAAGGAGCAGAAGAAACTTCGGAGGCAAACAAGGAGGGAGGCACAGAAAGAGCTACAGGAGAAAGTCAGGCTAGGCCTGACACCTCCTCCAGAGCCCAAAGGTATGTGCCTGCTGGCCTGCTACCCTGCTACCACAGAGTGAGTGAGGGAGGGAGGGAGGGAGGAGGAGTGAGGAGTAGTGAATCAATCCTGTCTGTCTGTCTGTCTTATAAAAGGCACTTTAATGTCTTTCATGGTTTTTGCTTATTTTTCTGAATCATTTACAGAATTTCTTTTTACCTGTGCTGTTTTCTTATGGCAGAACAACACATTCTAGAACACATTCATTATAGAAGTCATTTAGAGCTTGTTTTTAATTTTTTTTTTTTTGATGGTTATTTTTTTTCCCTGCTCTCAAGCTGTTTATTTCAAATCTCTGCTCAAAATTCAGTTTTTACACTAATTCCTACGTTGAAAATCTTATCCGGTTAACTCTACTTTTATAGGAGTTCAAACTATCTAAAAAATTCAGTATACTTATAAAAAACTAGAACTTAATTTCTTATTTCTCATTTCTCATTCATCAGCATTAAAAATAAACTCCACAAATACTACAACTATTATCTTCATGAATACTTATATATTTGAGGGGATATACCTAGAATAGCATACATAGATAGTAGGTTGTCCTAGCTAGAGAAGTAATTTAAGAGATTAGGAGATTGATTGCTGCTTTCTTTCCATTGTAGTGAGAATATCAAATTTAATGCGAGTATTAGGAACAGAAGCAGTTCAAGACCCTACAAAGGTAGAAGCCCACGTCAGAGCTCAGATGGCAAAGAGACAGAAGTAAGTGGGGTGTGGTGGGGTGGCATAGGGCAGAGCCCAGGACATACCTTTTCCAGACCCTCCTGGGGTTGGTATTGGAGGGAGGGGAGAGTCCTCTGTTGCTCTCTCTTTCCCTTAGCCCTGCCTCTGATCGGCAATGCCTTTCTCACTTGTGGATGTCCTTCCTGTCACGACAGAGCGCATGAAGAGGCCAACGCTGCCCGAAAACTTACAGCAGAACAGAGAAAGGTCAAGAAAATTAAAAAGCTTAAAGAAGACATTTCACAGGGGGTGCACATATCTGTATATAGGTAGGTTTCCACATAGGCAGCTGTCCCTGTTTCTTTTTGAAACAGTGTCTCTCTACCTAGTCCCAGCTATCCTGGAACTCACTAAGTAGACCAGGCTAGCCTCAAACTCAGAGATGTACCTGCCTCTGCCTCCCTGGTTCTAGGATTAAAGGTGTGGTCCATCATGCCCTCCTTGTACCTACATTCTCAATATCTTCCTAGTGCTTAGGGCAAAGTCACTGTGGCCTTTCGTATACGTACCACATTATTCTTTTGTGATGAAGACCGCATTTCTGTAGAAAGCACTAATTTTTTCTTTTTTATTACCCTGTCTTTATCCTGATATTCTGTAGTAATAGGCCTTTGATCCACACTCCAGAATATATTTGTACTCTAGAAATATAATTTTTACTTTTGTATTAATGTAATGTCTTCATTTTATTTTTCTACATTAAGTTTATATGTGCTTTCTACTTTTTAGATATGCTTATTTCTACTAATTAGTTCTTTATCAGAAGTGGCATATTATTATAAAACTACTGTTTATTCAGATTAAAATTTTTGGACCAGATGGGATGACACATAGCTATAATTCCAGTACGTAGGAGGAACAGGACAGTTCTGAGTTTGCAGCTAACCTGGGCCACATAGCAAGTTTTTGGCTATTCCAAACTGGAAAACAAGACAAATTGTAATAATATAGAGGAGCACTTTCTGAAAGAGTCCTCTCCATATTCTCTGATCTCTTAAGACACTTTCTATAGGTAATTACTATTTACAGTTTTTGATGTTTCTGTTTAGACAGTTTTATGAATATATGACTTCTACACTATAGGCATCTAGAGGCAACAGAATTTAAAGCTTTTTCTACCTTCTGGAACACTGAGCTTATAAATAAATATTTTTGGATGATAGTAAGTACCCTCTTCATTCATAGAGAAAATTCTAACTACTTACTATGAAGAAATATAAGACCAGCAGCACTTGGGAGGCAGAGGTAGGCAAATCTTGAGTTCAAGGCTAGCTTGGTCTATGACGTGAGTTCCAGGCCAGCCAGACTACATAATGAGACCCTGTCTTTAAAAAATAAAATAGAAATGTATTTATAAGAATATAAATATAACTGTTCAGAGTTCTTGATTTTTAGATCTTCTGTATTTGCCATTCCATTCAGACAGCTTCTAATGGTAAAACTGAAGACATAACTGAAATTTCCCTCCTCCAGAGTTCGAAATTTGAGCAATCCAGCCAAGAAGTTCAAGATTGAGGCCAATGCTGGGCAGCTGTACCTGACAGGGGTAGTGGTGCTGCACAAGGATGTCAACGTGGTGGTAGTGGAAGGGGGTGAGTGCAAAGGGTTGAGGGAGACTCTAGACAGCCCTAACCCTCAAGTGATTGGCGTGGTGGGGAGAAGGGAGAGATGTCTGTGAAACTTGATGTTCTGCTTCCGTTTCTGTGTGTCTGCAGTAGAAGTCTGTACTCTGGCCCTGGCCCTGGGGTTAGTTCACCTTCCCAGTACTGTCTGAGTATTAGATGGGCTCAGAGGTTCTTTCTGCTGTGTCATCTTTCCAAGTCTCAAAATTCTCTTTCCAGGCCCCAAAGCCCAGAAGAAATTTAAGCGTCTCATGCTACATCGGATAAAGTGGGATGAGCAGACATCTAACACGAAGGGAGATGGTGAATTGGGGTTAGAAGGGATTAAATGGGAGAGCTGGGGAGGTGGGGTGATAGTTCTGTCTTCTTCCATCCTTCCTGAAATAGTCTAGTGTTCAAGGATTTTAGACAGACTACTTAGTTTTGTTTTGATGTGAGACAGGGTCTCACTGTATGGCACTGGCTGGCCTTGAATTCATACCTGCTTGTACTTTCTTTTTCTTTTTTTTTTTTTTTTGGTTTTTTGAGACAGAGTTTCTCTGTGTAGCCTTGGCTGTCCTGAAACTCACTGTGTAGACCAGGCTGGCCTCGAACTCAGAAATCTGCCTGCCTCTGCCTCCCAAGTGCTGGATTAAAGGCGTGCGCCACCACTGCCCGGCCTGCCTGTACTTTCTAAGGGCTGAGATTAAAGACGTGTGCCACCCTTCCCAGCTGACTTAGACAGCACTGCTACATGTATCCTTTCAGGATTTTCTCCCAGCTGGCTTTCCTCTCTGTCTTGGTTGTAAGTTCTGGTTGCAAGAATATATTTAAAGTCAGCAAACTATTCATTCACGTATACAGTATCTACCCTGTATTTATCTTTAGTTAAGTTTCTTGTTAGCTATGATATAGTAGTTCACACCTGTAATCTCCTAGGAGTTTGAGGTCATCCTGAGGTATGCAGCAATTTCAAAGCAGCCTAGGCCACATAAGTCTCAAAAAAAAAAAAAAATTGGTATTTTAATCACTCCAGACTAGTAATATCCACCCATAACCCCAGCACTCAGAAAATGGAAATAGGAAGATCATGGGTTTGAAACAAACTGAGGGCACATGCCAGTTTAAAGCAGATATGAACTGTATACAGAGTCCCTGTCTTCCTCATCCTCCCCCCCCCCACAAAAAAAAAGAATATTGAATGTATAAAAAACAGATTTTCACATCAACAACAGCTTTCTACTTTAATCAGGAAAGGATACTTTGGGTTTTGTTGTTTTGAGACAAGGTCTCACTATGTAGCCCTGGCTGATCTGAAACTATTTTGTAGACCTAGCTGGCTTTACACTCAACAAAAGTCTACCTTCCTTTGATTGCCAAGTGCTAGGATTTAAGGCATAGGCCACCATGCTCAGCCACAGGAAAGATAACTTTGAGCTAGCATTAGAGTTTAGTAGTTAAGCATTTGTCTACCATGTTCAAGATCCTGGACACTTGAGGGATAGGGTATGGGGCACAGGTAAAGAAAGAAAAGACACATTTAGTGGGACATGTTACTGGAGCTTGTAATTCCCGCTTTCAGTAGGCTGAGTCAGGAGGACGGTCTCAAATTGAAGCTAGGCCTGAGGCACAGGGTAAAGCCCTATCTCAATCAATAAACACGTGGGTGGGTGTTTGTTTGTTTTTGTGGCATGTACCATTAACCCAGCACTTGGGAGGTGAAGGTAGACAGATTTTGCAAAGTTGGAGGCCAGCCTGGTCTGTGTAGTGAGAACTTGTCTAAAAAAAATAAAAAAAATATTGAGCTTGTTTTGTCTTTTCCAGATGATGAGGAATCTGATGAAGAAGCCGTGAAGAAAACTAACAAGTGTGTACTAGTGTGGGAGGTCAGTGTCTTTGTGAGATGCTGCAGTAGACGGTTAGCTGGAATGGGTTAGAGCAGGTTTTAGAAACTGTCATTAGAATTAACAACTGGAAAGTGTATGGGAAATAATGGGAATAGGAGTACACATTCCCAACTGGAAGTTAACATTTCCAGGCCTGATTGGAGAGGGGAGTAAATTCTGAGGTTTCCCCCTGGGAACAGTAAAGCATGCACTAGTAGATAGAAGAGTGTGATGTTGGGTGGTGTGGAGCCTGGTGATGTGTGCTTATCTGACTCAATTAGAGTCTGAGCTTGGTCCTCAGCTCTGCAGCAAAGTAGTACACTGGCGGTATGCCAGTCAGCAGTTTGATCCAAACCAGACAGTGTCAGGTTTCATTGCCGTGTCTATAAAATATGGGTGTGATTTGATCTACTTGATGTGTTGGTGGTGTTGAGAATCTATTACAGCAGGCCCACATTCAACCCCCTTACTCAGGTTGGCGGAGCTTACTTCCTGTAACTCCAGCTCTAGGGATCTGACCCGTGGCCTTGACAGGTACCTGCACTCACATGAACACATTTTTAAAAGATTTATTTTTGTGTATGAGTGCTTTGCTTGCATGTATATTGTATCTACATAACATACATGCCTTAATGCTCATAGAAGCCAGAAGAGGGTGTCAGATCCCTCGAACTGGTACAGACGGTTGTGAGTCACCATGTGGGTGCTTAGAACCAACCTGGGTCCTCTGTAAGAACAGTAGTTGCTCCTAATTCCTGAGCCATCTTTCTAACTCATAATTATTTTTTTAATCTTTTTTTTTTTTTTTTTAAATGGCCTTCTTAAGGCTGATGCTGTTATCAGTGCGGAGTGTTTCTTACATACCTGGCACCATAGGTTTGATCCCCAGTACTTGAGAGAAAAAAAGTTATTTATGTCTGTGGTTCCCTTTAAAACAGAATCAAGAAAAAAAAACCCTAGAACTCCTTATATATAATCATACAAATACCTAGATGTGGGGTTATAATTACTTTATCATAGAATCACATTTCAGCTAGGATGTTGCTGCACGAATGTTATTAGTCTTTAAAAGCATGTTATAACATTCTGTAAGTTGTGGTGTTAGAGTTTCCCTGACACGAGTGAGGCTCCGGTTCAGTTCTCAGCACTGGACAGGGGTGAATGAGACCGCTGATTACAGTTCTGTCTCCAGGGCATGGTGGTACATTAAGATGCTGAGGTAGGAGTTCTAATTCAAAGGGAATGAAGGCTAAATAGCAAGTTATTCTTTTAAAATAAGTAAATAAATACAACTTTGGCTTCTTCCCTAGGGTACAGCCAAAGACCGGAGCTTTGGAGAGATGAAGTTTAAACAGTGCCCTACAGAGAACATGGCTCGAGAGCATTTCAAAAAGCATGGGGCTGAGCACTACTGGGACCTTGCGTTGAGTGAATCTGTGCTGGAGTCTACCGACTGAGACTACTGCTAGCCTTGTGTCCTCTTTGCCTTTGTTTCTTCCGTCTTCTCACTCTACTTCCCAACCTTACCCCACCTTGCGTGTGATCTCAGAACTGTGCCAGGCCAATACCGGGGCAAAGACACTACCAAGTTGACCCAGTCAGCCTGGTGCTACCCTTAATCCTGTATGTGCATATGATTAAAGAGTTATTTTTAAAATTAGTATGATATTTTTCATATGGTCATAGATATTAGAATTTGGTTCTGTGGGTGATTTTTCCATTCCTAGGATCCTAGCAGTTGAAGTCTATAAATATCTGACTTCTAAGCAAATTATAAGTATAGTTTTCTGGAGCTAGTAAGTCAGAAGGTGGTATTAAGTGTTTGTGGGATGAGTGGCCAAATGAAGTGTGTATTTCTTAACCATCATAGTTATAATAACAAGGTCATATGTTGATTTCTTTAGGTCAGGTCCTAGGAAATTACTTCTTCAAATGGGTATGGCTATTTGATTGAAATAGACTACACACTACCCCAGGACATCAGTTTGTAAACTAAGATAGGAATCAGTAATTAAGTTCAGTTTTCACAGGTGGATCTGCTGATGATGCCATGTGACTCCTTTCAGTGATGTGCTAAATATAAATTTTAAGATAGGATGTCATGTAACCTAGATCAGCCTCATACTTGTTATGTTCAGGGTTCTCTTGAGCTTCTTACCCTCACTTCGCCTCCCACCTCCTGGGATGACAGTCTGTATATGTGTTGTTGGGGATATTGAACTCAGGAGTTTGTGCATACTAGGCAAGCACTGTGCCTGCTGAGTGCATTCCCAGTCCCTAACTTAACGTTTTTGTCTTTGGCAGGTGGTGAGGAGCCGGGCAGTCGACATAGTGGTTTGTGTAGCTCTGTAATCTCAGTACTAAGGAAGCTACATCAAGCAGATCCCTATAACTTTAGTGCTGAGTTTGGACTGGCTGACTTCGGGACAGCCTAGGCTGTCTCAAACACCCCTTGTATTAGTTACTTTGTCGTTGCTGTGTTGTTGTTGATTTATGGTCCCAAAGGAGTTGTGTGTTAAGGAAGGCCTGGCAACAGAACAGGAAGCTGGTTGATCACATTTCACCTGCACACAGGAAGCAGGGAAGTCTGTAGGGAGTGGGATAAAGCTAAAACCCTCAAGGCTGGCCCCAGTGACAGTCTTCCATCTGCAAAGCTCTAAGTCCCTAAAGATTTCATAGCTGCTGCCGCCCCCACCCCACCCCCAACAGTGCTACTACTTAAAGCTCAAATGTTCAAATGCATAAACCCATGTAGGTATTTCTCATATGGACCAGAACACTCCTTCAAATACATATACACACACACACAAAAAAAACGTAGTCCACTTTTGCCATGTATGGTTGTGCACACACACCTGAATATCCAGCACTTGGTTCACAAGTGGCAAGAGCAGCAGAATTTGAGGGTAACTCAGGGTTCATAAGACCTTGTCTACAGGAGAAGACTTAGCCCATTTGTCTGTCTTATTACAAATCCCACCCCCCATGGTAGATGTAGCTGTATTCTTAAACCCATCAAATCCTTTTCCAAAAGATATGGACTGGGAATGTAGCTCTGCAAAATTCTGAATGTACAGATTTGGGTTTAACATCTAGCACCACATAAATATGTGTTACACACCTGTAATCTCAACTCTGGAAGTAAAGACAGAAGGATCAGTTTAGGATGATCCTTGACCTAGGTAGGTCAAGTCTGACCTATGATGTATGAGAACTCTGCTTCATCTACAGAGTGAGTTCCAGGATGGTGGCCAGGCTATACACAGAAACCCTATCTTGAGAGAGAGAGCCTATCTCAAAAAGGGTAAAGGGAAGAGCCAGATGTGACACACATCCTTAATTCCGGCACTTGGGAAGCAGAATTAGGTAGATCTCTGAGTTCAAGACCAGCCTGATCTACATAGAGTTCTAGGTCAGTCAAGAATACAAAGTGAGACCATTTCAAAATAAATGAAAAGATCTGGATGTGGTAACATGCCTTTAATCCCAGTATTCAGGAGAGAGAAGTAGGAGGATTTTGTGAGTTCAAAGCTAGCCAGAGCTATACTGTGAGACCTGATTTTAAAGAAAAAAAAAAAAAAAAAAAAAAAAAATTTGGGGCTGGAGAGATGGCTCAGTGGTTAAGAGCACTGACTGCTCTTCCAGTGGTCCTGAGTTCAATCCCCGGCAACCACATAGTGACTCACAACCATCTATAATGAGATCTGGTGCCCTCTTCTGGCATGTAGGTTCTATGAGAACACTCATACATAAAATGAATGTTTTTTTAAAATGCATAAATTCTACTTATCTCAGAATCTGACTATGTGATGGTCCTTTTGGTTGAGTACAGAACCTTGCAGGATAGGTACCAATTCATGTTACCTACTGAGGATGTAACAAAAATGCCAGTAGAGCACCAACAACATTGCTACAAGGGATGGTCCTATGAGGACCTATAAAGTAAATGTGGAAAAACACAAGGCCTCAGAAAAACTAGTACAGCCTCTCTTGCTTGTGTTTGTTGTTTTCTGGCCTAGAACTCAAGATCTCCCTGTATCCTTCTTGAGGTGCTGGGAATACAGCCATACACCATCAGGCCCAACATGGGATGTATTTAGATGAAACCTATTGCTTTGTACAGTGAATGTATTCTAAAATACTAAAGATCAGGGAGTGAAGAATTGGCTTAATGACTAGCCAACTAAATTAGTGACAGGTTAGCACTTGTTGCTCTTGCAGAGAACATGGGTTCACTTACTAGCACACATGATGGATCACAACCATATTTAACTCCAGTTCCAGGGAATCTAATGCTCTCTTCCGAGCTCCATAGGCACTGTATACTGATAGTCCACATATACACGAGGAAACACTTATGTAATATAATAAACACAAACAATAAATATATAATAAAATTAATAAAAAATTAATACATAAAATTAAATACAAATTAAAATTGATTACTAATTGTGAAAAGCTAAGAGGATTCATGTCATAACACATTTTTTTGTCCAAACAGGATGTTCCAAAGTGAACCCTAGTCACAGAAGATAGCACACATCTGTAATCTTAGCAGTTAGCTGAAGCAAGAAAATCATGAGTGCCAGGCGGTGGTGGCGCACACCTTTAATTCCCAGCACTTGGGAGGCAGAGGCAGGCGGATTTCTGAGTTCGAGGCCAGCCTGGTCTACAGAGTGAGTTCCAGGACAGCCAGGACTACACAGAGAAACCCTGTCTCGAAAACCCAAAAAAAAAAAAAAAAAAAAAAAAAAAAAGATTAAAAGAAGATCATGAGTTTGTGTACAACCTGGGCTACATAGAGCCCTTGTATTTTGTTTTTAAAAGAGAACAAAACGGCCTGCTGCCATTTGATTCCAGGACACAAATGATAGAAGGAGAGTATGTTGGTGTAATGTTATAAAAATATCTCTTACATTCTAAGAGATGAACTTTTCCTGGGCCTCGCAGCCAGAGTTAATAATCCACCTTGAAGTCACTTAAGACTGATAACCTACCTTTAAGAGAAGACTATAACCATCAACCTTATTTCCCTTGGATTTTTCATGTGATCAACTTTTACATCCTAAGCCAATATGTAACTGTAAACTTAGACACTCTTCAATGTCCATGACCCATACAGCATGTGTATCATTTGCTGAAAGCAGCAAAAATAGAAATTGAAAGCAATCTTCTAAAATGAATATCCACCATAAATGTTGGAATGCAACATTTGGATATTGGATGATAATATATATAATGTTCTCTGGGTCAGTTGGAGTCTTTGGAGTCTATGACATAATCCCTTGTAAACCTGTTCAAGGTTTCTGTTAAGTGTCCTATATTCCTTTCTGTGTGATGCTTTCCATTCTGTTCAGTAAAGACAGCACAGCCCTTTTGTTAGGCACAGATACAGAAACACACTTGAAAAACAGCCTTCAGGCAGGCGCAGACTCAGATTCATTCAACAGACAGGATGGAACATGCCGGGAACACGTAGCAAAGAATCCAAATCTGGACTCACTCTTGGTTAGATGACCCTAAGGGGATTTGATTTCTTAATGCAAAACCAACACATTATTGGTAACTTGGAGTTAATCACTAATGTGTTTAATCCACACAAAAAAACTGCAGAGTGTCCTCTGACCTTCACAAGTGTTCTGGGGCATGCATCCACCCTCACCCACACATAAGCTTTTTTGTTTTTGAGACAGGGTTTCTCTGTAGCCTTGCCTATCCTGGATCTCACTCTGTAGACCAGGCTAGCCTTGAGCTCAGAGATCACCTGCTTCTGCCTTCAAAGTGTTGGTACTAAAGGTGTGTGCCAGCACTGCTTAGCTTACAATTATCAACCTTTGGGTAATACTGATGTGTCCTTTTGGGAAAAAATTTAGGAATTGAGGATTGAACCTCAAGCCTCATGCATGCTAGCAACTACTTTAACAGGAATATCCCCAGACCTCTTTTTATTTTAAGAAAATGTCTTAAGTTGCTCATGCTGGCTTTAAACTCAACTCTGTAGCCCAGGCAGAACTTGAGTTTATGATTATTGATAATTCTGATGATAATAAAAATATACAAATAATTTCACTTGAAAGAAAATGGAAAATTTGTGTATAGTTCAGTAGTAAAACATTAAAATAAGCTCAGTTCTCTGGATTTGGAACTGAACAACCTAGAACTGCACTGAAAAAAAAAAAGCAGGTATAGTAGTGAAAGAAAACATATAGAATAATTCTTACTAGAAATTGAGATGTGCTAACTGATAAGATAAAAAAAAATCAAAAAACCTTAAGAGTCCAAGGAAGAAAACAGGGCATTTATTACTGAAAAGCTAGGCTATGGTAACTGGAGAAAGCTTGTATTTAACTTGGTAGGTTACAAGAAGTAACACTTTAAGTTTTATTTGTGTGTCTGTATGCATGCTCAGGTTCAGGCAAGCTGTTTTAAACACTGAGCTATCTTGCTGGCTCACTTTGTTTGTTTGTGTGTTTGTTAATTATTTGAGATGGGAGTCTTGCACTATGGCCCAGGCTGGCCTGGACTTCTTAGTATCTCAAGCCTTGGAATTATTGTGTGCATGCCAATATACCTGGCTGGTTTTATTTATGAATAGAGAGTTTAGGAATGCATCTGGTACTGGTGTATAAACCAAAGACATTGAATTGAGAGGCTGTGATGATTAATTTTCATCATCGACTTGATTGGGCTTGAAATCTTCCAGAAGACACCCCTCTGGGAGTGTCTGTGATGGCATCTCCAGGTTTATTAAGGGAAGATGTGCAGGATATGTGCAGCACCACCACATGGTTTTGAGGTTCCAGAGTGAATAAAAGAAGCTAGGTGGACAATATGAACACCAGTATGCATTCCTCTGGCCCTTGGCTGCAGAAGTAGCAATGCAACCAGCACCTCCATGCTTCCAGCAATGATGGGGTTTAACCTCAAACTATGAGACAATACAGACCCTCCAATATGGGCAGTCAGGTGGTTCTGTAGCTTATTGGCTAAAGCACCTCACCTTGTAAAGATAATGGTAGCCTCAGAAGGTAAGGGGATTAATGCTAAAGAATTTAGAGGATCTGTGGTTTGATAAGTAGAGGGAAAGAGTGGATTCAAAACTGGGAAAACAGGTGTGGTATGTGCCTGTAAGCTTGGTACTAGGTAGTCTGTGAGTCTCAGAAGACATTTAAGGTTGTCCAGGGCTAAGAAGTTTAAGGCCAGCCTAGGCTGCATGAGATGTTGTTTCAAAAAAAACACCAATAAAAGCTAGGGTATTCAATTTAAATCTTAATATAGCTAATAAACCAAATCTTTAGAAAAGAATGGTGGGAGAAGAGGCAAAGGGAAATGAGTTTTAAGATTTAAGGAGCTATCTTTTAACCCCAGCACTCTAGAGGCAGAGGCAGGCAGATCTCTGAATTCTAGGCTAACCTGATCTACAAATGAAGTCCAAGATAGCCAGGACTCACAGAGAAACCTTGTCTCAAAAAAAAAAAAAAAAAAAAAAACATACTGGGCAAGGTATGGTTCTGCGGACTTAATTCCAGCCCTTGAGAGACAGAGGTGGTCTACACACAATTCCAGTACAGCCAAGGCTACAAAATGAGACCCTGTTTCAAAATAAAGACAGAAGATTTAAATGGCTTGGGGCATAGATTAGGAAAGGCTGTGGTTTTGCCCCCAAGAACACAAGGAAAGAAAAAAAAAAGAAGAAGAAGACTGGGTCAGGAAAGGAGAGATGGCTTAACCATTAAGAGTACTGGCTGCACTTCCTGAGACTAGAGTTCAGTTACTAGTATCCACACCAGGCAACTCACAACCTTCGGGAGATCCGTTTCCTCCTCTTGCCTCCAATGGCCCTCTCTCTCTCTCTCTCATACATATACAACTTAAAAAATTCTTTTAAAATAGGCTTATATGCATGTCATCTCATGTCATCAAGCTTCACCTATGTTAAACACTTTTCTTTCTTTTGTTTTTTTTTTTTAAATACATGGCCTTTATTTCTTCCAGATCAAAGATTTTGGGTATAATCATATAAAGATGAACAATCAAGTTTTGCAACCTAAAAATATTTACTTCTTAAATCTATATTAATGCTTTAGTAAACTATACAAAAAAGATAAGGAGACAAACATGTACATTTATAGAACTGCGTATCAGTCAGGCCAGATCCTGCATAGGGAATTCCCAGCGTGACCTCAGTTGTCTGTGAGGACACAGAGCAATCCTTCTTTGGACATACACCATCTTCTCCTGCATGAGCCGCTCTTCACCTCTGATGACTTCCTTCTACGCGTGTGTATGTCTAGTTGTCTGCTTCTCAGAGAACCTTCCTCATCCACCAGCCATCGGAGGAGGGCTGGGGCCACGAAGGTGACTGATTCGACCCATTCTCCGTGGAGGGTTTCCTGGTGGCCCTCTTCCATCATCGTATCTGGAATCAGAGGAGCTCCCGTAGAGAGTCCTCTTTTCTTCACATCTTGTTGAAGCAGAGTTTTGAGGAAAAAAAAAAAAAAAAAAAACCCACGAATTCTGCTATTCCCCAGAAGAAATCTGTTATGAAGGACAATCTCCATGGGGACTGATTCCAGCTGTTCAACACTTGACCATTCAGATGGATGTAAACCATCTTCCCTCCAGTTGCCCGCTTCCTAGCGACAGAGAAGACCGGACACCCTGTTGTTGCTGTACCTAGCCTCCCCATTAAACACTTTTCTAAGCACTCTACATGTACCAACTCATCTAATTATTACAACAAATTGGAGAGGTTTTGAAGATTCCTGGGGGCTGGAGAGATAGCTCAGTGGTTAATAACACTGGTTGCTTTTCCTGAGGTCCTGAGTTCAATTCCCAGCAACCACATGGTAGCTGATGACCATCTATCTTTTTTGTTTGTTTGTTTGTTTGTTTGTTTGAGACAGGGTTTCTCTGTGTAGTCCTGGCTGTCCTAGAACTCACTCGTAGACCAGGCTGGCCTCAAACTCAGAAATCCGCCTGCCTCTGCCTCTCAAGTGCTGGGATATGACCATCTATCTTTAAAGTGATCTGATGCCCACTTCTGGCATGTCACTCCTACATTTAAAAAAAAAAAAAAAAAAAAAAAAAAACTGAAATTACAGCTGCCAGTGAAAACACTTGAATTTCAGTAGTATGATTTTATTTTATTTTCTGTTTGTTTGAGACAAGGTTTCTCTGTGTTTACAACAGCTTTGGCTGTTTTGGAACTCACTATGTAGACTACGAACTCAGGAAGATCCACCTGCCTCTGCCTTCTGAGTACTGGGATTAAAGGCATATACCACCATGCCTGGCCACACAGTCTGATATTTAGATATCTTGTGTGAGAGCATGTGTAAGAAAACTATGAATATACTATGAACTGTGGATGGCACAGTGTGCCGAATGTTCTTCCCATGAGGCGCTTTCTAGAATTGCATACTCTGTGATAAGTGAATGCACTTGAAAGTCAGGACATGAAGGGATTGCTCTGTATGACCACATTATCTCCAAGGGAAAGGCAAAGCCCGGGAGGAAAGAGCCTTGGCTCTTTTCACAGGACCAAAGATGATAAGTGTATTCCCTTGCTGTCCTTGTATTCATGTAGGCTAACTAAACCTCACTTCACATTTGCTTTGTATAAAATGGAAAGTGCTTTGTTTACACTACTCTTGAGCTCTACAGTCTTGCTCTGAAACTGTTACACTAACAGAAAAATAGAATGTTTAACACCATAAATGGCCATGGCAAAGCATTTAGTAAATCTTATCATACAGAAGGCAGAGGTGAGTGTATCTCTTTGAAGCCAGCCAGGTTCACACACTTCCAAGCCAATCAAGACTACACAATGAGACTATTTCTTTTTTTTTTTTTTTTTTTGGTTTTTTCGAGACAGGGTTTCTCTGTGTAGCCCAGGCTGTCCTGGAACTCACTCTGAGACTATTTCTTAAGAACAAAACAACAACAACAACAACAACAAACAAGACAAAAAAGACAAGCCAAGTGTGGCAGCTAGAGTCTGTAAACCCAGAACCCCAGCTTGTGTTGGATAGAGATAAGAGGATTGCTGGAGCTTGCTGGCCACAGGGTAAACAAGGAATAAAATAGACAGAGCAAGACCTGTGAAGTCCTCCCCTTGCATTCAAGAGTAAATGAACACAGACATAGACAGACACACATACCCCAGCAATGCTCCCCTGATTAAAAGTGTTTGCTTACAGCCGGGCGGCGGTGGCACACGCCTTTAATCCCAGCACTTGGGAGGCAGAGGCAGGTGGATTTCTGAGTTCGAGGCCAGCCTGGTCTACAGAGTGAGTTCCAGGACAGCCAGGGCTACATAGAGAAACCCTGTCTCCAAAAACCAAAAAAAAAAAAAAAAGTGTTTGCTTACTATTTCATTTAAAGACAGAATTTACAAAAGGCTATTATTGTTCAACCAAATCAAAAAGGAGTCACATGTTAAAAACCCATGTGATCAAGTGTTTATTTTGATCTCCCAAGAAACCAGGAAAGAGCTAATAGTCAAATCTCCAAGCAGGTTAGTTTCAGCTGGCATGATAAGGAAGTCCTGCTTTTAACCTTTGGAACGAAAATAACTTGAAAATAATTAGCTTTCAGTTGTTCCTTCTTTCCTCAGCTCTTTTCTATTTGGAATACCAAACGTCTGTTCAGCTCATCAGAATGTCCATTGCATAGCATGAGAAACTGTCTGATTCTAGGATAATTAAAGTCTTTAAAACTGCTGTAAATTTTTTAAAGAAAGCCAAAGTATCTCAAAAAACAAAAAACAAACAAACAAACAAAAAAAAGTGGGACGCTTAGAGGCACTCAAAATGGTCCAGCATTTGACACACCATTGTAGGCTTTCCTAAAATCCAGCCTCTAACTAAAGTAGCTGTCTTGAACCCCTGGCAACAGGATCGCTATCTTTATTCCAAGGTTGAAAACACCTAAATCTGCATGAGCTTTGCATGTGTCCTGTGTCCAGGCAGACTGCAAGGGGCTCCTGCTGTGAGACCTAAAAACAGACGCATGTCACAGGGCCTATGGTGATTCCATGTGTGCCAAGTGTGTCTGTGACAGGATCAATTGGGCTTTCCTTATTGAGGAGCAGAAAATCGTTGTGAAAATGTTGAAGGCACAAGCACAGAGTCAGAAAGCAAAATAAATACGCAGCTTTTTTAAGTAATAAAAATCAAAGCTTGGAAGAAAGAAAGAGAACCCAAAATCAGGCAGGCATGGTGGCAGGCTTTTTTAATCTCAGCACTCGGAAGGCAGGTAGATAGGATCTCTTGAGTTGGAGGTCAGACCCTACAGAGCAAGTTTCAGGACAGCCAGGGCTATACAGGGAAACCTTATCTCAAAAGAAACAAAAAAACAAACCCAAAGTCGGTACAGTGGCTTTCAATTCCCTCCATGAGCCCTCTTTGCTTCTGACCTCTTCGGCCTCTTAGTGGCTTTCTCATTATCTGCCAGTCACACTGGCTTCCTTGTTCTTCCTCTAAAATGTTTTGACAGTCCTGGTTTAGGGACTCAGCACTTTGTGTTCTTTTGCCAGCTCTTCTCCCCTCACCTCATTTGTGCTTGGTTGCTTTTTTCTCTAGTATCACTTTTTTTTTTTTGTTTTTTCGAGACAGGGTTTCTCTGTGTAGCCCTGGCTGTCCTGGAACTCACTCTGTAGACCAGGCTGGCCTCGAACTCAGAAATCCACCTGCCTCTGCCTCCCAAGTGCTGGGACTAAAGGTGTGTGCCACCACTGCCCGGCTTAGTATCACTTTTTAAAGACTGGTTCACACTATTATTATTTATATGCCCAGTATTTCTCCCTTAATCTTATTCCGTATCTCTTTATGACTCCTTACTCCCTGACACATACTTGTGGTTTGGTACTGATACCAAATCAAGTTAGAGGAATTTTTGTCTGCTTTGCCATCATTTCCCTAATCCTAAAACATTCTTGGCACAGAGACATTAATTTTAAATGATGAAACAGGCTCCTTGCCTCAAAAATCTCTCTTCTGTTGAGTTGGCATAATTAAAATGAAATTGCTGTGTTCAGCAGGAATACATGAACATTCAAATCTTCTCAAAAGATTCACACAGGCAGATGAGATGTAATGGTTAATTTGAGGCTACGCTAATAAATCCAATGCTCAAGACTTGTAAACTATAACGCATTAGGAAATTGTGATGTTACAACCGAGCAAAGAAGCCACATCTTGTCAGTTACTCTTTCCTCGATTCGAAAACTTTTCAGAGAAATTTTCTTATCCCTCTTTCTAGAATTCAGACGGCCGGCTGTCTGTGAATGGTGTCATCGAAGTCGGATGTGTAACACCGATTAGTCTAGGAGTGCGTAGAGAACGGCTAACTGGATCTGAAGCAAGCGCATCTTCTACCACGCCGCAAGATGGGTGCCAGCCATTTTGTCGCGCGTAGGTCCCCGATTAAGAGGTGGTAGGGAATGCAGCTGTAGCTGTCAGAAACAGTGGCCACACAACGGTGGGCATTTCCCAGCCTAGTGTGAGCTAAAGGCTCCTAGTGAGCAACCCCGCCACGAAGCCAAAAGCAGGGCGGAGCACTGAACGCGGGCTACTAACGTCCTAGGTTCCCGAGCTCCTTCATTCTTCCTTCCCAGGTTTTCCTCCCAACCCTCTACGCACACAGCTAGCGCGCAGGCGCACAAATAAACGCAGCGCCTCCTTCGCGTTCGGGGCCCGAGGACTCTTGCGCGCGCTTCTCTGACCCCTCCCTTGATTGGTCAGATTGCAGCGCCATCACGCCTCCCCCTGCGTTCAAGGTTGAGTAGGAAGCGGAGGGGCGGGGCTTCCGAGCGCGTGCGCAAATGCTTTTGCTGCTCCATTGCTGCTATTGCGTTGCAAAAAAAAAAAAAAAGAAAATTTTCTGACTAGGGAGCTTTGGGCCTTTTCTGTGGTAGAGAATCTAAAGGAAAAGCTTTCTGCAACCGAAGGGACAGCCGGGTAGTGTTACGTTTTCGGTACTAAGGCCTCCCTGGCTTACCGGAGTTTGGCCAACGGATGAGGAAAGGGCCTTGAGAGTTGAGGACCGTAGAGGATAAAACCTTTAGTTTTCGGCGCTGGACGTTTTGAAAGGCGACTCAGGCCCTGTTTTCTACGTAGCTCTCTCCCGACTACTGGTTTAAACACCACCCCCGAACCATACTGACAAACCTTCGCAGCCCGCAGCCCCTCCTTGCAGCGTGTGGGAGCCGCCAGCGTGCCCAGCAGCTAGCCTTCCTACCTCCAGAAGAGCCTAGCGCGTGCACCATCCCCACCCCCTGGCCTCCCTCCCCTCCTGCTGCTTTCACGCACTCGCAGTGATTGTTTTGCCCGCTCCCGCCGCCGCCGCCGCCGCCAGAGGACCAGCGGCGCTTGTGCAAACCGGGAAGATGGCGGCCGGCGGCGGCGGAGGCAGCAGTAAGGCCTCCTCCTCGTCGGCCTCGTCCGCAGGGGCCCTGGAGTCTTCGTTGGATCGAAAATTCCAGTCGGTGACCAACACCATGGAATCCATTCAAGGCTTGTCGTCTTGGTGTATAGAAAACAAGAAACACCACAGTACAATCGTCTACCATTGGATGAAGTGGCTCCGGAGATGTGAGTGTGGGGGCGACTAGGAAGGGGGAGGCTGGGGAAATTGGAGGAAATGCGGCCCAAAACACTCTGGGGTTTGCCCACGGAGCCGCTGCATTCAGTTTGGGTTCACATTAAAGATCGGACGCGAGTGTTCCCTAGCCCAGACTCCAACCTAGGCACGGTTGCCCTGATCTGCAGGGGGCTCATAGCTTGGAATTTTTCAGCCTCACATTTAGCGTGACCTTGGGCCGTTGGGCCTAGACCCATAGAGATTTACGTGTTTCCCTTCCGAGCCCTGTAAGGTGTGTTGTTGATTCTCCTGAACCTTCACGGAAATTGTCGCGTCCGTTTATTTCTTATAGGCCTTGACGTGTTAATGATCTCTGGGTTTTCTGTTGGTTACTCAAGCTATGGTTTAAGCTGTCCACTTCCCTGGAATATGTTGGACCATTCAGTGTTTTCCGCCGACGTGAAACTTGTGATATGTATAGAAAGGGGCCTTCTCTTGATTACTGTGGGTGAAACTTGGCATGTGTTTTAAGGAGGATTTCCCTGGATGAATATGAAGCAATATGAGCTCTACAGAGCTTTGAGGCGACCACCTGTTTTCCCTTTACCTGTGTTCGCAACAGAAAATACAGACTACGGGATACTTACGAGACACCACTGTGAGACTGTAATCATCATTGGGTACCGAAGTATAAAATATAGCCAGCGACTTTTTAATCGCCTGACATACACTTTACAGAATTAAGTTTGTTTGCATAGGCAATCAAAATGGAAAATGTGGATTTTAAAATATTTATTTGTTTTAGCATATAACCCCCCCCCCCAAGTTATACTTTTTTTGCCTTCAACCTGTGGGGTTCTCCCCACACTCGCTGCTTTAATATAGAAAAGAGGTCTTCTAAAAATACGAATTGTTAAACTGGGCGTGGTGACTCATGTCATTCCAGAGGCTGAGGCAGGAGGATTGCCACAAGTCTGTGTTCTACACAGTAAATGTCAAGCAGTCATAACCTTAACTCCATACAATTTATTTGAGTTTTAGTTCGCTCTCTATCTATATAGCTTCTTGCCAGTGGTACTCAGTTAACAGTTTTCTTATTCCACGCCTGTCTTTGCTGCTATAATATTTTTCAGTTTACTTATTAGTGAACAAGTGGGTAAAACTTCAGAATTGTAGGCCCCAAATTTGAACTCTTTTGTATTTAAAGTTATTGATGGACAGTTGTTCTGTGGTTCTTTGAAATACAATTCTGAGAAAGATAGTCGAGAGAAAGGACAGGATTGTCTAGTCCTTATTTTACTGTTATCAGATTTTTGTTTACTTCTTGCCAAGAGGTTAAACTAGAATCTGCAGTATCTGTCGCCTTCAGAGACTCACATATTATGTATCTGCCACATGCCAGCCATTTCCTTATTCCTTCTAACATACTTTATAGTCTGCTGAATTACACATGAGGAAACTAGGGCTAAGAACTGTCAGGTTGCTAAGGGTTACTCAGTACAGTGATGTGGTTAGGATTGGGCTCTGTCATTCACTTTGTGAACAGTGTTTGGTGTGTTGGGTAAATAGTGTAGTAATGCTAATGTGAGGACATCTTCCACCATTTTAAATACCAAATTTACATAATTTACCAAATTATGAAGCATTTTTACATGCCTTATTGTTGGCCTCTAGTGCTTTAACCCTATGGCTACATATTTTCAGGAGTAAATTGGTCCCTATCTCTGCATTGTGGGATCACAAATGACAATTACACTTTTTTATTTTCTAGTCAGGAATAATGAGAAATGCTAGGAAGGACCAGAATTTTTCCTGTCTCTGCTGTTGTTTGTGTCTAAGTTTATTTCCTTTGGTGGTACTAAGAGTAGGAGGGCAGTATTTTATCTGAAAAGTGGATTCTACTAATTTAAATGAAGTGAAATGCATTTGGCTTTTTAAGACCTGCTGTAAGTTTCATAGTGGTGTGGAACTCAAACTTTCTAAAATGGCTAAGAATAATTTGGGGACATTTGTATTTACAGGTGATAAATATCTGCCTCATAAATAAAGCCAGAGTGGTGAAGGCTAGCATGCAAATGGTTGATGTATTGGGCCAGTATTTTCACCTAATTTTTAGACCTTAACAGAGTTGCTAAGTTTGCTCAAGCATTCCCAGTCTTCGTGTCCATTTTCCTGATGCTACTCTTGCTTCTCCCTTTTCTTATGACATCCATTATTTAGTCATTTAGACCTCAGTTACATTTAAGTGGCTGTACTAGATATATAGAATGATGTATAGATAGATATGTTTTATTTCTGTCATTTTGTGGCACATCTAATTCTGTGCAAACACCACCATTGAACTACACCTTAAGTCACCAGAGGGGTTTTCAATGAATCCTTAATCTTATGGTGTGTTGTAATAGTAACAGGCTTTTTATTTATTGTAAAGGAAAACATTTAATGAGCAAGCATGCTTCTTGAAGATGTATTCCATAGGCAGGTTCCATTGATTTTATCTAGGCAAGTCTGTAACAATCATTATCTTCTGTAAGTCTAGGTTACCCTGACTGGTTTGGTATTTAGTATGTAGCCCACACTGGGCTCCAGCCCAAGTATCTGCCTCTCAGCCTCCCTGTTGCTGGGTTTGTAGCTATTCACTGCCATACTTGGCAGCCATGATTTTCTGAAGTGATCTTTCTATGGTATGAACAGATACCATGCCTCTACTTGCTTTTTTGAGACAGGATATTTCTCTGTGTAGTCTTGGCTTTCCTGGAACTCGTTATGTAGACCAGGCTGGCCTTGAATTAAAAGAGATGAGCCTATTTCTGCTTTCAGAGTGCTGGATAAAGATGTTGGCTGCTATGCCAGCTTATGCCTCTGTTGTTTAAGCTTTCAGTGATGTCCTGTTGCAGTAGGTTAGGTTATACATTTTTGTACTGTGTTCTCTCCAAGAGTCTGTCTCACCTGTACTGCCTGCTTCTCAGGCTTCTTCAGAGTCTGCCACCTTCTCATGTAGATGTCATCTCAAACATTCCCCTCCTCAGAATGGCCTTTTCTCTGTAATTGCTATTATATCTTCCCTTTTTTTCCTTTTTTTTTTTCTCCTAAGACAGGGTCTCACTGTAGCTTTCTGGCTGTCCTGGAACTCACTATGTAGACTGGGGTGGCATAAAACTTAAAGATCCGCCTGCCTCTGCCTCCTGAGTGCTGGGATTAAAGGCATGCTCCACCATACCTGATGGCATAGCATCTTTTTTTCAGCATGCTAAATTACTGTATTGACTTGTTATATCTTTATTGCTTATTTCTCTCAAATGTCAGGGTTGTGTCTTGTTTGTCTCTTTATATCCCAAACCACTTGCTATTGATCAGTAACTATTTGCCAAAATAATGTTGTAAAATGGCTAATAAAATCCTTGTTCCTGGCTTGGTGGTGCATGCCTGCAGTCGTGGCACTTGGGATTCTGAGGCAGAAGGAGTATAAGTTTGAAACTAACATGGGCTGTTCTGTCATAAACCCCCAACCCAAAAAACTTGAACAATTTTTTTTCTAAAAATTCCTTTTTATGAAAATATTTATAATTTAGTGAAACTGTAGGGATTGCTTGTCTGCTGGGTCAGGATACGGCTTTACAAGGAGTTATGTGTAATTTAACCAGGTTATTATATTTCACTTTTCTCTCCAATTTTAGTGTAAAACAAGAGTCAGTATAGGAAGGTAGAAAAACCCAGGCTTTAGGTTTAGAGTTAGGCTGAGATCTTAGCTCCATTGCTTCATCCCAGAGGATGCACTGTGCATAGAACTTAAGCCATGGCCTTTATCTCTTATCTGTAGGGAGCATTGTAGTCTCATAGAATTTGTGGCCGGGGTTTAAGGAGATAATGCACGGATCTTAGTATAGAGTTAACCTACAGAAATGTTAATTGTTTACTACTGAGACCTTGAACATTCAGCAGAGTTACAGCAAAGCTTTGGTTGGAGTATAGGGGTGGGGTCACCCAGTCAATGGGAGAGAATTGGATCTACTTCTCACTGAATTAGGAGGTGTTCTGAACAACCAGTGAGACAAAGTAAAAATGTTGTGTCCCGAAACCTCTATTTTATCTTATTTTTTTTAACTATTCATTTATTTCAGGTATATGAGTACATTTTCGTTGTCTTCAGACACACCAGAAGAGGGCATGGGATCCTATTTAGCTATTAAAAATATTCTTTTGCATTTATTTGTCTCAGTGAAGGGAATACACCCATGCCACAGGGCATGTATGGTCAGAGGACAATTTCTGGGAGTCAGTTCTCTTCCTCCATCTTATGGGTTCCAGAGATGAATCTCAGGTCATCAGGCTTGATAGCTGACTCCTTTTCCACTTGAGCAATCACCCTAGACAATTCTTCAACTCTTTTTAGTTACATTTACAAAAAGTAGGCAACCAGATATGGTGGTCGGTCCCTGTGATCACAGCATCCAGGAAGCAGAGGTAGGAAGGAGTAAAGCAGAACCTGTGCACAGGAGAACACGAGAGGAAGAGAAGAGGAACGGATAAGCAGAAACCCTTTCTATTCAACTCAGTGGTCTTCATCCAGACTTCAGAATGTGCAGCTAACATTTTTTGTTGTTGTTTGTTTGCTTTTGGACTGTGTGACCCAGTCTATCCTGGAGTCACAATTACTGCCTTCAATCTATGGGATGGCTTTGAGTTCAGATTCCAGAGTGCACCGTGAAGCTGACATGATTTCATAATTGTCTTTGATTTAGTGCTTCCTATGTCTCATGCTCTGTTCTAAGAAGCATTTTACACATAGTATCTCAGAATAACACACTAATCCTCAGAATAATTTTTTAATTCTTTTCTCATGTATTACATTCCTACTTCAATTTTCCCTCGCTTCTCCCCAGATCACTTTTCCTCATTTCCCTTCAGAAAAGGAAAGGGCAGGCCTCCCACAGATAACAAACACGGCATATCAAGTTGCAATACAGCTAGGCACCTCCCCTCAGATCAAGGCTGGACAGAGCAATCCAGTAGGAGGAAAGGGTCCTAAAAGCAGGCAAAAGAGTCAGAGACAGCCCCTGCTCCTACTGTTAAGAGTTGGAATAATTCTTAAAAGTAGGTGTTATTAGGAGACCAACTTTACATTTGAGAAAATAGGAACAGATAGGTTATGTAGCTTGCCCCTGGTAGGTCTGTAAACAGAGTTTAAAACCAAGCATTTTCAGCCACTGTATATACTACATGGCCTTTCTTACTCGTACAATATTTCTATAATGCAGAAAATCCTTGATAATTTGCTTATCATTCAAGCCTAGGCCATGTAGATTATCTAGAATGTTGAGTTATTGTTTCTCATATTTTAATCTTTTAGGGCTTCATGTGTTTCAGACTGGCCTTGCATTCCTTATTTTTCTGCTTCCAGTGTTGGGTTTGTAGGTGTGTACTACTATGCCTAACCTTTAAAACAACAAAACCCAGGGTTGAACTGTGTGTTGTTGGCTGTCATGAAACTTACTATGAAGACCAGGAGGCTAAACTTACTTAGAGATCCTCCTGCTTCAGCCTCCTGAGTGCTGAGATTAAAGGTGCACACCTGCACCACCACACCCTGAGAACCTAATATATACTTTTTTAATTGACATAAAATTGTACATACTTGTGTCCTTACTGTATACTTATATTTTTTATTGTATATAATGTTCAAACCAAGGTGAATGTTATTTCCTCAAACACTTATTTCTTTGTGGAAAATGTTGAAGTTTTAATTTTTATTTTATGTATATGCTCTCTCTCTCTTTCTCTCTCTCTCTCTCTCTCTCTCTCTCTCTCTCTCTGTGTGTGTGTGTGTGTGTGTGTGTGTGTGTGTGTGTATGTATGTATGTGTATACACCACTTGAAGACCTGGTGCTTGCCTAGCCAGAAAAGTATTGGATCCCCTAGAACTGGATACAGGTGGTTGTGAACTGCCATGTGGGTGATATTATCATATTTTTGTTGTTGTTTGCTTGCTTCTTTGACTATGTAGCCCAAACTAGCCTGGAATCACAGTATTATCTTTGAGCTAGGTAGTGATTTCTTAGTTTAAACTTAAGGTTCCAAAGTGGACCTTACAGAAGAACCCAGGACCCTCTTTCTAGCCTTGAGGTTTTGGTTTTGGGGGTTGGGTGGGTTGGGTTTTTTATTCCCCCACTGTGGTAAAAATAATTATTTGATGTTTTGAAATTATGTTTGTTTTTAATCTAATAAAATAGGAAAAACAAGTTGAACGTATTTAAACTGTGTACTAAATAAAAGCCTCTCTGAATGTGAGGTTTATTTACATTAAATAATAAAAGGAAGTCTTGGGCTAGTGAGATGGCTCAGCAGTTAAGAGCACTGACTGCTCTTCCAGAGGTCATGAGTTCAAATCCCAGCAACCACATGGTGGCTCACAACCATCTGTAATGGGGTCTGATGCCTTCTTATGGGGTGTCTGAAGACAGCTATAGTGTACTTACATAAAATAAATAAAAAATTTTTTAAAAAAAGGAAGTCTTGGTCACATAATGTTTGGAGTGCATGCTGGTCAGTAGGGAGTTCAATCTGCAATCATATATTTTTTGTGGGGTAAAAGTGCTTGGGATTGCACCTAGAATCTTGAAGTGCCAGGCATGTGATCTATGGTACCACTGAGCTAACTCAGCCTGCTAGCTTACCTTTGATTATGATACTTATCAAAGACCCAGAACCATTTTCTGAAGGTCTGGTCTCTGAGATGTAGCTCTTCCCTTAACTATTGACCTTCTTTGTAATCTATCTGTTGCAGCAGGTATTTACGCTAGATTTGAAGAGCACCGCAGTATTACCATAGATACACAGTGTTTATGTGAGCAACACAGGTGAAGCAGATGCTCCATTCAACTTTGTTATGAAATACTTTCTGTGTTTTGAGATGGAGTGTTATTTAGGCTTTGTTCAACTCAAGATCCTCTTCCTTAGCCTCCTAAGTAGCTAGAATGAAAGGTGTGCCCACAGCATCCAGCTGTGAGGTACATTTTGCTTATAAGTCGCTTCACTTTACATCTACTTCCCCAATAAATATTTTCAATGAATGTAAAATTATAAATAACTGTACAAATTTGGTATAGTGTGATATAGTTGTATTTAAAGATTTTATTTTTATGTGTTTGAGTTTTTACTTACATGTGTGTATTCGTACCACATGTATGCCTGTTACCTGTGGAGGCCAGACAAGGACGTTGGATCTCATGGAATTGGAATACAGATGTTTGTGAGCTGCCGTATGAATGCTGGGAACTGAACTTGGATGCTGTGGAAGATAAGCTAGTGTTCTTGACTGCTGAGCCATCTCTCAGTCTGTTCCTTTGTTGTTTGTTTGTTTTCTGAAGATACGGTTTCTCTGTGTAACTTTGTCTGTCTTGGAACTCAGTCTGTAGACCAAGTTGGCCTCTACCTGCCTCTGCCTCCAGAGTGTGGGACTAAAGGTGTGCACTACCTTATCTAGCTCTATTTTTATTTTTAATTGACAGGTAATAATTGTACACATTCATAGATAGAGTGTGACATTTCAATTCAGTCAGATAGTAGTTAATGAGTACATAAGTGTAGTTGCTTTTGTGATGTCTCAGACTTCATTCTTTTGCATTTGGAACATTGAAAATCCTTTCCAAGAGGCTGGAAAGGTGGCTCAGCAGTTATGAGCACTTGTTGCTTTATCATGAGAACCAAGTTTGGGTCGCAGAAACTATATTGGGTATTTAACAAACACCTGCAGCTCAGCTCCAAGGGATCCATTGCCCTGTTCTGGCCTCTAGGCACCAGCATACACACAAGCATGGACATTCACAGGCACAGATATACAAACAATAAAAATGAATCTTTAAAAAAAAGACTAGAAAAACTTCTGTTAGCTGTTTTGAAATATAGTTAATTGTTGTTGAACATAGTTACCTTACTATGCTATAGAAAGGAGATGATTCCTCCCCTCCAGCTGTACTGCTCTGCCTGTTAACAATCAACAAATAGTTACAGAACACCTACTGTGCCAGGTACTGTCTAGACACTGGGGGTATAGCAGGCGAACAAAGTGGGCAAAGCATTTTTCTGGCAGATAACTCTAGTGAGGTAAAGCAGACAACAGAAAAGGTGAATAAATAATTTATTAAATCTGTTACAAGGTGGTAAATGCTATAAAGCAGAAAGGGAGACTACAGAGTGTTAGGGAGGTTTGGACTATCAGACCAATGACAAGGAAACTGAGAAGTAACATTCGAGTAAGAAGGCAAGTCAGAGTGTTCATAACAGCCAGAAAGGTGGCCAGCTGGTAAAGGTGCTTGCCACCACATCTGACAACCTGAGTTCTGTCCTTAGGACCCACATGGTAAGAGGAGAAAACTAACTCCTGTGGGAAGTTAAAAGCCAAAAGAACAGAAAACCACTAAGTTCCTGAGCTAGAGTACACCTGGTGAGTTACAGGAACAACATGGAGCATCTGTGTCTGGAACAGTTAAGGTGGCCTTCATTAGCAGAGAGCTCAGAGGTTATGATGGGGTAGAGGGCAAAGGGAATACATCACGGGTCTGCTTTATTAAAAAAAAAAAAAAAGATTTGTTGTTTATGTATGTGAGTATGTCTTAGTATGTACATGTGCCTGTGCATGAATGTGCCCATAGATGTCAGAGGACAGTATCAGATCTGTCAGAGCTAGAATGTCAGAAGACTGTGAGCACCTGACGTGGGTGCTGGGATCTGAACTCAAGTCCTTAGGAGAGCAACAGGCACTCTTTTTTTTTTTTTTTCTTTTTTTTTTTTTGGTTTTTTCGAGACAGGGTTTCTCTGTGTAGCCCGGGCTGTCCTGGAACTCACTTGGTAGACCAGGCTGGCCTCGAACTCAGAGATCCGCCTGCCTCTGCCTCCCAAGTGCTGGGATTAAAGGCGTGCGCCACCACCGCCCGGCGCAACAGGCACTCTTAACCACTGCTGAGCCATCTCTCCCAGTCTTCCCTCATCAAAGGTCTTAATAGGAACTTGAAGGACTTTGGATTTTGCTTTTTGTTTTTTTGTTGTTGCTTTTGTTTTTGTTGTTGTTTTAAACAGTCCCTCATGTGACCTAGGCTGGTCTCAAACTTGTCTTGTAGCTGAGCATGACTTTGAATTTCTGATCCTCTTGAATCCAAGTCTTGAGTGCTAAGATTGCAGTCATACACCACTGTGTCCAATTTATGCCATGCTGAGGATTTAACCCTGGGCCTTGTGAATTCTAGGCAAGCCCTCTTCAAATTGAGCCATATCCTTAGCTTAGGACTTTTATACTTAGAGCCACTGAGCAGAGGAGGATCATCTGATTTATGATTTTGTGTGCGTGTGTGTGTGTGTGTGTGTGTGTTGGTTACTCATGTTTGTATGTGTGCATGTGATTTATTGAACCAAGGACTGAATATATGCTGATGTTTTTTTAAGACAGAGTCTTACGTAACCCTTTCTAACCTTAAAGAACTTAAACCCATCTTGTGTGGTTGTGATAGAATGTAGGATATCGTGAATGCTACACAAGCATTCTACAAACGGAGCTGTAGGTGCTGGAGATGTGGCTTAGCAGGTAAGAGTACTTGTTGCTCTTGCAGAGCACTCCCAACACTCATGGTAACTCACAACCATCAATAATAACTTCAGTTCCAGAGGACCCAAACCTCTTCTGACTTTTGTAAGCACCAGCACACATGTGGCACACATATATACATGCAGGTGAAATACTCATGCACATAGAGTAAATCTAACAAACTGAGCTGTATCACTTGTCCCTGATTTAAGTATGTAAAAGGTTATTCTGGTTGCTGCAGAAACAAGGACACTAGTTAGATGACTAGTGTAATCTGTATACAATGTTAGTGGCTTGGATTAACCTTGTGTTTTCCAGCTAGATCTAATCAGATCTTTATAGTAATTAATATTGTGTTGTTATATAGCTCAGTCTGGGCTTGAACTCACTATGTAACCTCAAACTTATAGCAATCTTCTTGTCTCAGCTTTCTGAATGCAGAATTTGGGTCATAACACCTGGCCAACAAGATTTACTTATTAGTTTTATTGGTATATATTCATTATAAGGAGTGATAAATTTCATAAAAACCTTTCCATACAAGGATATCACATAGTTTTGGATGGATTTTTGGATGAATTCAATGTGGGGCAAGAAGAGTAGTCCAAAATGTCTTTGAGTTTTGCCTCAGTGACTACAAAGAATTAGTGGTTACTGGTGAAGATTGCAAATGGAACAGGTTTTTAAAGGTATATTAGAAATTTAGTTTTGAATATATTAAATTTTGGGGTGTCTGTTTTTTAAGATACCTTGAGATATAACTCATGGCTGTAAAATTTACCATTTGAAGTTGTTTTAGTGTATTTACAGTAATGTTGAAGTCACCATATTACCTGGGAAGTTGAGACATGAGAACTGTGAATTTGGCTACATACCAAGAACAATCCTGGTCTACAGAGTGAGTTCCAGGACAGCCGGGGCTACACAGAGAAACCCTGTCTCGAAAAACCAAAAAAACCAAGAACAAAAAAACATACTTTGTATATTCTAGACATAATAATTAAGTTTCATGCTTGGGCAGGGACTGACTATGAAGTATATGGTGGAGTACTCACATTGAGATCTGTTCTGAAGCACAAGGGAAAGGACTTCCTGTTTTTGAAACATTGCCAAGAAACATGGAAAAATATTATCTGTGTCTCCATGAACCTAACACACTGAAATTTAAAAAAAAAGTGATACATTCAAAGGGAAGACTGGGAGAGACGGCTCAGTAGTGGTTAAGAGTGCCTGTTGCTCTCCTAAGGACTTGAGTTCAGATCCCAGCACCCACGTCAGGTGCTCACAGTCTTCTGACATTCTAGCTCTGACAGATCTGATACTGTCCTCTGACATCTATGGGCACATTCATGCACAGGCACATGTACATACTAAGACATACTCACATACATAAACAACAAATCTTTTTTTTTTTTTTTAATAAAGCAGACCCGTGATGTATTCCCTTTGCCCTCTACCCCATCATAACCTCTGAGCTCTCTGCTAATGAAGGCCACCTTAACTGTTCCAGACACAGATGCTCCATGTTGTTCCTGTAACTCACCAGGTGTACTCTAGCTCAGGAACTTAGTGGTTTTCTGTTCTTTTGGCTTTTAACTTGTTTTAATTATATTTATTTCTGAGGGTGCCATGGGATGTTCCTTGTTTCTGGTGTCTTTATTTCTACAGCACCAGAATAATTTTTTAAAAACTTAAGTTAGGAGCAAATGATATAGCTCAGTTTGTTAGATTTATTTTTATTCTATGCGTGTGAGGTTTTTTCCCTGCATGTATATGTGTGCCACATGTGTGCCTGGTGCTTACAGAAGTCAAAAGAGGTTGTTGGATCCTGGAAATGGAGTTACTGTTGATGACTTCGAGCTGCCATGTGAGTGCTGCCCACCACACCCATGCATGTAGCACTGACTTTATGACTAAGCTCTGTGACGGCGTCTACTCAGTGACCCCAGTGGAGACCTGCCTGCCTCTGCGGTACACACCACCATGTCTGGTGTGCTGATTTATGTTTGGTGATGTGGCTTCCTGCCGTTTGCAAATTAATATCCAAATTACTTTTCCTCTGAGGCTTTTGTTAACCAAGTGATAATTATTTAACAGTAGTACTGCTAAAAGTTCCGCAGGGAGGTTTGGAATTATTGTAAAAATTTGACTGTGGGGCTAGAAGCTCAGTGGTTAGGAGCATGGCTACTCTTCCAGAAAACCCAAGTTTGCTTCTCAGCACCCACATGGTGGCTCCCAGCTATCTGTAATTCCAGTTCTAGGAGCTCTAGAGCACTCACCTGGTCTATACAGGCACTACACACACCTGGTACCCATGAACCCCCAACAAGCACACACATTCAAAAAAAGCCTTAAAAACAACAAAAAATGTTTAATGGTGATAGCTAAGTGCATGTGAGATTTAATTTGTAGAAGGGCCTCAAAGATTCTAGTAAAAACAGCCCAAGAATCATTCATTATATATATATATATATTATAACAACACAGCTAGACTGACTCTTGTCTTCTATTGTCAGAAAAGAACAATAGGTGGTGTTTTGTGGTGTTACAGATTCCAGTACCCCCACAGAGTTTAGTTAGAGAACAGGCAAAATACATCTTGTACAGAAAGAGGTAGAAACTAGCTACTCCCCTTAGAAAGGCAGCTATTTCTTTGTGCTTTGAAACATTAAAGCTTTCAGGATAAGATAAAGATTTTTTTAAACTGCTTCACTTTTCTAAGACAGGCTTTCTCTGTGTATTCCAGGGTGACCTTGTACTTAGATTCTTCAGCCTCAACCTCCTAAGTACTAGTGCTGTGCACCTCACTGGTTGAGAAGTAGAGGCTTTTGCTTTGTTTGAAACGGAGTCTCTGTGTATTAGCTTGAAACTCAGAAGTTCCATCTGCTCCTGCCTCCAACGTGCTGGGATTAAAGACATATCACCAAGGCTAGTGACAGAGTTAGATGGTTTTTAATGAAATAAACTAAATGATAAAGCACTGGCTTTAAATTTTTTGCTTGTTTGATTATGTCTCCCCCTAATCTTTATTTCTCCTATTTTACTCCAGTGACGTAGTTCACTTTCTAGTTTGTTGGTACTCATTAGATAAAAATTACTCTTTGGTAAAAGTTGCACTGCCGAGGCATAGTGGTACAGGCCTTTAATCCCAGCGTTCAGAGTTCCAGCACAGCCAAGGCCACTGAGAAACTGTCTCAGAAACCAAAGACAGACAGACGGACAGACAGACAGACAAGCAAAAAGTTACAGGTTTCCACAGGGGGAAAAAAAATTTTTTTTTTGTCATTGTTTTCTTCTGAGACAAGTTCTCATGTAGCCCAGACTGTTGTCTTCACACTCACTGCAGCTGAGGATGACCTTGAACTGGTGATTCTCCTGCTTCCACCTTCCAAGTGCCACTACACGCAATGTAATCTACCATGTATTGTTTGTTTGTTTGAGACAAGGTCTCACTGTAGCTTCTTCTGGCCTGGAAACCACTGTGTAGGCCAGACTGACTTTGAACTCAGAGAGCCATTGCCTTTGCCTTTAGAGAACTGTGCTACCATGCCTGGCATAATTTACTCTGCCTTTATTGCTTTAGTGCTGGGATTAAACTAAATTCTGTGTGTGCATGTTCATATGTATGGGTGCACTGGGTAACCTTCATCCAGAGAGCATCGTTGGTGATCCAGGAATACTGACAAACTTTTTTTTAGATTTATTTAATTTATTGTTTGAGTTCTTTGCCTCTGTGTGTATATGTGCAGTATGTGCATGTGGTGCCCACAGAGGTCAGAAGGTTGACATCAGAACCTCTTGAACTGGAGTTGTAAACCACTGTGTATGTGCTGACAGTCTAACCCAAGTCCTCTGCAAGAGCAACAAACCCCCATAATTGTTAAGGATACTCCCCTCACCCCACTTTGTAAAAGACAGGATCTCACTGGCCTGCTGCTTGGCCAGTAGGCAGAGTTACCTTGCTGGCCAGCCCTAATCAGCTGCCTTCCACACGGCTTTTACCAACTGAGCTAGTTCCCAAGTGTAGTTTTTGGTTTTTCTTTTTTTAATGTGTAAAATCTTAAGTTTGTCAATTTATTTTACCAAAAGCCATAAAATGCTGCCATTGACTTAATTACTACTGTTTTACAAACTGTTAGAATTAGAAGCCCGGTATCTCAGAGTAAAGAATAAATCTTCAAACTATTTAAGTTGAGCTGTTTGAAACTTGGCCTTGACATCTTTGCCTTCCGTATTGGAAATGTCCCCTTTATAGTTCCCGAGTGTGCTGTCTTTTTCTGCATTGGACTCCAGTGTTTTCAGCTTCATTTACCCTTTCTGAGTAAATAGTCCTTCCAGAACCATTTGTTTAGTCAGCACTTCAAAGTTTCTAAACTTTAAGTGGAGGCAGAAGAATTCATGGTCATTTCTGGCTTCATAGTAAGTTTGAGGCCAACCTATGCTACATGAGCCTGTCTCCAAAAAGAGAAAAGAAAAAGAAGAGTAAACTTTTAATTTTCTCTTGGCTAACTTAGGAAAGATTGCCCTAATCCTATGTAAAGTAAATTCAGGGGGCTTTTGCATTACTCCTTTATCTTCTAAATGAATGACACAGAGACCTGGTATATGTATTTAAAGCTTCAGGCACTTTAAGCTGGGCAGATTCTGAGCTGTTCTAACTTTCTGTGGCTGCCTGGCCTGCTTCCCAGCCATGTGTCCCCCTACCTGCCATCTCGGCTTGCCCTGGCCACCATCATCTGTATTCTCATGGAAGCTCCCCTGGCGAGCTCAGGGTGAATCCTTTTCTTTGGTCCTCACCAGAGACCCTGTCTTGGGATTGGAAGTCACACCCTTATTCTTTCCTGCCCAGCTATTGGCTGATCAGCACTTTATTAACCAATCAGGTGACAGAAAACAGTTTTTATACAACATTGAGACAGGAGATGGTTGGCAATGCCAACATCCTGACTGGTACCAGATCTCTGGGCACAGTAATCAGCATTTGAATACAGTGCACAAAACCATTCCCCAACAATCATGACTCTTTTTTCTTTCTCTTTCTTTCTCTTTCTCCTTAGGTTCATATTCTGTGAGTTATGGTGGGGGCCGGTTACTGGGATAAAACCCAGGGCATTGTAATGCTGGGCAAAGAGAGGAAACAGGCCCAGAACTCTTGACTTGTAAGTTGGGAAGGTAACTACAGTAGAGAAAAGTGAATTAGGAGAGTTTCCTACGCTGGGGAGCAAAGAGGGTAGGATTTGTGGTGAAAGTGACATTAGGGATAGTTGACATTAGAATAATTAAGAGACTTTTGTGGTAACAGAGGCAGGTAGATTTCTGAGTTTGAGGGTGGCTTGGGAAAGTTGGTAAGGCCCTATATTTAACAAAACAAGAACAAACAAACTAAAAACCCAAGAAAGTCATGAAGCTTGGTATGCATGCTTATAATCCCAGCATCAAGGGAGCCAAAGCAAGATGAGAACCAGCCTAAGCTACATACTAAGTTACAGGGCAGCGTGAGCTAGGCAGTGAGTTAGTGGGAAAGATATAAAGCTGCTTCTGTTTTATATCACCAACATTATTGTATTTTATGAAGCCAGGTGTACCCTCATCTACAGAGCACAGCACTTGGGAATGGAGGTAGGAAGATGAGGAGTTGAAGGCTATACTTGATTACATAGTCTAAGACCAGCCTGGGCTACATAGACTCTGTCTCAAATAAAAGGAGGAAAGTACTGTGTTCTGTTTTTTAAAAGAGCACTGCAAACTGCAGTATTTGAAACTGATATTAGTTACTAAAAATAAGAGTGAGTTCAAGGCCAGCCTGAACTTCATAGTGACACAAATAAAATGAAAGAAATGTTAGAAGGCTCTTATGTAATCTGACCAAGAAAGTTGGAATTAAAACAGAGGGAGAAATCGTCTAGAAGTATTTAGGAAGTAGAAAGTGACAAGCTTGACAAGGTGGACGTTGTGGGTGGAGGGAGGGGAAATTCAGAAGATAGGTTTTCTGCATCTTTGGCAGGGAATTTGGGAAGAACAGATAATGAGAGCAGATGTGACACTAGACGGGGTTGGAGGTCTGTCCAGTGTCTGACAAGAGTTGTGTAGCAGAGTTAGCTACATACATAATATTCGAGCACACTGCTAGCTCAGACTTTTAGCAGTCATGTACTAGTGCTGAAGTTGCAATTTTACATGTTTTGAGTCACACAATCTTGACAACAGATAGAAACTATTATTGCTAACCTGTCATATTCATGAAGAGACCAAGAGCAGTGTTCGGAAGGGTCACACAGCTGAAGAGAGGCTGTCTGGTCTTCAATTTAAGAGACATAGACTATCTGGTTTTTTTTTTTTTTTTTTTTTTTTTTTTTAGTAGGTTGGGTTTTTCTTGTTTGTTTGTTTTTTTTTAAGGTTTATTTTCAAAAGATTTATTATTTAATTTTATGTTTATGAATGTTTTGCCTGCATGTATATCTGTGCACTTACTGTGTGTATGCCTAGTGCCCACAGAGGTCAGAACAGGGCCTCAGATCTCCTGGAGCTGGAGTTACAATTAGGAGCTGCCATATGGTGCTGAGGATTGAAACCCAGTCCTCTGCAAGAACAAGTGCTCCTAATCACTGAGCCATCTCTTCAGCCCTGATTTATTTTTTTCTTAAGAGTGTGCATGCTTGGGCATGTGTATGTGTTCACGCCCACAGTCCAGAAAATGCTGTCAGAACCTCCGTGTCTGAAGTTAACAGGCAGCGGGTGCTGGGAACCACTCTACAAGACTTCTACAAGAGCTTAACACCACCCCCCCAGCCATTTATTGAACCCCAGTTAATGAATTTTAAAGAGTATTTCTTTGGGGAAAGGAAAGTAAATCATCTTTCTTTCTTTCTTTCTTTTTTTTTTTTTTTTAAAGATTTATTTACTTATTTTATGCATATGAGTATGCCACTATTGCTCTCTTCAGACACACCAGAAGAGGGCACCAGAACCCATTACAGATGGTTGTGAGCCACCATGTGGTTGCTGGGAATTGAATTCAGGATCTCTGGAAGAGCAGTCAGTGCTCTTAACCACTGAACCATCTCTCCAGCCCCCTAAATCATCTTTCATGAAGGCATAAACAGTCAAATACAGTGCTGAGCACAGTCAAGAAGTTTTTTTTTTTTTTTTTTTTTTGGTTTTTCAAGACAGGGTTTCTCTGTATAGCCCTGGATGTCCTGGAACTCACTCTGTAGACCAGGCTGGCCTCGAACTCAGAAATCCGCCTGCCTCTGCCTCCCAAGTGCTGGGATTAAAGGCATGCGCCACCACTGCCTGGCAGAAGATTATATTTTGAATTAAACATTTCTGAGAAGCTTTTGATTTCAGCACTCTGAAGTCAGAGGCAGGAGGAGAGCTCTGTGAGTTCCAGAACAGCTAGGGCTACATAAGGAGACTCTGTCTCAAGGACAAAGAAAAAGGAAGTCTCTAAAACATAGTGAAACTCTTAGATTCTTGTGATATGTATAAGCTTTAAGAATGCAATACCAAGTTAAATGAGGTGGCTCTGGTTAAAAGCACTGGCTACTCCTCCAGAGGACTTGGGTTCAATTTCTGTATCCACATAGGTGTTCACAGCTGTCTGACTGCAGTTCTATCACTCTCTAGGCCTCTGAGGCACCAGACACACATATGGCATTCAGACATACATGCAGGCAAAACACCATACACATAAAGTAAGCAAATTAAAAAAAAAAAAAAAAAAAAAAAAAGAGTGCAGTTACCAAGGTATTTGTAAGAGAATTTATACATACATACATACATATATACATACGTACACACATACATTCTTATATATATTCTAAATTGGAAATGTTTTTACGGATTATTTAGTTTATATCAGCCATACTATGTATATTATGTTTCTCTTCACTGGTGTCATACTGATAGTTCTCACTGAAGATGAAAAAAGGGAGAAGTGTAGCTCAGCACCTGGGAACAAAAGCAGGCAGCTATCTGCTAATTTGAGGCTAGCCTAGTCTATGAGGTGAGTTCCAGGCCAGCCAGTGCTATGTTGTACATCCTGCCTTAAATTAAAAAAAAAAAAAAAAAAAGAGGAGGAGGAGGATGAGAAAGAGGAAGGAAGAGGAGGAGAAGAAAGGAAAAGTAAAATGTGGTTTTTTCTCACAAAGTTAGACTAAAGGTGATAGGCAGTCATTCAACAAATTCAAATTGAAAGCTTTGGTTTGTGTTTAGCACTGTGAGAAGTAGAGGGGCAGTAAAGATATTGTGCTTCTAAATAATTTAGACCTTAGTTAAGGAAACACTAGTATGTAGATGGGAGTGTTGCATTAAATGGAAGAGAGAATGAGTACTTACCATGCTCAAGATGGTGGTTCTCCCAGGGCGAGGCTCATCCATTGTTGGGGCCATGCTGACCCTTGTGATTTTCCTAAATGCAAGTAACTCAACTGCATACAAGCAAGACAGGGTTTTCACCATGTAGTCTTAACTGTAGACCTTGCTCTGTAGATCAGGCTGGCCTCAGACTCACCAAGATCTACCTGCCTCTGCCTCCTGAGTGCTAGAATTCAAAAGCATGTAGGATTATACCCAGCTAGAAGTAAACATATTTAGGGGAGGGAAGGGTGTTGAGGAATGGGGGAAGAAGGAGAGAAGGGAGTTTTAAGCCAAAAACAGGGTGTATATACATGATTTTTAATTCAGAGCCTTTGACAGGGGATTTTGAGGTGTAGAAAATAAAGAAAATTAAGATTTAAGGCTGTCATACTTTTTAAGGTTTTTGTTTGTATTTAGCATTTGAACCTTTTTTTTTTTTTTTTTAATTTTGAGGGCTGGAGAGGTGGCTCAGTGTTTAAGAGCACTGACTGCTCTTCCAAAGGTCCTGAGTTCAATTCCCAGCAACCACATGGTGGCTCACAACCATTGGTGATGGGATCTTATGCCCTTTTCTGGTGAGTCTGAAGACAGCTATAGTGTACTCATATACCTGAAATAAATAAATAGTAAATAAATCTTTTTTTAAAAATTTGAAGGTCTTACCATTGGATAATGGTTACATTCATTTTTTGGATTTAGTGTGTTAACTCACTTAGCACATCTTTAGATTCTACTTTTCTTTTGACTGTTAGAGCTAATTTATGAGCTGCACCTCTGCTGCACGGCAGATGTTCTTGAGTGGACTTGGTGGACTGGTGTCTGTTTCTCTTTTTCTTATGTGTGGTTTATATGTGTGTATACTTTTACCTGTGTGGGAACACATCTGGTGTTTGACTCTATTACTCTCATTCTTCCCTTGTGATATTCTCTCACTGAAACTGGGGTTTGTCTTTCCCATAAGCCGTTTTACCTGCAAGCTCCTGCATCCACATGTCTGTGCCCTATACCAATGGGATGGGTTACAGGCATCCCAGCTTTTACGTGGGTACTGTGACCTCAAACTCAGCTCCTCATGCTTGTGCAGCCAGTACATTACCCAACCTGGACTGTCATTTCGTGTGTGTGTGTGTGTGTGTGTGTGTGTGTGTGTGAGAGAGAGAGAGAGAGAGAGAGAGAGAGAGAGAGAGAGAGAGAGAGCGCGAGCGCCAGGCATGTATGCACACATGCGTGCCTGCGTGCCTGTGTGCGTGTAGGTCAAAGAATGACTTGGTGCCTATTTCTTTCCACCATGTCAGTCAGGGCAAGTTAACTCAGGAGCTCAGGCTTCGCAGCCAGAGCCTTTACCCAGTGAACCATCTTGATGGCCCCTGGTAGCACTTTACTATGAATTTTAGGTTGAATATGGTTCCCCTTTTCAATATATAAAAATGAACTTACTAAGGACTTAGTCTTTATAACCATTACATAAGTAACACTAGACTTGAAAGTATCTGAAATTGTTTTGAAAGTATCTGAAATTGTTTGTTAATTACAAGATCCATGATATTTGTTTGTTTGTTTATTCATTTACTTATTTATTTTTGAGATAGGGTCTCTCTGTGTACCTCTGTCTGTCCTGGAACTCACTCTGTAGACCATGCTGACTTTGAACTCACAGATCCACCTGAGTGTCTGCCTCCTAAGTATTAGAATTAAAGACATGTGTCAACATACTTAGCTGATTTTTTTTTTTTTTTTTTTTTTTAAAGTCTTGAGCTGGTCAGTGATGTCCCATGCCTTTAATCCCAGCACTTGGGAGGCAGAGGCAGGCGGATTTCTGAGTTCGAGGCCAGCCTGGTCTACAGAGTGAGTTCCAGGACAGCCAGGGCTACACAGAGAAACCCTGTCTCAAAAAACAAAAACAAAACAAAACAAAACAATAATAATAATAAAATAAAAAATAAAAAGTCTTGTTAAAATATGAGACTATATAATGTAATTGATAGTATTTTATTCATCAGTAAACAGTTAAATATTTTGATTCTTGGAACACCAACAACTTAGGAAGAATTGTACTTTCTAGTTGTTCTGTCTCTTTGTCTTTGTAAAGATACTTGTTTTTCCATTTCTTTATTAGTGTTTCTGTATGGCCCCAGATTTCTTTCTGTTTAATTACCTTTGTCCTTGGCCACTTTAAAACATTCATTCATTCATTCATTCATTCATTTGGTTTTTCTGTGACAAGGTTTTTTCTTTGTAGCTGTGGCTGTTCTGGAGCTCACTCTGTAGAACAGGGCTACCTCGAACTCAGAGATGCCCCACAAGTGGTGGGATTAAAGGTGTTCACCACCACTGCTAGGCCAAAGTGGTGTTGTTGTTGTTTTTAATGTATATGGGTATTTTGCCTGTATGTTTGTCTCTGTGCCCTGTTTGTGTCCACAAAAGCCAGAAGAGAACATTGGATCCCCTGGGACTGTTGTGAGCTGTTGTGTAGGTGCTGGGAATCTAATTTGGGTCCTCTAAAAGAACAGCTTGTGGTTTTAACCAAGGAACCATCTTTCCAGCCCCCACTTAATTTTTTTTTTTTTTTTTAAAGATTTTGTTTGTCTATCTACTGTGTGTAAGTTCCTAAATATGTGTGTACCATACACTTTCTTCAGGTGCCTTCGGAGAGGTAGTAAGATAGGGCCTTTTATGTTGGTATCCGACCACATCCAGTTTGTGGGGCTTAAAGTTCTTGATGGGGTAAAACGGTGAAAACCAAATCAAATATAACACATTGGGAAGTTATTCTTGAAGTTTGAAATTTAAACTCATGCTTGTAATCCAAGTATTTAAAGTTCAAACTTCAAAAATACTTTAAGAATATTACAAAAAAAAAGTATATAGTTTTGTTTATGTGCCCCAGGATAACCTCAGACTTGGTATGTGTTACTAGAATGACCCTCAAGTCCTAATCTTCCTGCCTTTGTTCACTCCCCAGGCTGGGAATGTTTTTTATTTGATGGTTGGGGCTGGTGCTGCTCCTGCTGCTGCTGGTGGTGGTCTGTCTTTGTTTTGTTTTAAACTGTTGAGTTGTTCACTCTTTTGGGCGTCCACTGAGGGTGTCAGAATTCCTCTAGGTAATGGGATGGGGATGTTCTAAGAGAAGATAATTCTCATTTGATGGTTTCTACTTTGTCTACTTTGTCTATAAAATACCATGTATGCTTATGTCCCAAGAGTGAGAGAGCTGTGTGTTGTAGAGTCATGGTAGTGTATTGTGAAATGCTTCTTAGAGCAAGTGAGGGAAGGCGCTGCTAAAGGAGGAGTTGTTAACAGAAAGGCTTGTTTGAAGGAGATGGAGTTTTTTCATAGGACTTTCATCCCCTTCTTGTATATTTTTTCTTTAGTGAATTAGAATTAGAATTAGCAGAATTAGAGGTAACCCAAAATACAGTAGCACATACCTATAAAGTCAGTGCCTGGGAGGTGGAGTCAGGAGGATCAGGAATTTGAGCCCACCTTGGCCTTCTCAAGACCCTGCCTCAGAAACAGAAAAGAACTCTGGAGGTAGAGGCAGACAGCTCCTCAGAGTTTGAAGGCAGCCTGGTCTGTATAGCAAATCCCAGGCCTACATAGTGTGAGACCTCATGCTGAAGCACTGTGACCAAGGAGAGTCTTTGAAAAGAAAACATGTAACTGAGAGTTTGCTCACAGTGTCAGAGGCTTTGGTCCATTATTGTCAAGGCAAGGAATATGGTGACAAGCAGGAGTGATGGTGAAGTAGCCAAGAGTTACATCCTGAGAGCAAGAGAGAGAGAGAGAGAGAGAGAGAGAGAGAGAGAGAGAGAGAGAAAGCGAGCGCACAGAGTGTAGGCTTTTGAAGAAATTTGAGACCTCAAAGACCACCTACAGTGACACACTTCCTCCACAAGGCCACACCTTCTAATCCTTCTAATCCTATCAAAGAGATCCACTCCCTGGTGACTAATTCAAGTATATGACCCTATGAGGGCCATTCTTATTCAAGCTGGCACACTTTGTCTCAAAAAAACAAAACAAAACAAAACAACAAACAAACAGACAAAAACAACAAAAAGCAGACAAGAAAGTGTTAGAGAGATGGTACACATTATTGATGCATATACATACATGCATGCCAAGCACACATAAAAATAATAAATGTAATTTTAAAAAACAGAAAAGAAAGGTACAGGGAAAGCATTCATTTAAACTAATCCAAATCTAGGATTTTGTACTAGAAAGCTAAATTAGGTAGAGAAGGAAAAGAAAATGAGGGTTTTGGTAAGAATAATTTAAATAATGTGTCAATGCTGTGGAATTAGTAGAAATAAGTGAGTTCTAAAAGAGACGGAGGAGTTAGAGAAAATGGCCTGCTGTCTGATGAAGTTGTAGATGGTATAATGGGAGTAAGTGAGTGTAGTCCAAGAAGGGGATATATGAGCAGATCTTAGAAGTTAGTGAATGTTAGGTTGAGGAGTCTGAGTAACTACAGAACATGGATCATCCATGTGAATATTAGAATTGCTCAGCATTTGAACCTTAGGTGGGTTGAGCCTTTGAAAAGCTTAACCTTGGCCAGGTGGTGGTGGCGCACACCTTTAATCCCAGCACTTGGGAGGCAGAGGCAGGCGAATTTCTGAGTTCGAGGCCAGCCTGGTCTACAGAGTGAGTTTCAGGACAGCCCGGGCTACACAGAGAAACCCTGTCTCGAAAAAAAAAAAAAAAAGAAAGAAAGAAAAGCTTAACCTTCATGTAAACCTGGAATCAAATTATCCCCAGAACATTCAAATATTTTAAATAGCTTCATCCAGTAAATGGGGGACTTAGATGTTTTGTGAGTAGTGTTTGGCTTGGTTGATCTAAGGATCTTTGTGTGGAATACTGTTAAACATTATCTGCAGTTATTTTCAGATTAGAGGGCAGTGTTGTACTCTGTCTTCTAACCTTGATATTTTTGCAACAAGTTGAGTTCATTCAACTCTTTATTCATTCATTCATTGGTCTCTATAAATATTTGGGGAAACAATTCTTTTTTTGTTTTAATTTCCTTTTTTTTTTTTTAAATTAATCTTTTTTTTACACTCCAGATTTTATCCCCCTCCCATACCTCTTCCCCACACCACCCTCACCTCCACGAGGATATCCCCCCCCCACACACCACCAGACCTCTCCATTCCCTGGGGCCTCCATTCTCTTGAGGGTTAGGTGCATCTTCTCTGACTGAACCCAGATTTGGCAGTCCTCTGCTGTATATGTCTTGAGGGCCTCCTATCAGCTGGTGTATGCTGCCTGGTTGGTAGACCAGTGTTTGAGAGATCTCTGGGGTCCAGGTTAATTGAGACTGCTGGTCCTCCTATAGGGTTACCCTCCTCCTCAGCTTCTTCCAGCTTTTCCCTAATTCAACCAAAGGGGTCAGCAACTTCTGTCCATTGGTTGGGTGTAAATATCTGCATCTGACTATTTCAGCTGCTTGTTGCGTCTTTAGGAGGGCAGTCATGGTAGGTTGCTTTTTGTGAGCACTCCATAGTCTCACTAATAGTGTCAGGCCTTGGGGCCTCCCCTCGAGCTGGATCTCACTTTGGGCTTGTCACTGGACCTCCTTTTCCTCAGGCTCTTCTCCATTTTTGTTCCTGTAGTTCTTTCAGACAGAACAATTATGGGTCAGAGTTTTCACTGTACTCTTTTTTTTTTGACTAATATCCACTTATTAGTGATACCATGCATGTTCTTTTGGATCTAAGTTACCTCATTCAGAATGATATTTTCTAGTTCTATCCATTTACCTGCAAAACTCCTTCTTAATAACTGAGTAGTATTCCATTGTGTAAATGAACCACATTTTCTGTATCCATTCTTCTGTCGTGAGACATCTGGGTTGTTTCCAGCTTCTAGCTATCACAAACAAGGCTGCTATGAACATAGTGGAACATGTGCCCCTGTGGCCTGGTGGGGCATCTTTTGAGTATATTCCCAAAGTGATATAGCTGGGTCTTCAGGTAGATCTATTTCCAATTTTCTGAGGAACCTCCAGATTGATTTCTAGAGTGGTTGTACCTGTTTGCAATCCCACCAGCAATGGAGGAATGTTCCTCTTTATCCACATCCTTACCAACATGTGCTGTCACCTGAGGTTTTGATCTTAGCCGTTCTGATTGCTGTAAGGTGAAATCTCACAGTCATTTTGATTTGCATTTCCCTGATCACTAAAGACTTTGAACTTTTTTTAGGTGCTTCTCAGCCATTCAAGATTCCTCTGTTGTGAATTCTCTGTTTAGTTCTATGCCCCATTTTTTGGTTGGGTTGTTTGGTTTTTTGGTGGTTAGCTTCTTGTTTTAATTTCTTTAATGGATTCTTTTTTTCTTTAGTGTCAAGTATCTACAGAATGAGGTGATCTACTTGAGCAGTACCTTGAACAGAAATTTAACTTCAAATAGATAATATATAAATAAGTTTTTTAGTACATTTAATAAATTAATCCATTAGTTAATTATTTATTACTCCTTCCATGTAATTAGCCCATGTAAAAGCAGTTAACTGGGGCTGGAGAGATGCTCAGGTTGGAAGCACTGTCCACTTTTAAGTCCTTTTTTGGCTTCTGTGAGCACTATATATATGTTATGTACATACAAGCAGGCAAAACACCCATAAGCATAAAATAATAACATGTAATTTTTTAAAAGTTAGCTGTTTAAAAACAATGTATTTGGAAAAAGTTAATGACATTTTTTTTTTTTTTTGTCTCTTCTTTCCAGCTACGTATCCCCACCGTTTGAATCTCTTTTATCTTGCCAATGATGTCATACAGAATTGTAAAAGGAAAAATGCAATCATATTCCGTGAATCATTTGCTGATGTGCTTCCTGAAGCGGCTGCTCTAGTGAAGTAAGTAAATCCTTATTGTACTTGGGGACTTAAATTATTTTTTTAATTTTTATTTTCTTGTTTTTGCACTTATTGGCAAGAACATATATAATTGTGCATATTTCAAGACCCAAGTAAAATATTGTGTTAATGGCCAAGTGTAATGGTGTTTGTTTTTAATTTCAGCCAGGGAAGGCGGAACTCTTAAATTTGAGACCTTGTTTCAAAAAAGCAAAAATGAGGTAGGGATAGGAAGTGGTAGATCATTCTTATCTCTCTCTGGATTCATCTTTCTTTTTTTTTTTTTTTTTTTTTTTTTTTGGTTTTTCGAGACAGGGTTTCTCTGTGTAGCCCTGGCTGTCCTGGAACTCACTCTGTAGACCAGGCTGGCCTCGAACTCAGAAATCCGCCTGCCTCTGCCTCCCAAGTGCTGGGACTAAAGGCGTGCGCCACCACCGTCCGGCTCTGGATTCATTCATAGTTTAATTTTTAGTGTTCTTCAACTTACAGATTTTTTTTTTAACAATTTTTTTCAAAGATTTATTTATTTTATGTATGTGATTACTCTGTAGCTGTCTTCAGACACACTGGAAGAGGGCATCAGATCCCATTAAAGATGGTTGTGAGCCACCATAAGGTTGCTGGGAATTAAACTCAGGACCTCTGGAAGAGCAGTCAGTACTCTTAACTGCTGAGCCATCTCTCCAGCCCCTACAGATTTTTTTTTTTTTAAATAATGAAAGAGTCTCAGCATAAAAATATAAGGAGAAGAATTGGAAGTATAATCGGTTACAGTTAATAAACCTTTAGAAAACACCAGGGTTAGCATTTTATAAAAGTTCAGTATAACTTAATGTTTTTTGTATATGCCATTAGGTATCCAGAGTATACCTTGTTTGTATGTACATAATGTCACAGACTCATAGAATGAGGGCAAGAAGTGTGCTGCGTTAGTTTGTTGTTTGCTTGGTTTGGGATTGGTAAGGTGTTTTTTGTTTTGTTTTATTTATTTTAGTTTTTACTTATTTATTTTTTTATGTGTATGGATGTTTTGGCTGCATGTATGTATGTGCACCATATGCAGAGCCTATAGAAGCCAGAGAGAGTATCAGATCTCCTGCTACTGGAATTATAGATGGTTGAAAGACACAATGTGGATACAGGAAGTTGAACCTGGGTCCTTTGGAGGAGTGGCTAGTACTCTTAACTGCTGAGTCAGCTCTCTAGTTCCCCTATTTTAATTTCTTTTAAGGCAAGATCTTGCTATGGAGCCCAGCCCGGCCTTTAGTCAGTGGCCATTCTTCTTTCTCTGCCTCCCAAATGTTAGAGTCACAGGTGTGACTCACATAATCAGTTAGGTTAATTTTCTACTCTTATACTGTAGTGTCCATATCGTTTGGTGGACGTGCTTTAAACGTGCTGGCTCTGTTTGCCTTTGGTGGGCATACTAGGCTGCTGGATGCTCTCTCATCCTCTGCCCTTATTTTGCATTTTGAGATCATATCCCTTCAATCCCTCCTTTTTCTTTTCTTTCTACCATGCCCAGCTCATTGACTCTTCTTTGTTTGTTTTCTGTATTTGAGGGTGCTGTCTTTAGATTTATTATCTTTCTTTGGTGTGTATGGGTGCCGTGCCTGCTTACCTGCCAGTGAGTGAGAAGCTGCCATCCATTTCTCAGAACATGTATTTTAGGGTGGAGTTGATTCATGATTAGTGTTCAGTAAACCTTAAAGGAAGAAAACCTCAGTGTTTCTTGTATCTTAGTGCAATTATTTTGGTTTTTGTATTCATGTTTTTGTTTTGGTGCTGAAGATGTAAAACAGGGCCTTGTATATGAATACTTGGTAGGCCAGTGCTATATCACTATGATATATCCCAGCTCTTTGTTTTGATTTGTTAAATTTTTATTTTTATGTCTATGATTGTTATGCCTACATACATATACATACACACACATGTATGCACACACACATGTACACACACGCACACACACACAGCACATGCATGACTTGTGTCAGTGGAGACTAGATCCTCTAGGACTGGAATTGTAGGCAGTTGTAAGCCCTACTTCGGTGTAAAGAACCGAACCAAGTCCTCTGCAAGAGCAATGAGTACTTTTAACTGCTATCTCTCCAACACCATTTGTTATGTTTTTGTTTCATTATTACATTTACTTAGTATATGTATACACATACCACAACATACATATGGAGGTCAAAGGACAACTTTTAGGAGTTAATTCTCGTTTCACCATGAGGGTACTAGGGATAGAACGGAGTTCTCAGTTTTTGACCAAATTCTTCCTTAAATTTTTTTTTTTTAATTTTATTTGTTGGTTTGTTTGCTTGTTTAGGATTTTTGAGGCAAGGTTTCTCTGTGTAGTTTTGCCTGTCCTGGAACTATCTCTCTAGACCAGGATGACCTGGAACTCAGAGATCTACCTCCCTCTGCCTCCCAAGCGTTGAGACTAAAGGTGTACACCACCACCATCCCACCCCTGATTTAAATTTCTTTTTATGCCAAACATGGTAATACATGCTTTTAATTATGGCATTTGGGATGCAGAGGCAAGCAGAGTGGCTTTCTGTGAATTCAAGGGTGGCCTGATGTACAGAGTGAGTTCCAGCACAGCCAGGGTTACAGAGTGAGACCTTGTCGGAGGGAGGGAGGGAGAGAGGGTGGGAGGGAGGGAGGGACAGACAGAGTAAACAGACACTTCTCTTCCCTGTATGTGTGTGGGGGGGGGGCACGGTGTTCATGAATACCAGAAGAGGATGTTAGATCCCAGGAGCTGAAGTTACAGGCAGTTGGAAGTTGCCCATTTTGTGGCTGGAAACCCAACTTGGGTTTCTGTAAGAGCAGTACCCATTGAACTGTTGTGCCGTCTCTCTGGCCCCATGTTTTTATTTTGTTAGATTCAGCTTACCCTTTGGAATACTAAGTGTTTCAGGCATTGACTAGATCTTTGAATTTCATAAGTATCAGAAAATTCATTATGTATCTGTAGCCTTATTTTTGTCATTGATAAAAATATTGAATAAGGACATTTTCCTTAGCAATAAATAATGCAGGAAAAAATATTTAAAGATATACACAAAGCTAGAGAGTTGACTCAGTACTTGCTGATCTTCCAGAGGTTTGGTTCCCAGCACCCATAGGATACTCAAAACCTTCCCTAATTCCAGTTCTTGGGATATCCATCATCCTCTTCTGACCTCCTTGGGTATTGGACACACATGTGACACATGTGTATATGTGCAGACAAAACACATAAAGTAAATAAGTAGATCTTTTTTCATAACTAAAAAAAATATGTAACAAAGAAATTTAGGTAATAGTTGTTGAGTATGTAACAGATTTCTAGTTTGAGGGTAAGTCAACTTGTTGTGTTGTATTGTGTTGTGTTGTGTTTGATTTCTGAGACTGGGTTTCTCTTTGTAAAAGCCCTGGCTATCCTGGAATTTGCTTTGCAGACCATACTGAACTCATAGAGATCCACCTGCCTCTGCCTCCCGTGTGCTAGAATTATAGGCTTGTGTCACCACACCCAGCCCATAAGTCAACATTTTTACATTTTACTTTTCTTCCAGGGATCCATCTGTCTCTAAGTCTATAGAACGAATCTTCAAAATCTGGGAAGATCGAAATGTGTACCCAGAAGACATGATTGTGGCACTGAGAGAAGCTTTAAGTAAGTTCCTTTTCTTTACTAAAAGAATTTAAGTCAGTCTTTACAGTTCTGTCTATACGTATAGATCTTTCTGTTATATAACACTAAAGGGGGGGGGAGTGGAAGAATCTGGCTTTATTTGTTTAGAATTGAATACATAAATATATGAATGTTTGAACTCAAAATAGAACTGAATGGTGTAGGGAGTTAGATCTTTGTCTCTGCCAACTAAAAGCAAACACGTTAAGTGAGGATACCCGTCTGACTCTTTTCCTGTATTTGCTTTCATTAAGCATTTCAGAGTATTCATTGGTTATGCTTAATAAATACTGCTGTGTCTTCTTACTGTTGGAGAAAGTTTGGGCATGTCTTCCCAGCTTTTAAGTCGGTGCTGAGCATTCTTGAGTAGTCTCTCACTCCACTTGACTTAGATTTGCAGTAAGTTATACGTCTATTCTTGGGTTTGTGTGCGTGTGTTTGTATGTGTTTAAGTAAATTAGTTCTTAATAGAAGATTTAGGTAACTAAATCACTGAATAGAAATTGATAATAATTATTACTATGACCAGTATCAGACCATCACTAGACATTTGGTTTTAAAAGTACACCTTCTAAGAAGCTGTTAAATCCTTCATATGAGTTCGTATTCTATTCAAAAGTAACTTATTTTTAGTGTCTGCCTTTTTTTTTTTTTTTTTCCGAATTGGAGGTTTCATTAATTACGTATATTCTTTTACATTTATTTAATAGCTTCTTAGATTTGGTGGGTGTTTTCTGTTTTTTTGTTTGTTTGTGTTATAAAAATGAAAGAAAAGAAATGAAAGAAACTACAGAGTCACGGATTGCCTTTTTTCATGCTACAACTTTGACACTGAAGTGGACAGACAGAGCAGCTTCCCATAATGCCAGACTGCAAAAACTGCAATGTTTTCCAGGTACCACTTTCAAAACTCAGAAGCAGCTGAAAGAAAATCTGAACAAACAACCGAATAAGCAGTGGAAGAAATCACAAAGTAAGGAACAAAATCTCAACTAACGTAAAATTACCTCCTCCTTTTGGAGCAGAAGAAAATGTAGACCGTTTGACATCGTACCTGGCATAAACCATGGGCAAACCAGTGTTTTCCAGGCCTGGGAGGCTCCCAGTGACTTAGACTAATCAAGCCAGCATGAAGTTACTTCTTTTTAAAAAAAAAAAAAAACAAAACTACTATTAAAGGAAATACAGAAAAGGGTTTAATTGAGCGAAGATCCAGGAGTAGTTGGGGTATTGAAAGAAGAAAAAAAAAAAACAAACTTGCTAGTACCCAGGCAATTTCCACATTCAAAGATTTGTGAAGTTAGAGGCAGCTGGCTTTACACCACAGAGCGGAAGAGGAGACTAGGCATTAAGAAGCGTTTCTCTGGAGCCATGAAAGCCTTCAGATTTGGGGATACCCCTACCACTTTAGACATGGGCCTCCAATTTTGGCCAGAAACATTCTCTATCGGGAGCTCCTGTTGTGTTTGTCCATTTGCCCAGCATGATATCAAGGGAGTGGAATGCTGCATGTGATAGACTGTTGTGGGCAAACTGAGGAATGTCGAGAAACTGGAAGGTTTGGAGGGATGAAGGTGAAAGACAGTGGAGAATTGGGAGGTGACACGAGAGAGTTGGGATGTTTACTCCATCAAGCATGTGATACTCACCATGGTTAAGGGAGTCCTCTGGCGTCCTTTTGTCATACATTGCATGCTTAGGAACAACGGGATCCATCAGTTTGACCAAAGGTCAGTCACAGTGATAATGCAAACGCAACCTTTGTTGCTATGAACTGAGTCAACTAAAATATAATCCCAACTTAACCAGATAGGAGTTGATATTTGTAGAGAATCTTCTCCATCCAGTGCTCAGGAGTAATTGAATGTCTTTTCCTGAACACTCTTACACTGGGATACTGAGATTTTCTTACACTTGATGAAACTAGGAGAAGGTACTTCATGTACCTAACTCAGTGTCTTCAAACCATTAATTTGGGGATGTAACAAGTCTGTTGGAGGTAAGTTGGCTAGACTTATCTAAGTAATTTATTTTTCTATTGGCCATATTTAGGAGTTAAATTTCATAGTTAATTTGCTGCAGGATTATATTATGACATATGTGTGCATGGCTGCTGTATGTTTGCAGAGTACACCCTACCTCTACATTTCAGTTTTCCTGGATTTGGTTGAGTCTTTGTGCTGTATTCTTAATGAATTTTTATTTCATTCAACAGCATCCACGAATCCAAAAGCTGCTCTCAAATCTAAGATTGTTGCTGAGTTTCGAGTAAGTTACAGAATGCACTCAGTATACCAGAGATCATTTATTCACCTCTGAAGCCAGATCCCTGTGATACTTAGGGAATATCGCTCTGTTGTATGTAGGGAATCAAGAACAGGAATAGCTTGCCTAGAGGTTATCTGTTTTCCTAATGGAGAAACAGCCTTCCAGAACATCTGCTGCTAAATTAGCTCTGTGCATAGTTTATGATATCAGGAAGCCTCCTTTTAAAATTCAACACTACTAAATATAAAATTTTCTTAAAGCAGAACAAAACTATATATCTAATTAAATTTAAGGAGTGTGTAAGGGTTTGTTACAGTGATAACCTTGTATCTATAAATTAACTTGAATAATTAGGGACTGGAGAGGGTCACCAAGCCTGCTAACCTGAATTTGCTTTCTGAAACACACATGAAAGGAGAGAGCCGACTCCTGCAAGATTTGTCAGCTGATCTCTACACATGCAGTATGGCACCCACGTGCTGCACAGATTAAAAAAGTCAATGTAGAATTTAAAAACATTTTTAAATTTAAAAAAAAAGGATTTTTTTTTAAAAGTATATAAGTTACTGGTTATGATGGTGAAAGGCTTATTCTGTCACTCAGGAGGCAAGAACAAATTTGAGGCCAGCCTGGTCTATGGAGCAAGTTTCAGGGCTATGTAGGAAGATCCTATCTTCCAAAACCTAAAAGTAAGTGTATATCTAAGAGTATGGTTTTGACATGAGAATTAAAGATTGATTTCTGTTGCTATGAGGAAAAACAAAAGTTTTCCCCCTAAGGACTTTGCTAGTCATTAGTCTGCTGTATCTAGGGGAGAGACTATATAATCCTATGAATGAAGTTTGACTGTGGTCTGTGTTCAGTCTCAGGCCCTCATTGAAGAATTGTTGATGTACAAACGCTCAGAAGATCAGATAGAACTGAAGGAGAAACAGTTGTCAACTATGAGAGTGGATGTCTGCAGCACAGAAACTCTCAAGTGTTTAAAAGGTAACAGATATATCTTTTCAAATAAAATAGCTCAGTGTTTCCTTTTTTGATCTTTGATTTTTATATAATCAGACTAGTTTGTTCCATAAAGAGAATTTTCAGTGTGGTTCTGGGATGAATCACCCACAGTGTTTTAAAGAGAGGTAGAGTGAAACAATTTTCAGAACCTTTGTGGTTCCACTGATTTCCCAGGTAGCAGTTTGATTTTTATAAACCTCATAAATGAATAAATTTCCCTGCAGAGGGGCAGGAATTTGGTTTTGTTTTTTGTGGGTTTTAAAAGATTTGTTTATTGTATTTTCTGTGTATCAGGTTTTTGCTAGAATGTATGTATATGCATCACATCTGTGCCGGGTGCCTACAGAGGCCAGAAGAGGACACTGGATCTCTTAGGGTTAAGGATGGTTGTGCTCCATCATCAGAATGCTAGGAACAAAACATAGGTCCTTTGCAAGAGCAGCAAATGCTCTTAACCCCTGAGCCATCTCTCCAGTCCCTGGTTTTTGTTTTAGTTTTGTTTTTTTTTCTTTCATGGGGGCGGGGGGTAGGGAGTTGTTTGTTACAGGGTTTCTCACTGTAGACCAGACTAGTCTTGAACTCACAAAGATCTGCTACCTGCCTCTGCCTCCTGTGCACCACTATACTTGGCTTCAAATACAAATTCTTATTCGCATTTTTTTGCTGTTTTGAATTATAAACCATCAGCTGCTCTTTCCCTTTGTGGTTCTTTAGTAAGATTATACTATCGTTTTGTAAAGTCTAGTTAATTTCTCTCCTTCACATTATAAATAATTAAAATTATACTCGTAATTTATTAGAATCTAAATGTTCTGCAGTCAGAGATTTTCTTTTACTTGATTATTGCTCTACTCTAATGCTTGAACAAATACACATAATATGCATTTGATGCGCATCTTTAGAGTAACGAGTAAATGATGATTAGCTGTTCACTTTTATATCTATTTTGTTCTTGTACCATGCTTTATTTTTTACTTAGTTATTTGTAGAATAACAGAACATTTTACTAGAACATAAGATTTATAGACGTTTCTAGATAAGCCATACAAAATGGTCACAAGCTCTTTTTTTCTTTTTTCTTTTTTGTTGTTGTTTGTTTTTTCGAGACAGGGTTTCTCTGTATAGCCCCGGCTGTCCTGGAACTCACTCTGTAGACCAGGCTAGTCTCGAACTCAGAAATCCGCCTGCCTCTGCCTCTCAAGTGCTGGGATTAAACTGCCCAGCAAGCTCTTTTTTTTCTAAAGAGCAAAATCTACACTTCATAGCAAAGTCATAATGCTGTTGGTGAGGGTTGTGGTATTTGTTTAATGTTCCCGTTTTGATTCAGACAAAATGGTGAGTCACCCAGCATGGGTGCTGGGAACTGAACCCAGGTCCTCTGGAAGGACAGCAAATATTCTTAACCACTGGACCTCTCTGTTCCACATCCTTGATTTTGCAAACATTATCCATACTCCTCCTCAGGAATATCAGAATAAAGTTCCACTTTTTTTTTTTTTTTAAACTTGTATCTACTTTCTGTAGTGCAGAATATTCCACAATATGTCTCTTCCATGAAAAACTGAAGTTCAGAGAAGTTCAGTTAAATGTTCCCATTTTGCTTCAGTATCTATATGAAGTTAGACTTGGCTAAGAATGTATTCTAAACTGGGTAGCTGTGTTTAACAGCTAGTGGGGGGAGGGAAAGTGTGTGCCACTGCCAACACACACACACACACACTTGAGACAGTTCACATTGACACACATGATGCTTCCAGCTCTGTTCATGCTTTACAACAGTGACATAGATCTGCTAATGTGCATTTAGTCACCAAAGATCATGATGCCTGGACTTCTATTTTGTAATGTTTCTAAGGCTGTGTCCATTGAGTGTAAACAAAATATCTTGGCAGAACAAGAGTAAGTGATGATCAGAGTGACTTCAGCACTATCCACTCATCCCTGTCCTGTGCACCACATGTTAACTTGAACATAAGGCATCGAATTTAATACTAATCACTATGTGGAAGCATCCCACAGAGCTCTGTGGTGCCCATGAGAGAGCTGAGGGCTCATGCAGAGATGCGTAGCTCCTCACACTACATAGCTGATGAAAGGCAAAGACAGAATGAATGCCCCTAGGCAGTGCTGTATTTCAGCAGGCACAAGGAAAGGAGCGTTTGCTGGATTTTAAGGACACTTCGCAGAGAAATGAAACTTTAGTTTCAAATTAACCACTGGGAAAGTTGGAGGATGAAGAACAATCTGAACAACTTCTTGAGACTCTATATCAATAAAAATCTAGACTAGAAATATTACTCACTAAAAGGCAGATCTGGTGGCACATGCTAGTACTCTGAGCACTGGGGAAGCTGAGGCACAGGATCGTGAGTTTGAGGCTAACATGGGCTACATACATGGTGAGTTTAAGACATGGTTGGTCTGCATAGTCACTCTCTTAAAACAAAACTAATTGCACACCAAGGCAACAAGAAAAGTGTTACAGAACAGTAAGAACTGTGGCATGGAAAGGAATTTCATTCAAAGGATTAACTTTTTTACTTTTTAAATCTTGATATAAATACTTTCTCTATTCTTTCAGATAAAACAGGTGGAAAGAAGTTCTCCAAAGAATTTGAAGAAGCAAGTTCCAAGCTAGAGGAATTTGTGAATGGATTAGATAAGCAGGTGAAAAATGGGCCCTCACTAACAGAAGCTTTAGAGAACGCTGGAATTTTCTATGAAGCACAGTACAAGGAAGTGAAAGTGGTAGCTAACGTAAGTAATTGAGACTGTTTCCTGTTGAATGCTTCCTGTGTGTCAGACTCTGCTTATACAGGTGACCAACACTGAGGGTAAGCGTTAGAGTCAATAGTCAGTACCCTCCACAAGACATAGCTGGTAGATTAGATTAAAACATGGATCTTGGGGACTGGAGAGATGGCTCAGCAGTTAAGAGCACTGACTGATCTTCCAGAGGTCCTGAGTTCAATTCCCAGCAACCACATGGTGGCTCACAACCATCTGTAATGGGATCTGATGCCCTCTTCTGATGTGTCTGAAGACAGCTACAATGTACTCACATATATAAAATAAATAATAAATTAAAAAATATATTCTCTTTTTTAAAAAGATGAATCTTTCAGATACTGACACTCATGCACAATTGCATCTTAGTATTTCTTTATTTCTTTTCTTTTCTATAGTATCCTATACACTTAGACTATTACAAGGATATTTTTTAAAAGCTGGGGTACCATCATGACCAGAGGCACTATAATAATTTTTAATTACTTTTTAAAATTAATTTTTAATGCAAGTGGTCAAAGAAGCAAAGATTTGGTAATTCAGGATGCTGGAGTGAAGTAGTAGTTTTCTTGAGGAGAAGGTGTCATGACCCTTTCCCCAGGTCATGCATATGTACAGAGATACCAGATATAGACATATAAAAGTTTATCCCTATGGGGCAGACCTTAAGGAAAGCCTGCAGTCATTTCCTAGAATATTTTAATGAAAGGTTTCAGCTTCAGCTAACAAGAAGTAACTCCTCCAACCTCCAGAAGTGCATAAGTTACCATAACAACTCATATGGTAACTAGTCCCTCTGCTTTTGATTTTTTTTTATCATGCCTTAATGTTTTTTTTTCCTTTTTATTAATTTTACTTTCTAGAAGTTCACAATATTATAGAAAGGAAAACTAAGACTAGAAGTATATATGGCTAAAACATGACTCTCTGTATAGACTAATAGTTTTAGGGTCTGGTGAGATGGCTTAAAGGGTGGTAAAGGCACTTGCTGCCAAACCTGATGACCTATGTTCAGTCCTTGGAACTCACATGGTAGGAGAAAACCAGCTTTCCCACAATTTGTTCTCTGCCTGCTCTATGTTTGCTGTGGTGTACACGTACCCATATGCCCACCTACAGAATAAATATGTGTAATTTATATATTATTTATTGAAGTAATGTATTTACTACTATCTAGTATGTATAAGTTTTATAGACACACACACACATTTTTATTCTTCCTGAGTGGCATGGTACATGTATATATCAGAGCATGACCTTTGGGAGTCAGTTCTCTTCACCTTGGATTTCAAGAAGCAAACTACAGTTACTAGGTTTGGCAACAAGTACCTTTATCTGCTGCACTTCCTGGACTCTCAGAAAACAATAACAACAACAAACAAAATTGGTTGAGTCATTTCTGCCCTTCCTCTTGTTAAAATCTCAGCCATTTGAGTATCTAGTGTTGATTCTCTGTGCTAAAAAGACTGCTGAAAGCCCTGCTCATTAGTGTCCTTGGCTTTTTGTGTCCTCTTTGTCTGGATACTCAAGTTTTTACACTGCTCCCCAAAAGCCGAACCTCAGAGAAAAGAACACCACTGATGTCAACCAGCTTTCCTCATGGACTTCCTGCTGGTGCTCTTCACTCAAACTTTGGTTGAGCCAGCAGTTTTGAATACATGCAAATAGATGTGTGGTGTTCTTTGTTGCATGTGTTGTGTGAAGGTATGCGCACATGCTATGCAGTGCCTGGATGTGCACATGGGGAGGCTGGAGGATGTTGACTTCAGGTGTCTTCTCCCCCCCCCCCCCCCCCAAGATTTAGTTATTTTAATTTTATGTGTGTGAGTGTTTTGTCTACATACATGTTTGCACCATGTGCATACTGTGGGTTCTGGGTGAACCTGGGTCCTCTGCAGCCCTCTTCTTTATTAGATACCAGATCTCTCCCTGAACCTGGATCTTACTGTTTCAGCTAGACTGGCTCACCAGCCAGTCCTTGGGATCTTCCTGTCCTGTCCTGACCCTTCCCCCACAACACTGTGTTATAGTCACCACACCTATCTTTAAGTGGGTATTGGGTATCTGAACCCACGAGGTGAGATGTCTGTCGTACTTCTGGGTTCCATCTGTCTAGGTTTTTTTTGGTGTTGGTTTTTTGCATGCGTGCATGTATTTGTGTGTGTGTGTCTGTATGTGAAAGAGACAGGGTTTCTCTGTGTAGCCATAGCTGTTTTAGGATTCACCCTCAAACTGACCTTGAACTCAGAGACCTGCCTCTGCCTCCTGGGTGCTGGGGTTAAATGCGCATGCCACTGTGCCAAATTTCTGTTCTCTCCACCCCCACCCCCTCTCTTAAGATTTATTTATGTATATGGGTGTTTCTCTTCATGTACATCTGCACACCAGAAAAGGACACTGGATCCCATGGGACTACAGTTATAGACAGTTATGAGCTGCTGTGTGGGTGCTGGGAACAGAACTCAGGACTTGTGGAAGAGCAGCCAGTGCTCTTAGCCGCTGAGCTGTACCCCAGCCCATGCAGCCCCATGCCCACCTGCCCCACCTCCTATCCCCTTTTGTCAGAATTTTTTGAGATTTCATTTATTCTTCCTTTTTAAAATTTACTTTGTGCATGAATATATGCCTCTGTATGCACATGTATTCACCACATTCATGCAGTATCCTTGGAGTTGAGAAGAGGGTGTCAGGTCTGCTGGAATCCATCAATGGTTAGAAGCCACCCATGTGGCTCCTAAGTCCTGGATTACAGACATGTGCCACTGTGCCCAGTATATTAGTTAGTGTCTTTTTAAATAATGTTTTTGAATATCTAGCCAAAATAAAGTAATACCTACAACGTGACGGTTCAAGACTCTCAAAACAAAAGGAAGGAGAGAGGTAAGGTGGCTTACGTGTGTAAGCACCTGCTGTCAAACCTACAGACCTGGGTTTGATCTTTCAGACCTAAGTAATGGAGGGGAAGAACCAACTTTCACAGTTTGTTCTCTGACCTCTGCACATGCAGTGTTTTAAAAAGCAGCTAACTTTAAGATAACCAAGAGCTGAAGATATGCTAGCAGACCACTGGGATGGTTCTGCAGGTAAAGATGCTTCCTGCCAGCCTGACGGTTTGACTTTGGTCCCAGGACCCAGAGGGTGGAAAGAAAGCACCAGCTCCCAAAACACTCCTCTTTTGGGAGTTGCATGTCATGGTGCATATTCATACACATGTACAGACACAATAAAGTAGTAAGAAAAAGGAGCCAGACATTGAATTTACAGCAAGTACTGGCATCAACATCAGCTGTGGTGAGTTGGTGTGTTAGAACGGCAGCTCTGTGCTCTTTCTTCAAATACTCGTGACCTTTGTCTAATCATGACAAAAATCACCAGGCAATATCAACTGACCTTTCCAGTATTCCTCAGAATTCTTAAGGTAAATATATACAGTTGTTAAGATCATCAGAAACAAAAAAAATTTCAAGAATATCACAAGAGGGACCTGGGGAAACATAACTTCTGTGGGATCTTGAATACAATACTGACTTAGGAAAGGAATAATGGGTAAAAAAGAGGAAATCTGGACAAAGTAAAAGCTTTAGTGAATAACTGACTATGACTGATGCAGCATTTCTATCAAATTAAGCAAAATTTTAGCACATACAAGGCACTTGGCATATAAGCCTGTTGAGACTTGAGTTTGATCCTTGGAGCCTGCATAAAAATGGAAGAAAAGAACTTATTCCAGTTTTCCTGTGACCTCCACATACATGTCATGGCCTGCAAACCCACATTCATTATACACACAGACACAATAAACTTTTTAAAAGATTTCTAACAGTTGTGCGTAGTAATATCCACTAAGCAGAAGTAGATACCCAAGACGACTCTGTGTTCTGTGATATTCTTCTTTTGTGCTAGTTTTGTCAAATGGTACCTGGGTGTTCCTTATGTCAAAGAAATAAGCGGTTTTTCTCTCTTTTAGGCTTATAAAACCTTCGCTAACCGAGTAAACAACTTAAAAAAGAAGTTGGATCAATTGAAGGCAACTCTTCCTGATCCTGAGGAATCACCAGTCCCCTCTCCGAGTATGGACGCTCCCTTCCCCAACTGGTTCCGAGTCTCCATTTCAGGGGATGGGAGGTGAAGAATCCCAGTCACCAGCCATGGAGAGTGACAAGTCTGCCACACCTGAGCCTGTGACAGATAACCGTGATGTGGAAGACATGGAACTCTCAGATGTGGAAGATGATGGGTCAAAAATCATTGGTAAGGCCTGATATGTTTAATAAGTAGCTTATTCTGTATCATTCCTACAGTTAATCAGCACAGAGAGGAGATAAAGGTATCTCATTGACTGTCTTCCACAGTACTGGAGATTAGACTGAGGGCCTTTCATAGGAACTATGCCCAGTGTTTATAAATGATTTTATTTTTAATACAAGAATTTGTAATACTAAAGTGTTTTTTGTTCTTCTTAATGTGACTAGTGTGAATAAATGGCTCAGCGGTTGTTAATCTTGCAAAGGACTCAAGTTCAGTTCCCAGCACCCACACGGCAATTCACAATTGCCTATAACTCCAGCTCCAAGGGATCTGACATTCTCTTGTAACCTCCTTGGACACCAGGCAAAAATGTGCATGTGAATATAGGCAAAATACTCATATACGTAAATAAATCAAAAAAATAATTTAAAGAAAAAGAATTCTAAAGCTGTACTTTATTAACTACATTTTCACAACTAACTTGAATTGATTTTTGTCTGGAATCTGCACTATAATTATTCTTATTAAATACGTTGACTTCTGTTGAATTAAATAAACTACTTGGGGCTGGAGAGATGGCTCAGTGGTTAAGACCACTGATTGCTCTTCCAGAGTTCCTGAGTTCAATTCCCAGCACCCACTTGATGGTTCACAACCATCTGTAATGGGATCTGATGCCCTCTTCTGATGTGTCTGAAGACAGCTACAGTGTACTCATATACATAAAATAAATAATAAATTAAAAACTGGGCAGTGGTGGCTCACCCCTTTAATCCCAGCACTTGGGAGGCAGAGGCAGGTGGATTTCTGAGTTTGAGGCCACTATGGTCTACAGAGTGATTCCAGGACAGCCAGGGCTACACAGGGAAACCCTGTCTCAAATAAAACCCCTCAAAAAAACCAAAAACAAACAAATAAACAAAAAGAACCACACACACAAAATAAAGTAGTAAGAGGAGTATAGTCTAAAGTTGTTTTGTACACACAATATTTTTATTGATTATTTGGAAATTTCATATTATGACCTGAATTGTACTCACTCCCCAGTCTCCTAGGTCCCTGTCCCCTGTCCTCTGTCCTCTGCCCCCACCCCTCCCCCTGCCTTGCAACATTCCCCAGGAAAAAAAGGCAGGGAGTGGGGAACCAAGTCCAACCAAAGTTTTTTTCTGTAGACCAGGCTGGCCTCGAACTCAGAAATCCGTCTGCCTCTGTCTCCCAAGTGCTGGGATTATAGGCGTGCGCCACCACTGCCCGGCTCCAACCAAAGTTTTTAAGACTTAAAACATTGCAGTTTCAAATTAGTACCTAGGGGCTGGACAGATGGCTCAGCAGGTGGGAGCACTGGCTGCTCTTCCAGATTCCCAGCACTCAGTGGCAGCCCTCTGCTGTCTGTTAGTCCACTTCCAGGGAATCTGATGGCTTCTTCTAACCTATGGGGCACTACATATTCATGGTACACAGGCATACAGACAGACAAAAACCTCATGTACATAAAATAATTTTGAAAAATAATTAGTGTCCATTATACTCACAGTTAGACAACTTGTAGAAACAAAATAATAATAATAATAATTAATAATAATAATAATAATGTGTATGGAGTTTTTGCTAAGAAAGTTCTTCATGAAAAAAAAAAAAAAACAGAATACCCTGTGGCAAACACCATCTCCATAAAACAGTACAAATAAGTAGCAAGTAAAAATATGTTCTCAAGAATGTAAGGGGTACTGTTGGGGGCACTGCTGCTGCAGTGGTCTTTATTTTATTTTTGGTTATCTTTTTCTCCCTGAACACCCTCATCTCCCTGGTGTCTCACTCTTGTTTCTGAAAGATACATATTTATATTTATTACTACACTAATCAGCATATACAAGAGAATCATTAAAAAGTAAAATGCAGTTAATTGGTGGGATGGTCATAAACTATATAGACTGATCTTTTTTATGTTTCTTTATGTGTATGAATGTACATCTATGTGAACACACGTGTATGCCTATCTGAGGGCATCTGCCCCTGAAGTTGGAGTTTCTGGGTGTTGTGAGCCGCCTAATATGGCTGCTAGGGACCGGTTTGTTTGTTTTAAGGCATAAAGTGAGTAGTATAGGGCTTTGTGCCTCAGATTAGGACTATTAGGGCATAACATTGTTTCATTTTGGACATAAAATCTAGGCAACAGGTCATAACATTGTCCCTTTTGTTTGTTCAAACAGTGGAGGACAGGAAAGAAAAACCTGTGGAGAAACCAGCTGTGTCCACTGCTGTGCCCACCAAATCCACAGAAAGTGTCACAAAAGCCTCACCGTGTGCCCCACCATCTGTGCCCACGGCAGCAGCTCCACCTCTCCCAAAGCCTCTGAACACTTCACTTCTGTCCCCTTCCCCAACTTTGGTTCTGCCAAACCTGGCAAATGTGGATCTGGCAAAGATCAGTTCCATCCTTAGCAGCCTAACATCAGTCATGAAAACCACGGGTAAGTGAGCCCAGTGACGGTGCTAAACCTCTGATTGCCGTCTTTTCTTAAATTGAACCATTGGAGTGGGGTTTTTTGTTGGTGGTGGTGGTGAAATTTCTTTCAATTTTTTCATTAAAATGCATCAAAAATAGATAGATATCATAGAAAAGCCAAAAATAATCTTACTACACCAGAGAAAACCACCCATGTATGTACATGTATGTGGATTTGAGAGATTATATATTTGGAATACTTTTTCTTTTAATAATTGAAACATTGCCTATATTATCTTTAAATAAGCTTATTTAAAACTTAAGTATGTATCACAAATTTTTATGTTATTAAATATTAATCTAAATAGCTGGTTGTGGTGGTGCACACCTGTAATCTCAGCACTTGGGAAAAGAGGCAGGATATGAGGAGTTCAAGGATAACCTGGGCTACATAAGGCCCTTTCTGAACAAAAATGATGGAGATGGGTAGGGAGATGGTTCCGTGAGTGAAGTGCTTGATTTGTAAGCATGAGGGCCTGAGTTTAGATTGCCAGCACCCATAGAACAACCAGGCTTAGCTGTGTGTCTATAAACCACTGTTGGGAATGAGTACAGACATGTGGATACTGGGGAGTGGCAACCAGTCTAGCAGAAACTTGAAGTTCCAGATTCAGTGATTGACATCATCTCCCAAAATAGTGACAGAGGAAGACACACGGTGTCATTTTGGTCTCCATGTGCACACAATGTGGAGTGTATAACTGTGCATGTACCACACACAAGAAAAGTCATCTACATCAACTTTAATGGCTATTGTAGTATATGGTGATTCCTGTTATTAGACATTACTATGTGTCCAGCTTTTCACTTTATAAAGAATACTGAAGTCCTTGCCATACAAACCTGATGAGACCTACATTCAATCTCTAGGATCCTTGTAAAGGTGGCAGGAGAAATTTGACTCCTCAGAACTCTCCTCTGACCCCCATTATCCACATACTAGCAATGATAAGAGTGATAATAGGACTCTGCTGCACAGCACACAGGTGCAGGATAGATACAGACACGTTCCATCTGTGCCCTGCCCACTGTATTATTTTTGGGGAAATAATGAGCATGTGAACTAGACGTGCTGCCACCTGTAACACGAGCACTGAGGAAGCCAAGCAGGAAGATTAAGAATTGAAGGTCAGCCTAGGGTATATTGGGAGACCCTGTTAGAAAACACAAAACCAAAGACAGCATGTAGCTTTTCAAATTGTTAGCTAAGAGTATACTATTTTATATACCTAGTGTTTGGAAATTTAATTGTTCCTAACCCTTTCCATTGTCATATTCAATCTTGAAAATATAATATCTATATTTTAATTAAAGATTTTTTCATTTGTTCATTTATATTTCTTTGTAAAACATCTGTTCATAGTGGTTTTTGTCATATTTTAAGAAAGCAAATGTTTTTCTTGTGTTTGCATTTACCTTTTTACTGTGTTGATAACTGACCCAGTGTTTTGAAGTGTAAAAGTGTAAAGGAGTTTATTTGTATAATGTCACTTTAAAGGCTGTGTAAGATAAAAACCCTTGCCACTCACATAGACATGTGACAGCGCTCTGCAGTGGTAATGCCTCTGATCCGTCTACCTGCTGCAGTGGCTGAGCACCATGGGAGCAGAAGCAGGTTGCCTGCTCTGTTCTGGTGGCCACTCTGAAAACCAAGGAATGTGCATGAAAATAACATAGCGTTTGTTTGTTTTAAGAATATTCCAAATAGAAACAACAGTTCATATTTTCACATGTTTTTCTTTGTATGTGTCAAAATGGGCACTATTTGTGGTTCAGTCACCAGAATTACTATTAAACAATCTTTGATTGAGTGGAAAGTGTCATGAATTGAGTATTGCATTTTCTTGAGTTCATCTTTCTGCCACCAGGGGTCAGTTCTGCATCAAGACCTTCTCCAGGAACTCCTACCAGTCCCAGCAACCTCAGCAGTGGCCTGAAAACCCTGCGCCTGCCACAACACCATCCCACAACCCTCTGGCAAATATCCTGTCAAAGGTGGAGATCACCCCAGAGAGCATTCTCTCTGCTCTTTCTAAAACCCAGACACAGTCAGCCCCTGCACTCCAAGGTAAACTGACGTGCCAGAGGGACTTGAATTGTGAATGTTTGTCTCCAGTGTAACCTTGAATTCTAGTTCTGAGGAATCCAAAGCCATGAAATGTACAATACAATTAATTCATTACTGTCTTTATACTTAGGATTTATGAGGTGGCAATTAGAGAATTGAAAATGTCAACACTAAAACAGACTCTAAATATTATTTAGTAATACCCTCCCGGTCAGGTAAGGAAACCAGCCTCATGAGGTGATGTGGTTGGTTAAGGTAATAGGTCTGTCTGATGTGTGATGAACTGACCCTAGAAGGCAGACTTCTTGGTTAGCTAATACTCGATCCTGCAGCAGGGCACTACTGGGGCTTACGTTAACCCTAACTCTTAGTGCAGGGTAGTGTGTGAGTTGAGTTTTAAAATATAACCTATGTCAAATACAACCTATATATATCTTGTTTTCTCCCTTGTATCTGTAGTCTCTGCCTCGTTTAAACTTCTCTTTTTGGCTTTCTCAGTTATGTCTTGTACATAAAATTGCTTCAGTTTTTCATGAATCTTATTCGATATTTCAATTCTTATTTCCAGGTTCTTACACAACTCTTCTTAAACATCTCAGTATAATTATGCAGTTAATTGTAAATACCAGAACAATATTGTCCTTGTTAAAGCCAGGGACTTCTAGGTGATATTTAGCAATTACTAGAGATACTTTTGTCTCAACTGGGACAGAAACTCTGTTTAGAACTAATGGGTCAAGGTCAGAGAAATGCTGAATATCTTATAATGCATAGAATAGTCTCCACCCACAAAAATGTATCTATGCTAGAATATCAGCAGCGATAGGGTGAGGAGCCCTGTCCTCATGAGTAGAGCATATAAATAGCTATTATTTTCTGTTCCTGAGCTGTTCTGGGTCAGTCTATTACTATTGCATCTTCAATAGTCATTCTAAGAAAGAGTTTTATTTTATAGAACTAAATGCTATCTGGTGATCTTCTGAAACCCCTTTCTGTTGGACCTAGCAATAAAGAATTGATGTTCCCAGTAATCCCAGTTCTTAGGAGACTAGATCTCAAGTTACAGGTTAGCCTAGGCTGCAGTGGGATGTTGCTGTTTTTTCCTTTTTTAAAGCACAAAATATTGATAATAATCTACAACAGTTTATTTTGTGCAACTCAAGAGAGATTACGATGCTTTTGATTTCTCCCTTTCTGTTGCCACCGTATAGCTATAGAAAATCTTGAAGTCATCTATTAGTTTTTCCTATAAGATGCAGCACAGTATCTATAGAGTTTGTTGGTTTTTTTTTTTTGTTGTTGTTGTTGTTTTTCTCTGCAGATTGCTACAATAGTTCCATGGGGTCCTTCTTGTCAGATAGAATTTGAAGAAATGTGTTCTGACAGGATGAGAAATCAAAACAAAAGCAAACAAAACAAAAAAACTCCTTATGGAATAGCAGCATTTGTTACCTTTCTTTTGCTTTTGGAAAGTGGAACTCTTAGCCAAGTGTGGTGATATGCTGTAATTCCAGCACTTGGAAGGTAGAAGTAGGTGGATCTCTGTGAGTTTGAGGACAGCCTAGTCTACAAAGCAAGTTCCAGGACAGCCAGGGCTACACAGATTGTGGAAAAATTCCACTTTTGTGGGAAAAAAAAAAGTGGAGTTTTCCTTTTTTTTTTTTTTTTTTTTTAAAGACTTAAATTATTTGTTTTATGGAAGTACACTGACACTGTCTTCAAACACACTAGAAGAGGGTATCAGGTTCCATTACAGATGTTTGTGAGCTACCATGTGGTTCCTGGGACTTGAACTCAGGACCTCTGAAAGAGCAGTCAGTGCTCTTAACTGCTGAGCCATCTGTCTGACCCTGTGGAATTTTTCCTAACTTTTCAGTTCAGCTAGAACATAAATGCTCATGCTCACTCAAACACTGTCAACAAAATCTTCCAGAGGCCAACAAGATAGCTTAATGGGGAGAGCCGCTGGCTGGCGAACCAGACGACCTGAGACCCACAGCTTCCTCAAACTGTTCTCTCTCTAACACACACAACGAGAGAGAGAGAGAAGGAGGAGGGAAGGGGGGAGGGGAGGGAGGGAGGGTAGTTTTTTAAGGCTTTAATTTTTTTTTATTTTTTTTAATAAGAAAGAAATTTTTGTCCAGGTGGCGGTGATGGCGCACGCCTTTAATCCCAGCACTTGGGAGGCAGAGGCAGGCAGATTTCTGAGTTTGAGGCCAGCCTGGTCTACAGAGTGAGTTCCAGGACAGCCGGGCTACACAGAGAAACCCTGTCATCGAAAAACAAAAAAACGAAAGACTGATAAAAAAAAAAGAGCCAAGATTTTTGTTCCTAGAACTTTAGTGTTGATCCACAGTCCTAGTTACAGGTTTCAAAAAAAAAAAAAAAAAAAAAGAACCCACACTTGTTATGGTAAGAGAAGTTTCAAAACAAAAAAAGAAACAGCTAGCTTTTAGTAACTAATTTAGAAGGGAGTTATATAGTGCCATCACTTATGGAGGTCAAAGGATCACTTGTGAAAAGTCAGTTTATTCTACAATGTGGATGCTGAGATCAAACTCAAGTCATCAGGCTTGGCATCGGTACCTTGGCCATGGAGCCATCGCACTGAATTAACATAACTGTCTTTGAGAAAGCAGAAGTCGATGGAAGAAAGGTCCCCACAGTATATGAGGGACAATACATCTATAATCTCAGCATTCGGTCAGGATTGCTGTGATTTCAAGGCTAGCCTGGGCTGTGTAGCAAATGCCTGTGTGAGAAAACAGAGGCCGGGCGGTGGTGGCGCACACCTTTAATCCCAGCACTTGGGAGGCAGAGGCAGGCGGATTTCTGAGTTCGAGGCCAGCCTGGTCTACAGAGTGAGTTCCAGGACAGCCAGGGCTACACAGAGAAACCCTGTCTCAAAAAAAAAAAAAAAAAGAGAGAGAGAGAGAGCAGAGTAAATAAATAGACAGGCATGGTACTGCATGCCTTTAACCCTAGCATGTAGGAAGCAGAGGCAGATGGATCTCTGAGTCTGAAGCCAGCATGGTCTATGTAGTGAGTTCTAGGGTAACCAGGGTCAACCCTGTCTCAAAAAACAAACAAAAGAATAAATACACAAAGGGTAGACATGGTGTGTGTGACCCTTGCCAGTGTGTCACACTGGCAGAAGTATCGTAATTTATCTAGTGTAGACTAGAGAGCAAGTGCTAGGCTACCACGGGATATATATAGAGCAACCTGAGCCAGGAGTGTAGCTCAGTGTAAAGTACTTGCCTACACATGTGGAACAAAAACAAGAATAATAAAGTTTGTCTCCAGTGCTGTGGGTTTGTAAACATTTTAGGCACCATGCAAGTAAGGATGAACTTTTCTGGAAATACTGAAAATGGAGCTCTGGTAAGACTCAGGTACTACTGCTCCTGAGTTTACATTTGGAGAACTCAATACACCACAGAGGTTCTGTTGCCTTTAGCAGTTAAGAAATGGAACCAGCCTCAGTACCTGTCCACAGATAGTTGAAGAAAGTGTTGATATATGCTAATTTGGATTTAATTCAACCATATGAAGAAAATGAAAAATACAATATTTGCACAGAAATTAGTGTAACTGGTGACCATTAAGCACGGTAAGCCAGACACAGAAAGACAAATAACCAGGAATTTGGGCCCTCTGGAAGAGCAGAAAATGCTCTTAACTGCTGGGTCTGCTCCAGCCACTCTTCTGGCTTGGTTGCTTGTTTGCTTGTTTTATGTATTTATTTTTGAGGTGAGGTCTCAACTCCATACTTCTGACTGACCTTGAGCCTGACCATGCTATGTAGACCAGTTTGGCTTGGAGATCTGCCAGCCTCTGCTTCTGGAGTATTGGAATTAAAGCCATATGCTACCACAGCCTGGCTCTTTTTTTCTAAATTGAGGCTCTAGAAAATCTATAACCTTCTGTCCTCCACATCTTCACAAACATACACACAAAAAAAATCAGACAGATCTCCATGCATTCAAGGCCATACTAGTCTACATAAAGAGCTCCCAGCATTTAGAAAGTGGAACCAAGAGGATTAGAGTGTAGGGCTACTTCTGGCTACATAAGGAATTTGAGGCCAGCCTGGATTACATAAGAACTTCCTCATCCCCAAAAAAACAGGGCCAGAAAGATGACGCTCAGCGCTGAAGAGCAGTAACTGCTCTTACAGAGGACACAGGCTTGATTCCAGCATCCACACGGAAGCTCATACCCAACCCTAGCCAAGGAGAGCTGATGCCTTTTTCTGGTCTCCATGGGTACCAGGCGCATGCACCACGCAGGCGCACACAAACACACACAAGCACATACTCATACACATTAAAAAATTAATCTTTTTTAAAGAGAGAAAGTGGGCAAAAATGCCTTAGTGAGTAAACTTGTCACAAGCCTGATGACCTAGTTCAATATTGGAGCCCATATAAAGGTGAAAGGAAATAATTGATCCCACAGAATTGTCCTCTATCCACTCCATGCACGCTGTGGCATGTGTACAAATCCACAAACTCATACACAGTAAAAATAAAATTTTAAAAGAAAGAAAATGTTGTTCCTAAGAAAGTTAATTCTAGTCACTGACTATGGTGATTCACACCTTTAAACATGGGTGGGAACACAGGAGACTCTGCAGAGGCTAGTGGATCTCTCTAAGTTCACGGCCAGCCTGGTCTACATAGGAATGTAAGAATACATAGTAAGACCCTGTCTCAAAAAAATAACACCAGGTAATAGAGAGTTGGTTTGGTGGATAACTGGCTGTTCTTCCAAAAGACCTGGATTTGATTCCCAGCACCCACATAGCAGTTTACAAACTGTTTGTAACTCCAGTTCCAGGGATCCAATGCCTTTTTCTGGTTCTTGGGCAGCAAGAATACGTGTGGTACATATACATACATGAGGACAAAACACCCATACATATACAAAACAAAAGCTTTGATCTAGCAAGGGGTAAACTTGTTGAAAAAAGTATTCCAGGCTGAAGTTTTGGGTATGTTTGTTCCTCTTGACAACAACAGTGCATGCTCATGTGTTGGAATAAACTACAAGGTGGGAAGGCAGGAATAGTCATTTGTGTTTAGAGAGATTCCACAATTCAAGCACAGATACTGGCTTAGAAATGTTGTGTTAGGAAGAGTTTGTTTCCTTTCCTCTGCTGCTTGGCTTTGTTTAAGCTGTGAATGATTCTGACATTAAAAATCCTCTTTCCTGTTTCCTTTTATTATGGGACTTGCATCTGGATTGTTCTGGGACTGAGTGCTTTGCTGTCTTAGATTGATAAATAGACCTGATACTTTTTTGTCTCAGCTAGGCACTGTCTGTTTAGTCTAGATTCCTTTTAACTTGGTATTTTAAAGTCTGTGGTTCCCACCACAGTGAGTGATGGTATCTAATAAGCCTGCCTTGTTTTCGTTATAATGTGTGGTTGTTCTGTTTAACCCCTCTAATCTCTTTCTGCAGGCTTGTCATCTTTACTTCAGAGTGTTACTGGGAACCCCGTGCCAGCCAGTGAAGCTACTTCCCAGAGCACTACAGCCTCCCCTGCCAGCACCACAGGCTCTGCCGTAAAGGGGAGAAATCTGCTCTCCAATACCCAGTCATTTATTTCCAAAAGCTTCAACTATTCTCCTAATTCTTCAACTTCTGAAGTCTCTTCGACTTCAGCAAGCAAGGTGTCAGTTGGGCAGAGCCCAGTGCTCCCAAGCACTGCCTTTAAACTACCATCTAGTTCTTTAGGATTTGCAGGTACCCACAGTACTAGCCCTGCTGCCCCACCTACTGAAGTTGCCATGTGCCAATCCTCAGAGGTTTCCAAGCCAAAGACAGAATCGGAGTCCACCTCTCCAAGCCTGGAAATGAAGATTCACAACTTCTTAAAAGGTAATCCTGGTTTCAGTGGCTTAAACTTAAACATCCCAATCCTGAGCAGCTTGGGAGCCAGTGCCCCATCAGAGGGCCACTCCTCTGATTTCCAGCGTGGTCCTACTAGCACTTCAGTTGACAGCATCGATGGAACTCCTGTTCGGGATGAACGGAGTGGGACACCCACCCAGGATGAGATGATGGATAAGCCCACATCCAGCAGTGTAGATACAATGTCCCTGCTCTCTAAGATCATCAGCCCTGGTTCCTCAACACCCAGCAGTACAAGATCACCACCTCCTGGAAGAGATGAAAGCTACCCCCAAGAGCTCCCCAATTCTGTGTCTACATATCGACCCTTTGGCCTAGGCAGTGACTCTCCCTATAAGCAGCCTTCTGGTGGAGTTGAGAGGCCATCATCACTGATGGACTCTTCACAGGAAAAGCTCTTCCCAGATACTTCCTTCCAGGAAGATGAGGACTACCGAGATTTTGAATATTCAGGGCCTCCACCATCTGCCATGATGAACCTAGAGAAGAAACCAGCCAAGTCCATCCTGAAGTCAAGCAAGCTTTCCGATGCCTCTGAGTACCAGCCAATCCTGTCTAGTTACAACCACAGGGCCCAAGAGTTTGGGGTCAAGTCTGCCTTCCCTCCATCTGTAAGGGCCCTCCTGGACTCTAGTGAGAACTGTGACCGTCTCTCATCTCCCCTGGGCTATTTGGTGCCTTCAACATAAGAGGGAATGAACCTGGGTCTGAGCGGTCACCATCACCAAGTAAAAATGATTCATTTTTCACCCCTGACTCCAACCACAGTGGCTTGTCTCAGTCTACTGCTGGGCATCTCGCTTTGCCACAGACTCAGTACCCAGACTCTCCTCACTCAGTCCCACATCGTTCCGTTTTCTCTTCACAGAATACTCTTGCCGCTCCAGCGGGCCACCCACCCACATCAGGCGTGGAAAAAGTCCTGGCCTCTACGATTTCTACCACATCGACGATTGAGTTTAAGAATATGCTTAAAAACGCCTCACGCAAGCCCTCAGATGATAAGCATTTTGGCCAGACCCCCAACAAGGGTACTTCAAGTGATGCTGTCAGTCTGTCAAACCTCACCCAGCCCAACTTGCCCACCACTGACCAACAACAGGAAGAGCACTATCGAATAGAAACCCGTGTCTCCTCCTCCTGTTTAGACTTGCCTGACAGCACAGAAGAAAAGGGGGCCCCTATAGAAACTCTGGGTTATCATAACGCAGCTAATAGGAGGATGTCAGGGGAGCCGATACAGACTGTAGAGTCTATACGAGTTCCTGGGAAGGGAAATAGAGGACATGGGCGTGAGGTTTCAAGAGTGGGTTGGTTTGATCTGAGCGCACCAGGCAGCTCTTTTGACAATGGTCCCTCAAGTGCCTCTGAATTGGCATCCCTTGCGGTGTGGGGGCAGCGGAGGCCTCACTGGCTTTAAGACAACGCCATACAAGGAACGGGCACCTCAGTTTCAGGAGAGTGTCACCAGCTTTCGTTCCAACAGTTTCAACTCAACATTTGAGCATCATCTCCCCCCATCCCCCTTGGAACATGGGACACCCTTCCAGAGAGAGCCAGTGGGGCCATCATCTGCCCCACCGGCCCCTCCTAAGGATCATGGTGGTATCTTCTCTCGAGAGGCACCCACTCATCTGCCCTCTGTGGATCTTTCGAACCCCTTTACAAAGGAGGCATCTCTGGCCCATGCTGGCCCACCACCTCCTCCCGGAGAGCACAGCGGAGTTCCTTTCCCTCCACCACCCCCTCCTCCACCCCCTGGGGAACTTAGCAGTGGAGGGACTGGTGTTCCCTTTGCTACTCCACCCCCTCCTCCACCCCCTGTTGACCACTCTGGGGTTGTACCTTTCCCAACTCCACCACTGCCAGAGCATGGAGTGACTGGGGCTGTGGCAGTTTTTCCCAAGGACCATAGTTCCCTCCTTCAAGGGACCATGGCTGAGCATTTTGGGGTCCTCACAGGACCCAGGGACCTCAATGGCCCTGGTCTTAGTCGTGCACGAGAGAGCCTGAGCCTGCCTTCCCACCCTCTGGAGCACCTGGGCCCAGCCCTTGGAGGAGGTGGGGGAGGCAACACCAGCAGCAGTGGCCTTCCCTTGGGTCCCGCACACAGAGACGCCATCGGCCGGAGTGGTATGATTTTACGGAGTCCCCGGCCAGACTTTCGGCCTAGGGAAGCTTTTCTCGGCAGAGACCCATTCCACAGTTTAAAGAGACCCAGGCCACCTTTTGTTAGAGGCCCTCCCGTTCTTTGCACCAAAACGTCCATTCTTCCCTCCCAGGTACTGATGGAAATCTGGGGAAGGCATTTTGAACAGTCTAGAGAGCATTGGAAGTAGCAGTTTGGTTTTTTGTTTTAATTTGTTTTTCCTCTCTTGATTTTTTTTTTTTTTTTGCTTTGTTTTGTTTTTTTTTTTTAAATGAAGGGCCTTCCTTCCAAATTCAGAAACCATACATGGTAACAATTTTCCATTATCCAGTCCTCTCTCCTCTCTCCACACTTAGGACCTTTTCCAAGTTATTTGTATTTTTTCTTTAAAAAAAAAAAAACAAAACCACAAGTAAACATAACCAAAGCCACATTACTTGGCTGGGGGTGTGGGGAGTGGGGAGGAAAACAGTATTTTATCCCATCTATTGAGAGATTACTAACATTGGAAATAAACTTTTGGTCAGTACAGGTAACAGTGTGCAATGTTGGGGTGTTATTTGGGTCTTGGCCTTGCTGATGGTCAGTAGGAGGATCCCTGTCTCCTCCCCTCTCCAGCTAAGCAACTTCTGTAACCAGCTTGGCTCCCCTCTTTGTATTCTCTCCCTGCAAAAGGCCGAGAGTGTTTTCAGAGGGAAAATGTGGGCAGTGTTGGGCCTGTCAGGTTTATTTGCTTTATTCTAAAGGCATGTTGAAACAGTGCTTTACTCTTTGCTTTTTAAGCAGCTCCTCTGAACTATTACCAGGCGGTCACTCTGAGGCAGTATAAACTTCTGTGTAGTAAGAAGCTTTCTCCTGCTGGATGTGGTGGCACACACAACCCCAGCCCTGGGAGGCAGGGACGAGGGAATGGCAGTTTGAGTCCAGCTTGGGCTATAAGTGGAACTTTGTCTCAAAAAGAAAGAAAAAAGTTTCTTTGTTGAAAGAAAAAGCTGAATATAATTTCAGGGTTAAAATGGAAAATGATCACAATGTGTAAAGCTAGAGAGGGCCACCCAGTGGTGCTGTGTGACCAGCTGTCCTCTGTAAACAAGGACAAGGGGAACATTTGATGGTTCTACATATCTATTCTAAGCCCTTGTCTCCTGCTTTCCCTTACCTTTTCTCCCTCAGTTATTCTGACTAAATTAATAATGAATATAGGCAAAATGTCCCTGCCTTCTTAAACATTTAAGTAGACACTTACTTTACTATGGTGCCTACCTGGTGGTTTTCAGCAAATATTAATTATTAGAGAAAGGAAAATATTTTGTCTTTACAGTTTCTTTCTACCCCGACCCCCATCTCAGTCCTGCTCTTGCTGTTCAGCAGCGGCGATTGAGTGGTATCCTTACATGATACTGTGTAGGTGTGTCTTAGAGACAGGTGGGTATTGCTGGCCATGTCTTTACAGAGAAAGCTGCGTCCTGATGAATCCATGTTAGCCCTCAGCAAATAGCAACTTGGTGCTTTCAGTGCCCACCTCCTATCCTACTCTCATGTCAACTAGTTGTTTTGCTTGAGCCATTGCTGTGAAGGGAGAGCTTTCTCCCTTCGTTAAAAGGCTTGTTTGTGTTTCTGCATCTAATACCTAAGGGAAAGACAATCACGGTGCTTAGAGTGCTTCTGTCTTTGTATCTGGGAAGCAAATACTGCACACTGGTTTTCTGTTAGTGTGTTGCCCCAGGGTCCATGCTGATAATCTCCAGCTAGGTGTGCTGCACCATTGTGTTGAGCTTGTGAAGGACTCCAGCGAGTTAGCATAGAACTGTAAGGAGGTAAAGGAGTGCTTAGGTTCTTCAGTGGAAAGTGTGGCATGTGCTCGAAGACAATCCTTTGTCTCAGAACAAACCACTTTTTTTTTTTTTCCTGAAGAAAGGCTGTCCAACACAGCCTGGGGGCTGGGTTCTGTGTGAGGGTGTAGCAAGACATCCTCAGAATTCACATCCGTTTTGAGCTGGTTCTTCTCTTTCCTAAGTCTTTCTGCCCTGTAGATCTCCCCACAAAAATGCATGATATCATGACCTCATATGTGGGGTTGGGTATATAGCATAGCAAAGCAAGGGAAATATAGTTATATATTGGGTCTTAAGACATTTGTTTAGTAAAAAGAAGTATCAAACAGAGAATGGGGGTGGGGACAGGGAAATTGTGACTTTCAGAATTGATTTTTTTTTTTTTTTTTTCAGAAATTAAGTGGGGGTGTTTTTCAGTCTAGAATAAAAGAATGTGAATTCTTTCTACCACTCTTATTTAAACTTAAATATACTGTTTACTTGAAAAGGCTCTCTGACCATTTGATTTTCTAAGAAAACAGGGAAGTATCAGGAAAGTGGCTTCTGGAATGTTGAAGCCGGATAACTGTCTTTAAAAGCATAGTGGCCGCCACTTGACAGGGGTACTTTGTACAGTTCAAGACAGACTTTCCAGGGCTTGGGGTTTGTAGGATATTTTTTGTTTTGTTTTTGCCACAAGATCTTCAGTGTGTTTGTTTCAGGGTGGAAGTGGGGTTATATGAAGCTGTCAGATATTTTAAGGAAATCTTCCTACAACAGTAAATGAAGACAACTGTATATATGTGATATAGTGAAACAAAAGACATTTCTGGTATTCATAAAGATAAAACAAGGATTTTATTCTTCCTGTGTCTGTGATTTAAACTCGGTACCATACTCTGACTTTTGTATTTCTCCCTGAGTTTAAAAATAAATAAACAAGATATTTTTTAAAGAATGCACAGCATAGTGTGTCTTAGCAAGGACATGAGTCATATGAAGCAGAATAAGTGGCTGTCACTAAGGCCCTTGATGTTCACTGTAAAACCATGAAGAGTCCATGAGTACTCTAGTACCACGCAGAATTCAATGATGCTGTGTCAAATAGGATCCTGAAGGATTTCCTGAGAGTTTATTCAGCTTGGATGGGGGCTCCCTCCCTGTAACTCTCTGCCCTCCCAGGTCAACAAAACTTGGTTTGAGTCCTGGGGGGGTTTCATGAGCAGACTAGGACTTTTCTCCTCTCTGAACCCAGAAACAGTGTTTATGATAAGTGTGGCACAGCAAGCTGATCTAGACCATGTGAGTAGGCTCAGCTTCTTACTACAGAGTATCCACTCAGTCCTCATGTTACCTGTTGATGGAGTTAGGCCTCAGCTGTTAGTTTTGAAGCGGCTGTAAATTACTGCTCCTCCCCCCCTTCATATTTTCACTGGTGGGGTTACCTGTTAAGATTTAAAAAAAAAAAAAAAAAAAAAGTAGATATGTTGGATTGATATTCTCACGTGTTCAGTGTGGAAAACAAGTACATGCTTTAGAGGCAACAACAGTGAAATCCTTTTGGAATGTGTATTAATATCATTTAATAAAATAACTAGTTCTAAAGGTTTGACATTTTTCTTTGAGACTGGGGCTTTGACAAAGGGCCCTTTTCTGGTAAGTGCAAGCAGAAGTGATTTCTCTTCTCCAGGAGCCAAAACTCCAGCATTGTAGCACAGACCTATGATTAGAGATGCTAAATTTTCTCCATTGAAGATGCATCATGACTATCCAGGGCCAGAGGTGAAACAGGCTACAGAATGCAGAAAGAAAAGCTGGGGATAGCCCTGAAGATGCCACTAGACTGGCTTTTCACCCGAGGGTATGTGGGAAGGACAGAAGGCGGTATGCGTACCCACACATACCTGAGGCATATGTGCCATGGACCACTATCCCTACTCCATGTTTTCTTCATAGCCACTTGCACTTACTCTCCCAGCTTCTTGGAAAAAAAACTGTCTCCAATATTTTGTTTTCCAGCTTAATAAAATATGGTTTTGTTTGTTGCGTGGTTAACTTTCCCCTCTCACATTGACCTTCTCCAGCTGTCCTCTTGACTTGTATATTTGTGTCACTGAAGTCTAGCTGAGCCTCTAAGATCTTCATGGCCTCCTGGGTTTTTTGTTTGATCCTTTATATTGTCATGGGTGGGTTGAGACCATGGTGCTCCAGGGGTGGTCACTATATACTTTGTAGATAATTGTGTTTTTCAAATACTGTACAATCTTGAACCAAGGTGAGGGGGAGGTTTTAGTTGTAACACTTGCAGTGCCGAGCACCCTACCATCCAAGTATATCCTTAGCCTTCAGGGAACATTTTTAAAGTAATCATAGAATTGGAGGGAATGTGTGGTCAACTATCTGTATTTGTCCTTGGCCACATATTAGTGATTGATCTGTCATGCAGAAATCATACTTAGCTCTTCTCTCTTACTCCATCTTTTTCATAACCCAATGAGGCTTAATAAATGGAATGTCGGCTTAAAAGGATCACAAGGGATAGTCACTACACCTGGGCCAGGCCTGGGTCACTGACAGGGTCAAAGGCTCTGAATGGCAGCCATGAGTTCACGAAGCTCCATGTGTCACAAGATCTCAGAAATGGCATCAGTCTGGGGACACACCCAACTGCTGGCGTTACTGTTACTGTTACTATAGAGACAATGGAATCTGGCTCAGTGCCTAGCTCTGAACTCTACCCTTGAAAGAGTACTTAGACTTCCTTGCTCACCTCTGGGCATGTTGAAAACATGGCTTCTGCTCCCCTCCCCCAGATTGTTTTATTCAAGCCAGTCTTACACAGAAGGAATGAGTTACCTCCTCTTAGGTGTAGACTTAGTAACGCCATCAGAATGGGTTTGGGGTATTAGGGTGCTTCTCATACTTGCTTATGAGTAACTAGAGACAAGTCTGGTCAGTTGCCGTTCACAATTGCTAAGGAATAACTCACAGGGGCTGTGGAGATGAGGCTTCTAGAAGGTTACCTGTAAGAGCTGTCTCTAAAGTAAACATCCTGTTCTGTGTAAAAGGGGAGAACATGACTTAAGTGTGATTTAAAAAAAAAAAATCAGAGTTACTTGGAGAAAGAAAACTTTTTTTCCCTTAGCCACAAAGTTGGGGTTGGAGGGCAGGCTAATTCATTTGTAGAGTATTTCTTAGCATATAAAAGCCCCTAGGTTTGATTCCTTAACATTAGGAAACAAGAAGACTGGAATTTATTTAGACACATAGTTGCCTTGGGGGAGGGGGACAAAGGGTATTTAGTTGTGATTTGTTTGGGTTTAGTTTTTTTTGTGCTTGGGATTGAACTCAGGACCTCATACACACTAAGCACTGAACTGTGTCCCAGCCCCTCCTGGTTTTCTGCTGCTTTTCCTAGTCCCGTTGTTCTCACCTAGGCAGGAGAATATCACTATGGGTGGAGGCCATAGTGACAGCTGAGAAACAAAAGCCACATCTGTGCAGGCTTGACCAAGACGGATGCTGGCTAACCCAGTCCACCCTGGACTTGTTTAGGTTCACGGCAAAGCTAAATGTTCGCAATTATTTTCTTTTCTATCTCTCGTATCCTGTTGTATTTGTAAGATGCTCAAGCCCTTTGTCAACTGGTCTATGGAAAAGAAAGGATCTGATGTTTCCTATATGTTTCTTGGGTATCTGTGAGAATGGGAAGAACATTAACAGCATCCAGGTCATTCCCCCTGTCATGTGCTAGAGCCCTTCCACCCTACATGAAAGTCGTGTAAAGCCCCTGCTCCTTGCTGAGGGCAGTAGAAGTTATCAAAGTGTAAAACTGGCCCCATGTTTTACCTTCCCCAGACAATACTGAAGAATCTTTTAAACCTAAATTCCCTGCATGAGCTTGATGGACTGGAGCTATAAGAGGCAAAGTTCTCATTTTGAGGCTCTGAGCCCCAGCATCCGTTGCTAAAAGTGGCAAAGATTTTTCACATTTTGGGTGCTGGTAAGCAGAATTTGCTTCTAGTAGTTAAAATGAATTTGGAACTATGTACTGATCCCGATAAATGAAAAGTTTTCATTGGAGATAGTTACAAGTAGTTTAAACCTATAAAGCTAATACCTTAACCAAAATTTCAACCAAGTGAGGATACCCAGTCTAAGAGCGGAAGGAACCCGAGACGCTCCTGACTTTTGGTTAAGGATTTAGGACACCCTTCACTGCAGATTTTCCTTATACTTCCGTGAGCCTCATTTCCTCACTTTCTGTAACCAGTCTGTAGAAACAAGTTAGGAGACATCACATTTCTTGGCTTTTTCTTGAAAATACTTCACTCTCAAAGTCCTGTGGCCACAAGTGTCTGGGTCGTGTGCTTCAGGGAGGAAAAGGAAAGAAATCTACATTAGCAAACATGACCCATTAGAGAGGTGATGTGACTCTATGAGCAACTCAGGCTGTGGATTTGGACAGACTAGGACTTGGCCTTGAGATCATTTTCCAGGGTTTAAAGGCAGCATAAATAAAATTTAAAAATAAAATTAAAAAATAACACTACTGACAGAGTTGTTCTGGGAATGAGATCTTGGCAGGTAAGAGCAGGGTGGCCAAGAAAGTTGCAGAAATGTTTTACAGGTAGACTTAATATCTCCTGAGGCCAAGGCATGTATGAGGAGAACAGGTATGTATTGTCCCGGCTTGCTACAGTGGTTGAGGGAATAACAACATTCCTTTCTCCACAGCAAGTTGCATGATGTAGCTGGTCAGTCAGCGGCCGCCCAGTGCACTGCACATAGTAAATGTTGAAGGATGAGTGTAAGAAGCTGTCATTCCAGGGTGGCATACCTCTGTGAGCAATTGTGCCAAAAATCTATATCTTTTCAAGTTTCCAGTCAGTACATGATCAATACATATTTAACATATTTATTGAGTACCTCCTATTTTGTTGTCTACAGTATGACACTGCCCTGCCTGTGCTACAGTGCCACAATAAAATCTAGGTCTGCCATTGCCATTCTTTCTGAATGCTACTTAAAATGCTGCACTCTTGCCGGGCGGTGGTGGTGCACGCCTTTAATCCCAGCACTTGGGAAGCAGAGGCAGGCGGATTTCTGAGTTGGAGGCCAGCCTGGTCTACAGAGTGAGTTCCAGGACAGCCCGGGCTACACAGAGAAACCCTGTCTCGAAAAACCAAAAAAAATAAAAAATAAATAAAATTTAAAAAATGCTGCTGCACTCTTACCACAAGAATACACAAGCATGCGCGCACACACAGACACACACACACTTCCTCCCCACAGCCTTGTCTCTCTCTTTGTATTTCAGGATGTCTAACATATCAGAAGACGGAGCCCCAGAGTGGCCTGTGACTCAAGTCAGCTGCCCTCCCCAGACAGAACTTTGGGCCTCTTTGGAAGCCTAGGTTAAGCAGCTTGTTCTGACAACTCTTCCACAAGACCCCATGATCCCATCACCACTGCAATCTGGGAACGGACTAAGTGTCCCCACCTCCCAGGTGAGGGACTAAGCCTCAACAGGTGCTAATAAGTTCATTTCCCTTTATGCTTCTCCACACATCTGACCATGTTCCTGTTTTAACTGTGTAAAGCTAATATGGCTTGTCCTGTATCCGAGATTTAGTGGAGAGGGATAAAAGAGGATAAAGGAATATACCAAGCACTGACTTGAGCAATTTACATAAGAACTGGAACAGATATTTTTATTCTTATTTTATAGATAAGAAAAATCGAGATTACATAAAGTTTACCAAAAAACTACTTGATTAATGCCAGATCCAGGATTTACACTAGATGTTTAGTTCCAGTGTCTGCATTTGTTTCTTGTCAGTTTTAAGGATGTTTAATAAATTTTATAATTAAAGGAAAATGACTAACTTCTACTTCCTGTTTTTCTTCCACTCTTGCCCCTAGGAGGTATGCCCCGGTCCTCAAAGTTGGACGCCTTCTTGTCACTTTGGGCGCGGGGGTTGCAGGTGTGTGCAACAGCTTCCACTTTCCGGTCAACCGGAACCTTTCCCAGAGCGGCTGCTGCTGTGTGGGTCCTGCCTCGGCGGAGTTCCTGGGAGTGGTGCCCGACCAGAGTGGCGGCTACGTTATCCAATAGGAAGGGATATTATTGACTCAGAAGCCAATGAGGAGCCTGGTGAGGAAGAAGCGGTGATCTGAGCATGCAGGTACCGACTTGAGGCAGCATGGGTCTCTGTCTGAGGTGGCGCCGACTCGTGTTCCCACTCCCAGAGTTCTGCCGCTGCGAGCTCCACACAGTGCGTGAGGTACGCCAAGCTCCCAACCATCTAGCCCAGCAGAGTCCAAGGGGGCAGGCTGTCCAGCCTCCCCCGGACCCTGCTGCCCCACTCGGAAATGTGCGGTCCCTTTGAATCCCCAGTTTAAGACCTAGTGTCACCCAGTCCCCACCTTAGAACCATGGGTTCTTCTTAAACACCCATAACCCCTACTACCCCATTCCGGAGTAGTGGAAATAAGCACCGCGATACCTCCTAACGTGCCTTTCCCTTCAGGCCTCTGTACCAACTTCTCCACATTGGTTGGCAGAACGATTTGGCCTTTTTGAGGAGCTATGGACTGCTCAGGTGAAAAAGTTAGCAAGTATAACACAGAAGAAAGCCCGGACTATTAAGATATCACTTCCTGAAGGCCAGAAGGTAGATGCTGTTGCGTGGAACACAACCCCTTACCAACTTGCCCAAAAGATCAGGTATCAAGCCATCCTCTACCTATAAGAATTATCTTTTTATCCTTTTCTGCACCCGGTCAGGAAAAGAAAGCATCTTTTTGTTTGTTTACATTTTTTCTTTTTCTTTATTTCCCATTAGAAAGGTGTAGTCTTTGGGCAGGGAGAAGGTTAGGGTTGGGGTTCAGTCAGTCATTTAATTGATTGCCATACAAGCATAAGGACCTGAGACCTGAATTTGATCTTGCAGTCCACATAGTGGAAGGAAACTGACTCCTAAAAATTGTCCTCTGACCCCCCCCCACACACACACACACTGCAGCATGTGTGCCCCACCCATAAATAAATGAAATAATAGTTTCCGGTTAAAAATAAAAAGGGTGTGGTGACATGTGCTTGTAATCCCAGAACTGGATAGGCAGAGACAGGCAGATCCTAGCACTATCTCACCAGCCAGCCTAGCCTGCTGGAGGTGCTCCTTGCCAAAGAGAGACCCTGTTCTAAAGACATGATTGTTGACTCTGAAAGAAGAATACACACCTACTCCTCCAGAAAAGCATCTTTTTAAGAGAAAAAAAATTCTTTTGGCTGGGTGTGCACATCCTTGTCCAAATGCTCACTTGTGTGCCTCTGTATGTCCACACAAATGCAAGCTACAATGTATATGTGGAGAGCAATGAACAACTTTTGGTTTTTCAAGACAGGGTTTCTCTGTGTAACCCTGGCTGTCCTGGAACTTACTCTGTAGACCAGGCTGCCTCGAACTCAGAAATCTGCCTGCCTCTGCCTCCCAAGTGCTGGGATTAAAGGCGAGCCCACCGCTGCCCAACTCAAAGAACAACTTTTAGGAGTGAGTTCTTTCCTTCCACTATATGGATCCCAGGGATTGAACTCAGTTCATCACACCTGGGAGCAAGCACCTGTACCAGCTCACAAACATTTTGGGCACCCCAACTTTGAGCTGTCTTGATCCTTTTGCCTCCACTTCCTGGGTTCTAAGATTATAGGTGTGCATCACCATTTCTAGTTTATATAATGTTGGGAATCAAACCGAGGTTTGTTTTTTTTTTTATTTTTGGTTTTGTTTGTTTTCATTTTGGTTTTTTTCATCTAAATAAGCACTCTCCTGAGTGAGGTCTTCTGCCCCTACCTTTTTTTTTTCTTTAGTTTAGTTTAAAAGAAAAACTTCCAGAGCAGGCACACCGTAAATCTCGGCAGCTGCCTTGAATAGAACAAGAAGAAAAGAAGGTAAAGCCATGCTGTTTTAAGTTGTTGTGGAGGTCAGAAAAAGTAAAGAGAGTAAGAAAAACTGTGCCTTTTTAACTCCGGCCATAGAGGAGTGCTGAGACCCAGCCACACTTTGTGGTGGCTTCCAAAAGACACCACTTCACACAAGGTCTCTGCTTCACACTCCCTCACTCCAGCCTGGCCTTGAATTTAGGAAAACTCTCCTCTTAGGCCTTCCAAGTGCTGAGATTACAGGTGTGAGCCACTTTATTTGGATAGCCCTTCTTGCCAAGCCTGGTGCTACAGGCCTGTAATCTTAACATTCAGAAAGTGGAGACAAAAGATTCAGAATTCAGGGCCAGCCTGGGCCATACAGCAAGACTTGTCTTTAAAATGGAGGGTGAGGGCTTTTTCTTGAGGATTTATCTTTATAGTTTCAGAGTTTCCTTCCCAATGGATACATTTCAAAAAGAAATAGTAAGTCTTACTGCTCTGGAAACGTATTTCCACTTGGCAAATTAGAGTTGCTGAGAGAGATCAGCCTTGGGCCCTGGGATTGTAACACTCTGTCTTCTTCCCACTACCCTCCTACTGCTACAGTTTAACACTGGCTGACACTGCAGTGGCTGCTGAAGTAAATGGAGAACTTTACGATCTGGACCGACCCTTGGAGACAGACTGTCACCTCAGATTTCTGACATTTGATTCCCCTGAGGGCAAAGCAGTAAGTTTCTCCCATATGGTGAGCACAGTGCCTAATTATCTGATGGATCTTTAAATAGGAAAATTTAATTGTTCTTTTGCTTCACTTTCTCAATTCAAAAGTGGGAAGGAGACTTATCACAGATTGATTATTCCTGACAATCCTAGAAAGCCTTGATGAAGGCTTTTATTTAGCATTGGTCTACTAAGCAAATACCGTGCATGCTAGTGAAAGGGGGAGAAAACCTGAGAAATAGGATAGCATGTCTATTCAGCCTCGTAGTGCACACAGTGTAAATCATCCGTGATGGCTTAGTTCTCATGGGTTCCATAACTGAGCACAAACACAGGGCCTTTCACGTCATTTGTTTCATGTCAGCTCAAGCATCATAAACTTTGTTTATTAGAATCCAGAAAAATGTGTTTGTCATCTAAATGTGAATAGTGAATCAATCCAAGAATAGTCCCATCACAGTAGATTCCTGGAACAGAAAACAATGGCACTAAGGCAAAACAGAATGCAGGGTTAGCTACTGGGTGAGGCCCTGGTTTGTAGCAACAACACACAGCAAGATCAGCAGCAGCAAAACCGGAAGCCTAAGGAACTGTAGGTTGTGGTTTTGTTGAGCTTTCCCACCAGCCAGCATATCCAATTAGAACCACGTGTTTTTTATAAGTAACATACACTGAAGCCCTGAAGCTCACAGGAGCAGCAAAGGCCAACAGCCTGACCTCCTGGTCCAGGGAACACAGGGTGTGTAGGGCGGACCCACACTTCCACTCAGTAGAGAAGAAACAATACTGGCGGTCTGCTTTCTGTAAATGTTTTTTATTTGAGGCTGGAGAGATGACTCAGCAGTTAAGAACACTAGCCATTCCTTTAGAGGACCAGGGTTCAATTCCCAGCACCCACATGGCAGCTTATAACTGTCTGAAACTCCAGTTTCAGGGGATCCACGGCAGCAGGCATGCATGTCATGCACATACCTGTGTAGGAAGGCAAAATACCCATACATATAAATTATATATATATACACACACATATACATATGTGTGTGTATATAATCTATACATATGTGTGTGTGTATATATATATAATCTTTTTTTTTTTTTTTAATTTTTGTATACATGTGAGCGCCTGCATGTGTTATGTGTTTACATGCATGCCTGGTGCCCTTAGAGTCTACAAGAGGGTGTCAGATCCCAGGAAATCAGAGTTATAGGTGGTACTCAGAACCAAAACTGGGTCCTCTGCAAGAACAAGTGTTCTTAACCATTGGCCCATCTCTCCAGCCCCCATTTGAAACACCTTTTTACTATTTATAGAACTCATCTTCAGACATCTAGGTTCTCTGTTCTGTGGCAGTCAGTCTTAAAACAACCAACAGCCTCTCTGAGAAAAGCATCAGAGCTGGTACTTAACAGAGGTTGATGAGCTCAGACTTGTTCTTGTGAATCCAGGTGTTCTGGCACTCCAGTGCCCATGTTCTGGGTGCAGCAGCTGAGCAACATCTGGGTGCTGTTCTCTGCCGGGGTCCAAGTACAGACTCTGGCTTTCACCATGATTTCTTTCTGGGAAAAGAACGGTAAGCAGTCCAAGAAAGGAGATTGATTCTGGGGTGGTTTCTGGGGTCTTGAAGCAACCTCAGTTTAGAGAAGAAGCTAAGAGATCTTCTAGGCTCCAAACAGAAACTTCCATCCCTTCTCCAAGTTCTCCCAGTGTGTCTCTCTTCTGTCTCTGTGCTGAAATTCACCTTCTCTAGTCTTCATGAATTGAAGTGTTACCTCACCCTCATTACTGTTGTTCACCTGGCATTCCTCTCTCAACATGCACTCTCTCCCCTTCCCTCCCTCCCTTCCTCCCTCTCTTTCTCATTTTGTAGCCCAGGCTGTTCTTGAACTCATGATCCTCCTGCCTTTCCTATAGAGTGCTTGCTGAAGATGAGCAAGGGCCTGAGTTCAATCCCCAGCACCGTACACACAGAAAATCTACACTTACTTTCCTATTTATGTTTTCTCTGAGTTTGTCTTTGCCAGTAATTACAGATTTGTCAGAGGTCAGGACTTTACTCCCTAGTTAACATGTCATCATTCACGGGTTGTCTCTGAAGAAGCAAGCTGGTGAACTCCCTCTTCCAGGACAGTCCGCAGTGCAGAGTTGCCCGTTTTAGAGCAGATTTGCCAGGAGATCATAGCTACTGCACAACCTTTCCGAAGGCTAGAGGCTTCCCGGGATCAGCTTCGACAGCTCTTCAAGGTGAATTGGCAGTGTGTGAGAGAGGGGGACTTGATAAGGTTTGAAGGAAAGGGTGACTGATGCCCAGTGTGTCCTAGGGACTTCACAGTGCCTGTCTGCCCTTTTCTAGGATAACCACTTTAAGCTTCATCTGATCGAGGAGAAAGTGACAGGCACAACGGCAACAGTGTATGGGTGAGCCTTGTCCAGGGAAGAACGCAGGGTGACGACAGATGAGCCATACTGCTCCAGAAAACAAAATGGGAGAAGGGGTTTGCTTTTGTCTGCCATTGCTCTGTCAGAAAGAGCAATGACAACACCTCTCAATACCTCTTCTGTCAATTGAAGCCCTCAAAGGGAGAAAAGGAAACAGGAGAGCCTGGAAATGACTGACTGGCCTCCTTCTCTCAGGTGTGGTATGTCGGTTGACCTGTGCCAGGGCCCCCGTCTTCGGCACACTGGACAGATTGGAGCACTGAAGCTTCTCACGGTGAGTCATGGGGTTTGGGCTAGGACGGTTACCTGTTACCACAGGAGAGAGCTAGAGAGTGGAAAGGGTGGTCCTTTCTCTCCTAGCCCCTCTCTGCTTTCATGGCTAATGAGGGAATTTTAGAAAAAGAAGGTTTTCTCCATTTTGGAATTTCAAGGTGTCATGGGAGGTACTGAGTTTCACGGTAGATACTGGAGCCCCTGCCAGGGACCAGAATTCAATTTAGACTCTGAAGTCTGGATCTGCAGACTTCATTAAAGGAAATAAAGCAGGAGACCATGAGCAGGCTGGACAGGGTCCTACGTGGTTGGTGACACTGTTGACAGATACTAAGGAAAGCACCCAAGGCACGGGTGTGTCTTCCCTGAAAGTGCTGTTCCTAGACAGTTACTGGATGGGCTGGAAGCTAGCAGGAGACAGATGGATATGTAGGAAAAAACCTGAAAACTCAGCCATCTGCAGTCTGATTCTGCCACCAGTCAGGTGTGCAGCTTTGGCCAAATCTCCTTACCTGTTGTTTGTATCTATAAAACAAGACTGACTATTCCTGTAGCACTGGTAAAGCCACACCATAGAAACAAAGCTAACTAGCACAGACAAGACTGTTTAAGGGAAAGGCTATAATTTGTGAGTTCGTTCAGGGCAGCCGTATGGCCTATGATTCCCAGCACTTGGGATATGGAGGCAGAAGACTAGGAGTTCAAGGTCCTCCTTGAGTGATACAGCAAGTTGAGGTCAGCTGTCACTGTTTGAGACCCTGTCTTAAAACATCAGCAAAGGTTCTTAGTAATATTGGATTTTTTGTTTGGTTGGTTGATTTTGGTTAGTTTTTGGGTTTTGGTTTTTGAGACAGTGTTTCCCCCTGTGTAGCCCTGGCTGTCCTGGAATTTGCTTTGTAGACCATCTGACCTCAAACTCACAGAGAGCCAACTGCCTCTGACAAGTGCTGGGGTTAAAGGCTTGCACCACCACACCAGGCTCTTACTAATACTCTTAAAGAGCAAGCAGAGGCATTTGAATTTCATATAGCTAGGATTAGTGTGTGGTGTGGAAGATTGACTTTCCTAGCAGCTGTATAGAATATTGAGAAAGAATGGTGGACAGGCTGACATTTGACCATAGTTTAGTTTTTCTTCTAACAAGTCATTAATTAGGAGATAGAACTAAACATAAGAGACAAGGGTCCAGAGGGCAGTGAGAATGTAAAGAAAAAGATGGCTGTGTGACCTCATACACACACACACACACACACACACACACACACACACACACAACACACACGACATGATCCAGGTAAGATGCAATCCTATGGGTACTGATGGTAGGAAGAGTAATGAGGTGAACTGATATTCACATACACACACTCGTATACAAGACATGATCGAGGTAGCCCAAGGAGGAACATGCAATCCTGTGAGTATGGGTGTTAAGAAAAATAATGAAGTGAACTGACCTTCAGGTGGTGACCTCTGAACTGAGAGTATCAGAGACTTGACAGGAGAGCCAGTGCCTCCAGTCTGCTTCATCTTCCCTTTGACTCCCTCTGTCTTCACAGAACTCCTCAGCCTTGTGGAAGTCCTCGGGAACGCCTGAGACACTGCAGAGGGTATCAGGAATTTCTTTCCCCAAGGCAGAGTTACTGAGGAATTGGGAAGCTCGAAGGGAGGAAGCAGAGTTAAGAGACCACAGACGCATCGGGAAGGTACAGGGCACAGAAGAGCGGAAAGGGTGGTGGAGGGTGAGGGCAAGCAAATGTGATCTGGTCTTCAGTTGGGTTCTTATCTTGACTTTTGTTTCAGTTTTGATCTTTTTAGACAGGTCTCACGTAGACTGGGCTGGCTTCCTGCTATAGCTGAGAATGACCCAAGCCCTTGACCTTCCTCCCAAGTACTAAGATTAAGGTTCAAACAACCACACCTGGTGGAAGAGTGTGATTGTAATCTGCAGAAGGTTCAGACAAGGGAGCTCTGTTACTTGTGTCTATAGTTCCAGAGCCCTCCCCCACTTGAATGACAGGTCACATTCTTTCCCCAGGAACAAGAGCTCTTCTTCTTCCATGAACTGAGCCCTGGAAGCTGCTTTTTCTTGCCACGAGGGACAAGAGTCTATAATGCCCTGGTGGCTTTCATCAGGGTAAGGAGGACTTGAGTCTAGGGGACAGGGATGGAGACCAGGATGTTTGAGTTTGGCTCAAGCATCCTGGCATGTACCTAGAGTCCCAGCACCAAGAGACTAAAAAAGAAGGATCATGAGTTTGAGGACAGCCTGTGCCATATAGTGATCCTGTCTCAAAGGAATCAAGGGAGTAGGGAGTGAGAGCACAGGTCTTAGAGTCCTGGTGACTTTTAACAAGCTCTTCCTGTGGTGCGGTCTGTGGAGAGGTGGCTTAGAGCATCCGCGTGGTATTTAGTAGCTTTTGGCTTTGGTCAGCATGGCCTGAACCCCCGAGAGAATCACAAAGCTTTTATCTCCTCTGCTTCCAGTTAGGTTTGACATTTGATGTCTGTATCCACCTTTGCAGGCTGAGTATGCCCGCCGCGGTTTCTCAGAGGTGAAAACTCCCACGCTGTTCTCTACAAAACTCTGGGAACAGTCAGGGCACTGGGAGCATTACAGGGCAGACATGTTTTCCCTGAAGCCCCCAGGCCCTGATGGTGTTGACAACTCCCAGAGTGGCCATCCTGCCAGGTGTCCCAAAGACACGCTTGCTCTAAAGCCCATGAACTGCCCTGCACACTGGTAAGTTGGGAGCCAGGAGGCCCAGCTCCTCCTGGGGCTGGGATACAGGTCACCAAGTGTAAAGTAATAGAAAGCACTTTGGAGCTGGGCGAGGTGGCGCACGCCTTTAATCCCAGTATTCTAGGCAGAGGCAGGCAGATTTCTGAGTTTGAAGCTAGCCTGGTCTACAGAGCTAGTTCTAGGACAGTTAAGGCTACAAAGAGAAACCCTGTCTCAAAAAATCAGAAAGGAAGGAAAGAAGAGAACGAACCTTGGAAAGAATATTGAGGCATCTAATTTGGGCCTTGAATCTATGTCTAGTAGATTCAAGTTTAGCCAAGTGAATTTTGGGAAATTATTCTATTTCTTGGGCATTTGTGTTCTTCAGTAATGTCAAGGCTGTGTACCCATCACAGAGGATGGATGGACAGTAAATGATGCCTACCATGGTGTGACTAATAGGTTAACTCTTTTTTTTTCTAGACAGGGTCTTACTATGTAGCCCTGGCTAGCCCCAGACTCACTGCATAGCCCATGCTGGTCTCAAACTCTGAGGAGAACATGCTGAAAGAGACAGGGTGACAGCCAGGATGGCAGAGGGATGGATACTCAGTGTTAGGTGTGTAGGGACATAGCCGTAATCTCAGGACTGCGGAGGCAAAGGCAGAAAGATCATGAGTTTGAGACCAGCCTAAGCTACGTAGCCAAGGCTATACACTAAGGCCAGGGCTCCTTTTCCCTGTGGCCCTAATCTGTTTTCATCAACCTCAGCCTGATGTTTGCCCACCGGCCCAGATCCTGGCGGGAGCTGCCTGTACGACTGGCAGATTTCGGAGTCCTGCATCGGGCTGAGGCCTCTGGCAGTCTGGGAGGATTAACAAGGCTGTGGCGCTTCCAGCAGGACGATGCTCACATCTTCTGTGCACCCAATCAGGTGGTTTTCCTTGCTCTTCAGAAGTGTCAACTTTCTTTGCCTTTTTTTAAAAGACAGGGTCTAGTGTAGTCCAGGCTGGCCTCAGATGTACTTCATAGTTGAGGATGACCTTTGACTTATGGTCCTTCTGCCTCAGCTCCTGAACAGTGAGATTTCTGGTGTGTGCTACCATGCCTGCTGTATACAGTGCTAGAAGTCAAACCCAGGACTTCAAATGTGCTAGTCAGGCATTATACCAACCAAGCTCTGTCCACAGCCCCAGTTGCCTTCTTTATACTGTAGTATAGCTACCCCTCTGGTTTTCCTGTTTTCCCCCAAAACTACCCATCCCTTTTGATTTCTAGTTGGCATACAGCTAACATCCTGACTTCCTGTCTCCAGCTAGAAGCAGAGATCCGGGGCTGCCTTGATTTTCTCCGGTCTGTTTACTCTGTTCTTGGTTTTTCCTTCCACCTGGCTTTATCTACCCGACCATCTGGCTTCCTAGGGGAGCCCAGCCTATGGGACCAGGCTGAACAGGTGAGCAAGAGAAAGGGAAGCGAGGCAGATAAACCCATCTCTAGGGGAGAGCAGGGGATAGGTAGCAAGGTCTTCAGAAGGCATAAGCTATAGGTGTAAGTTTTCATGGAGCAGCAGGTTACCCTACTCATTAGTTTCCTTACATGTTCCTCTCGTCTTGTGCCCTCTAAGGTCCTACAACAAGCCTTGGAGGAGTTTGGAGAACCCTGGGACCTCAACCCTGGAGATGGGGCTTTCTACGGACCTAAGGCAAGCTGGAACCAAACCTGAGAGTTGTATTTAGTTATCTTGCTTTATTAAGTTATATCTACAAAAAATTGTTTTAAAACCTGTGTAGGAGCCAGGCAGTGGTGACATATACCATTAATCCCAGCACTTGGGAGGCAGTCAGAGGTAGATCTCTGATTTCAAAGTTAGCCTGGTCTCAAATAAATAAATAAAAGATCTATCTATAGCTATGCACAGTATGCACACCTTTAATCCCAACAGCATAGGCAAGTGGATCTCTGTGAGTTCAAGACCAGCCTGATACCATACATGGTGAATTCCAGGCTGGCTAGCCACACAGAGAGACCTTATTTCAAAAACAACCAACTTTGGAACCTGTATGGTGTAAGGCAAGAACCAATTCCCAAAGTTGTCCTCCGCCTTCTATGTTTTCACTCCATACACATACACACAAAGTAAATAAATGTAAAAAAGTAATAATGATAATTTAAAATATAGATAACCAATATAGCTGGGTGGTGGCGACACAGGTTTTAATCCCTGAGTTCGAGGCCAGTCTGGTCTAGAGAGCAAGTTCCAGGACTCCCAGGGCTACACGGAGAAACCCTGTTTCGAAAACCAAAAATAATGATTTATATTTATATTAATATATATATATATATAAAAAATATATATATATACACACACACACACACAAGAGAGAGAGAGGAGAGAGAGAGAGAGAGAGAGAGAGAGAAGGGCGGGCAAGAGAAATAGATAGAAATCTTGTTACACACCTATAATCCCAGCACTCAGGAGACTAAGACAGGAGAATGTGAATTCAAAGCCAAACTGAATCACATAACAAGACCTTGTTTGAAAATACTAAGGGAAAAAAGAATTCTGTCTCTTAAAAAGTCAAGAGCTGGAAAGATGGCTCAGTGGCTAAGAGCACTGACTGCTCTTCTAGAGGTCCTGAGTTCAATTCCCAGCAACCACATAGTGGCTCACAACTATCTGTAATGGGGTCTTATGCCCTCTTCTGGTGTGTCTGAGGACAGCTACAGTGTACTCATCATATATATAAAACAAGTAAAAGTCTTTAAAAAAAAAAAAGTCAAGAGTTGGGGGCCTAATGTGATGGTTCACTGCATGCTTTAATCACAGCACTTAAATCTTGGGAGGCAGATGCAAGTAGATCTCTGTGAGTTCAAGGCCAACTTGGTCTATATATCAAGTTCCAAACCAGCCAGGGCCACATAGTGAGACCCTATTTAAAAAATCAGATTCGGCTCATCTCAGTTGGAGATGGCTTAATGGTGAAGTGCATCCGCCGCTCTTGCAGAGGATCTGGGTCTGATGCCCAGCACCCACATCAGGCCGTTCACAGCTGTCTAACTACAGTGCCATGTAATCTGTCATCCCCTCCCAGCTTCCATGAGCACACAACTACAGTGCATGCACACACACGCTAAAGATAACACATTTTTTTTTTGGCTTTTGTGTTTGTTTTTTAAGGCAGGGTTTCTCTGTGTAGCCCTGGCTGCCCTGGAACTCACTCTGTAGACTAGGCTGGCCTCGAACTCAGAGATCCACCTGACTTTTTCCCCGTGAGTGCTGGGATTAAAGGCATGTGCCACCACTGCTGAGCAAGATGCTGCTTTATTAAAACGGGGCTGTAGAGATAGTTCTGAGTTAAGAGGGCTTGCTGTACAAACCATGAGGACATGAGTTTGGAACCCAGCATCCACTTAGTAAACTCACCGTGGCCCCATGATTGCCTGTAACCCCATTGGTGTAAGTCTTAAGAGATAGGAACCATGCAAACTGCTAGCCTAGTGGGGAGAAAACCCCCAGTTTCAGGGAGAGACCCTGCCTGCCTCAGGTTCTTCTGTTGCTGTGATCAGATACTCTTGATAAAGCACCTTAAGGGAGAAAGGGTCTATTTTGGCTCACAGGTCAGGGTTTAGCCCCGCTGAAGCTGGTGGCCTCACTGCACCCCCACAGGAACAAAGAATAATGGATGGACCCAGGGCACTAACTCTTTTCTCCACTTTATACATTCCAGGCCTCCTCATAGGAAATGACCCCACACATAGTTAACCTAATCAGAATCCCCCACAAGCATGGTTAGAGGCCTATCTCCTAGATGAGTCTAGATCCTGTCAACAGTCGACACTAACCATTACACTGCCTCAAGGGAATAAGGCCAGAGAACAAGAGAAGACACAGGACACACGGCTCTAGCCTCATGTACCTGTGTATGTATACTCACATAGAGCAACTGATAAATAAAAGGGAAATGGGTCGTGTGGTTGACAGAATCAGGTAGAGTTCCAGATCAGCCAGAGCAGGTGTAACAGGGTCCCACCCAGACAGTCAGATACTGATGTGGGGCACAGATAGGCAGACCAGAATCTGATGACCTCTGGGCCTTGAACTCTCTCTTACAGTTCTGGGGCCAAAAGCTAATGGCTTCTAGGAATGACCTGCTGATAGCAGCAGGGGGAAATATACTTAGTTACTTGAGTTCTTGTCTCCTTTCTTTGACTAAGGACCCCTCACTGGCCAGGTGAGAGGCTCAGAGTTCATTAACTCTTCATGAGTCAGACAGAAAAGGAAAGTAAGAAAGAAAGTCAGGCACACACAGACACACACATACCGGGTGAAGCAGGAAAAGGCTACACCACCACTTTATTGTTGTTCTTAGTTTTTATACTTTCTCTAAAAAATTACATATAGAACAATCAGGATAAATGATGACATAGTTTTCTAAGCACTTTTACTTTCCATGAGTTCATAGTAAGTTTAAGGCTATAGTTCATGTCATAGATTGATAAGGTGAGTTACAGCAGAATTGTTTACATGTCTTTCCATTAAGACTAGTACCTGACTGAAAAAGAAGAAAAAAAAAAAAGATTAGTACCTGACTAAACATTCATTATATGTTCCTAGTTCCATGAGTTCATTATAAGTTTAAAGCAATTTTTATGTCACAAGTTAGCACAGTTTTGTCAAGAGACAAATCAGCTGCCTTGTGTCTTATTATTTTGAAGTTTATATAGATAAACTAGCCCATCATTTATTTTCTGTCCTTGCACCTACAATAAATTGTCTGTTCCCAATTTATGACCTTTAGTTACTAGATACTGGCCTCATTCCTAACCTAGAAGGAATGTTTTCCTTGATCGTAAATTTGTTCCAAGCCTGTTTTCTTTTCTTAGTATAATCAGCTCATGACACACTAAGGTTTACAGAGCTTTTTGCAGCTTTTATTCTTTCTTTAGGGGGCTTGAGATTACTTGTATCGATTTAGGAATTCTATAAAATCATTATCAGGAATTATGAAATCATCAATTCATCTACACAGCATTACTATTTAAAAGTACACTTTCATGGACGCAGGGCATCCAAAGGTGGTTGGTGCGCCGTGAATCTAGGCATTAATAGACAGGAAGGTATTTCGCAGCGAAGGCACCTGGCGATGAGTCTCTTTAAGGACTATCACAGAGCACCCGCCGCACCATACAAAATGTGAATATCATAGAAAATTCTTTGCATGCTTTAGCTTTCTTAGATGGTTTGACCCCAGAGAACAAGAGAGAGAAAGAGAGAGGAACAGGAATAGATCAATTAAGCAAGCATGACCCGAGAAGAGTATGAAATCCTTAAGGAAGCCAGGCATAGGCGCACCCTTTATCCCAGCACTGGGAGGCAAGAGCAGGCGCATTTCTGTTCGAGGTCTCTGATTAAGAGTGAGTTCCAGGAAGCAGGGCTACACGAGAAACCAATCTCAAAAAACAAAACAAAAAATAAAATTTAAAAAGATCCCTAAGGAGAACTTGGCAAGGGGTGCAGGGACCAGTGAATCTTACTGAAGCCATGGTCAGCTCTGTTGCTTCCTGAGTGATTCAGGCTAAGGACAGAGAGAGTTGTACTCAATCTGAGAGCAAAACAAAAGAAATTAGGGAACTAGAGAATATTAGAGCTGAGTAGGGCAGTGACCAGGGATGGGACTGGGGATGGGAAAGGGGCTGCAGAGTGTTCATAGGCTTGTCAGCTGCAAGAGAGTGTCAGATCGACACCGAGGGAGGTGACAGGGTGCAGTGCAGCATAGGCGAGGTATAGGTCTCAGGAAGAACTCAGGGAATTAAGAGGCTGGGGTATGGATAGTCCCTCATTATTAGGTGAGAGGAAGGAAGGAGTATTGGCCGACTGGGTGACACGGCTCTGGAGTAAAGGAGATTGGCTGTTGAAACTAATGAAAGCTGTTGGGTGCGATTCTCTCCCTCCTCCCATCTTCTCTAGATTGATGTGCACCTCCACGACGCCCTCGGTCGGCCCCATCAGTGTGGGACAATCCAGCTGGACTTCCAGCTGCCACTGAGATTTGACCTACAGTACAAGGGGTACAGAACCTGCCGCGGCCTCTCTGCCTTTGACTGCTCCTCACACTGAGCCAGCCCTCCACACCCTACCCCATCAGAGATGGTTCTTGGTAACAGGAAGTGATTTGGGCTGCTCAGGTTGTGGCACTTTCACCCTTCACTCACTCCCCTTCTCCTCCCAAGGCCAGCGGGGGCCCCAGAGTGTCCGGTCCTTATTCACCGAGCAGTGCTTGGTTCTGTGGAAAGGCTGTTGGGAGTGCTGGCAGAAAGCTGTGGGGGGAAATGGTGAGTCACTGGACACCAGAGTTCTGCTCTTCTCTCCAGCCAGAGAGTGCATGCCTTGGGTTCCGACCTTCTTATCTTGTGTATTCCCTTTTCAGATCTCCCTACAGCTACACCTATGCCTGATGGCTAAAGCCAAAATGAGTAATTTCCTGCCCCTGTTTCCTGCCAACAGGCCCCTGTGGCTCTCCCCGCTCCAGGTGGTGGTCATCCCTGTGAGGACAGAGCAAGAGGAATATGCCAGGCAGGTGAGTGGAGAGCAGAATTGGGGACAGCAGGGCATCTGCCATGTACCCCTGATGAGAGAGAGGCTCTGCAGGGGAGTGGGAAGGGCCTGAGAGGCAGCTTTCCCAGGTGCTACACATTTTCCATCTAAAAATTGAATTCAGCCTTGGCGTCATAGTGAGACCCTTTTTAAATAATTACGGGTAAGCCTGGAGATGTAGGTCAGTTGGTCGTAGATTTACCTAGTATGCAGAAAGCAGTGCATTCAGTCCCCAGCACCACATGAGCCTGCAATCCTAGCACTTGGCAGGCCGAAGCAGGAGCATCAGAAAAGTTTACGTTTGTGCACAGGTACGTAGCCTGAGCTGCATGAGGTTGTCTTTCTAAAAACTTAAGAATATGGATGGACAGCAGGGCGGTGGTGGCGCACACCTTTAGTCCCAGCACTTGGGAGGCAGAGGCAGGCGGATTTCTGAGTTCAAGGCCAGCCTGGACTACAGAGTGAGTTTCAGGACAGCCAGGGCTACACAGAGAAACCCTGTCTCGAAAAACCACAAAAAAAAAAAAAAAGAATATGGATGGACTAGAGTTAAACAGCTGGTTGGGTAGATGGGCGCCTAATAGCAGACAGAGCCCAGAGAATAATTGAGGGTTCATTTTCTGTGAGAAGCACACAAAAAGGTTTTAGGTCAGGGATGGGAAGGAGGCCTCAGTGTCTCAGAAAAGAGGCAGTCAGCCAGCTTCTCTGGTGAGACAAGCAACTGAGGAAGAAGAGTGGCCGGCCGGCATAGCTCAGGCTTACATTCAGATTTACCCATCACCAAATCTGTTCCTAGGTGCAACAGTGCCTGCAGGCTGCAGGACTTGTGAGTGATCTCGATGCGGACTCTGGACTGACCCTCAGCCGGAGAGTCCGTCGGGCCCAGCTTGCCCACTACAATTTTCAGTTTGGTAAGAGGGTTAGGTTAGCCTTAGACCTCAGAGCCCCAAACTCTGCATTCTCTGTATTAAGTCTATTGTTTAACACTGTGTTCCTTGAATTGGGACTCATTACCTGGGCTGGGTAGGAGCCTGACTAATCTGCCTGCCTTCCATTGCTCCTTCCCACAACCTACTCCATCCCTCAGAACAGTTTTCTTCTTGTTAACCCTACTCTAGGGTGTTTCTGTAAGTTAATTAACCAGGCCAGCGTCAAAGAGGAAGGAACAGGAGAGGGTTAAGAAGGTATCGGTTGAAGCCCGGCATGGTAGGCACACCTGTAATCCCAGGATTTGGCAGGTACAGGCAGGAGGGCCAAAAGTGTGAAGCCACTGTGTGCTCTATGTAGCAAGAGAGCGGGGCGTGCTGCTCTGTGGTGGAGCGCTTGCCTCCATTGAGTTTGATCCCAGCACCAAAACCAATCAAGGCATTAATTAATTGCCTTGTTTATTGTTATGTGGGTGGAGCCAGCTCTAGGGGACAAGAAAGGCCTTAAGGAAGGAAGTTGCTCCTGGCTGTTGAGCCTCTGAAGGCAAGAAGCAGAAACTCCCAGCCAGAACGCCCGCCCGACTGGGGCATCACACTTGCGGGTTGCCTTGCCAGCACGGAGAGCAAGCTGCGCCATAGCCCCGCCCTGTTGTTTTCCGCTTCCTGTGCTGTACCCCTCCCCCTCGGTCACACACAGTACAGTTTTTCTTTGTGTGTAGCTCTCCATGTTTGTCTTTGACTGACTCTAATTATCTCCTAACCCTGGGCTCCTGACCTGCAGTGATAAGGCCGGTAGAGCCTGGACCATTCCTTATCGCCTCAGAATGGACAGTCAGCAGCAGGGCAAGCGCAGCTAAGCGTGTGCTTTAGCCACGTCTAGACTCTGCTCCTACCCTTCCTAAAGATTCAGGAGTTTGAAGTTTCTGCAAAGCAAAAGGAAACAACCCATAGGGCGACTTTTCCTTGGGTTTGCGCATCTTTCCTCTTCCTGCAGTGGTTGGCCAGAGAGAGCAGAGTCAAAGGACAGTGAACATACGCACTCGAGATAACCGGCAGCTCGGGGAGCGAGGCCTCACCGAGTCTGTGCAGAGACTGCTGGAATTACAGGACGCCAGGGTCTCCAATGCAGAAGAAGTGTTCTGAGTGATGTCCACTGGTGATGTACAGACTCATGAGAGCCATCCATCCCTTTCCACAGGACACTATCCCACCTGGTAGCCCAGCATGTCCCCGAGCCCTCAGAACTGCTCCCTGAAAATAGACATGATGTAGGGCTCCCACAGGGAGGAATGCTGTATGCCTAATAGACCGAGAATACAAAATAAACTTGAAGCCAAGGCTGTGCCTTCATCTGACTCTGAATGCTTTGTCTCCCTCTTCCCCAGACCTGAGGCAAAGGGATATTGAGGACTCTAACCAGCAAGGGAGCTGCCCCAGGCAGCCATCCCCCGACCCCAGTAAAATTCCTAGTGCCCTTCCCCCATTCCCATCCAGGAGAGTGACAGATCCCTGCTTTATAAAGGACTGTTTACAGGGAAACTGATGCACAAAGGAGGAGACCCATGAGTGTTCCCTCCATCACCTCCATTCTTCCCAGGCTGAGGAGGCTCCTGGAGTCTGGGAGGAGGAGGAGCTGGGACTGAGTCATGGCCGGAAACAGGAGGGCGGGAGATAGCATATAAGAGAGACAGCAGGCCTTGAAGTTCACAGCGGCAGTAGCAGCAGCCAGAAGAGCAGGCTTGCAGCAAGTGGCCCAACCCCTTCAAGTCTAGATCTGCCTGTGACAACCAGCTTCTGGGTGACCAGTGACCAATCCTTGCCCCAGGATGGGGACCATATCCAGATCAGCCTTGATCTTGGCCTGCTTGGCTCTTGCTTCTGCTGCCTCTGAGGGAGGTGAGTCGGGTGGGGTCAGCAGTTGCTTAGGAGCCTGGCTCCAAAGAGCTCAGCAGTTACGTGATTGGCTTCCTTTATATGAACATGTCACTGTAAAGTGGGGCTGGTGTACCTGAACCTTTAACCATGGAGGCTGGAACTAGAGCAGATACCTAGAGGTAGTTGCTAAGAAACACAAAAATTGGAATCAAATAGACAACACAGGCCAGGTGGGTTTACAGGGTGAGAAGCCACTTACTGAACATGTGAAGAGGGACAAGGAGACAGGTGAGGAGGAAAAGAGGCCCTCAGGCTGCTGAAACTCAGTCCGCTGAGCCAGGGAGCCTTGACTGGCTCATTCTGGTTAGAGGACGAGTTGAGAGTCCATCCACAGTCACCCTCTATTACACATACACACACTGCTCCAAGGTCTGAACAAAAGGAAATACCAACTCTGGACAGGACAGAGACTTAGATTCTTCCATAGATAGAGCCTGTGTCTGGGACAGCTCCACCTCACTGTCCGGTTCCTAGGCTTGTGCCTTCAGTTCAGCTCCAGATGCCCCGAGCTCTAAGTCAGATGCCTGCAGTTGGCCAGTGAGATGGCTAAGTATGCTTGCCAACAAGCCCGGTGACCTGTATTCAATCCCAGTAACCCACATGGAAGGAGAGAACTGACTCCCACGAGTTGTCCTCTGACCTACACACATCACCACGGTGACACACTGGCCACTTCCACACATACACAAATAATATTTTTCTTTTTTAAGAAACCTAAAACAAGCTGAGATTGACTGGAGAAGGCACTTAAACACTTGGCTGAGCGTCCTACCCAAAAGCCTAAAGTGTTTTTTAAAGGCCTATAGGAAGAGGTTTGGAGAGAGGTGGGTTCTCGAACCCTAGAGGAGCATCAGAATATTGATGATGGCCACAAGCACCCTCCAGGGGAGATAGTGACAGGAAATTAGACCTTCTTCCCAGCCACATGTCACATTCCCTTTAGACCCAAACTCAGGTTTTCTCAGAGCCCAGCCACTCAGCGGAGGTGCTTCCTCCACAGCAGTCTTTCCACGGTCTCGGCCTCCACAGCCTCCCATCCTTTGCCCAAGACCAGGAAAGGACCCCTCAAAACTGCCCCTGACTTGTTCTTCCTTCCTCCAGCCTTCAAGGCTGTAGACCAGAGAGAGATGAAGCCAGAACACCTCTTCCAGCACCTCCATGAAGGTAAGAGCCTGGGTACAGACCAGGCCCAGCCTCCTTAGCTGCCCAGGTCAGATGAGGATGTGGCTGTAGTATTTGTGGGGGACAAGGATGTGACTGGGAGGCCCTGAGTGTCTCTCCTCTTGCCTCTAGTCGGCTATGCAGCACCCCCTTCCCCACCACAAACCCGGAGACTCCGAGTTGACCACTCTGAACCAGCTCTGCATGACCCTCCCCTCTTTGAGGAACAAAGAAAAGGTGAGGCTGCCCCAGAGTGCTCTCAATTACCCTCTAGACCTCTAATCTAGTGTATTTCCTGCTCCTTAGTGGGGAGGGGAAAACCCTACCCCACTGTGTGCCTAGGATCCTCACACTGCCCGTTCTGTAGTGCAGCCCCCTTCCTCTCCAGAGACATCCCTGTGTACCAGGAAGAGTGGCCCACTTTCCTAAACCTTAATGTAGATAAAGGTGAGTGCTTTCCTGCTCCCCCAGCCCACCCCACTGTGATGCTGACACTAGCCTGACCTCCACTCCCACTCCCGTGTGCTCTCCCCTATCTCACAGAGGGTCCTGCTGTCCCTCAAGAAGCCATCCCCCTGCAGAAAGAGCAGCCTCCTCCCCGAGTCACTATTGAACAGAAGGAAAGTAAGTGATTCCCTCTTTACCCCAGAGCACAGAGAGTGGGGGCTTGGGGAGGGGCACGTGGGACTTACTCTCGGTGAGTGCTTACTTCTCAGAGCCTCAGTCTTTATCTGTGCAGCTGGTGGAATGCTTGTCTGACCACAGCACAGCCCTGGGTTTGATCCCCGCACTACATCAACTGGATGTGGTGGCACTTGCATGAACATCAGACCTTCTTAGTTATTCTTAGGCTGGGCAGTGGTGGCACATGACTTTAATTCCAGCACTCAGTAGGCAGAGGCAGGCAGAGTTCTGAGTTCAAGACCTGCGTGGTATATAGAGCAAGTTCCTGGACAGCCAGGGTCAGCTTTACTGAGTTCAAGGCCAGCCTGGGACACATGAGTACATGAGGCCTGGTTTTAAAGAAGGAAGGAGGAAGGACAGAAGTGATGCCTGTGCCACAGCTGTATGAGTAAATGCTATAAAATAGCATTCATTTTTACTGGGCTCTCTGTTGAGTTCCTTTGTGCATGGGAACTAGCATGAGCCTGTGTTTTCGAGGAGCCCATCCCAACAAGCCTTTGCTTACACTCCTCCTTCTACCCCAGTAGACCCACCTGTGGAACATCAGGAGGAGATTGTCCAGTCCAGGCAGAAAGAGGGTGAGTGACCACACTGGTCTGTCTGTTCCCACGGATAGCCCCTGAGCCTCAGGAAAGAGCTAATGCTGGTCTGAGGGTACCCTGATTGTATAGCAGTTACCTTTCTCTTTCAGTGACCCTGAAGGTAAGAAGCCCAGACTAGCTTCTTGTTTCCCACACACGATCCCAACCCTTTCTCCAACCCCAGGTCTTCCAATCCTCTCAGCTCAGCCAGCCTTAGTGTATTCCTCCCCGCTGTTTTCTCTGTTCTAGAGAAGCCACCCACCTTGGCAGGCCAGGTCCCTCCAGAGCCCCGGACTTGGAACTCAGCCCGTCACTGCCAGCAGGGACGGAGAGGTATCTGGGGCCACCGGCTGGATGGCTTCCCTCCTGGACGGCCTTCTCCAGACAATCTGAAGCAGATCTGCCTTCCTGAGCGTCAGCACGTGGTCTACGGCCCCTGGAACCTGCCACAGACTGGCTACTCTCACCTTAGTCGCCAGGGAGAGACCCTCAATTTGCTGGAGACAGGATATTCCCGCTGCTGTCGCTGCCGCAGCGACACAAACCGCCTAGACTGTATGAAGCTTGTGGTAAGGGTTTGGCTGCAGCTGCTGGGTGTGTACGTGCATGCGTGTACATGCGTGTGTGCACGAGTGTGTGTGTGCGCGCGCACTCGAGTGTGAGGGCTCCACACCTCACCTCACCCTGGGTAGGGACAGAGCACATGGGTCGGCTGTGCTGCTTATTTGCCTGCCTAGGGTCCTTTCCTGGAGCCTGGGAGGAGGCAGGATTATGAACAATGGGGTTCTGGGTTGACCCACCCCTCTCACTCTAGTGGGAGGATGCAATGACCCAGTTCTGTGAGGCCGAATTCTCTGTCAAGACCCGACCCCACCTGTGCTGCAAACAGCATGGGGAGGAGCGATTCTCTTGCTTCCAGAAGGGAGCTCCTCGGCCAGACTACCTGCTCCGACCCTGCCCCATCCACCAGAATGGCATGTCCTCAGGGCTCCAGCTGCCTTTCCCCCCGGGGTTGCCCACACCGGACAATGTCAAAAACATCTGTCTTCTGAGACGCTTCCGCTCCGTGCCTCGCAACCTCCCAGCTACTGATGCCATCCAGAGGCAGCTGCAGGCTCTGACCCGGCTGGAGACGGAGTTCCAGCGCTGCTGCCGCCAGGGCCACAACCACACTTGCACATGGAAGGCCGTAAGTGGGCATCCCAGCTACCTCGGGAGCCTAGCTGCCTGCCCACCCAGCTCCAACCACTGACTCTACAGCCAGCCAGCCACGTTCGTCTGCTTGTGACTGTCCATCCGTCCGTCCATCCGTTGTGTCTGTCATCCAAGTCTGTTCACCTCGAGTCTTCGTGCTTCCATCCTGGCCTCATCCACTCGTGACCCCACATATGCATCTGTTTGCCATCCATCCATCCGTCTGTCCATCTGTCACCCAACCCTCTGTACCTACTGGTCCAGCTCATCTCCAGTGGCCAATTAGGAGCCTCATCTGTGTTTCCTCCCTTTCAACCTCCCCTTTTGGCCCCTGGGGCCTCATCTCATAGCTGAAAGTAATAAGGTGTGATGAGGAGGAGACAAGTGGCCTGGCTTCTGACTCCTGTCTCTCTGGTCCGCAGTGGGAGGATACCCTGGATGGATACTGTGATCGGGAGCTGGCTATAAAGACCCACCCCCACTCGTGCTGCCACTACCCTCCTGGTCCTACCCGTGATGAGTGCTTTGCCCACCTAGCCCCCTATCCCAACTACGACCGGGATATCCTGACCCTTGACCTCAGCAGAGTCACCCCCAACCTCATGGGCCAGCTCTGTGGAAATGGAAGAGTTCTCAGCAAGCAGTGAGTCTTACCCAGGTCTTCCTGACACTCTTGCCTAGCCAAAGCCCTCCTCCCTTGCAGGGTGCCCTTGGGAGGACAGAATCATGACTTCCAGCTCCACTAGAGTAGTTGGGGAGGTGTGTGTCTATTTCTTTGTTTTGAAAGGGTTTCACTCTGTGGCCAAGGCTGCTTTGAACTGGACCAATCGTCTTGCCCCGTACTCCAAGTAATGGGATTGCAGGCATAAGCCACCCCTGACCCCAGCAGGCTTTAGGTACTGTGGAACAAAGACCCTGAACTCTCCCTCTTTCATACCAACCGCAGTAAACAGATTCCTGGGCTGATCCAGAATATGACTGTCCGCTGCTGTGAACTGCCGTATCCAGAGCAGGCCTGCTGTGGCGAAGAGGAGGTGAGGGTGTGGGAGGAGCCATGTCCAGGGAGAAGGCTGGGAGTAGAGATTGCCCTTCCTTTTAGTACCTCAAACCTGTTCACGGAAGTCAGGATGAGTGGAATAGATCACTTCTCAGAGTTCTAGAAGTCTTCCTTCCTGAGGACCTCTTGTCCCTGCCCTGGGCTACAAGCTTCTGGCATTTCCAGGTGGACACTTCTGTCAGTGACAAGGAATCCGGCTGTGGTAGGGAAGCTTGCAGGCTCTGGGCCTCCAGAGGGATCCAGTGGGCAAGCAGTAGAAGCTGACTGGAGGGCAGCCACTCCTAACCTCTGACCTCCCCATTCCTGATTACTCCTGTTTTACATTACTTTCTCAGAAACTGGCCTTCATCGAGGATCTCTGTGGTTCCCGGAGGAACTCGTGGAAAGACCCTGCCCTCTGCTGTGACCTGCCTCCTGGAGATAAACAAGTCAACTGCTTTAATGCCAACTACCTGAGGAGCGTGGCTTTAGTGGCTGGGGACTCTGGGAGTGCCATTGGCCTGGGGGAGCAGGGCCCAACTGGGGGAACAAATGTCAGCCCCGCCCCTGGGTCCAAGGAAGAATGAGTCACCCTGAGCCTCCGAGGATTAGATGGGGGAACCCGCCCTACTCCACCCTCCTTGAACACTCATTACAATAAATGCCTCTTAGATTTGGCATCCTTATTGTCTTTCGAGCACAAACACACCCGCGTAAGCTCCCTAAGACTGGCCCAGTGGCCTGTTCCCACTGACTGAACAGAAGATGTTCCTTATGTGGTGAGACCAGAGCTAAGTGGCTTGACTTCGCTTATCATCATAACCTTAATCAAGTATCTTAATAGAACTCTGCCCCAGTAGCTAGATGTTGGGAGTCAAAGTGAAAAAGATGTAGTCTGTGTTGGGCCCAACCTGCCATTTTATTTCAGTTGGGACCAAACTAGCATCTTAACTAATCACATGTTCTACCACTGAGATATATCCCCAGTGCAGGCTGTGTGGTCTCAGTGTGTGTTTGTGAATGTGCACACAGTGTGTATGTAGATATGCACACACATGATGTGGCGGCCACAGCTCAAGCCTAGGCTCTCACTGAATCTGAAATTCTCCGATGGCTGCCCCACTGGTCACTGGGCTCTGAGGACCCGCAAGGATCTACCTGCCTGGGGACTTATAGATTTGCACTAGCGTCTCTGGTTTTCACTTAGGTACTGGAAATCCCAACTCAGTGGCAAGCACTCACTGTCTCCCCAGCTGAAGCCTCACATTTTATATCACTTCTGGTCCTCACGAGCTCCCACGGTGGCTTATTATCAGTTTGCTGAACCGCTGTTTACGATCCTGTTAAGACTTGGGAAATATACATCTTAAAAACACAGCCTCAGCCCTGACTGTTCACAGTCCAAGAACCTGTTTGCAGGTTTGACAAGTTGTTGCATAGGGTGGACAAGGTGCCAGTGTGTTCTGAGCAGGACAGGGCCTGAGTAGGGTGGGGTTGAGGCATCTCAGCCCTGTCACACAGCTTCCATACTGGAGATAAAAGGCCACTAGGAGTTTCCAGTAGAGGATGTGCTCAGATTTGCTTCTGAAAATGTTTAGTTAACAGACAGACAGACAGGAGGGTCATGTCCCTGGGAAAGAGGGCTGAACTCCATCCCAAGATGCACCAGAGATGGGCAATGACAGGAACCCTTAGCCTTGGCCCCTGAATCCTAAGCTTCAAGGTTGGGAATGAAAGAATACTCCTGGAGGACAGGGTTCTCTGTGACCTGTGACCTCTGTGTTTTCTGTGACAGTACATCTTTCCAGAAACACAGACTCCAAGTTCTGGCAGAGTGGGTGAACCATGCTGGTCATGGACTCTGGCTGACATCCAAGGCACACCAGCCGCTTCCTGCCCAGCCACAGCCTTTTATTTATTTTTTTGGTCAGTGATTGTTCCTAAGCAACTTCCTAGCAGATTCTTCTGTCTGTCAGCACTAGGGCCAATAAGCCGGCAATGTCAGCCCATAGCCCCACCCTGGCCCCTTTCCTAAACTCAAGAGCTTCAGTACGCCTGCACTGAAGTCCCAGGCACTTTGCCCAGAGGGAACGAGCTGGGGAAACTGAGTCAAACCTGTAGACATTTCTGTCTTTACCCAGCTGTAACCCAGAGCCAAGTTGCATAGTCCCGGCCGCCATGGTTCACAGTATGGGGAGGAGACAAGGGAACTGGAAACAATAAGTAAACGGCCAAAAAGAAGGAAGCAGTAACCAGGGCTAAGATGTGTGAGCATCCGTAACTAGGCGGTGAGTTTGAACAGTGAGTGGGTTGCCTTACCAAGGAAAGGAGGAAGTGTTAAAATGGATAGCAATCATGTGAAAATAAACTATGAAGGTAGAATTAAAGTTTTGGGGAGACACAGGAATCAGATCTGAAGAGAACTGAATTCCACAAAGTAGTTAAAGCTTGATGGTGGGCGAGGGGGTGGGAGGCGACTGAAGATCGCTGGCTGCTCTTCCAGAGGACCTGGGTTCAATTCCCAGCACACACGTGGCAGCAAGTCCAGTTCCAGGTGATCTAACACACACACTCACACAGACGTACATGCAGGCAAAACACCAATGCACATAAAATAAATCTTAAAACAAAAACAAACAAACAAAAAAACCTTAAGGGGCTGGAGAGCTGGGTTCAGTGGCTAAGAGCACTGGCTGCTCCCAGCATCCACTTCCTAGCCTCTGCTAGCACCAGACACATACAGGCCTGCAGACAAAACATAGAATCCTTTTTTAAAAAATTAAGAACAACAAAAAATAAACAAGTTCAGATTTTGTTGGAAGGGTTGGAGAGATGGCTCAGAAGTTAAGAAAACTTAAGTTCAGTTCACAGGACATAGAAAGGTCACAGCTGCATGTGTCTACAGATCCTGGGATCCCACTCCCTCCAACAGCACATGCTACATGCATGGCAGACATGTGGCACATGAACAATGAAAATATTAAAATAAGCTGGACGGAGGTAGCACACGCCTTTAGTACCAGCACTCAGGAAGCAGAGGCCAGTGGAATTTTAGGCCAGCCTGGTCTACATAATCCCAAGACAGTCAGGGCTACACGAGCCCCTGTCTCAAAATTAATAAGTGAAAAAAATAAATAAAAAGGAAAAAATAAGCTGGCTGGGGATGGCGCACGCCTTTAATCCCAACACTTGGGAGGCAGAGGCAGGAGGATTTCTGAGTTCGAGGCCAGCCTGGTCTACAGAGTGACCTCCAGGTCAGCCAGGGTTGCACAAAAAAAACCCTGTCTCCAAAAAAGAAAAAAAAAGAAAGAAAGAAAGAAAGAAGAAGAAAGAAAGGAAGAAAGAAAGAAAAAAAAAAAAAAAAAGAAAGAAAATGAATAATTATCTAAACCTGACTGGGAAAAAAAGCATCAAAAGAAATCAGGTGAGATGGGAAACCAGTAACCATGGCCCTGGAAGGTTGGGGCTAGGGAATTACCTGAGTTCAAGGCTGTCCTGGAAAACTGGGTATAGCAGTAATGCTTTTAATCCCATAGGGCAGGTAGATCTGAGTCTGAGGCTAGCCTGATCTACAAAGTGAGTTCCAGGACAGCCAGAGCTAGGTAGATAGTTCTGCCACCAAAACAAAAACTTAACCAAAATAAGCATGGCTGGCCTGACACCTATCTTCAGCCTTCCGAGGGTCAGTGTTGGGATTACAGGCACATCCATGCCAAGTTGTGAAGTTTGACCCTAGCACATCCAGACTCACAGGATTAGGAGTTAGATTAGGCTAGATGGATAACCTAGGGGTTTTTTTTGTTTTGTTTTGTTTTGTTTGTTTGTTTTTTAATCCCAGCAATCTGTGATAGTTGAGAGAGGAAAGGATTTCAGCCTAAAACTTAAGGTCTAGAGTGACAGAAAGTCTACGGGAATTCAAGGAAGGCACCTGCAGGCAAGAGAGTGAAGCTCCTTCCTGGCTTGCTCCTCATGCTTTACTCAGCCTGGCTCATCAACCACCAGCCCCTCAGTGACACCATTCCCATTTGGTGGGCTGGGCCCCCCTACATCATTAATCAAGAAAATGCCCTACACAGATCGCCCACAGGCCAACCTGACTGAGACACTCTCCACTGAAAGGCCCTCGTCCTGAACAGCTCATGCTTGTGTCAGTCGACAAAAACCAAACAAGCAGCACAAAGTGCAAGGGGCAGTGTATGGCGGATAGGAAGGGGAGCAGGACAGAGGCTGAAACACAATTCTTCATTGTCAATAATAACACCTTTAAAAGATCCCAGAAAGTTTCCATACAGAAGAAATAAAGAAGGAAGAGAATAGCCAAGCATGGTGCCCTGTACCTGAGGTCCCAGGTATTCAGGAGGCTGAGGCAGGAGGATTATAAATGTAAAGCCTGTTTGGGCTATGGAGTGAACTTAAGGCAAGCATAGGAAACTTAGTGAGACTGTCTCAAAATAAAATTAAGAAAAAGAAATATGAAGCTAGACCTCAGACCTCAGGACCAGACATTGGCCTAGCCTGCATGAGCCTCTAAATTCAATCCAGAGTATCATAGGAAGGTAAACATGGTGGCTCATCCCTGTCACAATAAACTTGGGAAGTTGAGGCAAGAAAAATCATAAACTGCAGAGAGGATGGATGGATCTATGGATGGATGGACAGATGGACAGACAGACAGATTGATTGACAGATAAGGCTGAAGAGATGGCTCAGAGGTTAAGATCACTACTGATCTCCCAGAGGACCCCGGTTCAATTCCCAGCACCTGCACGGCAGCTCTGTAACTCCAGTTCTAGGGGATCCAGTGCCTTCCTCTGTCCTCCATGGATATCAGACATACGTCAGGCAAAATAGTTAAAAAAGTTAAATTACATCTTTAAAACTTATAAAATGATAAAAAATGTGTGTGTGTGTGTGCACACGCATGTGTGTGTATGCCTTCCAGGGAAGTCTGGGTTATACAGGAAGACCTTGTCTCAGAAACAACTTAACAACTTAAAAGCACCATCCAGATGTGATATTAATTCTTTAGTTTTAATAGTTCATTAAATTAATCTAAGCTACACTTATCCCACTGGATTGAGACAGTTTAACCAGAAATTAATTCTGTGCCTTCTAGGTAGAAAGAGAGGATGAGGCTTCCATGACCCTAAGCACGCAGATCTTTGTTTCAAAATTAGATCTATGCTTAAATTTCAATAAAAATATGTTATAATAATAATAAACATTATGGCTAAAAAATGGTGACAATCATCTGAACCATTGGAAGACATGGCACATACGGAGTGTGCTTCATAGCTCAGAAATCTCCAACTAAAAAAAAAAGTCTCACTGAAAAAAACAAAACAAGGAACAATAAAATAAAATGACCACTAATAATATAAAAAGGAAGGAGAAGAGGGAGGCAGTGGTGGCCCACACCTTTAGTCCCGGCATTCGAGAGGCAGATACAGGTAGATCTTAGTGCATGTGAGGCCCACCTGCTCTACAAAGTGAGTTCCAGGCAGGACTAGCTACACAATAAAACCCTGTTTGAAAACAAAAATGAGGAAAGAAAGACAGAGCAGCGAGGAGAGTAAGAAAAAGGAAAGAGCCTCAAGGCTTGGTGGCGTGGCTCAGTGGCATTGCATCTTGGTGAGGCTGCTGTTTACAGCCAGAGTACCATACCACACATAGCACAGAGACCTGGCAACCGCCCCAGCTCCCTCCAAGGAAACACTGTAGTCAGTGCCTGAGCCCCATCCAATTAAGCCACTTCCAAAATTCCTAAGCACAGAATCTGCAATAACATTTTGCTGTTTCCATTTACTTAGTGTTGGGCTAATTAGCTACATACTAATAAATCACTGACCTCAAAGGAAACCTATGGAATGGTTTACAGTCATTCATTTGTTACTGGAGCTTTGAAGGTACCTTTTAAAGTTTTTATTACTTTGAGACAGTTTACACTTGTTAAGCTAGGTTGGCCTTGAACTTGTGATCCTCTAGCATAAGATGCCTAAATGCTGGTTCTTTTTTTTTTTTTTTAAAGATAGGGTCTTTCCATACAGACCTGGATTGTCCTAGAACTCACTATGTAGACCAGGCTGGTCTCAAACTCATAGAGATAAAAGCCAGGCTGACCTCAGCTTACTATATAGAAGAACTTAAACCCCTAATTTCTGTTTCCACCTCTCAAATGCTATGTCTATAGGCACGAGCTAACATGCTCACCTGGCTTCTTTTTATATTGATTAGCCAGGCATAGGGGCTCACACCTATAATCCCAGCACTAAGGAGGCAAAGAAAGGGGAATCTTTGTGAGTTCAAGCCCAGCCTGGTCTACAGAGCAAGTTACTGGACAGCCAGAAGTACATAATGATTTAGATAGATAGATAGGTAGATAGATAGATAGATAGATAGATAGATAGATAGATAGGTAGGTAGTAATAGATAGATAGATAGATAGATAGATAGATAGGGAGGCTTTCTCACTGTATAGCCCCGATTGGCTTTCGATTCACAAAGATCCACCTGCTTGGCTTCCCAAATGCTGGAATTAAAGATAAGTGCACTGCACCTACCCTGAGCCCTGTCTCCTTCCATCATGCTCTTTTTAAAATCTCTAGGAAATAAAACAAATGGTGGTACAAGCCTGTCATTTAGGAATTCAAGAGGCTGTAACAGGAATTTTTTTTTTTTTTTTTTTTTTTTTTTTTTGGTTTTTCGAGACAGGGTTTCTCTGTATAGCCCTGGCTATCCTGTAACTCACTCTGTAGACCAGGCTGGCCTCAAACTCAGAAATCCAAATCTGCCTCCCAAGTGCTGGGATTAAAGGTGTGCGCCACCACTGCCCGGCAATAACAGGAATATTTTAAGTTCAAGTCAGCTGTGGCTACCAAGTAAAAAATGAAATAAAAAATAAACTTATCTCAATAAATATAAAAGTGGGTTGGGCTGGAGAGATGGCTCAGTGGTTAAGAGTGTTGACTGCTCTTCCAGAAGTCCTGAGTTCAATTCCCAGCAACCACATGGTGGCTCACAACTGTCTGTAATAGGATCTGATACTCTCTTCTGGTGTGTCTGAAAAGAGCAATGGTGTACATAAAATAAATAAATCTTAAAAACAAAAGAAAACAAAGCTGAGTTGCCTTGGCCAGCCCTGAACTTGTGACTTTCCTGGCACTGGGTTATAGGCATGTATGTGCTACTGTGTCCAGATCATTTCCTACCTTTTTCTCTCATTATGCATCTTACTGCTAAAAGTGTGTTCTTGTTTATTTTTGTGTCTTGCTGGAAATTGAACCCAGGAGCCTCGCATGCACACTAGCAAACTCTATCAGGGTGCTGTATTTCTATTGTTCTAATTGGTTCTTATTTATGATCTCTGTAATTTTCAGTTCCCAGAATTCATTTTTGCGTGAGTTTATACATCGTTGGCAAGCATGCTACCACTGAGCTACATCTCCATCTTCCAAAATTCATGTCTGTGGTTTGGTCTTTTTAAATTTCCTGTGAAGGTGAGATGGTGACTCAGTGGATCGAATGGCTAGCATTCAAAGGGCTCTGTGTTTGAGCCCCAGAACAGTGGGGCTTATTTATAATCCCAGCACTCCAGATGTGGAGGCAGGAGGATCAGAAATACAAGGTAATTTTTTGGCTACATACCAAGATCAAGGCCAGCCTGGGCTACATGAGAACCTGTCTTAAAATAAGTAAATCCGGTGTATCATTTTTTTTCTCCCTTAAACATTTTTTTTTTATCTGTGTGAGTGTTTTGCGTGCGTTTATGTATGTATACCACATGTGTGTCTGGTGCCCTTGGAGGCTAGGGTGATCATGGTTTATGCCTTTAGTCCCAGCACTGGAAGGCAGAGACAGGCAATCTCTGTGAGTTTGAGGCCAGCCTGGTCTACAGAATGAGTTCCAGGACAGCAGGGCTACACAGAAAATCCTATCTAAAAAAATAATAAAATAAAATAAATCCAACTTAGGTTACTCGGGAAATAAAGGGAATAATTGGATAAGAGAACCTCATGAAATTAAAAGACTTTTGGGGAGCAAAGGAAACAGTTAAGTAAGAACAGCCTACAGAAGGAGAACACATCATTGCTGGTTATACATCGGACAGTGGACTAATATCTGGAATACATGAGGAACTCAAGAAACTAAATAAGTAACCAACCTATCCAAGAAATGGGCTTATGAAATGAGCAGACTGTTCTCAAAGATGGGACACGAACGCCCAAGAATATAGAAAATGCTTAATCTGTCTGGTTGTCAGAGGAATATGAGTCAGGTCACGCCGCGATGACGTCTCACCCTCCACAGAATGCTAGTCATTGAGAACACAAACAAGTGTCAGCGTTAACAAGGATGTGGACAGGAAGAAACCTTACACACGGCTGGTGGAGATTAGTCCACCACTGTGGACATCAGGATAGAGGTTTCTCAGAAAACTGGAAACAGGTCTTCCTATGACACAGCTATTACAGAAACTCATGGACTTTTATATAAGTCACAGACACACTCACTCTTTGGTGTTTGTCACAGTAGTGCCCAACACAGCTAAGTGTCCAACAGCAGAGGAGTGGATAAGGAAATATGGTGTGTGTATGTGCCACATGTGTGCTCATGCACATGGAAGCCAGAGGTTGCCATCAGCTGTCTGCCCCAAATGCTCAGTTAACTGTTTTTGGGTTTTTTGTTTGTTTGTTTGTTTTAGAGACATGGTCTCTCATTGAGCCTGGAGCTCATGGATTTACCCAGGGAGCTCCAGTGACCTGATGTCTCCTGTCTCTGACTCTCTAAAACTGAGATTACAGGCTCAAACCACCGGGTCTGGCATACATACACACACATATACATGTACTTACACATACATATATACACACATACATACACACACACATACACATACAAATACACACACACACACACACACACGTGCTAGGGATTCTGAGTCAGTTCTTAAGCACCAAGTACATTACCAACTGAGCCTTTTCCTAGCTCTAACATGGATTTTTTTCAACCATAAAGAAGAATGAAATCACGTCATTCTCAGGAAAGTAGATGCAATAGGAGACAACGTATTGTTAATGTCTTAGTCTCTGTTCTGCTGCTGTGAAGAGACACTGTGGCCAAGGCAGCTTTTTATAAAAGAAAGCATTTCACTGGGAGCTTACTTACAGTTTCAGAGGGTAAGCCCATGAAGACAGGCATGTGCTGGAGCAGCAGCTAAAGACTTTACAATCTGTTTTACAGGTAGCAGGCAGAGAGAGAGACAGAGACACAGAGGGAGAGGGGAGGAGGGGAGGAGGGAGAGGGAGAGAGAGAGAAGGAGAGAGGGAGGGAGAGGGAGAGGCCAGGTGGGCTTGGCATGGGTCATGAGACAAAGGGTGGAGGGTGAGGACAGGAGCAGCAATGCACCCAACACTCAGTACATCTTCAAAAGCTTTTTTTTAAAGAGTGAGAAAAACAATGAGATTGCCTGGTGTGGTGACACACACTTTTGATCCCAGCACTCCGGAGGCAGAGGCAAGGCAGAATTCTGAATTTGAGACCAGACTGGTCCTACAAAGAGAGTTCTAGGACACAGAGAAACCCTGTCTTGAAAAACAAGCAAACAAAAACCAAAGCAAACCAACAACAGCAACCATCACCACAACAACGAGCGCTAGAGCTGGACCACGAGGTGCTGACCTATGACCCCAGCACTTGAGGACCAAGCAGCAGGACCAAGGTCAAGATCATTGACTATAACAGATCAGAGAGCTGGGAAGCAGATAGCTTTGCTCTCAACTAATCAGGAGGCTGAGGCAGAAGGATCACAAATCCAAAACCTGCCTGGGCCACAGAGAACTTCCAGGCAATCCTGAGCAGAAAACCCTGTCTCAAAAATAAAAGATGAACTGACACCCTAGGTGCTTTCCTTTGCTGTGATAAATGGCTTGCCAAAGCTACTTGAGGAAAAGAGGGCTTGTTTTACCCTAAAAGGTCATGGTGCAGGAAATTATTGGCAGGAACTAGAGCGGAAACCATGGGGGAGAAAGACACCAACTCTCAAACTTGCTCTCTTTGCTTGCTTACACAGTCCAGGACCACCTGCCCAGAGCTGGCACTGCCCAGAGCTGGCATTGCCCAGAGCTGGCACTGCCCAGAGCTGGCACTGCCCATGGTGAGACGGACCCTCCCACAGCAGCACTAATCAAGGAAACCGCCCACACACTTGCCCACAGGTCAAGCTGATGGAGGCATTCTCTCTGTTGAAATTCCTTCTTCCCAGGTGACCTTGGCTTGTGTCAAGTTGAAAACAAAAACCAAACCAACCAACCGGGCAAAAAAACTAGCCAAACACACACACACACACACACACACCACACACACACACACACACACACAGCTTTATCATTTTCTTAGAGTTTCTAATCCTCAACCAGTTAGCTGATTCTGGCTTTTAATCCTGACTATTCAATATACAGTTGTTCTGTAATCTAATGCGGTTCATCTTAGCATCTTGTGAGTCTGTTCTACAATCTATTGTGTCTACTATTCTTTTCTGGATGTGAGTTTGGGTTTGTTCATTTGTTTTGTATGTAGCCCCGGCGGGCCTGCCTAGTTTTGACTGTCAGCAGATGACCTAGGATTCAGGATCCTTCCTCTTGCTACCCTAGTGTTGAGACTATGGGCATGCAACACCACACCATCTCCTTTGAGCCTTATTTTCTTGGTGGGCCTGTGTCCTGCTCCCAGCCAACCCTGTGTGCTCCATATTGGTTTTCTAGAGTCTTTCTATGTTGTCCAGGCTAATCTGGAATTCTTGGACTCACCTGATCCTCCTACATCAGCCTCCCAAATACCTGGGAATACAGGGCCTTCATCTGACTCCAAGATACTGTTTTGTTGTAGTTTGGTTTGACTTTGTAGTTTTAAATTTTTAAAAAAAAAAGATGATTCCATTAGTGGAAGCTGGCCTTGAACTTACTGTGTAGCCAAGGATGGCCTTCAACACCTGATTTTCCAGCCTCCACTTCCAGGGTGCTGTGACTACAGTGTGTGTCGACAGTCCCAGTTTTTGCTGGAGATTGAACACAGGTGTCCTGTCTGCTAGGCAGGATTTCTTTTGTGGGGAGTCGGGGGAGAAGCTGGAAATCACAGGGCTCTGGCCCTGAGTGCTGGGATTAAAGGTAGATGCCACCATGTCCAGGTTTTAAAATAATATATTTTAAAATTTGTTTTTTGTCCAGGAGTGGTAGTAAATGTCTTTGATCCCAGAACTCAGGAGGCAGAGACAGGCTGATCTCGGTGAGTTCACAGCCAGCCTGGTCTACAGAGGGAGTTCCAGGACCATCAGGGCTACACAAAGAAACTCTGTTTTGTTTTTTTTTTTTGTTTTGTTTTGTTTTTTGGTTTTTCGAGACAGGGTTTCTCTGTGTAGCTCGGGCTGTCCTGGAACTCACTCTGTAGACCAGGCTGGCCTCGAACTCAGAAATCCACCTGCCTCTGCCTCCCAAGTGCTGGGATTAAAGGCGTGCGCCACCACCGCCCGGCAAGAAACTCTGTTAAAGGCAAGCAAACGCTTCTTCTTCGGGAAAACACCAAATGGCGGATGACGCCGGTGCAGCGGGAGGACCCGGGAGGACCCGGGGGCCCAGGATTAGGAGGCCGCGGTGGCTTCCGCGGAGGATTCGGCAGCGGTCTTAGGGGCCGCGGTCGTGGGCGAGGCCGTGGCCGTGGGCGAGGCCGCGGGGCTCGTGGAGGAAAAGCTGAAGACAAGGAGTGGATCCCCGTCACAAGCTGGGCCGCCTGGTTAAGGACATGAAGATCAAGTCCTTGGAGGAGATCTACTTGTTCTCCCTGCCTATTAAGGAGTCTGAGAGCATTGACTTTTTCCTGGGTGCAATCCCTAAAGGATGAGGTTCTGAAGATTATGCCAGTGCAGAAGCAGACTCGGGCTGGCCAGCGGACCAGGTTCAAGGCTTTTGTCGCTATTGGGGACTACAATGGTCACGTTGGTCTTGGTGTTAAGTGCTCCAAGGAAGTTGCCACTGCCATCCGAGGGGCCATCATCTTGGCCAAGCTCTCCATTGTCCCTGTGCGGAGAGGCTACTGGGGGAACAAGATTGGCAAGCCCCACACTGTACCGTGCAAGGTGACAGGCCGCTGTGGCTCTGTGCTGGTGCGTCTCATCCCTGCCCCTAGAGGCACTGGCATTGTCTCTGCTCCTGTGCCCAAGAAGCTACTGATGATGGCCGGCATAGACGACTGCTACACTTCAGCCAGGGGCTGCACTGCCACCCTGGGAAACTTTGCCAAGGCCACCTTTGATGCCATCTCCAAGACCTACAGCTACCTGACTCCCGACCTCTGGAAAGAGACTGTGTTCACCAAGTCTCCTTATCAGGAATTCACTGATCATCTTGTGAAGACCCACACCAGAGTCTCTGTTCAGAGGACCCAGGCTCCAGCTGTGGCTACCACATAAGGGTTTTTATACAAGAAAAATAAATGAATTAAATCTGAAAAAAAAAAAAAAGGCAAGCAAACAAAAATATAACAATAAAATATTGCTTTTGAAAATTTGCATAAATTCACTAATTGGGCACTGTTGTACGTGTCCATAATCCCAGCACTTAGTGAGGGCAAGGGCGTGTAAAATTTAAGACTATCCTCAGCTACGGAGGTAGTATGAGCCTAGCCTAGAATACATGAAACTTTGACACAGAGAGAGACACAAGGAGAGACAGAGAAAGAAAAAGAAAAGAGGAAAGTTCTGTGAGGCTCAAGACGATATCATCTTCCACTAAAGAGAACTTTTTTTAATTAATTAATTTATTTTATGTATTGTGTACACTGTCACTGTCGTCAGACACACCAGAAGAGGGCACTGAGTTCCATTACAGATGGTTGTGACTCACCATGTGGTTACTGGGAATTGAACTCAGGACCTCTGGAAAAGCCGTCAGTGCTCTTAACCACTGATCCATCTCTCCAGCCCTAAGAGAACTTTTTTGTTTTATTTTTTTCTGAGACAACCTCTGGCTGTGTCTCTCACCTAAGCCTCAAACTCCTGAACATCCTGCCGATGACTGCCCAGCTGCTAGCTTACAGTGTGTGCACCTGTAAAGAGAACTTTTTACTACTTCACCAGATTACGGAGGGTATTGGCAATGTATCACCACCTTACATCAAGTTCAGGCCTGAGTTTTCTATGTTGCTTTAAACTTAGCTGATAGGATTTAGCATCAGACTTGGCCCATGGGTCTCCCAGGCATCCCCTCTCAGCACTGAGTCAAGGGAGAAAGGCAAATATGGCAGCAGGATGTCTTAGTTACCCTTGTGTTTTTATGTTGACATGACTTAAAAAACAAAAGCCAACTTAAGAAAGAAAGAGGTTAGCCTTCTCTCCAGAGTATTTCCTGGAAACACCACACACACAAGACCATTAAAGTTTGTTTACAATAGAGACAGCCAACTTCCTGTGTTCCTGATACTACATTTTATATTATCAACTGTAACCCGGTCTGGTGTTCCTGGAGATCCTGGGACCTCCTTCTAAGTCCCTACCAACTCTTTGAAGATAATAGCTTCAGACCTTTCAAAATGGTGTTCCCAACTGCTGTGAAGTCGCAAACCTGAGTCTTCCCAGAGGAGCTTTCTTCTGGAGTGTGGCTCTTTCTCTGAACACTTGAGCTTAAAATCTGTACTAAAATCTCCTCAGTTACCAGAGCCCTTGCCTCCACACTGCATCAGCCAGCGGTGCTGAAACAGGCTTGTAGCTGCAGCACTTGAGAGGTGGAGGCAGGAGGACCAGAGGTTCAAGGTAATCCTCGGCTGCATAGCGAGTTCCCTGGGACACATTGATATTGTGTCAAAAAGAAGAGAGGGTCTAGAGAGATGAGGCAACAGATGAATATTTGCTGCTCTTGCAGAGGACCCCAGGTTGGTTCCCAATACTCACATGTCTGCTAATAACCACTGTGACTCTACGTTCAAGAGATTCATCACCACCACCTTTTCTCCTTCTCCACTTCCTTCTCCTCTTCTTCCCCCTCCTCCTGCTCCTCTTCCTCCTCTTTTGTTTTTTTTTGTTGTTGTTTTCTTTTTTGAGACAGGGTTCTCTGTGTAGTCCTGGTTGTCCTGGAACTCACTCTGTAGACCAGGTTGGCCTTGAACGCACAGAGATCTGCCTGCCTCTGCCTCCCAAGTGCTGGGATTAAAGGTGGGGGAGGAGGCCACAATATCCAGGAGTGCTGTTGTTTTGTTTGCTTCTGAAACAGACTCTCTCACTGGCCTGGGCCTCACTAATTTGGCTAGGCTGGTGGAATTTGCAACTCTTTACTGAAATTACCAGAGTGAGTCACCTCAAGCTTTTGACATAGATGTTGAAGATGTGGCTAATGACACCATGCTTACATGATAATCAAAAAACCAGCCCCTAGTTGACCATTTAAGTTAAATTTACTTATTTATTTTTGAGATGGTTACTCACTACGTTGCCCTGGTTGACTCGGAACTCAGAGATCTGGCTGCCTCCACTTCCTGAGTGCCATGGTATCAAAAGCACTTGCCGTGGCCTGCTTGAATCTTTATTTTTTGTTTTTAATTATATATAATGTGAGGGAGGCAGATTTAAAAGAAACTTGGGACAAACGGCTATCTTTGGTGCCTGTTAGCATAGCAAAGCACGTGCTGACCTCTAGGCTCTTTCTGTATCACAAATACCCATAGTAAGGGTAAAAACCACATACTCGCCAAGGTCAGTTCCCGGCACCCATATCAGATGGCTCACAAGTGCCTGAAACTCCAGCTCCAGGAGATCCAGACACTTCTGGCTTCTACTGTTCATGCTATTTTTTTTTTTTTTTTTTTTTTTTTTTTTTTTTGGTTTTTTGAGACAGGGTTTCTCTGTATAGCCCTGGCTGTCCTGGAACTCACTCTGTAGACCAGGCTGGCCTCGAACTCAGAAATCCGCCTGCCTCTGCCTCCCAAGTGCTGGGATCAAAGGCGTGCGCCACCACCGCCCGACCTGGTTCTTGCTCTTATGTACATGTACCCACACACAGACATAAACAGTAATTTATCCTGGAATAACACAATGTACCAGTAGGTCAAGATCAACAGATTTTTGACCCAAACAATATTTACAGAAAACAAGCACTTGTCCCCAGAGACGATATCCTTTAACACGGTCAATAAGAAACATGTGTGCTACATTGCAAAGTACTTTAATAACTTTCTCAATAAACAGTACATTTTCAAAATGAAAAAGAAAAAAAGTAACTCACAAAGCTTAAAAATAAATCTTAAAAAAAAGAAAAGAAAAAGTAAAAGCAAACACTCATGGCTCTTCTCACCCTGCCCCAACTGGAAGGCTTTCCAGTTAGTTCACGGGCTTCCCTTCCCAGTCCTTAGCCCTTATCACCCTACTCTGTGGCTTGTGTGATCTTTTGTCTCTCTCTCTTGGCCTGCTCTCTCTTGATCTACTTTGCCCACACTCTCTTTGTCTTCCTCTCTTTCTCCTCTCATGGCCAAATCCAGACTGCTGTACAGTTTACGACTCTCTTTGCTCAGGACTCTTCCAGATGCCTCTGGCTGTGCTCTTCCTCATCAGATTCTTTTAAAATTAGTTTTCATCCAAGCGATGGTGGTGACCATGCAGTGCCTCTTGAGCTGTCCTGCAGAGGCTTGTTCTTTGATAGGATGGGGCCAATGGTCAGTTGTCAGTCAGCGTCCTCTTGTTGTGATGGGAATGGAGCCTAATTGGAGGTCAGTCACCATTTATCAATGGTGCGTAAACATTACCAGAAACTTTCTCAGCAACCCTAAACTTCAGTCATGACAGAAATTTTTTAAATACACTTTCTAATCAGCCAATACTTAGTCAATACTTGTCTCTAGCCATCAGGGACTCAGCCTTCCTTTAGCTAAATTCTACTTTGTATCACTTTGTATTTCCTAAGAGAATTTATTAGTAGATCATTTGGAGCATCAATTTTACTACTCTACTTGTCTCCCCACCCCCTGCATCTAGACTAGTGTAATGTCCTAGCATCTCTCCCAGTGTCAGGCTCCTGAATCAAAAGATGATCGATAAGTGGACATGGAGGTGCACATTCTGTCATCCCAGCATCTGAGAAGCAGAAGCGAGAGAGCTGAGAGTCCAGGCCAGCCTGTGCTACAAGTGAAACCCTTTCAAAAATATTAAGAATGAAAGCAAGCTGGTATATTGCCACAAGACAGTAATTCTAGGACTCAGTCAAACAAAGGCATGGAGGATTGGAAGTTCAATGCCAGCCTCTTCTACAGGGCGTCTTTGAAACTAGCCTGAGCTACATGAGACCTTCTCTCAACAAACAAACAATAAAGCAGGCAGGTAGGGAGGGGAACATGATAAAAACACTGAGGGTGGGAGCTGAAGCCTGTGCAGCTGTGCCCCTTCAATGACATGGAAACTTTAAAGCTTAGTCGTCTAGAAGGGCTTTGAGCTGGCAGGGGTGGGTGGGCACTGGGTGTGTGCTTTCTCTGGTTCAAGGAAGAGTTACCAAGCAGCACAACAGACTCTGCTGGGCCTGGGAGCCATAAGTGTGCATGGGCAGAAATCGGCAGAACTACGAGTGTTTCCCCACAGTTCGCTGGGTGTGGGAGAGAGGCTGGGAGATTAGATCAATCCAAACGCCAGGGCTCATGAGCTGGCTGCTTTGTGTTCTTAGACAAAGCACACTTAAGCAGTGCAGGGTGTTTTTCTTTCCAGTAAATGAACCCTTTCAGAGCTCGATGGCTTGTCTTGGTTCCAGACTATTCCTGAAGACTATTCCTGGGTTTCAGCATTCATCCTAGAAGTGCTCCTAATGGATGAGTTGCCAAAGGTTAGGATTAGACAACAGCTTGAAGGGAGTCTGTGAATTTCATAGAGAGTAAGATGTGTGTGTGTGTTTATGTGTGTGTATGTATGTATGTGTATGTAGGTGTGTTTATATGTGTGTATAGGTATGTGTGTATGTGTGTATATGTTTGTGTATGTATACGTATGTATGTTTGTGTATGTGTGTATGTATGTATGTATATATATGTGTGTATGTGCATATGTGTATGTATGTATGTATGTGTGTGAGTATATATGTATGTGTGTATGTATATATGTGTGTGTGTGTATGTGTATATGTGTGTATATGTATGTATGCATGTATGTATATGATCTGAGGGGGTCTGTGATCCAGGAACATGGGTCCACTAATTTGAGGTTAGACTCACTGGATCCGGGCTTGACTGACGAGCAGAAACATCCTTGCTTATCCATAAGCCAGAATGTGACACGGGCAGAGGGGAAAATTTCAGCCCCAGAGGTTTGGGCTGTGCCACCTTGAGGAAATTACTCAACTCCTTGGGTGTTTATCTTCTTGAGAGGGTTATAACAGTAACATATAACATGAGCAGATAACATGTAAAGTTTACATTGCAAGGTACTCACGAATGACAGTGAGGAACCAGGGTCAACATTCATACACAAAGAGGGTTTTTCCCCTTAAGAGACAGAAGAAAAAAGAAAGAGATGGGGTCTTGATTTGCAATCACACTCAGCTATCACATATCTTTAGTTAGTTAATACTTATTATTGGGACTGAAGAGATGGCTCAGCGGTAAAGAGCATTGACTGCTCTTCCTAGGGTCAGAGTTCAATTCCCAGCATTTGCATAGTGACTCACAACAGTTTAGTCTCATGGGAGCTGACATACTATTTTGGTGTGCAGATGTACATGCAGACAAAATACCCATATACATAAAATACATAAGTAAATATTTAAATTTTCATAATTATTGTTGCTGGGTTTTGATTATTCTAAGCCTCATTTCCTCACCTTTAAACAAACATTTTTTTTTTAGTTGTGTTAACAATCAGACGTCTCCACCACCTGCCCCAGGGACCCAGTGACAGTAGGATACAGCATCACTAGCTGCCTAGATGCGACACAGTCCCGTGGTCACCTGAATGGCAAATCTTCCTCCTGCGCATGTGCTGCATCGCCTTCTAAAAGACCAGTCTCTTCTCTCCCGCTATCGTTTCCCCTCCACCCTAGCCCAGAGGGCTGATTGCTGGGCGCTCCGTGCAATGATGACGTTGGCATAAACACTTCCCTGGATCCGAGGGAGTAGCTATTGAATGTCTGGCACCTCTCTGGTTTCTTGGAAATGAAGGAGCTCCCAGCCACAGTTTTTTTTTTTTTTTTTTTTTTTTTTTTTTTTTTGGTTTTTCGAGACAGGGTTTCTCTGTGTAGCTCTGGCTGTCCTGGAACTCACTCTGTAGACCAGGCTGGCCTCGAACTCAGAAATCCGCCTGCCTCTGCCTCCCAAGTGCTGGGATTAAAGGCGTGCGCCACCACCGCCCGGCCCAGCCACAGTTTTTAAGTCTATGGTTGGCCCTTTTCACTGAACTGACCTTTTCCCTTGGGCAAGGCTCCATTTTTTTTTCAGCACGGTTTTTCTCTCTCTCTTGTAAATCCTAGTAGTAGGTAGACCTGTCTGTTTGGGCTTTTAGCCCTAGGTCCTGCCCAGCACTGTGATGACACACTGGATAGCTCGTGCCTTCTCATTTCAGTCCTTCCTATGTCTTTGGGACACCTTGGGCTCAGGCCTGACTCCTCTCCTCACCCATGGAAACAATGTCTTCGACTGTACCTCCAAGATCCCCCCCTTTTGGAGATGGCTTCTGGAGAACCTCCGACTACCACACTTAGTACTTGACTTAAAGGCTTCTAACTTTATAGGCCTTTGCAGATGAACTTGGCCTCAATACCTCTTAGATAATCACCCAAATGGCTGCCTAATGGCACCTTGGATTCTGATATTATATAGGACCTTTATACCTACTGCCAGCGATCGGGTAAATGGAAGGAGGTCTGTATGCCCAAGATTTCTCTTATCTCCTCTCCAAATCTTCCTCTGTTCTTCCTGATCCCCACTCAGCTCCTTCTAGCTATGAACTCTCAACCAGAGGAAACCTCCACTTCTTGTGGTGTTGCTAATGAAACCCACTTATCAGCCCCAACCCACAGCTTCGTCTCCTCAGTCCTCCTCAGCCTCCTCCCCTCCCTCTCCAGCCACAGGCCACACTAACCATCCCACTCTGACACCCACTTTCACCCCACCAGCAGCCTTCAGCCCCCCACGGCTCTCTCCCGCTCTGCAGTGGGACCCCCCTGACTCTTCCCACCCAGCCTTATCCAGCCCCAGGTCTCCCTGAGGGAGGTCACTGGGCTGGATGGCCTGGTCAAGCTGCATGTCCCCTTTTCATTAAATGAACTCTCTCAAATAAAACAGAACTGGGATCCTATACCTCTAACTCTTCTACTTTCATTAAAGAATTCCAATATACTACCCAATCCTATAGTCTCACCTCCCGTGACATATATATGATTCAAACTAATAACCTACTCGCTGAAGAGTGCAGGCGCGATTGGGAACAGACTGGAGCAGATGAAGTCCACCAAACTAACAGTGTACACCCAGCCAGAGCTGAGGAGTTCCCTAACCAGGATCCCAAATGGAACTATAATACCACTGGGGCATTCTAGCAAGACATCAGTTTACAACTTGCCTCCTGGCCGGTCTCCATAAGGCTGCCCTTAAATCAGTAAACAATGAGAAACTCCAAGAGGTCATCCAGAACAAACATGAAAACCTGTCTCAATTCCTAAAATGCCTCACAAAGCTCCTCTTACAGTACACCAATCTATACCCCCAAAACCTAGAGGGTAAACAGCCCCTCATGACCTATTTCTTTTCCCAGAGCTTCCCCGACATTAGAATCAAGTTTAAGTGCTTGGAGAGAGGACCCCTAGCTCTACAGGCAGAACTCTTAGTGCTGGTCTTCATGATGTACCATGGGGAAAATGAAAAATCCTGCAAGCAAAGGTAACAATTGCTGGCCAAGGCCATTCAACCAGTTTCAGCAACTGCCCAGGTTCCCTTGCTTCCTAAGGCTTGAGGACCGCTGGGTCCCTGCTCAAATATGGTCAAGAAAGTCACTGGATCCAGGTCTGCCCTAACCACCACCCCTCCACAAGCCACCCAGGTCATCTCCAAAGCGGCATCAAGAGGGATACTAGGCTGTTGACTGCTCCCAGTGTTCCTCGTGGCCCAGGGATATCACTCATCCTCCAGCCAACTTCATAGGCCTGGCCATGGACGAATGAAGGGAAGCAGGTTTGCTTGGCCTGACCACTGTCATCTCTGACAGGGAGCCTCCAGTAGTCATTACCGTATCAGGGTGACCCACCTACTTCCTCCTGGACTAGGGCCACTTACTCAGTGTTGATGGAGTTTTGGGAACCCACTTCTCACTTCCCTATTGTCAGGGTAGGTGCCTTACCAACCTCACCAGACCCTACCACTCGGTTACATCTTTAGGGGTGTTCTCACCCATTCTTTTGATGGTGACAGCCTGTTCCATCCCTTTACTGGGAAGGAATCTTCTAGCCAAAGTAGGAGTGCTATTTCCTTTGCTCCAGCCATTGCCTGACCCCAAGCAGCCTCTCCCCTCCTTCTCCTAGCCACTCAATCTACTGCTTCCAACATATCATCTCCTTTGCCAGCCTCCCAGGTGGACCCCCAAGTCTAGGACGTCCAAACCCTTCACTTGCTAAACACCATCCCCCATTATCATCCAATTACAGGACCCTACCTGGTACACCACCCAAGCTCAGTACCCACTCTCTCTCCAGAGTTTCTGGAACTTAAGCCTATCATCTCAGACCTCCTAAGAAAAAAACTACTTTGTCCCACCTCTTCCTCTTTTAACACCCCTATTGTTGGGAAACCCTACTATGGAGGTCATAGTCTACCATGACCAGACAGCTCCCTGATGTTGGGACAAAACAGAGGACTCTCTTTTTCAGTGGGGCTTCCTCTTCTCTGCCTGACCTTATCTGGGGAGCCCAATCCCCACATACTCTAGAGTTATACCATATAGTCCCTGGTGAAATAAATCACAGGTTCAACTTCCTCCTACCCCATAAGAATCTGCTCAGCAGACACCTGGAATGCCTCTCCATGCAAATGAGACATTCCCAGTACCTTAAGTCTCAGCCAATGCACACTCACCTAAAAGGCCCTCCTACTCTCTGAAGTTTATATAGTTCACCCTGAATAAAAGATATGCACAAGCTGTTTCACCAACTGTCATCTAAGAGAGCTGTATCACTGAATATTGTCTGTAACATTAAAACCCTTGGAGAAGACCACACACACACACACACACACACACACACACACACACATGGAGTGGTGTGCTGTGGGAAGCACCTGGGTGCTTGGTTGAGCAAGTCTTGAACCCGGGACCTTTATCAGGACGGCAGGTGTTCGGCTCTGCCCCCAGGCCCTGGTTCTTTTCATTTAGCTTCGGCCCTCCATAGCCTCTTCCAAAGGGAGGTCTATGACCATCAGTCAGGAGGAACAGTGCCTCAGGCTCTCCCACATGTAGATGAGGTATTTCCAAGCTCTCCGACCAAGCCAATAGGGGTTATCTGCTGTCAGACCCTAACCCACCCTGAAACTGTATATAAGGGCTCTATTCAAGAGAAGTAAAGGTGTGTGTTTGAGAATCATCCTGGTGTCTGAGAGTTTCTGTCTCAAGAACTGTAACACTTGGGGAGAGATCTGCTGGCACCTTCCTGGGGCACCAAGCTGCTTCCTTGCCAGCTAGCTGTTTCCTATTGGCCCAGTCCTGGCCGGCTCAGCCCAGAGAGACAGGTGCAGCACCTGGGAGTGACCAAGCTACGACAGCGGAGCAGAGGCAGCAGCGGAGGCAGGCAATCTCTCCTCCCTGCTTGCACTCGTACCCTTTTGGCCCAGACCTCTCACACCAGGCTAGGCTGGAGACCAACGGACAGTGGAGACGCGGGCAGAGGATCCTCCTTGCTCTCACTCTGTCCTCAGCCGGGAGATCGTCGTGGGACACCCACCGGAACTGGGGACCCATACACACACACACACCTGGCATTCAAGAGCAGGCCAAGAGCCAGCTGACCCACCCGTTCAAGACTCTGCTTCATCCTTTCCTGTGCGCCAGGTGTGCAGCAATGCCTGGACACCTCAAGGGAAGAAGCAGAACACAGAACCACACCCACCCTATACTTGCAGTTAAAAAGCCCAATGGAGGGGGCTGGAGAGGTGGCTCAGTGGCTCAGTGGTTAAGAGCAGTGACTGCTCTTCCAGAGGTTCTGAGTTCAATTCCCAGCAACCACATGGTGGCTCACAACCATCTGTAATGTAACCTGATACCTTCTTCTGGTGTGTCTGAGGACAGCTACAGTGTACTACTCATACATAAAATAATAATTCTTTAAACAAACAAAAACCAAAAAGCCCAACGGAACCTACCACCTGGCTAAAGATCTCCAGCTCATCAATTTCATCAGTTCTGCAGTGGTCCCTCTCTACCCTGTCAGAACAAGCCCCTATACACTCCTTTTCCACTATCTCCTCAAGGACCTCGGGATCCTAGGCCACAACCTGGGATGCTCTTTTTCACCTGTGACATACATGTCAACAACATTAGACCTGACCACCTGGGAACAGGCACCCTGCATGTATGCTTTAGCTGATGCCTAGCTCCTCATTCATGAATCCAAAAAACTAACTTTTGGGTCACCTACCACTATCTTCTCCTCCACAACCTGTCCCACCGCTAATACATAAAGACCTACAAACTCTGCCTCCCTCCAGGTTCTTTCTCTCCAAGTGGAACTAGTAGAAGACTCTACACTTAACTTTCCAATCCTGCCTCACCCCTCACACATATATACTGCCTCAAACAATCTATACCTGGTACACAGATGGCAGCTCCTTTGTACATGAGGAGGTCCCAAAAAGCTGGCTATGCCATAGCGTCAGAGACTGAGGTGGTTGAGGCACAGGTCCCCTTTGCCCACACCACCAATCAGCAGGCTGAACTAATAGCTCTCACCTATGCCTTTCAATTACTACTAGGACAATTCTTAAACATCTACACAGACTCCAAATATGCCTTTCATGTCTTTCTACATACCAACTGGATCAGGACCTTGCTCCCTTAAGTTTCAGAGGAAGCCAAGATCAACTATCTTGTCTCCAGTCTCAGAAGAATGAGGCTTCACTCTGGCAGCTGTGCTCGGCTCTCCTGGAGTGGCCATGGATGTTTCCTCCTTTTTCTCCTTTGCTTCTCTCCGGGGTAACTGTTACATATGGAGATTTGAGGTTCAAGAAACCCTCATTTATAACAAAGAGTACCTTCAAATAGGATGGGGAAATTTTTTCCATAGCAGGCTGTCAGGAGCCAATCAATATTCCCTTCTCCCTATATCCACCCTGCCTCCTTCTTTTAATGACTTTTTTTTTGTCTGCTTCCTCTTTGACCAGACAGAAACTTATTGTAAAGAGTGGCCAGGCAGCTCAGAGTTTAAGAGCATTGACCAGAGGTCTTGAGTTCAATTCCCAGCAACTACATGGTGACTCACAACCATCTGTAATGAAAACCAACGCCCTCTTCTGGTGTGTCTATAGTATACTTACATAAAACAAAAGAAGAAATCTTTTTTAAAAATATTTGAGCCAGGCAGTGGTGGCACACACCTTTAATCCCAGCACTTGGGAGGCAGAGGCAGGCAGATTTCTGAGTTCGAGGCCAGCCTGGTCTACAGAGTGAGTTCCAGGACAGCCAGGGCTGCACAGAGAAACCCTGTCTCTAAAAAAAAACAAAAACAAAAACAAAAACAAAAACAAAAAAAAAAAATGAGACTAGAGCAGTGGCTAAGTCGTTAAGAGCATGGCTGCTCTTGCAAAGGACATAAGGTTTCGTTCCAGGCACCCATATCGTTACTAACAAATGTCTGTAACTCTTGTTTCATAGGACTTAATGCCTCCTTCTGACCCCCAAGTAGGCACATATTGTATATAGCCACACATTCAGGCAAAACGCCCATACGGGCATGGTGGCATGTGCTTGTAATCTTGACACTTGGGAATCTGAGGTAGAGGGGATTGCTATAAATTTAAGGCCAGCCAGGGCTACATAGCGATGTTCCTGTCTGCATAAAACAAAAGAGGGTGATACTAGCAAATACTTCATGGTTGTCCTGGGCTTTCCCTGAGGGCTTGGGTGGGTGACTCACATTCCCAGAGATCAGGCTTGTTACTGTCACAGTGAGACAGGCCCTTTCGGCCAGGTTCTCACCCCCTTCTGTCTTCTGGAAACTTCTCAGCTTACGAAGCATCTTCTCACCCATGTGTCTCTCACTACAGCCCACAAGCTGAAGAACTGAGCCACAGAGAGAGGAAGTGACTAAACCCAGGGCCCTCTCCTGTCCCTTCGTCATGGCATTCTCTGACAAGAACTCCCCTGTTCTCCTTTCTACAGAAATTCCACTTTAGGGTCACAAAGCCCTTAGGATTCTGAAACGTGCTGTTACGTTGACATCCTACCGTCTACCCACCATAGTCCTGCCCTTCATTTGCTTATTTATACTTTTAAATTATTTTAATTTACATGTATGGGTATTTTGCCTGCATGTATGACTGTGCACTGAATCTATGTCTGTGCCTGAGGAAGATAGTATCTGATACCCTAGGACTAGAATGAGCTGCTATGTGGGTGCTGGGAATTGAACCTGTATCCTCCAGAAGAGCAGACATAGGTCTCTTGACTGCTGAGCCATCTCTCCAGACCTTTTGTTTTTGTTTTCTGAGGCAGGGACCCATGTAGCTCAGGCTATGTAGCTGAGGATAACCTTGAACTAATAATCTTTTCCATACTATATATCCTGATCACAGTTCCCCCCCCCAACTCCGCCAAACAGCCTTTACCCCCCCAACTTTTTTTCTAGGCAGGACCCATGTACTGTATAGTCTTACTCTTAAAATAATCCAACACATATCAAGAACAGCCCCCCAACCGACAAGAAACATTTTACACTCCAACCACCACACCTTCAAAACCCAAGTCCCAAAAAACACAAGGAAAACAGAAGCCAAACAACACCAGGAATAAAAAAAAAAAAAAAAAACAAAAAAAAGCACAAGGAACAAAAACACAGCCGAAAAAAAAAAAAAAAAAGACAAAAACCAAACAACAACACAAACACAAAAGCAGAAAACAATACACAAGCAAAAGACCAGTAAGGGAGGAAAAAAGCCCAAACAAAGCAGTATGAGACAGACAAAATTCTACAAAAATACAGTGAGTTTGTTTTGTGTGGGCCATCTGTTGCTGGGTATAGGGCCTCCCGGTAAATGTGGTTAATATACCCAGTAAGACTATACTGGGAAAAACTAAAGTTTCCTTCGCAAGTGGATGCCACGTGGAGACCTCCTTAGTTAGGGATGGGAGCCCATGTCCACTTCTCCCTGTAGCAGTGGCTTCCCCTCCCTCTTGCATCATGCTAGCCTGAGCATGCTGCCGCAGACTGTGAGTTCACATGTGTGTCAGCCCTGCTGTGTCTGGAACACACTGTTTCCTTGGTGTCATCCGTCCCCGCCTCCTCTTACAGTCTTTCTGCTTCTTCCTCTTCCTCATGGCTCCCTTAGCCCGAGAAGGAAGGTGTGATGAAGACATGCCTTTTAGGACTGATGGCTGTTTTAGGGACAGGGTTTCTCTATGATGCCTTGGCTGTCCTGGAACTCAATATGTAGCCCAGGCTGGCCTCAAACCTAAGATTCTCTTGCCTCAGCCTGGGTTTCGGGTATGCCAACACACCAGTATTTTCTCTCTTCCCCACCCCCACCTTTCCCTGTGTCTGTCACTCTCTAAATTATGAAACTGTAAGATATTCTAGCATGGTGGGTTGTTGTAGAAATTTTTAATCCCAATCTGGGATTTCTACCCTGCCTTTGATCATTCAGTTCCCGAATAAAACGCACATAACCTTTATATCTATAATAAGCCTTAAACAGCACAAGAGTTGGGCAGGTATCTATTCTCTGTTATTAGAATCTACTTTTTATCACTAACCCCAAGTTATTTACTTATTTTATTTATTTGGGCTGTTTTTAACTCCAATTGGTCAGCCCTCGGGGCCATGTTTTTTTGACCCCTAACCCATGGCATCTAAGTCAGTGTGTCTTTTATCAAAGGTGGGTAGAAGCCCAAATGAGATTAAAAATTTCTACAACAGTGGGCCTTGTCTGTAATTCTAGCCTTTTGCAGGGAGGTGGGTAGAGGCCTTGAGGATCAGGGGTTCAAGACTAGTCTCAGCTACATGAGACGCTGGTTGAAAAAACAAATAACAGGGCAGAGACTATTGTGAAACACTTCAGGACTCAGTGTATCACCTTTGCACGGACCATTCAAATCTCTGTGTAACTGGTTGTGATTTTACTACATGGACTTGTTACAGAGTTTTGACGCCTGGGAAAAGACCATAGACTCAATCCAAATTATAATTAAGAGATTTATTGTTGTTGAAACATTGTTTTTTTTTTCTAATTTTTATTTCAGCAAACTCTAAATAGAAATGTAAAGCATTCAGCAACGTAGAATAATAATGAAAAGAAACAACATGCAAAATTTACATCAGTGTCAAGAATAACTTATACAAGATTCTATAAGCCTTCAAACAAGCAACACTTGTTTGAGTTATGTTTAAAAAATTTCAGCAACCAACAATAAGCTCCTTCACAAAGCAATATAATATGATAATCAGTGATAATCAAGTGTAAACCCACAAAATATATTAAATTTAGTCCAGTATCCCTCATGAATAGACATATCAAAAATTCCAATGAAGTACGTTGCAAATGAACAAGAATATAAAAATATTAATATTCATGAATACTGAACATGTTTTTTTATTATTTTTTTTTTTTTTAGAAGACTGTTACTACATTACAGCTGCCTGTTTGGGATAGCCCCACTCAGATTATTGAGACCTAATTAAAAGATTTATTTGTTACTTGCTAGCAAGACAAACAATTTGAGGTTGCCATGTAGAAGGGATATGGGGAAGGGCTTTTTTCTTTAGTAAAGCAACTTTTTATTGATTTATTTATTCTTATTTTTAAGTAATTGATGTTTTGCTATATGTATGTCTTCATGAGGGTAACTGGAGTTACAGATAGGTGTGAGCAGCCATGGGGATGCTGGAAACTTACTGTGTCCTTTGGGAGAGCAGCCTGTGCTCTTAACCACTGAGCCACCTCTCCAGCTCCTGGGGAAGATCTTCCACAGGAAGACCTTCAGTACCTATGCAAACAAGCAAAAACTATTCTGCTCTGCGAGTTAAGTGGTTAAGGCAACTCAAAACAATCTTTGGGTATCTATGTAAACAGTTTCAGAAGCTAAGGGAAAAAAAGCAGTTACTCATATCATAACAAGTAGAAAGTCACCGCTGTACATTTTTAGGTGGAGGTCAGGGTCAGGGTTACTGGGAACATATCTTCCAGTGACTGGAATCACAGCTAGTACGTATCAAGATGGATGCTTAACAGAAAATGGAACTTCTTTAGCCATAACAGGCTTCAAAAACAGGCATGCAGACAAGGCCTTGATAGAGAGCTTCAGTGAAAGCAGCAGCCAGGGTTCTGGGAGTCTGCTATTCCCAGGAACTCACCTCTACAGAAAGAGAAGAGTCATTACCAGAGAGATCCAGAACAGCTCGGGGTAGAATCACGCTTAAGGTCCTCAGGTAAATTACCCGAATGAAGGAGAGATAAATCAGGTATGGTGGGTCGAGGCTTTGGAATCCACTGGGAAAGACTAAAGACTTAGATTATATGAATTTATTCTTACTGCTACCAGAAAGACCACAGCCTTAGAGCCATCATGCCATGCAGAAGGGGGTTATGGTGAAGTCTTAAGGAGGACACCAGAAAGATGTGTGTTAAAACTGTCTGTGGAATCCACACTGGGCAGAAAAATGTTTTTAGCTTCCTTGGTTTCTTATTTTCCAGCTATACAGTAATAAAAACCATCTCACCCCCTTTCCCACAGCAATTAGCAACTTTTCCGGAAGCAAAGGCAGCTGCTAGGACTGAAGAGATAGTTCAGTGGTTAAGAGCACTGATTGGAGGGGTGGGGGGCTGGAGAGATGGCTCAGGGGTTAAGAGTACCAACTGCTCTTCCAGAGGTCCTGAGTTCCCAGCATCCACATGGTGGCTCACAACCATCTGTAATGGGATCTGTTGCCCTCTTCTGGTGTGTTTGATGACAACTACAGTGTACTCATGTAAATAAAATAAATCTTAAAGTCTTTTTTTTTTTCAAGACAGGGTTTCTCTGTGTAGCCCTGGCTGTACTGGAACTCACTCTGTAGACCAGGCTGGCCTTGAACTCAGAAATCTGCCTGCCTCTGCTGGGATTAAAGGTGTGTGATACCACTGCTGGCCTCTTAAAGTCTTTTTAAAAGGCAGCCGTTAATGCCTCATGGCCCATTTTCCTATCCTAATCTCATCTGCAGGCCGCTAGGCTTGCCCTGTACATGGCTGTAATATTTTTAATGTTTTCTGTGTACTTGCACTTCCTTACTGCCAAGCCCCTCATCCCACCTCTCTTATGCCCTCCTGCATCTCCCAGGAACAACCTTTTGACCCCCCAGAGCCTTTAGGGGGGTGCCTGGCTCCATAGTAAGTGTCTTCCGTCATCACAGGATGTGTCTGAGTTATTACTCAGCTCTGAGAACTTTAGTGACTGGGATAGAGCACTTCAGTTCTGAGCAAGGAAACCACAGTGCCTTGCGGCTAGGGCTGTCACCTCCCCACAGTGGCAACATGACCCAAGATTTAAGAGATGCAGGTGGGAGGAGCAGTCACTCAAGGCCATCTTAAGCTACACATAGCAAGTGTCCCTCATGGCCCCTGCTTCATGTCCTGCTTCCAGCCTTGACTTTGCTCTGACATTCATCAGTGATGGACTGTAACCTGTCAGATGTAAACCTTTTTCTTTCCAAGTTGCTTTGGTCACAGTCTTTATCACAGGAACAGAAAGTAAATCCTTAGGACAAGGAGGTATTGGGCTGAATATGATCAGATGCATTGTATTTGTGTATGATAATATGTAACTGAAGTCTATTGTATCAGGTACTTAGCATATGCCAGCAAACAAAAAGCTTGAATTGTGTAAATGCACAAAAAAAAATAATCACAAAAATTATTACAACTGTTTTCAGCAACCTGCAGCCCGGGGAACCTGTCAGGTCAGACTTACTGCAACTGTTATATTTCTAAGGCAGCTTAAAGGGACAGGAGGCAGAAAAGACAGGAGCCTGACTTTCAACAGCTAAGACACACTATATTTATTAGTGCACTTAGCAAGAGGCAGCCTCTCTCCCACGGGAAATTGAGGGGTTACAGGGGGTAGAAGGAGCTGGCTGAAACCGTTTATAAGGTTGGGGTGAGGGGCTTGGCAAAAGGAAGTTGTTATTTTCCAAAACAAAGTATCCTTTCTAGGGCTGCCCATAAGACCAAAAGGTTATCCATAACCTTGTAGGAATCTTGTTTTACAGGTTAAGGAGACTATGTGCCATCTTCCAGGGCCGCTGCCTCCTCCTGGTTTTCACGGATCCTGCCTTCCTGACAGTCCCCCAGTCTCCCGAGCTCACAGCTCCTTAGGGGCCTTAGATTTGCTCATTTGGTCTCATGTGATCCGCTGGTTCCCTAGTTCCCAGTGCTCCCACCGTGCAGGGGCAGTAGAGGCTCAGCTCCAGGGCTTCAGAGCGAAACGGAGTAGGGCGGGGCTTCGAGGCGGGGCTTCGGGGTGGGGCGGGGCCTGAGGGCGGGGTTCTGGACTCCGAGAAGGAAACCTTGAGCAGACCTTTGGACTCAGCTCTGCGGGAATCGCTTCGCAGTTGACGATGCATGATTGGGGAGGGAGTGGCTGAATGAAGTGGGAATGGGAGGCCAAACCCCTGCAGATTGAGCCAGAGGCCGCCTGGAGCTGCCTGGAGCCGCCCGGAGCGGCCCGGAGCCAGCCCCCGGGGCTCTCAGGGCTTAGTGAGAGTTGAGAGTCTATCCAGTTGGTCCTGCGTGGATTCACGAAGTAGTTGCTGAGTGCAATATTAGCCAAACCTCTTCAAAGGTTTGAGAAATGTTAAACAAGGGCAAAGTCTGGGGAACAGCGCCTAGTAATGAAGATTAAACTGTAAATTACTTTAAAATACAAGGCAGTTTACCTTCAATTCCAGTACTGCAGAGGCAGGAGAACAGTCTGGTCTACACAGTGAGTTCCAGCCGGCCAGGGTACACAATAAAACCTTGAGTTAAAAAAAAAGAAAAAAGGCCAAGTGATAAATCAAATCACTTTTCCTGACGGGGAAAAGAAGAGGGGCGAGAGAGATGGCTCAGCAGTTCGGAGCAAAGTGCTTGCACGGGAGTCGCAGTGAAACGGCTGGATTAGACCACTCCTGTGGGTGGGAAAGAAAAAAGTGTATTCAAACTGCCAAGGCTATCTATCTCTCAAGGGTCAAAAAGGTAGGAAAGCCTAGCCGTTATAAAGAGAGGGGATAGCTTCCAGGAAGAAGGTGTTTAAGCCAGAACAGCCTGGAGGTTCAGAGTGGTGGGAGGGGGGATTTGTGGGCCAAGAGTCCAGGGGCCTTGGTATGTGTTACAGTTATATGTTAATAGGGAACTAGTTGCCACATTTGCCCCGTTTGGAAGGGAAAGATTAGGGAAATGGCTCTTCCTGTCAGTCAAAAACCCATTTTATAGTTTCTGGAGAATGCTGAGTGTAAGCTTTTGTTTATCCACAGGCAAACTTTTGTTTTTCCCTGAGTCCAGCCTGAGCTGAGCCCAGACTGTCATTTGGGGACACTGTCAGTAGTGCTGCCATTTTAGGGGCTTGGGGATTGGGACCTAACATTGTTCTTCTGGAGGACCAGGGTTTGATTCCCTGCACCCATATGGCAGCTCAGAAGGCTATGACTCCAGTTTAGGTGATCTGACACCCTTTTCTGGCCTCTTGGGGTAATGCAGGTTCACAGCACAGGAGCAAGTAAAACAGCCACACAGACCAGGCTAGGTTCAAATTCATAGAGATCCACTGCCTCCATCTGCCCATGTATGGGGCACCAATAGATGATAAATCTTTTAAAAAGAAACAAGGTAATAATATAAGAAGGATGCTGAGATGGGTTGATGCCCAAATCTAGAAAAGACAAAAGGGGCTGTCTCTCAAGTAAAATAACTGCACTGACTCTGATGTAGGGAGAAGGTCCCCTCGAGCCCCTAGGGGTTCAAGACCAGTCTAGGAAACATTGTCTCAAACAAAACCAATGAAGATGGTAACACCTTCATTAAACGCTGTTTAGTATGAGGAAGGGCCTGGCTTAGAACTTCACCATTATAAAAGACAAAAACAAGCAAAATGGAAAGCTGGGCATGGTGGCTCATACTTGTAATCCCAACACTTGGGAGGCGGAGGCGGAAGGACTGTATGAAGTTAAGGCCAGTTTGGGCCATTGAGTGAATTTCTAGCTAGCTGGGGCTATCTAGTTAGGACCCTATCTCAAAAAACAAACAAAAGCAAGTAAATAATAAATCCCACCCCTGCTGTAAGGGACTCACTGGAGAGGAACAGATGGGAGGAGAGGAAGGTGCTGACATCTCCCTACCGCCTGGTCCTGGAGGAACCTTCTCTGCATCCCTAACAGTACTTTCTTATCAGGGTGGACAGTGAGACACCTCCCTCCAGGCCCTTGGGTAGCCCCAAGTTCCCCTGACCCATGCTCTCTTATCTCAACATGAAGGAACTTGTAAACGCCTGAGCATCATTAAGGCCTGCTTCACACAGTTCTTGGAGAGATCCCTACACAGTGATGCCCTTTGCTCAGGTCACCAAAGCCACCGTCCTCCTCTGCCCACACCCTGGGCTCCACTGAGCCCTCACCTTTTTGAGAAGAAGCTAAAGCCGGCTGGCCTGGCCTGCTGTCGGCCTCGCATACACACTGCTAAGTTCCACATATCAGTGACTCTGTAAGGGCCTGCGCGGAGCTTGCAGCAAGGGCTCTCCCTAAGGTCCACACTCAGCCTCCCCATAGCAGGAGGCAGGGAAGAGACTGTTCTCTTCGACCTCCTGAGAGTCTTGGCTTGTATCGCTGGGCTCTGGCCAGCCCTGAGGACACATCTGTTCTCAGCCATCAGACAGTAGCAGCCACCAGCCTCACTTGGTATTCAAACCCTCAGAAACCTGAGGCCATGTTAGAGGTATAGTCACTGATGACAAGTCCCTAATAAAGAGCAAAGCATAGAGCAGCCTCCTGGCCCTATGCTCTGTCTCAACAAAACAAAAAATGTTTAATTGTCAATTAAGGAAAGACCAGCTCTCCCCCCAGGCTACCACCTAAGGTCTGCAGGGCATCCTCTTCTGAGGAAGGGGGATGAGAGCATACCCCCTCATACCTGTTTAGACAAAGTGTTTTAATGTCAAGGGTGGCAAGATGGCTCAGTGGATAAGGCCTGAAGACCTGAATTTGATCTCCAGGGCCCATACGGTGGAAGAAGATACCCCATTCTGAAAGCCATCTTCTGTAGGTGGTGACAGAGCTGGGTCAGAAGTGTGCAGACCAATGTTCTGACTCCAGTTCTGCTCTCAAAGCCAAGCCTCTCCCACGGATCCCTCACCCCATTAGTCTACGACTCCATTTCACAGTGTCCTGAAGATAATGAAATGGCAGGAAGAAGCTAAACCGCCCTTGCAAAGCTTGGGTATGCGGCTGAGCGGCAGAGCAATCCTAAGCACACGAAGGCTCTGAGCACTATCCCCAGGCCTTCTGAGTGGACAGAAGGAGGACAGAACTTGGTGAGGTACCGTGCTGGGGAGCACACCAACTGTGGGCCTCTCTGAGCTTCTACTTATGGATATTGCCCAGAAGTCACTGGACTTACGTGACAGTCATATTTCTGAAAAACGGTCACCTACTTCTATCCAGGTGGCCCGTACAGAGGTACCAGTCCCTCTCTGGTGGCAGGGGAAGGGAGAGCGAAGGGGCTAAGTAACCTGCAGGAGGCCGTGTGGCTAAGAGGAGGCCGTGTGGAACATAAGAGGGCTCAGGGACGCTTTGCTCTTTGACACTGGCCTGGGTTGAGCTGGCTCACAAGAACTTTTTTATGTATATGAGTACACTGTAGCTGTGTTCAGACACACCAGCAGAGGGCATCAGACCCCATTATAGATGGCTGTGAGCCACCATTGGATGGGAATAGAACTCAGGACCCCTGGAAGAGCAGTCAGTGCTCTTTTTTTTTTTTTTTTGGTTTTTTCGAGACAGGGTTTCTCTGTGTAGTCCGGCTGTCTGGAACTCGCTCGGTAGACCAGGCTGGCCTCGAACTCAGAAATCCGCCTGCCTCTGCCTTCCCAAGTGCTGGGATTAAAGGCGTGCGCCACCACCGCCCGGCTTTTGGTTTCGAGACAGGGTTTCTCTGTGTAGCCCTGGCTGTCCTGGAACTCATCTGTAGACCAGCTGGCCTCGAACTCAGAAATCCACCTGCCTCTGCCTCCCAAGTGCGGGACTAAAGGTGGCCACCACCGCCCGGCGCAGTCAGTGCTCTTAACCGCTTAGACCATCTCTCCAGCCCCATCATGAGAACTTTAATGGAAAAACCTAAGAATGACCTCTCATACAAAGTAGCATGGCGGCAGAGGCAGGAGAGTCCTGAGTTTAAGGCCAGCCTGTCTATAGATCAATTTCCAGGCAGCCAGGCTACAAGACAAACCCTGTCTCAAAACAAAACACTATAACAGTGTGTGGGTTGAGGACAATCCAAATCTCCCTAAAAATCCAGTCTCTTGATTTGTGGCTCCTGGCAATGTGAATGACCAAAAGTACCTGTCACCTCACTGCCAAGGACCAGGTAATTCTGGATGCTGAAGCTATAGTTCTTAGAAAATAACAAAGCCACATGGGAATACTGTGGCCATATGGTTTGTCCTAAAGGTCTTTGCAGCATGTATCTCAGGGCCATCAAATTTGGTGCTTCAAATTTGGCTCAAAATTGTGGAACTGGTGTTTTCCTTGTGACTCTCAGGATTAACAAATGAAAAATATATGTTCTCAACAAAGGGAAGAACCAGAACACAGTAAAAATGAAACCAAAACAAAACTCCGAAAGTGTAATTATCTTGGTTTCCAATGTGTGGGGCTTACTCAAGATCTTCTGGGCTCTGTGGCCTTGGATGGCTCCGCTTCTCTGGCTTTGTCCTCTGTAGTCCATGTAGCTTGTCTCATAGGCTCAGGTAAGCTTCACTCCACAGCTGCTGCTGTCCTGGGGGTCATTCCATGGTCCTGGTCTCTCCAACTTGCTAGGATCTCCACTGCAGCTGATACACCTGCACCAATGCCCTGTCATGGCTTATCTTCGAGGACTCCAGCCCTGCCTCGAAGTGCCGAGCCTAGGCTGCTCTCCACGATCTCTTCATGCCTTCAAAGCCAGCATCACCTGAATGACCCTTATTCATTACCAAGTTCACTGTCAGCATGGAGTGCAGCTGTGGCCCCCTCTGGACCAAGATTTTCGTGTACTGACCCTGGGAAATATTCCCAGAAGATTTTACCTCGGTGCTGCTAGTCTCTTGTTAATCACAGTCCTAGCTGACTGGTGTCAGTTGCCCCAGTAAAGGCTTCATGTCAGAGATTCTGGTCTCTTATTAATTATAGCTGGCTCTTCAGTCCCAGATAACCAGAATCACAGATTCTTAATAAATGCATAAATGGCAGAGTCTTTACTTCCCTCTGAAACGTCATAAGCCAGACCTCCATCATCCACACTCCTCAAAGCATTACCGTCTTAGTTCCCACAACAACTTACTAAGTTCTGAATACCCCGTGGCTTTTCTAGCCCACAGTTCTAAAGTCCTTCCAGGACCCGCCTCACACTGTGGGCGGAACTATCACAGTCATTTCCCATGAGCCTGGTACCAATTTCTATTTTACTTTGCTTTCTATTGTGGTGAACACCATGACCATAAACAACTTGGTAAGGAAAGGGTTTATTTGGGTCAGAGGTTACAAGTTCAGCATCAGGGGAAGCCAAGGCAGGAACCTGGAGACAGAAACTAAAACGGAGGTCATGCAGGGTGCTGTCAATTGGCCTGCTGCCCCTGACATTCTCAGCCTGCTTTCTTATACAACCCCAGGACCACCAGCCCAGGGGTGGCACCATGCACACAGGTGGTGGGCTAGACCATCTCACACCAGTCACTAACCAAGAAATGACCTCACAAACCGGCCTACAGGAGAATCTGATGGGGGCATTTTCTCAGTTTAGGTTCCCACTTGTGTCAAGTTAACAAAAAACAAAATAAAACAAACATCTGTCCAGGACAATGGGGCAGTGAACTGGACTGGCAAGTCAGCTGTCATGGGGAAACAAATCAGAGTGGCTTTGTTAGAAAGGTCGGTTCATGTGGATGTAAAGCTGGATCTGGTGGCCAGCAAACTTCCCAACAAGAAAGTTAGAGCCAGGCGCCTGTCTGCTGGGTGTGCATAAGGCATTCTCCAAGGAGAATTGTCGGGTGCATATTGAGAGATGCCCTGGGGCGGACCAGTGGCCTCTGGAATTTGGGGTGAGTGGTTGGGGCCAAGGAGGTGACACTCTTCTTTAGTGACTGTGGTATGTCCCCACAGGCAGCTCTAAGGAGGTATCAGGGCCCTGGCTGGGGGTGCTTGGTCTGTTTGGGATGGTAAAACTGGAAACCACAGAGTCCCGAAGGAAAAGCTTGGTGATGAACTACGGTGGAGCTGGAGCCACGACAAGGTCCAACAGCTGGGGGACTAAGTACGCAAATATGATCTGCCCAGCACTGAAGCAGACATGGTCCCTTTTTGGTCTATTCTTTGTCCATTGGCATGGTTAGGGGCCAGTGGTCAGAGGCCAAACAAGTTACCTCCTGCCTCAGCTTGTTTCTCTCACAGCAGGCTAGGACTCTCCTACTTCTGACTTAAGGCCCTTGGTATGTGTGAAATTCTTGCCTCTCCTGTGGCTGCCCAGCCCACCTCTGACCACAGCGGAGTTTGCGCCCTTCTTCCTGCCCTTCTGTGTCTGCTGTTCTTAAGTCTTCAGGGCAATTTGTCAAGATTAATTGGACACTGAGCTGGCTCTCTCTGGAAACACACGGAAATGCCTCGGCGTCAGAACAAGACTCATATGGGGAAGAGTCCCATGAGAAGGCTGACCTGTGGCAAGGCCGGACCCACCACAGCCCAGGAAGAAACGATGCCTTGTTACAGGCTCCAGGGATGGAAATAATTTGTTCTGCTTGATCTTTCACCCCCTCCCCATCTCCTTACTTTTCTTTTCTCCCTAATTCTTAAAGAGGCACCCCCTCCAATGACTGTTAGAGCCCTTGTTACCTCCAGAGCTGATCTCTGTGCATGGAACATTCTTGTTTTAATTTCTTGGGTGAGTTGACAGATCTAGTTATCACACAAATCATCTTATTCTCCTAAGAGACACTTTGAGGAGGAAGGTGAGTTTACATAACCTTACTTACTCCAGTCAAAATGCATTATTTCCCGCCCTTATTCCAGCATCTGCCATTGATCTGGGAATTGGTCACAGTTCAGCTGTGGTTGCAGTTAACTGCAGTTCCAGACTGAAAAATGAAACAATAGGTTCCTCTGTATTCTCAACCCCTTTGAGGCCACAGCCTGATTCTCCACCTCTAGGCAGTGCCCACACCCCCTTTTATGATCTCGTCTCTCTCTCAGAGCATCTGTCCTCAAAAGCCATTCAAACTCCTCGGCCCAGGGCGACCTCAGATTCTAGCCCAGGAAACCTGCTAAGTTTAGAAGCCCTGGTATCCAGTTGGTTGAGGTCCTAGCTTGATGCCCATAATCCTGGCACTCAAGAGGCAGAGGTAGGAGGAGTTTAAGGTCAGGCTGGACTCTATAATGATGCCCTGTCTCAGAAAACAACAACAAAAATAGAAGTCAGGTTTCATCCAGATAGCCACACACAATCCTAGAATCCCTTGTCCAGAAGCTTGGGTATATTACTGATCTTCATGGTCACCCAGCCCAAATGTGTATGGATATGCTGTCAGCAGTAAAGGCACCTACAGCCAAGCACCACAGGTGTCACGACAGGCAACTTTAAGTGGCACATCAGCTAAAAATAGTCTTTTTCTTATAGCCTCATTAACAATAACATTGTGCTATTTTTGTAGGTGACTACAGATTTCACACACATGCCTTCTCTTTTAGTTTTTATGACAACCTATGAATAGATACACTGGATTCTGCTAATAGTCCAGACTTCATAGAGGAGAAAGCCAAAGCATAAAGTGCTGAAGATCACAAGCCTCACAGAAGGCAAAACTCCCTCTCATGCACTGTCCCTGTGTCTCCAGGCCCAGTGGCCACTCAACAACATTGAGTGGTACCCAACAAGAGTCTTGGGTACTACAATGGCTTCCCAGCCAGACAACCATAGCGTGTGTGGCTACTTTGTTCACTAAGACCCTAGGGATAGGGATGCATGATGGCTTGTGTCAGAAGGAGGGAGTCCTAGCTACTTAGTTCCCTGCCTCATCATAGCTATACCATTTGATCAAATATGTAAAATGGGGGCAGAAGAGATGGTCCAGAAGTTGAGAACACTGTTCCTCTTGCAGAGAACCTGGGCTCAGTTCCCAGCACCTACATGTGGTGGCCAACTCCAGTTCCAGGGGATTCCTATTCTGAACCCCATGGGCTCCAGGTACATCTCCACGCACTCAAAGCACTCATACACACAATAAATTTTTAAAATTCTGTAAAGTGGTTATGTCAAGACAATGCCAAAGACATCTAGGAAACCTTCCCAATCAGCTGAGAACATTCTAGAAGCCTAATCCAGAAGCTCTAGTTAGTGACCTTGTTTCCCAAGCAAAAAATGTAGGGAGATTTATAAGCACTCAAACACACTTAACATAATTGCCATAGTACTGATGATTGTGTAATCCTAAGGCCTGTCAAGGTCATGTGTGGTCAGTCCATCCAATCCCCTAAGTATGTACTTCCTGTTCTGAGAACCCTGTCAGCAAGCAAACACACTCAGCATGGGGATGTCTGGGCCTGGCTGGAAGACACTAGTAGATGAAAATATAGAGATAAAATCAGGAAGGACTCTGCCTTCGGAGCTTTTGACTAAGTTTGGACTTCACAGAGCAGCTGGGAGTCCAGGGTACCTATCCACACCTCAGTCCTCATCCTATTCAATACATCATGTCCTTGTTTCTTCATTGTCTCAATGCCCAAGAACCAGCTCACCCACGATGGCATGAGACAGCAGCCAGAAAGTGCTGGAATGTGGCCAGAGTTGTTTAGGAAGCACTTATCACTTGTTGCTTATGGGCTCATCCCACACCATATAATAAATGCCTACTACATGCCAGGTAAGGTGGGCAGACTCAGAGTACACAAGGTAGGGAGTTAACCTTCCAGGCACCTGGGAAGAGAACGGGAGGTGGCGGGGTTCCCTTGAGAACAGTGTGGGGAGTGAGCTGAGTCAAGCCAAAGCTTAAAGCTTAAAGGTCAGAAGGGCATCATTGATGAGTGTGACAGCGTAACAGGATCAGGAAAGCAGGGCTAGCAACCAGCCAGGCATGTCACTGTTGTCAATGGAACATTGCCTGTGGAAGAACAGAGATGAACAAACCATGACTCTGAGAGGCGGAAAGACAAAAGGACAGACTTTCAGAAAATGGTTGCCATGGCCACACACCAGAGGCAGACAGTTTCAGGTTACTTCCGGGATTCTAACTGTATATACTGGAATTGGCACCAGCACTTCCTTGAGAAAGGGTAACATTTTATAAGATAATTCACTTTGATATGGTGTTTAATGCAACACCCAGCCAGACTTAAACAAGTTTGGACCCTCAATCCTCCTGCCTCAGCCAGTGCTAGGATTACAGATACTCTATGCAAGAAAGAAGTGATTGAGTAAAATTATTAGAACTTCTCAAAAGGTTTGCTTGTACATAAGCTGTATAGACAACAGTGCTGACGGTACCCCACACCTGTCACTGGTGAGGTAGAGACAAGGACATTTGTGGTTTAGGGTCATTCCTGTCTACATAGCAAATTTGAGGCCTAGGACAAACATGTACACACAGATAACAGGGCCTGCTTGAAAACTGAAGAGCAGGGCTGAGGGGCTGGCTCATCAGTTAAGGCTCTTGCAGAGCACCCAGGTTTGATTCCCAGCAGCCACGTGGCAAGTCTCTGTAACTTCCTTCCCAAGGGATCTGTCACCCTCCTATGGCTTCCATAGATGCCAGGGACGCACATAGAGCCTAGACACACATGCAGACAAAACACCTACACACATAAAGACAAGTAAATCTTAAATAAGAAAAAGAAAGGCAAGGAGGAGAAGGCTGGGATGGGTGGCAAACTGGGTTCCTTCTCAAGTGTTTCCAAACCTGAACTCAAGGGATGGATCGTCAGAGTTACAGGCACGGGCAGGCCATCACACTGTTTCTGTTTGCATAGCTATAAATAGAGTAACAGTCATCGCAGCACAGAGCTACAAGACAGAGTGACATGATGTGTACAAAACCCGCACAACACAACGGTCCCAGAAGAGCAAATACATGTCTGTTGCTAAATTATTATTGATTTGGTGCTGGAGGTCAAACCCAGGACTTTGATGGGTATGAGCTAAGCTCTGTCACTCAGCTTGGCCACTAAGTTAAATCCAGAGGGTGTGTTGTTGTTATTATTAAGATATTTTAAATTTTTCTGTATGGGTGTTTGCCTGTATGTATGTGAGCTCACCATATGTGTGCCTGGTGCTTGTGGCCTAGAGAAGAGGGTGTTGGGTCTCCTAGAACTGGAGTTACAGGCCGTCATAGCCCACCAGGTGGGACTGAGCCTGAGTCCTCAGCAAGAGGAGACAGTGCTCTCAACTGCTAGGCCTTTCCTGAAACTCCTTATTAGTAAACCAGTATGCTCCGGGGGTTTTGTTGTTGTTGTTTGTTTGTTTGTTTGTTTTGTTTGAGACAGGGCTTCACTGTTTGGTTTGCTGTCCTAGAACTCACTGTGTAGACCAGGCTGGCCTCAAGCTTAGAGATCTAGCTGCATCTGCCTCATGAGTGCTGGGATTAAAGTCATGTGCCACCACTGAATGGCCCTTGGGTTTGTTTGTTTGTTTTTGTATTTTCTTTTTAATTATGAGTATATGTGCGGATCTGTGTGCAAATGTAGGTGTGTTCACATGTGAGTACAAGTCCTGACACAGAATCCAGAAGAGATGTTGCATTTCTTTTCTTTCTTTTTTTTTTTTTTAAATATTTATTTGATGTATGTGAGTACACTGTCACTGTCTTCAGACACACCAGAAAAGGCCTCAGATCCCATTAGAGACGGTTGTGAGCCACCATGTAGTTGCTGGGAATTGAACTCAGGACCTCTGGAAGAGTAGTCAGATGGCTCCACTGAGCCATCTCTCCAGCCCTCTCTCTCTCTCTCTCTCTCTCTCTCTCTCTCTCTCTCTCTCTCTTTCTTTCTTTCTTATTTTTCTTCAAGACAAGATTTCTCTGTATAGCCCTGACTGACTTGGAATTCCATCTGTAGATCAGGCTAACCTTTAACTCATAGATCTTCCTGCTTCTGCCTCCCCTCCACAGTTCTGGAATTAAATGTGTGTGTGTGTGTGTGTGTGTGTGTGTGTATACCATCTATAGCAGAATTTTGGATGGCTTGATTTTGTATAAGTAGCCATCTGTGACTTCATGACTGTGACAGTCACTGTCACACGCAGGAGACAGCAGTTCCCAGCATTCCTCCCTGCGCCCCCCTTACATTCTTCCTGAGTCTTGGTTGGAGGAATGAACTAATAGAGGCCTTCTACGTAGGGCCAAGTGCTTACAAGGTCCCAACTCCTAGGACCAACTTCTTTCTTAGTTAGGGTTTCCATTGCTGTGAACAGACACCATGTCCAAGGCAACTATTATAAAGGACAATATTTAACTGGGACTGGCTTACAAGTTCAGAGGTTCAGTCCATTATCATCATGGTAGGAAGCGTGGCAGTGCCCAGCCAGGCATGGCATTGGAGGAGCTGAGAGTTCCAAAGGCAAACAGGAGAAGACTGGCTAGAAGGAGGGCTTCAAAGTCCACCCTACAGTGACACACTTTCTCCATCAAGGCCACACCTACTTCAATAAGACCACACCTCCTAATAGTGCCAGTCCCTGAGCCAAGCATATTCAAACTACCTCATTCCACTCCTGGCTCCCACAGGCTTGTTCACACATATGAGTCTATAGGGGCCATATCTAGCTGTAGCATAATAAACAATACATTTAGTCTATAGGGGCCATACCTAGCCATAGCATAATAAACAAAACATTTAGTCCAATTTCCAAAGTCCTCATAGTCTGTAACAGTCTCAACAATGTTAAAAGTTCAAAGTTCAGTCTCTTCTGAGATTCATCAAAAGCAGAACCATACCTCCAACATCACAGGATATACATTACCATTCCAGAACATCACAGCAAGGAAATACTAGACCAAAGAAAGACCAAAAACCAACTGGGAAAACTCCAAACTCCACATCTCCATGTAAAATGTCAATGCACTCTTCAGATCTACAACTGCTTTCATCCTTGTTGACTGCTGTTGGCAGATCTGGCATTCAGCAGCAACAAACTTCATTCCCTTGGGCTGGTTCCACTCCCTGTCAGCAGCTGTCCTCAGCTGTCAGCGGGTATCCCACAGCTCTGACATCTCTAACATCTTGAGGTATCCAAGACAACTTCAACTTTAAAGCTTCTTGTTCCAATGTCTGGGATCCACACATGATCTTCTGGGTTCCTCTGAAGGCCTTAGATCATTTCTCCAGCTCTGTCCTCTGTAACGTTCTAGGTTCTGGTTGACTCCACTCCACTCTTGCTGTTCTTGGTGATCATTCCATGGTACTGGCATTTACAATATGCTGGGGTCTTTCGATGCAACTAGGCATCACCAATAGCCTTTTATAGGCTCTCTTCATCATGCAAGGCCTCAACTTCTTTGCAGGGCCCTTTCAGTTTGGGCTGTCAACTGCAACTGAGGGTGTATCTCTGCACTGACAACTACCCACTGCAAATACAAGGTTCTCTGACCAAGACTGAGACCAACCCAAGTTCATGGGTATCAACATAAAACTGCAGAGGGCAATCTGAGCACGATTATTCAGCAAAATAACAAGAGCAGGCTTCACCCCAGGGCCTATGGCCTCCTGGCAAGGCATGGGCTTTCCACCAGAATTACAATACCTGGCTTCAGTTCCCACCAGAGAGCTGTTATTTACCCTGCTATTGCATCTGTAGGGAGAGCTTGCCTGGTATGTTGGTATTGTAGCATGAAGGTACCCACAGTGGGTCCCTACCCTACCCACTGGGTAGGACCACTGATGTCGTCTGCCCCAGCAACCTACATGGCCCCTTCTGAAAGCTAGGAACATTCTGTTTTGAACAGAGTCTGATCAGTATGATTTTGTTGTCTGTTTGAGCCTTACGGAATAAAATAGCCTTGGCTGGCTGGCTATATTGTATACTCCGATCTCCCTGCCTCCAGTTTCCAAGTGCTGGGATTACAGGCATGCAGCATCACACCCCAGATCAGTCAGCACCCTTTGTCTTCAATTTGCTCTTTCCCTAGAGATGCTTTTGAGTAGACGACTTCTTCTTCTTCTTCTTCTTCTTCTTCTTCTTCTTCTTCCTCTTCTTCTTCTTCTTCTTCATTTTGTTTGTTTGTTTGTTTGTTTCGAGACAGGGTTTCTCTGTATATCCCTGGCTGTCCTGGAACTTACTCTGTAGACCAGGCTGGCCTCCAACTCAGAAATCCGCCTGCCTCTGCCTCCCAAGTGCTGGGACTAAAGGCGTGCACCACCACTGCCCGGCTGGACATCTACTTCTTAAATAATCTTCTTAGCTTGTTCTTTAAAGACAGGGTCTCACTGTAACCCAGGCTGGCCTGGAACTCCCTCTGTAGCTTAGGCTGGCCTTGGAGCAATCCTCTTGCCTCAGGCTCCCAAATACTGGGATAGCAGGCATGAACCACCAGGTCCAGGTTTTGTATAATCTTTCTATAAAAAAAAACCAAAACAATACTTTTTATGTTCGAGACAGGATCCACAAATTTAAACTTACCCTCCCAAGTCGCTGGGCCATCAGAAAGCTCCCTAGACACCAAGCCCAGGGAGCTGACAGCTGTGTAGCTCTTTGGTACACAGCCATTTCTTAATGGAAAGGAGTATTTGTGACCCTCAGCTCTCAGCAGTTACAAATGTGAAAGGCAGCCCTTCCCCCCTGCCCCCCTTCAGGCAGTAGAGCCTGCCTGTTCTGCAGTTGCTGTCCTCATAGGTAAGGGGCTGCTGATAACCAGGGTCAGCCTGATAGCTGGGGTCAGAGCTGAAAGCTGCCTGGCTTAAAAACCTCTTCCCTCCCCCTCGAGGCAGACTGCCTTTGATCATCTGCCCTTATGCCTGGCCTGAGCAAAGGGGCTTTCCCTGAGAAAACAGCTCTATAAATACACCACTAGGTTGGGACTGTGTGTCCACAGTGGTCCTTAGAGAAGCCACACCTCCAGAGAGGGGCATTAACCCATTGCTTTCCCAGGCTCTTCAGGAACATTGACACAGGAACTGAGGAGGATTAAGCAGAGACCCCAGTGGAGGTGCTTGTCCTAAGAGAATGGGAAAATTTGCCGAGAAACCAAAAAAATGCATGTTAAATTTCAAATAAAGTTAAAATTCTGTACTATCCCAATACTGTAATCCCAGACTCAGGCTGAAGCAAGAGCAGTCCAAACTTGGGGTCAGCCTGGGCTACATAGCAAGTTTCCCATCAGCCTGCCCTAGAGGGGCAGGGCCTTCGTGCATGCAAACCTCTGCTTCAGCACAGAATCACACCCACAGCCAGAGGACTGTTTTATACACATGCCCACTGTCTTTGAGATAGACCTTGCATCCACGGCTCATACGTTAACTCCCAAGTGGCTGTTTCTCACTGGAGGGATCTGTTCAAACTAGACTTGGAGCCTTAGCGACTTAAACTAGCGTCTGTACCATCAGCACAAAGTCCAAAGTAGATCTAAGAAACGTCAGCCTGAGGCACCGGGGGCTCTGCTGTTTTATGAGTTGCAGGACAGTGTTGCTAGAACTTCTGTATCTGAGTGTTGACATTGGTGGTGAGCCTGGCCTTCAGTGGCTGAGCCATCTCTCTAACCTTGCTTGGGTATTTCATTGTTGTTGAAACTGAGGTGGTCTCACTCTGTAGCCCAGCTTGCCCTAGAACTTGCTGGGTTTCCCAGGCTGGTCTAGAACCTGCAGTGGCCCTCTCCTGCCTCAGTCTCCCAAGTGCTAAGATAATAAACACACACTACCCATGCATTCTCCCCTCCTGCCCCTGCCCAGCCTTGGCTGGGACTCACCCTGTAGACCAGTCTAGCATCGAACAACCTATACGTTTTTGGTTTTCTTTTTTTTTTTTTTTTTTTCGTTTTTGTTTTTCAAAGAAGTTATGAGGTTGGACAGGCAGGCCTTTAATCCCAACACTGCAGTAAGCAATGGCAGGTGGGGCTCAGTGAGCTGAAGGCCAGCCTGGTCTACACAGTTCAAGCCAGACAGGGCTACAGAGACCCTGCCTCAAAGACAAACACACAGTCCACAAAAAGACTGGAATATAAATAAAAAGCATAAAACCCGACAGCCATGTTCATCCCTTCTCTACCCCTCCCGAGTCATTCTCTCACATGGAGATGGATAAGCATTAACAAGCTTAATATACACATCAGATTCTCCCATTCTACAGACGACACTGCCACACTGAAGTTGAAGTGTTCATGAAAGACCACAGAGCTGGCAACTGCTCAAGCTGAAATTCAAATCCAAATTTGTCTGACTCATAATTCAGTGTGCATTCCTTCCGCTAAGCTCCAGGGTGTAAAATTTTATGGATGAAGAAACCGAGGCTCACAGACGTCCCTGGCCATCAGAGCCACATGGTTCACTGCCCAGTATGGGAAAAGCGGAGGCAATGGCATTGGCTGCATGGAGGAGAGGGCCTTGGCTTGGGCGGATCTGAGCTTGAGCACGGCCACATGGGTCCAGTTTGCAAATCCCGTTGCTCCCAGTCCGCGGCTACCCCAGGTTCTTCGAGGACAGGCTCCACCCAAAGGCCGCCCGGCCAGAGTCGGTGGAGTCCCGAGCCCCCGAGTTGGCGCGGGAACCGTGCCCACGGCGTGGCTGCATGATCTTTAGTGGTCCCGGGCGCCCGGAATGGGTGGTTGAGGCCGGCGCGTGGCGGGCGGGGCACGGGTGGCGTGGGGCGGAGCCTGCCGCGGGCGGCGCTGTCCCGGGGCTCCCGGCCGCGGTGGCCGCCACTGGAGGCAGCTGGAGAGAGCGGGCGCAGAGAAGGTAGAACCTCCCCGACCCCCGCCAGGGCTCGGGCTGTCTCCGAACAGCGGACCCTGAGGCGAATTCCTGGGGAGGGGGTCTGGTCCCTGGGACTCCGGTCCCGTCACCCGGGCGAGGGCTTGCGCCAAGATTCCTATTAAGTCACATAGTGAAGTTGGAAAACATACCCCGGACCTCCCTGCACGTCGGCACAGCCCGCTCTTCCCTGAGGGGCTTCGGGAAGATGCGCCCCGACGCCTGCACTCTGGGAACGCAGGGATAGGGTGTCCGGGAGGGATGCGGGTGAGTGTTCTTTGCACAGCTCAGCTTGTTGTGAGAGAATGAGAGAAAAGACACCTGTTGGGATGGTTTAGGGGGAATCCCGTGAAAACCCGGGCGTTCTGACAGGACAGCATCTCTCCTCTGCTAGCCCAGCCCTTACTCCTTCCTCCTTCCCCCCAACCCCGCATTGGCTCTTTTGCTGGAGGTGAGCCTGGAGTGAAGGAGTTAGCTCCCTGCAGGTCACTTTCCTTGGTGTCACTGGCCCAGAAGGGGGTGTGACCAGGACCAGCATAGGTTTGTGCTCAACCAGGGTCCACCCTGACTTCCGGGTGCCCACCTCCAGCCTCCGTCTTCTTCATCCTGGGCGTGAAAAAAGGACAACAAGCATACATTTGTGCAGGGAGGGGGTGTCAGCTCCTGCCCCCCTATGCAGGGGAGGGTGGGGTGGACTTTTCCAGAGAGGGAGCCAGGCCTGGCCCTGGCCCCAGGAGCTCTCGTCACCCCCCACCCCTCACTTCTCCAGAGAGCTGCCAAAACCAGCTCAGGACAGGATTATGTGTACTGGGTAGACCACAGAGAGGCATCAGGGACAGACCCAGGGAAGCAGAGAAGAGCAGAGAGAGGTGGAGAAGGGACCAGCATCAAAAGAAGAGACAGGTCATGTCCATCACCCTTTTCCCTTCCTTCCAGCCTTGCGGGGCAGGCAGAGGGCTGATGAGTGGGTTGAACATAGCGACTCTTCCATCAGGGAAGTCGTGGACTCAGTGGCTGGCCCAACCAGGGGAAGGAGAGAGGTGCCTTTTACCTCCTCCCCAGCCCCAAGAACTCAGCTCTGCCCATTTGTTCTACTCCTCAAATTCCCAAGTCCTGGGGTCTGGGTAGCCGGGCAGGACCTAGCTTTGCTTCCTCTCTGTCCTTTGCATGCCCTGAGCTGGCCTACTTCGGCCAGCAATCCTTGGATTCTTCTCATGGTGCCATTCAGATCCAGCAGAAACTGTTTTTCCTGGAAAGCAGAACTAAGATGGGATGAGGGTGTGGGTAGGCAGGGCCTCAAAGAGAAGGCTGGAGGATGGGGGTAGGGAGAGACAAGCTTTGAGGACAGGTATGGAAGACCCCTGCTACCCAGTGTTTAGGACTAGACTTAAGGGTGGACTTTCCAGGGATACCCAAAGGAGACCCTGAGAAGCATGGGCTGGTATGGCTGTGTCTCTCCTTAGGTGCCCCAGCCATTTTGGCTGAGCAGTGTAAGAAAAAAAAAAGAAAAGAAAAAAGCGGAAAACTAGTTGTACATGAGCTAAGTCACCCTGAGCCAATGCCTTGTGGATACTGGCACCCACAGGGAGGATAAGTCACTGCCTTTTCCCAAGAGATGAAGCCATCAGCCCACTTAGTTTATCCCTAGGCTGGGGCAGCCTGCATGAGACTGTTCCTCCGTAAGTAGCTTAGTTAAAAGGGGAAGAAAAGACTGGAGGCGGGGAAGAAACAAATAACAATGCTCTTGGGTTTTGTTAGGGGGAGGAGGTTGTTTGTTTTTGTTTTGTTTTTATTTTTGTTTGTTTTTTTTTTTTGAGAGAGGGGTCCCATGTCACCCAGGCTGGCCTTGAACTCCTGCTCTACCTGCTCCCCATCCCAAGTGTGGAATTAAGGCTTGTGCCCCCACCCTGGTGCTCAGAGGCTTCTGGCTGGCCCCTTATGGGTGCCTGGCATAGCCTGCCTCCTCTAGGTCCTGGAGTCTAGGAGAAAGAACCTCTGGGCCCAAGCTGCCTACGCACAGGCCCTCCTCAGGCTTCCAGAGGAGCTAAGTCCATCTTGGGCCATAGGGAGGAGACTGAACTGAACTGAGAGGCTGAGGTCAGACCCCCACCCTCTCCCCAGCAGATGACAAAGACAGCGTTCCTTCTTGCTCCAACCCTTAGGTCCTAAAGGGGTGGACCATTCCTTCCCCAGCCCTCCAGGCTGTCGGTGTTGTGCTGAGCCAGCCCTTCAGTCCCCCAGCTATCTGGAGGGGTAACACCATGCTCCTCCCCCCTCAGAGCACCCTCCGTGTCCAGATGCCAGAGTAGCTACCCTGTCCCCTGGTCCCCAGCCTAGGGGCAGTCACGGGAAGAGCAATGGAGACTTGGCTGGGCAGGTAAGAGAGGGGTAGCGGGGCGGAGCAGCTCTAATAGGGCGGGGAAGGGGCTGGTGCACACCTGTAATCCAAGCAGAGGCAGGTGAATACCTGTGAGTGTGAGGTCAACCTTGTCTACAGAGTGAGTTCCACACAAACAAAACACACACACACACACAGAGAGAGAGAGAGAGAGAGAGAGAGAGAGAGAGAGAGAGAGAGAGAGAGAGAGAGAACATGCAGGAAAGGATTGTTGGAAGGGGTCTGGCAAGTGACAAGGGACTTCTGCTTCCTGAGAAGCTGGCAACCAGGATGTGGAGAGCCTGGGTGGGGGCAGGCAATGTCGTAACCCCTCTGGCTGCCTCTGATGTCCCCCACCCCCTCGGTGTGCAGGCTCTGGCTGTGTGGACTGCTGTTCCTGCCTCTCCTTCAGCTCTGCCAGGATCAGGAGGTGAGTCCGGGACAAGTAAGCCACTGCTATCCTGCCCGGGATCCCTCCACTGTGCTCTGGCTTCCCCTTAGGGTGGCTTCACATTCCCATTGGGAGACTTAAGCCCCTTGTATCAGGTTTGGCCCACCCAGTCTCCCTGCTGACTCCCTCTCTTGTAGTCAAATAACACAAAAAAAAGCTGGAGTTTGCCTCTACCTGTAAATGTGACCTTGGACAAACTAATAACTCTTGAACCTTGAGACACTAATTCTGACCTTTTCCCCTCTGTAGCTGTTTGGACCTTCTCATCAGCCACCATCAGAGGAGGGCCAGGTCCCTGAGGGCCTCTGGGGACCTTGGGACCGATGGGCCTCCTGCTCCCAGCCCTGTGGGTGGGGGTGCAGCGCAGGAGCCGATCATGTGAACTACACCCAGCCCTGCCCCTCCCTCCCCGACCCCCAAGACATCCAGAAGCCCACCGGCCCAGAGGCCAGGGTTCCAGACCCCAGACTCCACGGGATCCCCAGTCCCTATATAGACCACAGCCTCGGGGAAGGGGTGGCCCTCTTCGAGGTCCTGCTTCTCAAGTTGGGAGAGAGGAAACCCAGGAGCCTCAAGGGGCCCAGAGGTGAGGCTCTGAGGGCAGAGCAGAATGGGGGCGGGGTGGGGGTAGAGAATGAAAAGGGGCAAAGGGCTTCAGCGCTGAAGGCCAGTCTTTCAGGAAGCAGTCTGGAGAGACAGGCTAAGAGATGACTAAGTCTACATATCCTCCCAGGTTCCGAGTTCGAGACCCTATCAAGCCAGGGATGTTCGGTTATGGGAGAGTGCCTTTTGCCTTGCCTCTGCACCGGAGCCGCAGACATCCTCACAAACCTGGACGAGCCAAGAACTCTTCTACAGGGGAAGAGACGCTTCCATCCCAGCCTCCAAGCACAGAACTAGCTTCTGAAAAGCGGAGCCCCCACATGCAGCCCCCTGAGCTGCATACCCAACCCCGTTCTCCCTCAGCTGAAACTCCAAGGTTGAGAACTGCTCAGACAGAAGTGCCCCCCAGGACTGCTTCCTCTCACACGGGGATCCCTGCACCCACCTCCTCCTTTGGAGACAGTAGGTCTTTCCAGGGATCCCCTGGGCCACGAATGCCAACTTCCCAGGGAAGTTGGAGCAGTCTCCAGGGAGCAGAGCGACACCCACGTCCTTTGTCTCCTGTCACCCGGAGCCAGCAGAGCAGGAGGCACTGGAGACCTCCAGGGAGTCCTCACAGATCCCCAGAGGGCTGGCTGCCTCTGACAAGAGACTCCAGCCCACTCTGGAGCCTCTTTGCTCCCAGTAGTCCCGTTCCAAACTGTTCTGGAGAAAGTGAACAGATGAGAGCCTGCAGCCAAGAGGTGAGCTGTTCTCCAGGTTTTGTGGCCTAGGCTTTCACTGTTCCCTGACTTGAATCCTCATCTTGCCAGACTTGGACCTGAGGGTGGTGGTTCTAACTTCAGGGCCGGGGCCTTGATACTCTTCTATGGAGCTGACCAACCAGTCCCCAACATCTAGTCTGGCTGTGGCCCACACCTCATGTCTCCTCTGCAGCTCTGATCCCCGTGTCTCTGCCTTCTCAGCCTTGCCCCCCTGGGCAGCCAGACCCCAGAGCCCTGCAGTGTGCTGCCTTTGACTCCCAGGAATTCATGGGCCAGCTGTACCAGTGGGAGCCCTTCACCGAAGGTGCAGTTTCTAGTCCCCAGGCAGGGCCGACTCAGGTTTGGGTAGCCCCTCTCTCCCTTCTGGTCTCCTACTTTTTAGGTCATACCAGAGACTTAGCCCAGACCTAGAGAAAGGAGGGGTTTGAGGGAAGTGATGGGTGGATGATCAGGACAGGAGGCAGGCTGGGAGAGGGAGCTGTCTAGAGATGCTTTCCGGCTGTGATCCGGCAGGGGTATGAATGTGGCCTGTTCACTGGTTCCAGCAGGACACTTCTTCCGTTGCTCCCAAGTTACTGTCCACTTGGACTTGTGGCTATGTCAACTCCACACCAAGACAAAACTTCCTGAGCTATGAACTTGTGATCATAGTGTCAGAAACCCTTTTGAAGAATGGTAGGACTGCTCAGTGGGTAAAGGAGCTTGCCTCAAACCTGATGACCTGAGTTTGGTCTCCAGAACCCATCATAGAAGGAAAGAACCCACTCCTGCAAGATGACCTTTTTCTCCCACCTGAGCACCTAAAACAAAACAACAAAAATCTTTCTTGATGGCCTGGTGCAAAACTTTCCCTCTTAGAAGAATGAAATGGGAGAATCAGTCAAATTCATAAACTCGAGACCACATAGCATAACAAAAACATAGACATAAAACCCTAAGCATGGGAAGCTGCCCCTCCCCCTTCCACAGCGACTTCAGGTGCCCACATGTAAGAAAACGTAGAATGGCTGTCAGGGCTCTGGGGGGCTTCTCCCTGGAGGGACTCCAGCTAACTATATTATATCTCATTCCTTAGTTCAAGGCTCCCAGCGCTGTGAACTCAACTGCCGCCCCCGTGGCTTCCGCTTCTATGTCCGACACACTGAAAAGGTGCAGGATGGAACCCTGTGTCAGCCTGGATCCCTAGATATTTGTGTGGCTGGACGCTGCCTGGTGAGGGAGGGCAGGGTGTTGGGGAGGGAGGGCATGGTTTGTACATGTGCACCTTCACTTACTTACACACACACACACACACACAACACACACACACCCTTTAATTGTTACAAGAGTGAAAACACCAGACTGAGGTGGCCAAAGGGAAGGCTTCTGCTGCCCAGTAAGGGTGGGTTGTAGGCAGGATCCCACCAGACTTGGCTAAAGCCCCTCCAAACGTGGCTGGGGATGGAGGAGCTCTGACCTGAAGCACAGGGGCAGGGCAGGGGATGAGCTGAGGGCCCAGAGTGGAGTAGGACCAGGTGTGAGGTATGCCTGGCCTTTGCGTGGCCCCTGCCTCACCTCACTCTCCCCAGAGCCCCGGCTGTGATGGGATCCTTGGCTCTGGCAGGCGTCCGGATGGCTGTGGAGTCTGCGGGGGTGACGGTTCTACCTGTCGTCTCATTTCGGGAAATCTCACTGACCGAGGAGGCCCCTTGGGCTATCAGAAGATCCTGTGGATCCCTGCAGGAGCCTCCCATCTTCACATTTCCCAGTTCCGACCCAGTTCCAATTACCTCGGTGAGAAACTGGACCTCAGTCCTAAGCCCCAATCCATTCTTTTTCTTTGCTCTGCCTTCTACCCTTCTTCAGCTTAGCAAAAGGTCAAACAGGAAGAGGCTGGTGGTCGTCTCCTAAGCCTGGTGGAGGCTGAGGAAGGCAGATGGCCTAGGTCCTTATTTCTGGGCACCAAGGCTTCGGAAGATAGTACCACTATCACTAAGCTCAGATTTCTGTCTTTCAGCACTTCGAGGGCCCGGGGGCCACTCCATTATCAATGGGAACTGGGCTGTGGACCCTCCAGGGTCCTATCCGGCCATCGGAACTGTTTTCCAATATAACGTCCTCCTCGGGAGGAAGGCAAGGGGGAGAGTCTATCAGCAGAAGGCCCTACCACCCAGCCTGTGGATGTCTATGTGAGCCTGGGACAGAGCTGGGCCAGGTGGTAGACCTTTAGGGAGGGAGGGAGGGCCCTTAGGGCAGAGCAGTATGGATCAAATAGGGGAGAAGGCTAGTGTATGGCCCTCTTGTTACCCCAAACCATTTGTGATCTCCTTCCTCAGATGATCTTTCAAGAGGACAACCCAGGTGTCTCTTATCAGTATGTCATCTCTTCGCCTCCTGCAGTCCGAGAGAGTCCTTCCACAAAGCCTCCAGCCTTTCAGCTTCAGCCTGGTAAAACTAGGATCCCCAGACCCAGAAGAGGAGGGTGAGGCAGGGATGGGGCTCCCAGGTAGCAGGGAGGCATCTAATCTGGTCCCTGGACTTCCCTGCAGAGATGCTGAGCGGGGAGCCCCTACTCCCCTCAGCTCCCCGCCCAGTTCGGGCACCAGGCACCCTCCAGCGTCAGGTTCGGATTCCCCAAGTGCCTCCTCCGATTCACTTCAGGACAGCCATGGGGTCTTCCGCTGGATACTGGAAGCAAGTGGGGCACTCTGAGTGTTCAGCATCCTGTGGCAAAGGTGAATTTCACGCCTCAGCCCAAATCCCTGTTCTCTATATATCTACATAGATTCTATATCCTGGACCATGGGTCTGCATTGGACCCTGTGTCTGTTCCAATTCATTGGAACAGGGCTCTGAGTCTTCCTGCTTCCCCTGGCTGCCCTCTTATTCCCTTCAGGTGTTTGGCGCCCCATTTTCCTCTGCATTTCCCGTGAGTCAGGAGAGGAGTTGGATGAACAGAGCTGTGCTGTGGGGGCCAGGCCCCCAGCTTCCCTGAACCCTGCCATGGACCCCCCTGCCCCCCATAGTGAGTACGGCCCACAGGGAGGGTTAAGATATTTAAAAAAAACACAGTGGCCCTGGACTTGCTCCCTGCCCTCAGGTTCATAGGCACCTGGATGCAGGGAGAGATTACCTTAGAAAGAGTCATGCTAACGGGCCCTGGCAGCCTCTTCCCAGCTACATGGAGTTCCAAGTGTGGATTTCTTGGTTCACCCATTTCCCTCTCTAACAGGGAGCTGGGGGTGATCCGCAGCCATGGCCCACCCAGAGCCCTGTCTGCAAAGAATCGGAGGTGTGCCCTATACTCCAGAACCTGGGACTCCCCCGGCCCAAATACCAGTTGTAGCTCCCTCTGTGGCCACTGGGTTGCTCCCTGAGCCAGTGGGAGGCCTGGGGATTCACCTTCTGCAGAACTTACACCCTGTGGTGGCACGCCAATCCCAGCACTTGGGAGCAGAGGCAGGTGGATTTCTGAGTTCGAGCCAGCCTGGTCACAGAGTGAGTTCCAGGACAGCCCGGGCTACACTGAGAAACCCTGTCTCGAAAAACAAAAACAACAACAACAAAAAAAAAAAAACAGAAACTTTACAAACAAGACTATATGGAACCCTATATCAAATAGACACACCAGGATCGGCAGCTGGAGCCCCATGCTCAGCTCCTCAGTCTGTAAAGCCCTGGTTCTGTAGAAGCAAGGCTGGAGGACGACTGACACCCAGCTTCCGGTCTTTCATCCCTCAGTGCTCTGTGCGCTGCGGTCGTGGTCAGAGGAGCCGGCAAGTTCGGTGTGTTGGAAGTAATGGCGATGAAGTGAGCAAGCAGGAGTGTGCTTCAGGGCCCCCGCCACCCCACAGCAAAGAGGCCTGTGACATGGGCCCCTGTACCACAGCCTGGTTCTATAGTGACTGGAGTTCCAAGGTGGGTCCTACACTTCTGGCAAATCTGCCTTCCTGGTGACTGCACCCCAGACCACGCTGTCACAACCTGTCCAACACAGCCTTGATAAACTTTGCTTAGCTTAGGAACTCAGAGATAACGCACACCCATCATTTTAGTACTTGGGAGGCTGGGCCAGCCTGGGCTACATAGTGAGTTCCAGGTCATATGAGCTGCAGTAGAACCTTTTTGTTCCATTTTATTTTTTTGAGACAGGATTTCTTTGTGTAACTTGGCTATCCTAGAACTAGCTCTGTAGACCAAGCTAGTCTCAAACTTAGAGATATACCTCCCTCCACCTCCCAAGTGCTAGGACTAAAGGTATGCACCACTGCCCACCTCAATCTCTCTTTAAAAAAAAAAAAACAAATATAGGCTGGGCATGGCAGTACTTTTAATCCCAGCTAAGGCAGGAGAATCTCTGTGAGTTTGAATTTTAGGCTAGCCAGGGTTACAAAAAGAGACCCTGTCTCAAAAAACCATGACCAACAAAAATCCAACCAACCAACCAGACAAAAAAGAAAAAACTGCTCAGTGGTTAGGGGCATTTCCTGCTTTCCCAGAGGACCTGAGTTCCGTTCTCAGTACCCATATGAAGTGGCTGACAATCACTGGTAACTCCAGTGTCAGGAGATCTGGCGCCCTCTTCTGGCCTCTGTGGGCATACACTGCATACACAGACACAAGCAACAAAGTAAAACGCAGCAGGGGACTGGCCAGATAGCTCAGTAGGTGAAACTCCTTGCATGGTAGGCCTGGCAGTCTGAGTGAGGTCCCTGTATCCCATGGGGGAAGGACAGAACCAGCCCTTGGGCACCTGTACTCACACAGGCTGCTGGACTCACAGCTTTAATCCCACTACTAGGGAGGCAGAAACAGGAGGAGCTCTCGGAGTCTGAGGCCAGCCTGGTCCACACAGCCAGTTCCAAGATGACTAGAGCTACATAAAGAGACCCTGTCTTAAAAAGAATCGTACATACAGAAACAATAGGTTTTATATACATAAAGAAGGTGTGGTGTAGCTCTGTTGGCGGCGTGTGTACCTAGCATGTGTGAAGCCCTACTTTTGATCCCCAGTACCACACATAAACCACGTGTATAACACACACTTATAACCCAGCACCCAAGAGGTAGAAGCAAGAGGATCAGAAATTTAAGTATCTCAGTTTTATACCAAGTTTGAGAAAGATTGGCACCCAGCTGTCTGTCTCTTCTCATAGGCTGGTACCCTGGGGGCATCACTGAACTCCTGGGATGTGGGGCCTCCCCACCTCAGGTCCAGTCACCAGCAGCCTCCCACTCAACAGGCCACTCTCCCTCCCAACAGTGCTCAGCCGAGTGCGGGACAGGAATCCAGAGACGTGCTGTGGTCTGCCTTAGGAGTGGGGAGACCCTTCAGGGGGACCCGGAAGCAGGAAGCACTGAGCAGGGCTGCCCTCTCAGAAGCCGCCCTCCCGATATGCGTGCCTGCAGTTTAGGGCCCTGTGAGAGGACATGGCGCTGGTACACGGGACCCTGGAGTGAGGTCAGCTGAGGGCCCTGAGATGGGGGACAAGAGGGAAACCAGCCCTGGTGAGTCCCCACATTTTTAACTGGAGTGATCTCTTTTCCCTTCCCTTACACAGTGTTCCTCAGATTGTGGGTCTGGCACACAGCACAGAGACATTATCTGTGTGTCCAAACTGGGGGCTGAGTTCAATGTGACTTCTCCAAGCAACTGTTCCCACCTACCCAGGCCCCCTGCCCTGCAACCCTGTCAGGGGCAGGCCTGTGAGGACCGATGGTTCTCTACTCTCTGGAGCCCGGTGAGTGCCTGGCTCCCTTGCCTTGCTCTCTTGGGCCTCTAGCAGAGGCCTGCACTCAGCCAAGCTTCAGAGCCCAGGACAACCCAGCTGAGCTTTTGTGTTGTCCCACTTCCTGTAGACTTGGAGGACTCGAGGACCCTCTCCATTTGGGATTTTATAATGTCCCTGGATAATATTCTGCCACAGTCCCTCAGAGAGGAAGGGGGTGGCCTGGGGAGCAGCCCTGAGAACTTTAGACATCTGATCTGATGGCTTTGGTCTCCCCAGTGTTCTCGGTCCTGCCAGGGAGGTGTGCAGACAAGGGAAGTCCAGTGCCTGAGTAGCAACCACACTCTTGGCTCCCGATGTCCTCCTCACCTGCGACCTTCCAGGAAGCGGCCCTGTAACAGCCAACCCTGCAACCAGCGACCAGGTAAAGAGCTGTGGAGATTTAGCTGGAATATGGGCAGATGTGAGAAGGGCTGGTGGGAATGGGCATCACACTTCTAGAGGGATGATGTCAGTTCTGTCTTGTGCCATTGACCTCTGTCCTCAGATGACCAATGCAAGGACAGCTCGCCACAGTGCCCCCTGGTGGTACAGGCCCGGCTCTGCGTCTACCCCTACTACACGGCTACTTGCTGCCGCTCATGTGCCCATGTTCTGGAGCAGTCTCAGCTGGATCCTGCTTGAAATGGGTCCAAGAGACCCTCTCTTTGTGGTTTTCTTGTGCCACCCACAGACTAGCCTGCTCCGTGTCCTACCTGGTCTCAGCCTTGCCAGAGGGATCCAGGGTGAGACCTACAGTGTGATATGATAGCCCAAGAAGTGTACCTGACCTACCTGGGTGTTTACCCCTGTGTACATTTATCACTTTCTCAAAGCAGCCTGAGAAAGAACAGGAAGTGGGCGGTGCTTGTTTCCCTCATGCTTTTCTGGGCTGGGGAGAAAGCAAGATTACATTTCCACACTCATCTGAGCTACAACGAGTGTGCCCCTAGTTCTGTGCTCCAACCCTTATCTCCACATCAGGCCTCACATCTTCTAAGTCACCTCGTTGTTCCTATCCCTACCTTATCTAGTCTCTGTATTCCTACCTCCCTGATTAGCAGGGGTAGGGGGGTCAGTCACTGCTACCTTACCTTACCCGGCAAAGACCACACCTCTCCAGAGCAGGGACCAGTTGTGCCCCAGCCCCCACTTCACACTGAAAATGATGCCCACCCCAGAAGTAATTTATTTTTTATTAAACTTGATTGTGACAAATATTGTTATCTTCATGGGGACCCCACCATCTGAGCAGTGTGAGGTCAGAATGCGGTGTGGGAAGGGAGCAACTTTAGGGACGGGAGGAAGGTGTGATCCTCACGCTGTGGAGACTCAGACCTGGAGCCGACTGGCTCAAGGGCCTGAATCCTGTCCCACCCAACAACTGCAGATGGCTCATTGGCCACTAGGGGCCGCTACTTTTCCCAGTTAGGAGCAGTAATGGATGCTTGGATCCCAGCAGGGAGCCTGTGGTGGGCTTTTGGGTAGGCTCTTCCTGTAGTCTCTAGGAATCCAGCAGGACTTTTCAATCCAGGGCCAAACTGCCTTGTGTGTGTGTGTGTTTGTGGGACACCAGGGTTGCTTTGCAGGTTCTCTTGCTTGGCCTGTCTTCTCCTCTTTAACCCACTTCCCTGTTAGATGCTTGCTTCCTGCTTCCCTTCAGTGCACGTGGTGGTGACTTTGCCCCCTCCCCTTGCTCAGCAGAATCCCAGGAGCTTGGCCCGCCTGACTCTGTGACTGCAGGATGAGGGAGGGGCCAAGGCAGGACCAGATGTCCTGCCAGAGACACATTCCTCAGAGATGTCTCACCAGGCCTCCTCCCTCCCCCACTACTTCCCTCTCCCCGCGTTTCTTTCAAAGTAAATAACTTGCTAAAGCTGCTGTGAAGGGGACAGCCTTCTCCAGGGTTCTCTTCCCTGACCCCTACAGTTCTGAGGCCAGAGTTTCTTGCTTCAGATGACCCCACTGGAGGCAGCCCCATCTTGTCTCTCCAAACAAGCTAGTCTGGCCATTAGTAAAAGCCTGCAGACAGTTTTACTCAGTGACTACTATTTTCTGAACACAGCTAGACTCCGTGGATACCAAGTTCCCCTAAACATCTGGTTTTTCTACTGTAGCAAATCCTTTGTTATGTTAGAATGGCACAAAGTTTTGGGACTCAGGCTGTCCTCCGGCTAGATGTGGCTGGAACACTGGCAGGAAGACTAGTGTGTGGAGAGTGGGCGAGAAAAGGGGTGGAAGCAGGGGAAGGAAATTTATTAAGTTTCATACCTGGGACAAATGGCTGAGTTGCCTGCTTAGTATAGTAAAGTGGACCTGACGGCCAGGTTCTCCCAGTCTCCCTCAGTCTCACCTGTTGCATGGGTATGGTTGGCACACCCTGTCTCCCAGCCCAGGAGACTGGACTGCCCCTCCCTGTATAATCAACCATTTTGGCTACCTGCCCCTTTTGTACCTTTGGCCTCCTGGCTGCTGCACCTGGTTCCCCTCTCTTCCCCTCCCCCTCTCCTCCGAGGTAAGGCCTACCTCTGGACTCTCCGCTGTGGCTGCCTCTGGTTGTGTTCTCCCTTTTCATCTATTGTAAACTTTCTCCTTCAACACTCCCAGGAGCAGTCATGTCCCTTCCTAGGTCTTTTTTTTCTTTTTTTCATTCAAAATAAAATGATCATAGCACTTGGGAGGCTGAGGCAGGAGGATCACAAAGCCAGCCTGGGCTATACTGTGAGACCCTGTCTCAAAAACACGATGGAAAACAAAACAAAACAAAACTGACTTTGGCTCAAACAGGGCTCCCCGCAAGGAGGCTACAAAAATGCCCTGCCTCTGAGGGTCAGATGTGCTTCTTTCTTGGGTGACCCTGGAAGGGTAGGCAAAGACATAGGGACCAGAGAAATGGGGCCCAGAGCTAGCTTCCAGATCCAGGCAGTGAACGCAGAGTCCCTGAGCAAAGGAGGGGTGGCAGCACTCCCAGGCCCTCCCATCAGTTCCTGGAAACAGGACTGGGGTGGAGGCCACAGCTCAGCTGACTTCCCCTCCCTTTTGAGGCCTCTTAGGGCTGTTGCTGGGCAGGTTTAGAGTTCGGTCTGGGCTTGAGAGCCAATCACAGGTGGAGAATACAGCCATGGCCCTCTAGGTTTCCCCCAACATCATGAACACCTCCTTTCTTTTTCTGATAGCCCCAGAGCTTCTACCTCTAGCCTGTGACTCTGAGGGGTGGGTGGGTCTGCCCTCTTCTTCCTCACTGTAAGAAGAAGTCCCTGCAGTCCTCAGGTCAACTGTGAGCAGTGTGGGTTAGAGTAGACGTTACTGGGAAGGAAGGTCTGACTTAAAGCACCCTTATCCCTGGGCCCCTTGAAGGAGCAGTGGCCAGACACAGTTTTGTTGACCTCTGAAACTCCCCGGAGGGTCTGAGTAAGGAAGTTAAAACCCAAAGGGCAGATGGATGAGATGAAGCCCCTGGTTTGGTGCACTAGGGGGAATTTAGGGAAGAACTTAGAGGAACTGGACCTTTGAGACTTGAGATGGGGGCAGGGAGGATGGGAGCAAATGACATGCACACAGAGAGCAAGCATGCAGAGGCCAACGCATGGCCAAGTAGTGCTCATTTCTGTGTTTGCTGCCGGGAGAGGTGGTTCTAGTATACAGACGAACAGTATGTTCTCCTAAGTTCAGCTGTGCTGAGGCACGGCTGGGTGAGTTTACTTTGCGTGCATGAAGCCCCAGGCCCTGCATTATTTTTTTAAAGCTCCAGTGGCTAGGGGTCCCCTCCCCCTTACTTCGACTTCCTAGGGTAAATACCCTCTCAATTTAAGCTGCAGCCTTTCTACTAAATTTAGCGACTAGACTTCCGCATCCCCTCGGCCACCTGGTCAGCAGGTACGTGCAGCTGCAAAGGTGGACTTGATGGAGTTTCAACACTCCCTCCGCGGCCACTCATCGACTTTCTGGTCAACAGGACTGAGGCTGAGCACAAACTACTAGGCTGCTGCCCAGGGCTTGAGTGTCTCAGTCACCAGCCATTCTGTCAGGAAACCTACATGAGGATTATAAGCTGAGGGACAAGCAGACATAAGGATCGAGGATGGGAGATGGAGAAAACTCAGGAGCCACAGCCCTCTGGACTCCAGCTGGCCCTCTTTCCTTTTTGCTTGCCCCTCTGTAGCTCTGGTTTGCCTGGAGTGTGTGGTGATTCTCCTTGCCCACGGCCCCAAAGTGCTGGGCATATGTCACCATACCAAACCCGATGTTTACAGACTCTGCTTTCTCCTCTGCAGCCAAAGAGCACCTTGCTAGGGTGACCTGTGGTCTGCAGAGAACTGAGTGGAGATAGGGGTATTCCTTTTCAACCCAGCACCCCTCAAATCCACCATCCCTGGGCTGAGTGGGGGTGTCTTAGGAGAGTGGTTCAATTGTTGCAGGCAGGTGGAGAGACGAGAAAAGCACCTTCTTTATACCGGAAGTCTCAGGAAAGTACCTAAGCCTGACAAGAGAGAAACAGTCTGGGTCAATCTCAGTATACCTAGTACCAGTCATCAATATGGGGTTGGGCTCCTTTACCTGGGAGATGGGGGGGCTGGAGGGATTCCAAATGCTTCAGGTCTGAGGCTAGAAGCTGGGTAGGGCTGGAGACACAGTAATTAGCTGGCAGGGAGCTGTGTCTGCATAAACCCAGGGAGAGAGCTGGGGGTGCTGTCCATCTTTGCTCTCAAATTTGAGGCTGAGTAAGGATTGATTATCAAGAGTTCCAAGCCAACCTGGACCACAGAATAAAACGCTCCCCTTATTACCTTACTGAATTACTCCTGTCCGCTACACACAACAAAAGGAAAATAGACCAGATCGTGCATTTCCTGTGTGAGAAGCAAAACCTGCAGGTTAGGCTGTGAAGGAGCCACCTCCACATGTTATTTTGTGGTGCATGCAAGTGCCACTGCTGCATCAGTGCTGAGTGATGTCAGGGGACTTCCGGTGGAATAGACCTCAGGTCATCACACTTGGCAGCAAATGCCTCTAACCTGCTGAGCTCAGCCTTCTTTGCCATAAGAGAGTAGTGCCCTATAAGTGGATTCCTATGCTAAGAGGAGGCTCAGTATGGACAACAGAACATGACTGGCGCTGAGTCCACCTGCCCTGAATTGCCTTACCCTGTTCCATAGTCAGCTTCCCTGTCCTCCATTCCCTGACCACTGGCTGTGAACATTTTGTGGTTTGCTTTTTTGTTTTGTTTTTTGAGACAAGGTTTCTCTGTATAATAGCCATGTTTGTCCTGGATTTGTTTTGTAGACCAGGTTGGCTTTGAACTCACAGAGATCCACCTGCCTGTTTCCTGAGTGCTGGGATTAAAGGGTGTACTATCATCTGGAGAGAACACGGACTGCTTTTCCAGAGGTCCTGAGTTCAATTCCTGGCAAGCAGATCTCACAACCATCTGTAATGAGATTTGATACACTCTTCTGGTGTGTCTGAAGACAGCTACAGTGTACTCATATACATAAAATAAAATCTAGGGAAAAAAGTAAAGGGTATGCCACCATGACCAGCAGTCCCCGCCCCCCATTTTCTATTGTTTTAAAATTGATTTTACCTTACAAGCATTGGTGTTTTGCCTGCATGTATGGCTAGGAGAGGGTATCTAACCCCTGCACTGAGTTGTTGACAGTTGTGAGCTTCCATGTGGGTGCTCGGAATTGAACTCTGGAAGAGCAGCCAGAGCTTATATAACCCCTGAGCCATCTCTCCAGCCCTGTCATTGTGTGTGTGCAGAGTAAGAGTGATGGACAGGAACAAACGGGAAAGCTGTGTTCCCATCATAGTGTGTGGCACTGAAACTTTTAACTTCATATTTCAATACATTACAAATACTTTTTAGATTCCTTTTAACCATATTAAAGCACAAGCCAAGCTGTCAAGTCAGCTGAGTTAAGGGACTGAACACCAAGACGGTTGCCTCGACATGGATCCCCAGGACCAACACCTCCACATTATCTTCTGACTTCACACCTGTGCGTCTCAACGACTGCCTGTGCCTGGCCAGACGGTTTGGTGAGTGAAGGTGCTAGCTGCCAAGCAATGACCACTGGAACTTGATTCCTGGACCTCACAGGGCAGGAGAGAACAGTCTTGTGAAAATTGACCTCTGCTGTGCTACACAGGTGTTCTCATAGATACAGACAAAATAAATGTAATATTTCTTTAATGTAATCAAATTAAAAAATGAAGGCAGGTGGTGCATGCCCATGGTTCCAGGGCTTTGGAGATGGGGGCAGGCTAAATATCAGAATTCAAGGCTACTGTAAGCAGTAAGAGTTAGGGAATCCAATTTTTTCCTAGAACAAATTTTGACAGTGTGAATTATCTCAGTGTGCTGTTTTAAAGGCTATAAAATAGCTTTTCCCCCTCTTCCTAAGACAGGGTTTCTCTGTATAGCCCTGTTATCCTCAAACTCAAGAGACCTGGCTGCCTCTGCCTCTTGAGTGCTGAGACTAAAGTGTGTACCACCACAGCCAGCTGTTTTTGTCAAATTTTTCTTTTTTAAAGATTAATTAACTTATTTATGCATGAGTACACTGCAACTGTCTTCAGACACACCAGAAGAGGGCATCAGATCCCTATTACAGATGGTTGTGAGCTACTATGTGGTTGCTGGGAATTGAACTCAGGACTTCTGGAAGAACAGTCAGTGTTCTTAACCACTGAGCCATCCCTTTTGTCAAACTCTTACACCACAAGTTTTCTTTCCCTCAGCATTGATACATTCGTCTCAACTCTCTTAAGAAGTTTCTTTTTTAAAATTTATTTATGTCTATGTGTGTCTGCACATGTTTGTACACAGGTGTCTGCAAAGGCCAGAGAGAGCTTTGTGTCCCCCATGCTGGAGCTACAGGCGGTGAAAGCCACTCTGTGTGGGTGGGGTGCTGGGAACTGAACTATGGTTCTCTGCAAGAACATTTAACATTCTTAACTCTTAACCATTTCTCTAGCTCCTGCACCCCAACTGTTTTTTTAAGGTGCATTTGTGTTTTGTCTGTATGTATGTCTGTGTAAAGGTATTGGATCCAGGGAGTTACAGACAGCTGTGGGCTGCCACATGGTGCTGGGATTTCAACTCAGGACCTCTGGAAGAGTAGTCAGTTCTCTTAACTGCTGAGCCATCTCTCCATCCCAAGTTCTTTTCTTTTTTTTAAGGCAGGGTCTCACTCTGTAGACCAGGCTGGCCTCCAAGTCAGAGCTCCGCTTGCCTGTGCCCCCAGTGCACCAGCAGTGTGGCTTACTTCTCATATGCAGGCCGACACCACCGTACCCAGCTTCTGCTCTGTATAGATCACAACACAGAAAGGAAGAGAGAGACCACACTTCAAACACCAAATGTGGGGGAGGGGAAGGTGGCAGACAACAAGGGCTCCCCAAAATCCAGCGTCACCAAGGTATTCCTCAGAGTAACTGTTCTAAAAGCTGATGTTGGATCAAGGCTGGGGTGTACAGTGGGAGAGTTTGTATTTAGTGTATCCAAGGGCCCCAACTGGATCTCCAGGACAAAAAAAAAAAAAAACCAAATTCAAACAAATCCACACATCACACACGCACACACACACCCTCATTTCAACACTGTTGTTTCCCTGTTTCTGTTTCACTGCCTCATGAGGGATTTCTGAGAAATAAGAACACGTCACTTCCCACAGCCTGTGTGCTTGGTTTTTTTTTAAATTTTATCTTATTTTCTTTGAAATTTTCTTTTTGTAGCCCAGGCTGGCCTGAAACTGGAGGCAATCCTTTTGTGTCTGTCTCTCATGTGTTGAAATTACTAGCATAGTTTATGGTGTTTTGTTTTTGTTTTGAATGAAGAGATGGGAGAGGAAAGGCAATTCTCAAGCTCATACTTAGTAATCCAGAATGTTCCACACTAGGAAAAACACCACTCTATAGAGCAGTCACCTGCAGGCTGTGCTTGTGCTCAGACCTGGGTTTCTCAGGGTCAAAAGGAAGTAAACAAGACCATCATCCTCAGGAAATGTGAACAAACCTAACAGCTGCCTCTCTGCTGCAGCCCAGCTGTCCCTCTCACCAACACGTCCAAGGCAGAGACTGCTCCAGGCACACTAGGGAATGGAGGTGTGAGTTGAGCAAAGAAAGGCAGAGGAGAATGGGAAACAATACATGCACAGAAGTCCCAGGCATGCTGGCTCATGCTTATAATTCTAGCATGCCATGCATGCGGTGGTGGCTAAGGCAGGAGACTGCTGCAAGTCTGAGGCCCACCGAGTACACACAGCAAACCATGTTCTTTTAGAAAAAAAGCTGCAAGCTTCTCCAGCCCAGTTACAAGCCTTTTCCTTGACTGTTTTCTTGATCTCTTGCCCAGCACACCTTGTCCCAGGCTAACTTCAATAAACAAACATACACATGTGACCACATGAGGGCTGGGGTGAGATTCTCAATGGAATGCAGCCCCAGCCAGTTAGGGAACCAGGAGCTGAGATCTCCCCAACAGGCTTGGTAGATTAACACCAGCAAAGCAGCCAAAACAATGAGCTCATGGGCAAGAAAAATGCAGTCTGTGGGGGAAGTCTGGGCAGCCAGAGCAAACTGGTTTTCTGAATCAGGATGGGAAGAGCAGCAGTTGAGTCTCCCACGGGAACAAAATGAAGAATAGAAGCCACCACAAATTTAGTAACTTTCAGGGGTTGTTCCTACTAAGTTTTGTTTTGCAGAGTGTAGCTCTTGGTCCTATGTTCAAAACCGTGCTTGCTTTTCCTGACTGAGTCTGGAAGGTGAAGGACCTGTGAGGCTCCAGCTCTAGTATATAGGCTATACATACAGAAACTAGGTAAGGACATGGTAGTAACCCAGCATTTACAAGACTGAGCCCTTGGAACAAGAATGTCTCAAGTAAGACTCACTATAGCTAAATAATGCTAAGATCACAAGTCCCACAGGACATTGTGAAGTATAGAGCTGACTGGGAGCTAGGTTGGGGCTGATGTGTAGCCAACTGCCAGAATAGATAGCACTATGTATTACTGTCCCAGGAGAAAAAGTAAAACTCCAGACTAGATTTTTGGGCTGGTGAGGACCCAGCCATTTAGAACATATGGTGTTCTTTACAGAAACCAGAGTTTGTTTCCGAGCATGTGTAGCAGACGGCCTGCAAATGCCTGTGATTCCAGCTCCTAGGATTGACCCCCTCACATCCACATACAGGATAACTGAAAATAAAGCCATGACCCTTTAATGCCAGCATTTGGGAGGCATATCCTGGGAGTTCAAGAGCAGTATGACCTACAGGTCTATAAAGCAACTTTCAAGCAAGTTAAGGCTACATAATGAGACCCTGTCTCAAAAATAAAGACAGAAGGGTGTGGTGACACATGCCATACATCTAGGAGACAGGGCAGGTAATCCCTGGAGTCTGAGGCCAGCCTGGTCTACATAGTCAGAGCTACATAGTGAAGCCTGTCTCAAAAACCAGCTGTTGGAAACGATTATTATTTTGTAGAAACTCATGGGAGGCAAAGGTAGGAAAGAAAGATGGCTACATGTTCCAGGTCAGTCTGGTCTACATACTCTGGTCGACACACAGATTTGCAAGCCAGTCAGTAAGACTTAAACAAAACTCCCTCACAGAGCCTTTCTCAGAAGTATTAGTGTGAGGCCGGGCGGTGGTGGCGCACGCCTTTAATCCCAGCACTTGGGAGGCAGAGGCAGGAGGATTTCTGAGTTCGAGGCCAGCCTGGTCTACCGAGCGAGTTCCAGGACAGCCCGGACTACACAGAGAAACCCTGTCTCGAAAAAAACCAAAAAAAAAAAAAAAGTATTAGTGTGTAGCCTGGTGAGGTAGCAAAGGCCTATAATTTCAGCACCTGAGAGGTGAAGGCAGGAAGATCAGAAGTTCAAGAGTAACCTCGACCAGGTAGGGAGTTCAAGACTTATCCTGTCTCAAATCATTTGTAAAGAGTTCCTGATACAGAGCCAGCTCCTTCTCCCTTGACCCAGGTAAGAGAGTCAATGGAGTCCAGGTTTTGCCTGGGCAACGCAGAGACACTTGATCTCAAAACACAACACTCGGTTCTAGGAGTCCTTTGACTAACCAGCCTTCCCCGGGGATGCCCCTCCCCCTTCCAGATGCTTCGCATAACAGAGATAAGCTAAGCTAACACTGTAACTGCTGTGAACTAAGAGAACTAAGTTTTCAAATCTCTAGAGAAGTATTTGAAGAGGGGTGGGGGAGGTTCAGAAGGCAGAGTTCTGAAATCACTGAACACGTGAAGCCCTGTAGCACTAGAATATTCTGCAAATTCTTCCGCTCCAGGAGCTGCCAGGAGCTGCCTGTGCTTTGGGTGTCTGGCTAAAGCCATGCTGTACACTGATGGGACTTTTTTTTTTTTTTGGTTTTTCGAGACAGGGTTTCTCTGTGTAGCCCTGGCTGTCCTAGAACTCACTCTGTAGACCAGTCTGGCCTCGAACTCAGAAATCCGCCTGCCTCTGCCTCCTAAGTGCTGGGATTAAAGGGTGCGCCACCACCGCCGCCCTGATTGGACTTATTAAATGCTCATTTTTATAAAATCTTCCAGTTATCAAAACTTGTTTTAGAGAAGTTTTTAAGCTGGCCTTGTGACTGCCTCACGCCAGGATTTGAGTGGCAGAGGCAAGACTATCAAGGCAAGTTTGATCCCAGCCTGAGTTAGAGTGCCAGTGTGTCTCAGGAAAGGGCGGCACAGGAAGGTAGTACCAACACAGAGACTGAACGTGGGACCTTGGAAAAGATTCTTCAGCAACAGCATGACCTAGCTGTGAGTTACTGGACCAGACAAGCAGGCATACCTCAGCTGAACTATATACGAGGCTGTGGTTTAAAATCCAGTACCTCTTACCAACAACTCAGAAAAAGGTAAAAATCACAGGACAAAAAACCCCAGCTAGATGGCTGATTGACTGCTTGCTATTATTATTCAGAAGGCTCTAGGTTGACCCCAGCACAAGTGGCTTGAAAATTAGTCATGTCAAACATGGTGGGTGTGTCTAGTGACTCAGGCTACTCTTGAGTAAAAGCCCTGGTTGGCATTAAACTCCTCCCAAGCAATGGTGAAATTAAGATATGCACCACCACACCCACTTTTTACTTTTTTTTCCCTCCCAAAGAAGTTTTTAGGCTGCCTAAACCAGCTTCAAAATCCCCAAGTGGCAAAGGCTGCCCTTTAACCCGACCCTCAGGTCTCCATCTCCAGTTACTGGGATTCCCAGGCGTGTATCACCACTCTATGCCGCACATCTACTCCACGTGATGAAGCATCGATGGGGCCATCGATGGTGGCATACAAGGTTAAGGCACAAGTGTCTGAAGTTCAATGCAGGCCTAGCTCTGTATCAGAAGTACACCCCACCACCAATTATCAACAGTACTGTGTAGAACTTAAGCTAGGTCAAGATTTGGGCAACTGTTGGGGTCTTGTTATATAGCACAGGCTTACCTTGAATCTGATGTAATCCTTTTGTTGGGAGGTGTACGACAAGCAAGACTTGTGTTAAGTCTTTTTCCTTGGGTGTCATTGTCCCAACATGCCTCTGCTAAGGGAATACACTTGTACACAGCTCTGCTTTTTCAGTCCTAGGAATCAAACCACTAGTGTCCAACCACTGAACCACATTCCCAACACCCGAGTCACTCCTTTCACTTTTGTGTCTGTTGAGAATGTCAACAGGGATCAAAGTAGAATAGGCCATCACATTTCCTGGAGCTCTCTTTACTCAGGTATTTTGGATTGCCTTACATGGATGCTGGGAACTGAACTCAGAGCCCCTAAATTGCAGAGCCATCTCTTCCTTCCTCACAGCCCTGACTTTTAGAGCACTGCACTACGCAGCCCATGTTGGCTTTGAACTCCAGGAAGTACTTCTGCCTCAGTCCAAGTGATGGGGTTATGGGCCAGTCAGTATGCCTACCACAAAGCAACTTTACAATAAAAAGTTACTGTCATCTTATAATAAAACTCATGGAAGAGGGGACAGATGTTAAAACAGACAAAATTAAGTAGAAGGTGTGGATCCTGTCTGCAGAATTAAGTTTGTGGCTGAAAACCAGTTATGCAAACCTCAAATTTGCACATTTCCATGGTGATTCGCCTCCCTTTCAAGGATGTGACAAAGGCAGGATAGTTCTAACTGGCTTTCTCTCACCTCCTTCTTGGAAGAAGGGGCACTGAAAACCAAGTACTAGAAACCTTAGATGATTAATCTGATTCATATCAAAAGGTGTTTAGTCATTGCTAACTTTTACATAAAAAAAAAAAAAACAGGGCTGAGTGGGGATGGGAAGGGCACTAGCCACCACGAAGGAGTTTGATCCCCAGGTGCTGCAGTTGGAAAAGAGAACTTCCATTTACAAGTTAAACCACTGTACAACTCCTGCTATTGTTTTCAAGCACACTGATAACTTGGTAACTCCCCAAGGGAGAGCCTGCACTTGGCTGGTGGGTTGGGAGCAGGAAGTAGATCCCAGCTTAAGCTCAGCAGATCACCATAGATGTTCAAGGTCAAGACACAGGAAACCTGTCAAGGAGGAAACCACGTGTGGTGCTAAGCATTCTCCCCCCACCTCCCAGAAAAGCACATAACTAGTTTAAGCAGAAATCATTAACCACAAATTTAAATTACAGGCACTATATATTCCTTTGCTATAAAGCAAATCAACCATGACTTTTGCTTTTATTTCACTTACATTTGCTCAGCTGACTTCCCTAAAAGACTTGCACAAGAGAGGAAGGCAAGGCGATAAGAAAAGACCCATACCACATCTTACTTTGGGGGAAAAAGGTTTATTTTTTTCCTTAGAAGAAACAGAAGTTAGGGAAACATATACATCCCACATTAACTCGCAGTTGGTCCTAACCCTTTCGGGAACAGCTGTTAAAAATGTTAGGTGCTCTACCAGAATGAAGGTGTTCACCCAGACAGAATGTACATGGAAGATGCTTGAAGACTGCATGTTTTTTCCCTGAGAGACGTGTAAGACAAACAGAATTTGCTGAGAGCCATCTTTCCAAGCAGCCCCTCCCTCTCCACTTTGGAGGATGTGCCTCAACTATTCATCTAGTCAGCACTCAGACCACATGCCTCTTCTCCCTCTAAATCAATCCCTTTCCCAACCACTTGAGCTCTCCGAGTCTTCATGGCCCTGGACCTAAAATACCTACTAAGATCCTGTCTGTACTTCAGCTTTCACACCTTGTGAGCTGGGAAGTCAGGCTCCTAGTAAACAAAACTTCCAAGACTGGATTATGAGAGGCTAACCTTTTAGTCACCTCAAGCTAAAGGGTTTATTCAACTACATAAAGTGCTCTTAAGTCCAAAGAGATAAAACATAAATAAGCAAATTATGATCAAGGATAAATACATAGGTATAAATCGCTCCAGCAAGATGGCCTTATGGCTGAGATGGGCAGGCAGGGTGCTCTTCCCCATTACATTCTTAGTCATTTGATTCAGGCCTATTTTTATCTGCAGCCCTGACTAAAGGTCACATTCTGAGGCTGAAACTTTCAAATGACCCTAGCTTAAACACCTTCATTTTACCAGTGGCTTTTGTATAACTGGGTTTAACAAAACCCATGTTTCTCTAAATTTAAGTGAACATATTCACACTTGGAGCAAAGTATAAAGCTATAATGCAGCTCACTCTGACTTCTGAAACTCCCAAGGGGAACTTTGATGCTTTTCTTACCAAAGTAGGATAAAGTAACAATGGAAAACATGCCAATCCAAGAATGCCCATACCTGGTTACTGTTGGTCACAGGGCCCAAAGAGGAAGTATTGCTATCCTCTAACAAGAAAGTTGCACTGACTATGATTAGGATGGGTGAAGGATTAGGTTTGAAGTTTTGGGGGGTGGGAGTGAGAGTTCTCATGTAGATAATTAAAATGTCCAGTAAAGGGCACAGGGAGAAAATGTAGACTATATCTATAGGGGAACAGGGAGCATAACCAGTCAACACATAAAGGAAGTAGAGGAAGTAAAGGTTACACCTAAAGAGACCAATACAAACAATTCAAAACAAAGCTTGGCAATCATTAGTAGAAAAAAAATACATATTTGTTTTATTGACACCTGGCTTAAACTTGTGTTAAACAAGTAAAGCCTGTGAATAGCACCATGGTTAAGATTCTAGACTGCTGTCCCAGACCACGTACAATTTAGTAAGTCAACAGAGGATGAAATGTCTCACATCTACCTGTGATCCTTAAATACAAAAACAGATTGGATAATTAACCCTGCATAGTTATAACCCGATTGGTTCTACTAAAGACCAGTCCACACACACCACTGGCTCTGCATATACACTACAATGGATGACAAAGTTTTAAAAAGTTGTAAGAAATACATTTCTAACTAGAGAAGCTGCAAATTTCAAAAGGGTATGGAAAAAACTAAATCCAAGACTTCCTCCTTATGTTCAAAGAAATAGACTTTCTGTAAAAATATATACAATTTTTACAGACAAATACATTTCATACGTTTTCTTAAAAATTGAGGCTCTTCAGTTTTGTAACTAATTAGTGAACCTTAAGTCAAGTACTTTTTGGCCATCACTAGGCTAATAAACATAAGAGTCATCCAAACCAAGCCAAAGTAGACAGGTCTAAAAGTCCTGAGCACTTGGACTTTGTCAAGAAGCACACCGAGACTACTTAGAGAGGGCCTCCCTTCACATTCTTGTACAGCACTGCAGCTTCTCGTCAGAGTTTGCTGACCTGTAGGTTAAAAATCTGTCTTACACAAGTCACCAGCATTGTTAGGGTTTCTCTCTCAACACTGAGCAGAGTAATAGATTCTGGGTATGTATTGAACTCTGTGACTAGCCCGATGACTGGCCCCTCGTCCACCTCTAGACAAGGAAACCAAACCTTTCCATTCACCCCTTCCATTCATTCTAGAAGTCCTCCTCCACGGCCTCCCAAAGTTTGCTGAGAGGGACTTTGCTTCATTCATTCAGACAGTGACTCGTCCAGAGGGAGCACTTTTCCCATGTATTTATTCTTGTTAGCCACACAATCCTGTAGCCACTTTCTTTCTGCTATGTTGCTACAGTAGAACTGGACTGTTAAAATCCTGGGCAGCTTCAAGTCCACCTTCATAAATACATTTGTTTTCACAGAAGCATGTGGTTTGGTGGCTGGAGTTTTTAAGAGTCACCTATTGCACTCACAAGGCTATCTTATTAGATATGCCAGACCAGCCCCTACTCCAGCAACACCTGCAAAAGCCAGCAGCACATTTCTGATGCCGCCTTCTAGGTCCTGTACGTGGAAGAACTCCACAAACCCATCCTAGAAAACAAAAAAGAAAAGCACATTTTCAAGTATGGGTTTCTGCTGTTGTAACACTAAATACAGAGAAAGGATGAATTAAGATATCCCCCAAATAATGGTGAAGCAATTATCTACTCCTGGGATACAAGAGACATTTCTGGAGTTCTTTTCAGTGTGTAACCATTCACAAGTTACCTTACAGTAGATGTACTGCACCGCAATTGTTTCTGCAGTCTGAGCAAAAGAATTGAGGGCCCATTATTCAGGTGAAGACAGAAATCCTAACCACTCTTTGGATCTCCATGTAGTGTCTCTCCCATGGGGAGTGTTTCCTAGTGAGGATGAGTACACCTTACACCATAGCTCTTTGGGTATTATTAGCTTCTAAAAATGCAGGCTCTACCCTTTATCCATTTGATTAAAATGAGGGGCCCACTGGGAATGTAATTTAGTCATCACAGGTGACTCTTACTTCATGGTCTGAATCCACTGCTCTGAAGATTATCCAACTGAATTAGAAGAACAACCTACAGAATACAAGACCTTTTGGTACAATTCAAGACCGTCATAATCAGTTTTTCTCTGGACCTACCACCTACAACGACCAACATAATGAAACAAGAGATACATAAATATATTTGAAGCCGTAGAGGAGCTTTGTAAAAAAAAACTAGGTGATTTCTCCTTCACAAAATTCTGCACCCCATTTCCACTCCACGGCCCCTTTAAACCACAAGGCAAACTTACCCAGCCTCTTTGTTTGACAAGCCAGTCCCGTTTCGTCCTTACAAGAACATCTGTGATACTTTCTGCTAATGGTTCGATGCAGCTTTCTTGGTTTATGCTCTTTAAGTGTTTGGCCACAAAGGCACCAAAAGAAATTAGAGTCACAATCCTGCCCCAGTTTGTTACGCCATCTTTGAAAACATGGACCATCACTCGAGAAAAAGATTTAACATCGTCTTCGTTTTTAATGTCCAGTTTCCGAAGCATGCCTGAGAAGAAAAGCAAGAAACCTCATGGTCTCCTTTGTCTGCTGCGGGGCACTAGCCCCCTGCCCACCAACGACGAGGACCAGGCTCTAGAGCAGTCAGGCGGACCCCACGCAGACACTGACATCCCACCCTTTCCGGCCTTTGAACCCAACAGCCAGATGGGCGGAAACAATGACTCACGACCAGAATATTCTGGTTGCAGAGCCAGGCTCCGGCTCTTCCCGCACGGCTCCGGCCCGGCCCGCCCCGGGCGCCACTTACCCTGGAAGGCCGTCTCGTGGTTGCGCTGCACGCCGTCGCCCACGCGCCGCAGGGTCTCCAGCGCCCTCCGGCCCGCCGCGCCGGCCTCGCCCAGAGGCTTCGAGTCCTTGGAGCCGGTCGCCTGCTCCCGCAGGTAGCGCGAGATGATCTCCAGCGACTGGCGGTAGAGCTCGTCGTCTTCCTCCTCGGGCGGCGGCGTGGAGGGCAGCGAGCCGTCGGCGCCGGAGCTCTTGGCCGCCTCGCTCACGCGCTCCAGTAGGGGCAGCACGGTCGGGCGCTTGCTGATCGCCTCCGGCTCGCAGCCGTCCAGCTCCTCCTCGGGAGACATGATGGCGGCGGCCGACGCGGCCATCTCCTCGGGCGGCACGGCGAGGAGGCCGGGCGACTTAAGCAGCCGCCTCTCTGCCGACGCGGTAACGTCGGGGTCCTCGGCGCCCACGGGCGGCGGCCGGGCGACCACCCGAGCGCCGGGCAGCAGAGCGGCCTCCCCTCCCCCCTCGCGCCGCGCCTTGGCCTCCTCGGCCGCCAGGCGCGCCCCTGCGGGAGAACCGCCGCCCGCGCCGAGGCTAGCGCCGCCGCAGTACAGGTTCAAGCCGATTACCGCGTTTCTCCGCAGGCCAAACATGGTCGGACGCCGCAGGCTGAGGGGGACGAGCGGGGAAGGCCACGACTCCAGACTCGAGGCAGGCGGAAGTCAGGAGTGAGGAAGGCCGTTCCCTGCCGCCGCCTTAGGGCCGCTCTGACGCAAGCGAGGACTTTCCGTAAAAGGGGAAAGGGGCGGGCGTTTCCGGAGAGCTGGCCGGGGCCCCCTCTGTGGCTCTTCCGGCCTCCTGAGTCTCGCGGCTTTCACAACGACTACCGTTCGCGGAGCGCGGTTTCTAGGCTTGGCTCGCGGATGTACATTTTATGTCCTGTGCTACTCTCAGGCCCGCTGGCCAAGTGCTTGGCTTCCCTGAGAATAGTCCCTGCTCGGGAATGCCCTGCTGTTTTGTGCCAGTTTTTGAATTTCAGGCTGCCCTGGAACTCTGCGTAGCCCAGGCTGGTCCTAACATTAAGCAGTCCTGCCTTAGCCTTTCTCGTGCTGGCACGACAGGCTTGCATTACCTGCCACGTTTTTATACCATACCAGTTCTTAAACATTTTTTTCTTGTGTGTATGTGTGCCTGCTGGGTGTTGAACCCGAGTCACCTGGAAGAGCAGCCAGGCTCAGCCATCTCTCTCCAGTCTTCTGCACTATATCACTCTTAACCATTGATCCGCTTAGAAATTAGGGGGAGTCTTGCTCGTCATTTTCTACTATAAGCCCCCACCCACCCAGTGTTCCCAAATGAGGACGCCTCGTGGACTACTTTTAAGGAGTTATTTATGTGGAGCCTGTGAAAAGGTTCAGGTGGCGAAAGGCTCCTGCCACTGAAACCCAATACCAAAGACCTGAGTTGAGTACACAAAACCCACCTAAAGGTGAGTGAGACAGCTTTGCAGTTGTCCTCTGGCTGCCATAAGAGCCCAGCTCCCTACCCTACCCCCAAACACAAATAATAAAAGTCTAAAAAAATGATCCATTTATGGTGGCTGGGGCTACAGCTCAATTGGTAGAAGTGCCTGCCCAGCCCTGGGGAGGCAGAGGCAGACACAATTTAAAGATCATTTTTGGCTACATGATGAGCCTGCTGTCTAAAAAGATGGTTACAGGTATATAACTCAGTTGGTAGAGAGTTTGCCAACCCCTGTGCAAGTCCTGGGTTGGTCCCCAGCACCGTGTAAAACTGTGAAGATCTTTGTTGTACTGGTGTACTGACTAGACTTATGTCAACTTGACACAAGCTGGAGTTCTGTGGACTGGTGGTCCTGGGGACTATAAGAAAGCAGGCTGAGCAAGCCATGGGAGCAAGCCAGTAAGCAGCACCCTCCATGGCCTCTGCATCAGCTCCTGCCTCCAGGTTCCTGCCCTGTGTGAGTTCCTGTCCTGATGTCCTTCAGCGAACAGTGATGTGGGAGCATAAGCCAAATAAACCCTTTCCCCCAAGCTGCTTTGGTTATAGTGTTTTGCCACAGCAATAGAGACCCTAACAAAACACTTGGTCTACATAGGAAGCACCAAGTCAACCAGTGTTAAATGGTGAGACTCTGTCTCAAACGAAGTGTGTGTGTGTGTGTGTGTGTGTACACATGAATGACAGTCTGGGAATGTGGCTTAATTGGTAGAATACTTGCCTAACATAAAACCCTGGGTTTAAAACCCTGTAAAGTGGCTGTACACCTGTAGTTCCAGAACTTGGAGGCACAGAATAAAAGAAGGCCTGTGATGGCCCGTGGCCCAGTGAGTAAAGACAATTACTGCTAAACCCCAGAACCCACATGCTGGCTCCGACCTCCACACACGTGCATTAAATCAATACATTTTTGTCTTCAGTTTTTAGAGACAGGGTTTCTCTGTGTAGCCCTGACTGTCCTGGAACTTGTTCTGTAGACCACGCTGGCCTTGAACTCACAGAGATCTGCCTGCCTCTGCCTCCCAAGTGCTAGGATTAAAGGCATACACCACCACTGCCCAATATAAATAGATAAATATTAAATTACAGTAAATAAGGAGACGGGGAACCATACGATTATTTGTAGGACAAGATCTAGAATCCTAGTTTTATAGGATGTGGCAGAGAGTATGGAGAGAAGCAGTTTGCAGTTTTAGTGACTATGAAATATTTTTGTAAGGAGCTTTTAATCACAAAACAACAATTAACCACAATCTGAGATGGATATACAGGAGGCAATAACTTAAATGTTGGAACCGAGAGGAATTCATTTGTTTTAGATGACCTATAGGAAAGCTTTATGGAAGAGAAAGTTTTGCCCAGGTTGGTCTCCAATTGGAAGCCAGCTTCCTGCCTCAGCCTGCTGCATTCTCGAAGTACAGTCAGGATACCAGCTGGCATACCAGCTTGCTCTTCCAAAAGTCCTGAGTTCAATTCCCAGCAACCACATGGTGGCTCACAACCATCTGTAATGGGATCTGATACCCTCAATGAGGTACATGTGGATGTGCGCATGGGTGCAGATGCATCCAGAAGTCGGAGGCCTGTGAGGCAGCTAACTTAGGTGCTGAGACTGAACTTGGGTCCTCTGGAAGAGCAGCATGCTAGCTTGACCACTGAACCATCTTGCCATCCCTGTTTTAAAGCTTTTAGAGACAGGGTCACATGTAGCCTTGGCTGACCCTGAACTTGCTGTGTAGCTGAAGATAGCCTTGAGCTAATTAATTCTGCTTCCCCCAAGGTTGCCCCAGGGCCTAGTATGGCTTTGGACTCTTGTAAGCAGTTGGGAAACATGACACTGAGTACCATGATGTATGCTCTAATTCAGTTTCATTACTGATTGTGGGGTTAGGATGAATCAATAGAAGGGACTAGAGGCAAAGGAATAGCTGAGTCTACTGCAGTACAGTAGACGAGTCACAGTGTTCTGGATGGCTGTCGTGTGCATAGCCCAGATTGCTGAAGGCATGATTCTAAATCTAAAGCTAGCCTAAGCCATATCGAGAGTCTCTGTCTCTCAGAAACAAAAACAAAACAAAAACAAACGCTGGTGCTAGGAGGGGTGACTTATCCCTGGACTCCACCAGCGCTTGTTAGGCAGTCGGCAGGAGTCCAAGATCATCCTCTATTACTGTTACATAATGACTGAAGCCAGCCTGGGCTACCATGAGTTCCTGTCTCAAAAACCAAAATAACCAAACACATTAAAACGAAAACAAATTCAGAAGGAGAGAGACCTGTAAGGAGCAGTGGGAGTAGAAAGCACACCTTTGGAAACACAGGAGGGTGGCAGAGGCGAAGGTGCTTGCCTGTCTAAATGACCAGAATCAGATCCCGACCCAGCAGACGTGACAAGAATGGAGTACCTCAGGCTGTTCTCTGACCTTACAGGGTGCCGTGAGACACACCTCCCAGAGTTTGAGGACACATTTTACAGGCCAAGCCATGGGCTGGTCATAAATTGAAGAAAAGAGTCTTATGTACTTCTAGGGTGGAAGAATGTGTCCTTTTAGCCGGGCGGTGGTGGCGCACGTCTTTAGTCCCAGCACTTGGGAGGGAGAGGCAGGTGGATTTCTGAGTTCGAGGCCAGCCTGGTCTACAGAGTGAGTTCCAGGACAGCCAGGGCTACACAGAGAAACCCTGTCTCGAAAAACAAAAAAAAGAAAGAAAAAGAAAAGAAAAAAAAAGAGATACAAGGTTATGAGATACAAGGGTCGGGCTGGGAGCCGTGGATGGGAGGATGCTCACCTAGCATCCAGAGAGCCCTGGGTTGGACCTGTACCTGTAGTAGTCCATAGATAGATGTGGACGAATATGTCTGTAATCCCAGGACAGGTGAGATGAAGACAACAAGCTTAGAAGCTGGAGCTTACCCAGTTCCTGGCCAGCTTGGCCTATTATAGGACCCTGTTAAACAAAAGCAGACATCTCAGCCGGGCGGTGGCGCATGCCTTTAATCCCAGCACTTGGGAGGCAGAGGCAGGTGGATTTCTGAGTTCGAGGCCAGCCTGGTCTACAGAGTGAGTTCCAGGACAGCCAGGGCTACACAGAGAAACCCTGTCTCGAAAAACAAAAACAAAAACAAAAAGCAGACATTTCCACTAACCCCCCCCCCCCAAGAAAGAAAATACCAAAAAAAAAGCATTTTATTTTCTAAAAACTTCCATGAATGTCACAGGAATCCTGCAGTGGTAACTGTAACAGTGTGTTAGGCCATGCAGCCAGCCTCTTGAATAGGCTTTGCACAGTACCATAGCCCAAACCTAGAAGAATGTCTGTTTCTCCCTTCATCCCCTTACATAGGTTAGTCAAATATGATTTTTTTTTTTTTATTTTTTTTATTTTTTTTGGTTTTTCGAGACAGGGTTTCTCTGGTCCTGGCTGTCCTGGAACTCACTCTGTAGACCAGGCTGGCCTTGAACTCAGAAATCCGCCTGCCTCTGCCTCCCAAGTGCTGGGATTAAAGGCGTGCGCCACCACCGCCCGGCCCGATTTTGTTGTTTTTTTGTTTTGTTTTTTGTTTTTGTTTTTTTGAGACAGGGTTTCTCTGTGTAGCCCTGGCTGTCCTGGAACTCACTCTGTAGACCAGGCTGGCCTCGAACTCAGAAATCGCCTGCCTCTGCCTCCCAAGTGCTACTACCAGCTTTCAAATGTTTTTTTTTTTTTTTAATTAGCATTTTAAGTAATGGATTTCATGATTTCCATTTATGTCATTATACTTTGCAGTTATTCCTCTCCCTCCCCTAACCCCCCAGTAATTTCCTTTAAACTGATCTGCCGAGGGGAAACAGGTAGCTCAGAACAGTGCTAGTGAGCTGGGAACCAGCACGGGGAATTGAGAATGAAAGTATAACAGGAGAAAAGAAGACACAGAAATGTAGCAAATTAAGAGGAAAAGTAAGTCCAAACAAAGAGCAAAAACTGCTGTTCAGCCTGGTCCGTGTTCCAGTGTGTATGTAGACCATCTCTATAGCAACCGTCTGCTTCCTGTTTTCCTATGACTTCATAGCTTGTATTGCTTAAGTGTGGCCAAGGAAGGACCCCATAAGTTCGGGCTAAGGGAAGTAAGTGGTCGCATCGAGTAAGGAAGCCGGTGCAGGAAAACAACAACATTGTTTTCTTTCGACTCCCAGCCCCGTGAGCCTCACCTAGCACCTCTCTTCCACTCCTAACCCCAAGCCTGGACCTTTATTAACATACCCTATGGGGCCTTCCGAGGTAGTGCTCACCTTTAAGCCTAATACCTGGGAGACAGGCAGGTGGGCATGGTACATACTCTCTCAAAAAGAAAAAACAATGTCTCCATGCAACTTCCAATCAAAGTCACTTTTCCTGGTCTATCCTGTCCTTATTCCTCTCACAGTAAGAAAGGTTTGCTTGTTTTTGTCAAGACAGGGTTTCTCTGTGTAAAACAACCCTGGCTGACTTAGAACTTGTTCTGTAGACAAGACTGGCCTCAAACTCCCAGAGATCCACCAGCCTCTGCCTCCTACTGTGCTGGAATTTAAGGCATGCACCACCACTGTCAGGCAAGAAAAGGCTTTGTTTTTAATTTGCTGGTTCTGAGGATCAAACTCTTCCATTTTGTGTTTTTTAGGGAGTGGCAGAGGGAGATGGCCATCTCTTGTGGTATAATCTAGCCTTGAACTCTTGACCCTTCTTCCTCAGTGTCCTCTCAGCTAGGATAGGATCACAGGGTGGTTCCAGATTTAGGCAAGCTCTGTTTGCTGACCTATGACCTCTGTGCATCAGCCTAGAAGGGGCTCAAGGTCCTGACCTTGATTTATAGCACTCACAGGTAAGGCTAAGTTTTGCAAATATTTTGTGATATTTTTACCAATTATGTAAACGTTTATCCAATTGGGGATCCCCTTCATGAGCAAGAGGAAGGGCAGAGGCTGTGGGTTCCCATTTTCACCCCAGGTGCCACTTTCGAGGCCACCCACTGAGGGGAAAAGAGGGGAGACTCCTCTCTCTCTTTCTCTCTCTGTGTGTGTGTGTGTGTGTGTGTGTGTGTGTGTGTGTGTGTGTAAGGGCGTTTTGCCTAGATGCATATGTGTGTACTTCAGCAGCTAGAAGAGGGGATTGGGTCCCCTGGGACTGGAGTCACAGACGTGAGCAGTCACATGGCTGCTGGGGACTAAACCCTGATCCTCTAGCAGAACAAGTCAGACTTAACCAGGAAGTCATTTCCAAAGCCCCAGGAGATCCCCACCTGATGCTGTGGTAGCCCCTAAGGAAGTAGGAAGGGACGCCATCACTGAGGTGTGGAGCTCAGGCCAGGTGCTCCTTCCACAAGCAGCTCCGGACTTCTCACTAGGAAACTCCAGGGGACATTTGGCAATGCTTGGTAGTGTTTGTGGCTCTCTGTTTTCTTGATGCAGGCTCTTGTCCTGTAGCCCTGGCTGGCTTGGTACTATGTAGTTCAAGCTAACCTCAGACTCAGTGATCCTCCTGCCTCTGCCTCCTGGGTACTGGGTTACAGGTGTGAGTGGTCATGCTTGGCTAGTGATGTTAGTAAACATCTTGAAAGGCATAAGGCAGCCCTCAGAGCAGAAGTTATGATGCTCAAAACACTGCCAGACCTCAGCTGGGCTAATAGAGGTGCCGGCCTAGGTGGTTTCTCTTCTCTCCCCCCGCCCCCCCCTTTTTTTTGAGATAGGGTTTCATAACATAGCCCAGGTTGACCTCAAACTTGTGATCCTCCCGCCTCAGCACTTTGAGAGTGTGTAGTTTGCGTCTAACAAAAGTAGTCAGCACTGGAGCCTGGGGTACAGCTTGTGGTCAAGTGAGAACCCCTAGAGTCAGTTCCCAGCACAGAACAGTCTATTCAGAGTTCACCTTTGCCTTGAATCGGCTCACTCGGAGGGGAGCGGGAACTATGGCGGACACCTGTGAGTCCAGCCCAGAGGCTGAGGCAGGAGCAAGGCCAGGGTTGTATAGCAAGACCTTATCCAAAACCAAAAATAGCTAAATCAATCAGTCGGAGGGATGGAAAGAGAGCCCAGTGGTTGAGAACTTCCTGCTCTTTCCAGGGGACTTGAGCTTGGTTCCTAGCACCAATGTTGGCTGTTTCCCAATCACCTGCAACTCAAGCTCCCAGGAGCTGATGTCCCTCCTTGGAGGCACCTGCAGTCACGTGAGCATACCTCAATCCAGACACATATACATACATCCATACATATGATTAAAGTAATAAAAACCTTTTTAAAAGTCATCTGTCCTCGAGGAGAGAATCTGGCTTAGGAGAAGCTACGTGACAGAAGCCATACAGTCATAAAAAAGGATTTCCCAACCTTATTTACATCACTTGTCCTGACTGAACGGAACCCAGTGAGCTCTAATGACCCACTAGTTCCAAAATTCTCAAAACCCTGCACTTGTATTCCTTGTTTTCTCTTGTTTTATTTTATCTGAGCCAGAATCTCCATAGTTCAGGGTGGCCTAGAACTCACTATGTAGCTAAACCTGAGCTGCCCCCACCTTCTGAGTACTGAGGCCGTCATCATGTGATGTCACCTCCAGCATGGTGCAGGAGACTAAACCTAGGGCTTTCTGTGTGACTGACTGAGCTGCATCCCAGCGCTCCCTAACTGTGGTGTTGGGCCTGAAGCCTATGGATCACATGTGTCGGGCAAGCACTGTCACCAGCTCTGGTATCCACTTGGCCTGCCTTCACTCTCCTCTCCTTCCCTTCCCTGGCCTCTTCCCAGATCTCACTGTGTTGCCCGGGCAGAACTCAGGCTCAAGCCATTCTCCTGCCTCCAGCTTCTAAGTAGCTGGGCCTGCAGGCATGTTCTGCCACACCCATCCTGGGTATTTCTCGTAGGGCCGATAGAAGAGGAAGTGATGCAGAATCCACCGGAGGAAACTGGAGAGTGACTCAGATTTTCCTGATCATAAAAGCATTTTGAAATGACCTTTAATGTCAAAGCAAGACCATGACAATGAATGATGCCAGGACTTTCCTTTGTGAGCTAGGATTCACATGGGGTAGCTTAAGTCACAGTGGTTTGTCCCTGCCAAAAAACAAAACCCCAAACAAAAACCTCCCTCACAGGTCTGTTGATGTTTGAAATCCACCCCCCCATCCCCGGTCTGTCTCTCCAGGGTCTCATGTAGCCCCACCTGCGTCAGCCTCCCTGTAGTCAAAGACAGCTCTGAAGTCTTGAGCATCCTGCTCCCACCTCCCAAGCGCTGGGATTACAGGTGTGCAGGACCACAACCCAATTTACTCTTGGAAATCCTGTAATCCTGTTAGCTGAATTTTGGCTCTAGTTAAAAACAAAGCGTAGGTCAAAACAGCTCAGGGTAAGGTCGCCTCTTTCCATGGCTTGAAGACCTGCATTCAGTCTGTGGGACTCCCGTGGTGGAGGGAGAGAACTGACTTCCCAAAGCTGTCCTCTGCCCTCCATGTACATACAGCTGCGCTTGCCACGGACACACATGCACACACCCCATCAATGTAATGCTTTGTTCTTATTATTTTCTTATTATTTTGGGACTAGAGAGGTGGCTCAGCAGTTAAGAGCGCTCACTGACCTTCCAGAGGACACAATTCCTGTTCCCAGCACCTCTCTCACGTTAACTCAGATCAGCCTGTACCCGGCCCTCTTCCGGCTTCTGCACGCACACTACAATTCCCGTCCTCCCAAGACAAGTACATAAAGATGAACAACTATTTTAAATGTAATTTTGAAAAGACTACTGTATGTTGTCTAGTGATGTACAGATGTGACCCTCCCAGCATTTTGGAGGCTGAGGTGAGAGGACAGGTAAGTTCCGGGCCAGCCTGAGCTAATGTTGAGATTTTGTTTCTAACACAGGAAAGGACTCTGAGTGCGTGATCCAAGGAGGGAAATCCAGGGATGGTTTGAGAAAACTCGATGTTATGTAAATTCTATCCAGTCTTTCCTACCTGAATCTTCTGACAGATTTAAAAAGACTTCACAAAGGCTGTGGACCTGACTTGGACAGAGTGCTTGCCTGGCATCCACAGACCCCGTGTCTGTGCCCGAGTACCGTTTACACCAGGTTTGGTGGTAACACCTATAACCCTAGCCCTTGGAAAGCAGAGGCAGGTAAATCAGGATTTTAAGGTCATCCTTGGCTACATAGTGAGTTCTAGGCCAGACTAGGCGTCCCTGCCTCAAAAGGAAAAAAAAAACCCAGTCCATTTCTTTTTAATATAGGATTACCATATATCCATTGCTCAAACAAGAGGTTCATTATGGGGTTTTCATATATGTATATTATACATGTATTTTGCATATATCCCCCCCATTGACCTCCTTCCTCTTCTTAAATAGTCCCCTTCTACTTTTAAGTCAAATATGTGTGTGTAGTCTAGATTTTGCTTATGAGAGAAAACATATTTGTCTTTCTCAGCATGATTTCTTTCATTCTTGTTTATGGATGAACCAACTCCACTTTATGTATACACACTCCATTTTCTTTTTTTTTTTATTTTTTTTTATTTTTTTTTATTTTTATTTTTTTATTTTTTTTTTTTATTTTTTTTTGGTTTTTTGAGACAGGGTTTCTCTGTGTAGCCCGGGCTGTCCTGGAACTCACTCTGTAGACCAGGCTGGCCTCGAACTCAGAAATCCGCCTGCCTCTGCCTCCCAAGTGCTGGGATTAAAGGCGTGCGCCACCACCGCCCGGCCACACTCCATTTTCTATATGTATTCCCTGGCTGCTGGGACTAGTGCCACAGTGCATGGCTGAGCAGGTGTCTGGATGCTAGCTTGGGTCCTTGGAGTGTATGTCCGGGAGCATGCAGCTGGACCCCACCAGCATTCATTCTTTTTTTTTTTTTTTTTCCGGTTTTTCGAGACAGGGTTTCTCTGTGTAGTCCTGGCTGCCCTGGAACTCACTTTGTAGACCAGGCTGGCCTCGAACTCAGAAATCCGCCTGCCTCTGCCTCCCAAGTTAAAGGCGTGCGCCACCACTGCCTGGCACATGAGCATTCATTCTTATGGACAGTTTATCATTGTCCCCTTTCACGCTCCAAGGAGAAACTCTGGCATCCAGTCTTGCTTGAAGGGAGCACAGCAGCAAGGCAGTGTGGCTCCAGCATCTTTTGGGGCACACGAGGGCTTCAAAGGCAAGAAAGCAACAAGGGTGTCTCCTCGACTAATGGAATCTGTTTAGACCTGGGGGCTCTGGGAAAGGCTGCTGCTTGCAAGGTCGGAAACAGTTCCTCACTGGCCCTCAGGTCTTTTTAAAAATACATTTTATTAGCATTAGCATATTCAGGCTGCTGGGGACAAAGTCAACAGCCTTACTCAGCTGCGACCTCTGTGAGCTGCCATAATGATCAGTGTGGCAAGACGGGCACAATAATGGTTTTCTGATTGGATTTTCTTTTTATTTTTCCTTTTTTTTTTGGAAACAGGATTTCTCTGTGTAGCCCTGGCTGTCCTGGAACTCACTCTGTAGACCAGGCTGTCCTCGAACTCAGAAATCCGCCTGCCTCTGCCTCCCAAGTGCTGGGATTAAAGGCGTGTGCCACCACCGCCCGGCTCTCAGATGGGTCATCTATATCTCTCCCCAAGGCGCAGGTCAAGACTGTACAAGCCACAGGTCAGGTAGAACCAGAGAAAAATGTTGTGTTGTGGACGTGACAAGACCACTGCACTCATGAATGTACAGCAGCTTGTGGTTGCTCCTAAGATCAAGCCAGTATGTTGGCCAGTAGCGGTTCATGCCTTTGATTCCAGCACTTGGAGGCAGAGGCAGGCAGATCTCCGAGATCCAGGACAGCCTGGGTCTGCAGAGTTCGTTCATAGACAGACAGGGCTACACAGAGAAACCCTGTCTCAGAAAAAGATCAAGCCAATCTAACAAGAAGTGGGAGAGGTTTATAGGCCTCATTCCTAAATAAAGAGCTATACGCCCGGCAAGACTGCTCTTTTAATTCCCTGTAACCCTCCATCCCCACCCCACTCCCAGAAAGCTATAGGGAGCCGGGCGTTGGTGGCGCAAGCCTTTAGTCCCAACACTTGGGAGGCAGAGGCAGGTGGATTTCTGAGTTCGAGGACAGCCTGGTCTACAGAGTGAGTTCCAGGACAGCCAGGGCTACACAGAGAAACCCTATCTCAAAAAACCAAAAAAAAAAAAAAAAAAAAAAAAGAATTTAGTGTTTGGGAGCTGGAGAGATGGTTTAGAGGTTAAGAGCACTGGCTGCTCTTCCAGAGGACCCAGGTTCAATTCCCAGTACTCACATGGCAGCTCACAACTGTCTATAACTGTAGTTCTAGCAGATTAGACACCCTTGCACAAACATACATGCAGATAAAATACAGATGCACATAGAATAAGAATAAATAAATCGGAGGGGGTACTCAGAAAATGAGATGGGGAAGGATTGTGGGAGGGGGTGACTGGGACGGGTTATAAAGTGAATAAGCAAAAAAAATAATAAAATTAAAAAAAAAAAGAATAAATAAATCAGGGCTGGAGAGATGGCTTAGTGGTTAAAAGCACTGTCTGCTCTTCCAGAGGTCCTGAGTTCAATTCCCAGCAACTACCATGGTAGCTCACAACCATCTGTAATGGGATCTGATGCCTTCTGGTGTTTGAGGACAGCTACAGTGTACTCACATACATAAAATAAATCTTTTTAAAAAAGAATATATAAATAAGCAAACAAACAAACCAGGATTTAGTGTTTTGGGCTTGAGAGATGGCTTAGGTGTTAAAAGCATGTCTTGCTCCTAAGAGAGGACACAGGTTTGGTGTCCAGCATCCATATGGGGGTCACAACCTGACTCCTCTGACCTCCAGGCACACACATATGTAGTGCACATATGCACCTGCAGGCAGACACTCATATATAAAATGAGTAAATATAATAGAAAAAGTAAATTTAAAAAGGAATTCAATGTTAGGTAAGTGAATAAAAATTCTCTTCAATTTGTTTTGGGCTGGCTGTTATGTTCTTTGTGCTAATTTCTTTTTCTCCAAACTTCTAGTCTAGAAGTAGGACTTAACACTACTACTCAGCACTCTGAAAAGCAAGGACCAAGGGTTCTTTGGCTAGTCCTAAAATGACTTTTATGAGGCTGATGTCAGGTGTCTACCCTCACCTCCATCCTCTGCCTCAACCTTTGTAGTAGCTGGGATTAGTCACACATACTGTAACACAGCACCCAACTGAGAGCTTATTACCACACCTACAATACACGCCAACGCTAACCCACTGTGAGGTCTAGACATTTCCATGTAGGCGGGGCCGAGGTCACCAGCGCCTCCACCAGGAGGAAGTTGCCCCTTCTCTCCCTTGGGTTTCTTAGTTCCTCCCAGGACAGACTCTTGCTCCTTTCTGCGTAAAAGCAGACTTACAAATTTGGGAATTTTTTTTTTTTTTGGTTTTTCGAGACAGGGTTTCTCTGTGTAGCCCTGGCTGTCCTGGAACTCACGCTGTAGACCAGGCTGTCCTGGAACTCAGAAATCCACCTGCCTCTGCCTCCCAAGTGCTTGGATTAAAGGCGTGCGCCACCACTGCCCGGCTAAATTTGGGAAATTTTAGACTAAATTTGTTCTGCTCAATTTGTTCCCATCCTGCAAATACAGCTCCGCAAGTACAGTTTCCTAGTCACTTGGATTTACGTTTTTTTTTTTTTTTAAGATGGCTCTTGTAGCCCAGGCTGACCCGGCCCTGCTAAGCGGCTAAAGATGAAAGATGACCTTGAACTGTTGACCCTTCTACCTCATCTATCCTCCCGCCCCTGGGGTTAAGAACCTTGTCATAGGGTAGCTTGTCCATCATACTTTTATTCATTAAAGCCCCGGAGCTTGAATAAGGGCTCTGCTGAGGAGGTAGCTCTCGGGACCTGGCCCTTCAGGCTTCAGATTCGATTCCATCAGGCTGAGCACGTGCCTCTTCCTGTTCCTTTTCCTACACTAGGACCGACCCTGAACTTCATCCGTGTTTCTCCAGGTTCAGGGAATTTTGGATCCGTTTAAATATTTCACCAACTCAATTCTCCAAGTCTTTTAATTCTTTTCTGAATTAGATAGTTTAATTTTCCTTTTGCAAAAAGTACATTTGGGTTAGAGGGTAGACTTAGTTAAAAGTGCAAGCATGCAGCCCCAGGTTCAACTTCGAGATTTGGCTTATCAATAACCGAAGCACTTGAAAGGGAGAGAGACAGAGACAAGAGCTCAGGATCATCCTTGGCCACACAGTGAGTTCAAGACTAGCCTGGACTACAATACACCCTGTCTCAACAACAAAAGAAAACAAAAAAGTGCCGGGCGGTGGTGGCGTACGCCTTTAATCCCAGCACTTGGGAGGCAGAGGCAGGCGGATTTCTGAGTTCGAGGCTAGCCTGGTCTACAGAGTGAGTTCCAGGACAGCCAGGGCTATACAGAGAAACCCTGTCTCGAAAAACCAAAAAAAAAAAAAAAAAAAGAAAGAAAGAAAACAAAAAAGTTTTTTTTTTTTTTTTTTTAAAAGGCATTTCTAAGTAAAATTCGTTGGGATCACTGGAAGGAGGGGGAGTGATGGGTGCAAATATAACATCCAAATGCATATATGTATAAAGTGTTATAACAAAACCATTACGCATCATTAGTAACTGCTAATAGAAACAATAATTAAACTCCAGTGACCCAGAGGAGTTTCGACCAGCGGTCAGCCATTATCAGACAGGTGTTCTCTTTTTCTTTTTAAAATGTATCTGAATATTTAAGTTTAAAACGATATTCTATGTGTATGAGTATTTGCATGTCTATCTGTGCACCACAAGTGTGCCTGGTGCCTGCAGAGGCTGAGTTTATACGTGGTTTATCCTAGAACTTTATATGTGGTTGTAGGCTGCCATATGGGTGCTGGAAATTGAACCTGGGTTCTCTGCAAGAGCCATCTTTCTGGCCCACTAACTCTTTTTAAAATTGTTTGTGTGTTAATTAAGTTTGGGGAACTACTACCAACAAAATTGCTGTGGCTGGAAGCCTGTCTCAGCAGTGTGTGGGGGAGGGGTTAAAGGTTAAATATCTATTTAAGGAGGTGCAGGCCAGCCTGGGTGGGCTTCAGGCAGGACACCCCTTTTCAAAACAAACAAAATCCCATTTTCTAAAAATAACAGAGCAAACCTCAGATATATGAGTCCTCAACTTCACAGCCTCCCGTGACAAGTCCCTTAGTAACTGGCCATCCCAACCTCACACCTTACTCCTTATGCAACTCAGTACCAAGTTTCAAATTCCAACCATATTCCAGTGACACTGTCAGGAGATTCCCAGTTATTCACTTCCGCCACAGCTGAATCATCTATTCTTTAACACTGTAAAGATTTCTGTTGAACTGTTTATCGTGACTTCCTAGGCTTCTTATCTAACTAGAACAGGTGGAGTCTTCAGACTGTCAGTCACCAGGACCTTTACCCCTTTGCTCTCTCGACAATCCACTATGCCTACAAATCATGATCTAGAACAACACAGCTGTGTCTTAGCTCCTATACCCAAGCAGCTGAGTACTCAGAAAGAGTTCCTGGTTTCCAGTTTGTTCCTTAACCTTTGGTTCATTTGAGACGGTCTCCACACATGGCCTTAACTGCCTTTGGAATACTGATTCCACGGTTGCATACCATCCTGGCTTCCGCTGTCCTTTTTACCCATTATTTTTGGGCTGGGTTTTCTTCTGTTCCCTTCTTTTTCAATCCTCCACCCCCAGCCCTCTTTTCCCCTGAGAAAAAATTGAACCTGGCTCAATTTCTGTGTAGCCCTGGCTCTCCTCAAACTTCTAGATCCATCTGCCTCTCTGCATCCCAAGTGCTGAGATTAAAGATGTGCTTCACTGGACTAGAGAGATGGCTCAGTGGTTAAGAGCACTGACTGCTCCTCCAGAGGTCCTGAGTCCAATTCCCAGCAACCACATGCTAGCTGACAACCATCTGTAATGGGATCTGACGCCCTCAGGGATTTCTGCGTTCGAGGCCAGCCTGGTCTACAGAGTAGTTCCAGGACAGCCAGGGCTATACAGAGAAACCCTGTCTCAAAAAACAAAAACCAAAAAAAAAAAAAAAAAAAAAAAAAAAAAATCCAAACAAAAAAGAGAGTACCACCCAGCATGCTACCAAACAGCCCTAGAGCATCCAGTTCCACACGGAGGATTCACCGCTGCTGATCTCTTGAAATCCATTTAGGAAGGTTAGAAGTTACAAATCAAGTAGATACTCAGTCTTCTGTTTCTTAAATACACTTTATGATTTTTGTTTTCAGAATTAAAATCACCTATTAATACATCCCCATTGTCATAATCTTGAAAATTATATAAATTATAACCCTGACAGCAGTTGTCCAGAATGTTGGTACATTTTTGTTCCCTGTAGTTTTAAATTTTTAAAAGTTACATCATCCACTGAGAGATGACTCTGGTTAAAAGCAGTGGATACCCTTCAGAGGCTCCAGATTTGTTTCCTGACCCCACATGATAGATTCACAATCATTTGTAACTTCAGTTCCAAGGTATCCAACATCCTTTTCTGTCCTCCAAGGGTGCCAGGTATACACATGGTGAACAGACATGCCTATAGACAAAAGACCAATCCATATACATGAAAACATTTATTCCTGGTATGTGCCTATGCTGTGGCACATGTATGGAAAGTCAGTGGCCACTTCCACGGGCTCTCACCTTTGGGGAGCAAACCCAAGGTCATCAGGCACGGCAGCAAAGCATCTTTACTACTGGGGTATCCTGTTTCCTGCACATTCCTTTTTTTTTTTTTTTTTTTTTTTAACCTTTTGATTGTGAGCGCAACCTTTGAGGACTGAGCCATCTCTCTAACCCTTTTTTGTTTATTTATTTATTTTTTTTCTGAGACAGGGTTTCTCTGTGTAGCCCGGGCTGTCATGGCACTCACTCCGTAGACCAGGCTGGCCTCGAACTCAGAAATTCACCTGCCTCTGCGCCACCACTGCCGGCCTTTTGTTTAGTTTTGATGCAGGCCTTTGGTGGCTTGAAACTCCCAGAGTCTTGGGATTGAAGGTGTGTGTCACCACACTGGCTCCTCCACATTTTAAAATGTGATGTTGGAGATGGAACCTAGAGCCTGATGCTTGCAAAGCAGACACTCTGCCACCAAGAGCAATCCTCAGCCTCTGCGCTTTCTGTGGTATAGGAGAAACAGGTTTTTTTCCCCTTCCCTTCTCCCTCTGGCCCCCGCTCACGCCGGCCTAAAAGTATTTTATTTACTTTCTTTTTTTTTTTTTTGGTTTTTTCGAGACAGGGTTTCTCTGTGTAGCCCTGGCCATCCTGGAACTCACTCTGTAGACCAGGCTGCCTCGAACTCAGAAATCCGCCTGCCTCTGCCTCCCAAGTGCTGGGATTAAAGGCGTGCACCACCACCGCCCGGCTTTTTATTTACTTTCTTATTATATGTAAGTACACTGTAGCTGTCTTCAGACATCATGTGCCACCACAGCCTGGTGACTCTGCTTTAAGTGACTCCAGGGACTGAGCTGAGGCCACCAGAGTCACACAAGTGCTTTAAGCTGCTGAGCCTTCTTCCTAGCCCAGATTCTCCCAATTTTGATGAGTTCTTTTCTTCATTCAACTTGGGCTCCAGTCCCTAGCATTTGTAGCTTGAGCTGGAGCCTCTATTTACTTGAGACCACATGAGACCCTAGCTCTCCATCTCTTATCCAGCACTTGCACACACTCAGCAAGGCGTTCATTCAGTTCACCTTGTTTGGTTCCAGGCTGGAGATTCCATGCAGTTCTGACACCTCTGAGAAGAGCTCTACCACTGATCTGCAGCCCTGGCTCTCCGTCTTCCCGTTTCCACTGTATAGTTTTACCAGTATATCCTAAATCCACAAAATCAGTGCCTCCTCCCAACCCCCCCCACCCCGTGATGGCAAACCCCTTCCCCCGACCCCCATCGAACCCTCTCCTGTCCCAGTTTTATTTTCTTTGGATTATGGTATCATCACTTACTCAGCAATTCAGAACATAAATATAAATTTTTTTATTTTTATTTTTTATTTCTAATTTTTCCCAAATCCTGTATCTCAAAACAATTCTTTCTGCTTTTCAAGACATTTCTTGGTGTAGTTCTGGTTGGCCTGGAACCCACCTCTGTAGATCAGGCTGTGATTGCGGATGTATGTCACCATACTAGCCTGTATATTTACCTTTTAAAGAAACTATCACTATTTTTTCATTTTCTTTTTTTTTTTTGAGACAGGGTTTCTCTGTGTAGCCCTGGCTGTCCTGGAACTCACTCTGTAGACCAGGCTGGCCTCAAACTCAGAAATCCGCCTGCCTCTGCCTCCCAAGTGCTGGGATTAAAGGCGTGCACCACCAATGCCCGGCATTTTTTCATTTTCTAAGAATCTGTGTATGTGTGTATGTACACTTGAGGGGTCGGACCCAGGGGGCTGGTGGATAGTAGCCAAGTGTTCACTATTGAGCTATACCCCTAACCCCCTTGCTATGTAGCACAGGCTAACCTTTTAGCTCTATATTATTCTATCTCAACTTTGATGTGTACCACCATGCCTAGGTGCTACAATTTTTGGAGACAGTCCTTGTATCCCAGGCCTGCCTGAATTCACTACGTAACCTTGAACTTCTGACCCTTTGACTCCATCTTCCAAATGCTAGGGTTATAGGCATGTATCACATAGGGATTTAAAGTGTACTGGAGACCAAGGCTTCGTGGATTCTAGACACACGCTTCTATCAGGTAAGCTATACCTTCAAGTTTTACTATGTAGCTCAGGCTGGCCTTTTTTGGTTTGGTTGGTTTGGTTTTAGTTTTTTAAGACAGGTTTCTCTGTGTAGCCCTGGCTGTCCTGGAACTCACTTTGCAGGCCAGCCTGGCCTTGAACTCAGAGATTGATCTACCTCTGCCTCTGGAGTGCTGGGATTAAAGGTGTACACTACCTTGCCTAGTGGGGTTGGCCTCTTTAAAACAAGTTTTTTTTTTTTTTTTTTTTTTTTGGTTTTTTGAGACAGGGTTTCTCTGTGTAGCCCTGGCTGTCCTGGAACTCACTCTGTAGACCAGGCTGGTCTCAAACTCGAAATCCGCCTGCCTCTGTCTCCCAAGTGCTGGGACTAAAGGCTAAAGGCGTGTGCCACCACTACCCGGCTAAAACAACTTTCAAGTTTTAAAACTTGTGTGTCTGCATGTGGGTATGTACACAAGTACAGGGAGATCAGAGAAGTCACATCCCTGGGAACTGGAGTTACAGGCGCTTGTGAGCCACTGCCTGGTATGGGTGCTAGGAACCACACTTAGGTCTTCTGCAAGAGCAGCCAAAGCCTTTACACTGAGCGTCTATCTCTAGCCCCACAAGATGACCCTCTTCCCCCTTCATCCACCACGCCCATTTCAGAGTTGTTTATTTTTGTTTTTTTAAGAGGAGGTCTCTGCATCTCAGGCTAGCCTGTAACTCGCTATGTCTAGTGAAGGCTGGCCTCAAGTATACAGTGCTCCTCCCAAAGTCCTCGAATCACAGGTGTGCCACATCTGCCTCAAAATCTTTACACAGGTTCTCACTGCTTCCAGGGTAAAGGTCAAAGGCCAGCCATGACCTGTCTCTTGCTTCCTTTTCTCATTTCCGGCCTTGACTATTGTATGAATCATTCTTATGGTTTCCAGAAGATAGTATCTCTGAATCATTTTACATATGTCCTTTCTCCAGATGACATTTCTCCAGTCTAAAACTGTATCTATGTAAGCTTTACTCCTCTACCTTCACATCTCATCTTAGAAAGACACTTTGAAAAGAGGGGGTCGGGCTAGAGAGATGGCTTAGCGGTTAAGAGCACTGACTGCTCTTCCAGAGGTCCTGAGTTCAATTCCCAGCAACCACATGGTGGCTCACAACCATCTGAAATGGAACTCAGTGCCCTCTTCTGGTGTGACTGAAGAGAGAGCGACAGTGTACCCATATAAATAAAACAAATAAATCTTAAAAAGAAAAAAAAAAAAAAAAAAAAAGAAAGAAAAAGAGAGGATCTCAGATGCAGGGCCCATGCTAACAAGCACTTTACACAGAGTGACACCCACAGCCTACAATAGACCTTATGTGAAAGTATTTTCCCTGAGCCAGAAGTGGTAGTGAACACCTGTAATCCCAGGACCAGAAAGCAGCCATAGCAAGAGGATTAGGAGCTCTGGGCCAGCCTGGGGTAAACAGTGAGCACACACTACATAAGGAGACTGTCACATTTTCATGTACCCCTCTGTGCTATTCTCCTGACGAATCTCACTTCCCCTACTATGTGCAGACATAGAGATTCCCTCTAAGTATGACATTTGCTTACAACCTTCATGAAATTCCTTCTTTTCATCTATCTTCCAAGACTCTACCAGGCTGGTGTCAGGTCTGCCCTCCCAATCAACACCCCTAGTCTACTTGGCTCATGACACGCAGTCACCATCGGCAGGCTGAATCTTCACTGCCATCACTGGAGTGTAAGTTCCTGGCCTGTACATGGTTTGTGCCTGACAGCTCAGCACTTGGAAGGTTGAGGCCAGCCTACAGTGTTTAAGGACCTGTCTCCCCAACCTTTTCTGGGTGAGAGGATGCACGAGCTCAGAGCAAGCTGTTTTGCTGTTTTACTTGAGGGTTAGCAGGTATTTAATACAGTAGTTTTCTGTATATTTTTGTGTACATGGTACAAATACATGGTACAAATACATGTGGAGGCCAGAGCAGGACACTGGGTGACTTCCTCTATTGTCTCTGCCTTATTTGGCTCACATGGGGTCTCTCACTGAAATGGTGGATTGCATTTCTGCTTAGCTGGCTGGCCACTGAGCTCTTGCAGACTTGCCAGTTTCAGTCCTCCAATGCTGAGGCAGTCATGAGGCTCTCAGGTATTGGGATAGTCCAATTTAGGTTCTCATGCTTGCAGAACAAGTGCCTGTAACCACTGAGCAGCTACTCAGCCCAGAGTCCTTGTATTTATTCTAAATAAATTATTTGTTTATTTAAAGATTTATTTATTTTATGTATATGAGTACACTAGCGCTGTCTTCAGACACACCAGAAGAGGGCACTGAATCCCATTACAGATGGTTGTGAGCCACCATGTAGTTGCTGGGAATTGAACTCAGGACCTTTGGAATAGCAGTTGGTGTTCTAAACCACTGAGCCATCTCTCCAGCCTCTACCCATCTTACCTACCTACCTACCTATGTATATTGAATTGAATTGAATCTAGGACTCTGTGTATGCTAGATTCGTGCTTTACCACTGAGCTATATCCAAAGCTCAGATCTGTCTATATTATATTCTAATAGTCAGTGAACCCTGTGAGGACATGAACTACATTTGTACACTGCTGTGGTCCCTGAAGGGCCTTACATGCTTTGTCTTGTATGATTTAATCATGCACTCTATAAGGTACACACTACATCTCTATATACAAATTGAGGGAGAATTTAAGAAAATTGCTTAGAGTAATATAAAACAAACAAAAAACCCAAAAATTGGGCCAGTGAGTTAGTAAAGAACCTTGTCACTGAGCCTTACTACCCTAAATCCAATCCCTGGAATACACATGGTGGAGAGAGAACCAACTCCCAAAGGTTGTTTTCTGACCTCCATACACACACAGTGGTGCCAACCCACTGTACCTCCAATTTCAGGGAATCCGATGCCCTCTTCTGACCTCCCTAGGCATCAGGCATAAAGGTGGTGCACATATATACATGTAGGTAAAACATACATAGAAAAATAATCTAAAATTGTTTTTAAATACCAAAATCCAGATATACACACGGTGCATAAGTGCTTGCATGAGGACCTCAAGCATGATGATCTGATTCAGATCCCCAGGGACCACGTGAATGCTGGGTGTGGTGACATGTGTCTTAGTGACAGGGGATGAGACCTGAAGCTGACCTCTGGCCTCCACATGCACGACTGCAAACACAATCACACATCATTACCCCAAATCCAAATACCAATGCCAGGATCTGAAACTGTCTGCTATTACATTTTTTTTTTTTTTTTTTTTTCGAGACAGGGTTTCTCTGTGTAGCCCTGGCTGTCCTGGAACTCACTCTGTAGACCAGGCTGGCCTCGAACTCAGAAATCCACCTGCCTCTGCCTCCCAAGTGCTGGGATTAAAAGCGTGCGCCACCACTGACCAGCTCATTAAATTTACTCTTTAGCCAGTCAGGGAGAGCCTGTTGATTCTAGCACTTGGGAGGCAGAGGATCTAGAAAGTTCAAGGCCAACCTGTTCTACAGAGAAAATTCCAGGGCCAGCTAAGCAGAAAGGGAACCACCTCCCACGGGCTGACCTCTGACCTTTGCTAGTGCACTGTGGCACTTGCTTCCTTCCCCCCCACCGCCCACTAAATAAATAAAACAATTGTAGTAAAAATCTAACAAGCTGATATAACTAAAATTGATCTCTGCCCTCCACATGCACACAAACAGGAGTGTACCACACACATGTGAGTGCATCTCCAACAACCAAACAAAAAATAAATTCCTGTTCCATACAATTTGACACTGACCAATCTAAAACAGATCCGAGCAGATCCCAGTTTGAAATCCCCTTGGCTTATATACCTGCTGTACACATCATATCCTCTGAAGTGACTCCTTCTTTTATGCCCTGGTCTTGTCTCAAGACAGTCTTCAGAGTCACTTGACTGTGTCCATGCTGGTGTGCCATTCTAGTGTTGTCTGTTCTATCAAAATGTCTTCCTCCTCAGTCTCCTGAAGCTGTTGTCAGAGCTTCCTCATGAAGTCCCTGCTGCCAGCCAGTTCATCCTCCCTCTATTCTCAGGCCCACATGCCCGGAGCTCATGAACATTTCCTGTCACGGTGAGTCCCCCTCATCCTTCTTTGAGACATATATAAACCAAGCTGACTTCAAACTTGTGATCCTCCTGCCTGTGTCCTCAGATACATGCATTTGCCTCCACACATGGTTGGTTTTCTGAGACAGTCTTGTTACGGTGTAGCTTGTCTGGAATTTTCAACCCTCCTGCCTTAGCCTACCAATTGCTGGGTTTACAAGTATGAATCACAATGCCTGTATCCCCCATTCCTTTGTATGTAAGTGTTTTGCCTGTACACATGCATGTGCACTGTATTTGTGCCTGATCCCCATGGAAGCAAGAAGATGGGAAAGTTACAGAGTGGGACACAGGAGACTCCCCCAAACAAAGTGAAACAACTGAGGACTAAATAAGATGATCCTTATCTGCTAGGCCTGGTGCTTTTTAACACTTCTCAAACTATTTGGGAATTATCCTTTGTTTCTATTCCCTGCAGATGGACCACCACTCCTAAATGTAACACTATCATGTCAATTTATTCCCTTGCAATTTCCCCACCAGCGCCATCTCACTGAGAGCACTTTATGTTTAGCTTGGCATATTCTGAGCACATAGTAAATGGCCATTGATCTGGACCACAGAAACTCTCCCTCCCCTTCAAGGCTTCATGTGCTTGTATGTAGCACATGTGCTCTGTTGTTCTCATGACTGTACTGCTTAATCCTGCCTGACCTGGCATGCAGGGTTCCCAAGTTTTATTTCCCATTGTTAAGAGCATAAGCATGGCAGGTTGCACTTTTTAATCACAAAGCATCCTTTTGAGAGACTTTCCCTTCACTTTCTGGTTTTTCTCCCAGACACTGTCATAAGAGCTGCTTGAGCAGGTGAGGCTTGCTATGTAGTGCTGGCTGGCCTAGAACTAGCTATGTAGACCATTCTCTTACATCTGCCTTTAGGAACCGGGGTTATTGGCATGTGGCTGGCCTTGAATTTCTGATTTTCCTACCCCTACCTCCTCAGTGTGGAGATTACAAGTGTGTATCATTACTTTTTTTTTTTTTTTTTTTGAGAGTCTCACTGTGTAGCCCAGGCTAGCCTTAAACTCAGGGCAATTCTCTTGCCTCAGTCTCGAGAACTAGGTTACAGGTGTCTGCCCCCTTACCTAGCTTCTGTCTTCTCTATGTGTAGGGTACACTAGTTAAAAGTGAGGACAGGTGGACTAGCAACTTAAGCTACTGTGTGCATACCAAGGCTCAGCTGACAGCTTTGCCATCATAGTTATAGCCTAACTGTGTTAGAGCAGCTAGAGAACTTCTCACCTACTTCTTCTGAGATAAAAGATTTCAGAGAATACCTGGCTGAAGTTCTCAGCAGACCCAAGTGTGGCTGTGCAGTGTGCCTTTAACCAGCACAGAGGAGGGTGAGGCAGGAGTCAAGTTTGGGGCCAGCCTTTTTTACACAAGAATATATTTGGAAAAAAAAAACAAATGAAAGTTGGTTATTGAATTTGTTTTTCCTTAGTTGCTTGGGTCTGCTGTATGAATAAAGAATAAATGGCACCGGGCGGTGGTGGCGCACGCTTTTAATCCCAGCACTTGGGAGGCAGAGGCAGGCGGATTTCTAAGTTCGAGGCCAGCCTGGTCTACAGAGTGAGTTCCAGGACAGCCAGGGCTACACAGAGAAACCCTGTCTCGAAAAAACAAAACAAAACAAAACAAAACAACAACAACAACAACAACAACAAAAAAAGGCAATAATTAATTTGTGGCCGAGTCTCACTGTATAGCCTCCACTGTCCTGGAACTATGTGCACTAGGTTGCCCTTGAACTCAGGGGTTTACCTGCCTCTGCCTCCAAACTCCAGGTCCTTATTTATTTATAGACAAGTTGTCATTCGGTAGCTCTTGGGGAGCCTGAACTCAGTGACGCAGACAGGCTGGCCTCCAACTCTTAAGAGATCCACCTGAGCCAGGCGGTGGTGGCGCACGCCTTTAATCCCAGCACTTGGGAGGCAGAGGCAGGTGGATTTCTGAGTTCGAGGCCAGCCTGGTCTACAGAGTGAGTTCAGGACAGCCCGGGCTACACAGAGAAACCCTGTCTCGGATATCCAAAAAAAAACAAACAAAACAAAAACAAACAAACAAACAAACAAAAAAAAGAGATCCACCTGCCTTTGCTATCCAAACGCTGAGATTAAAGGTGTGTGTTACCACGCCACAGTCCGGCCCTATTTTAAAACATTTTTTTTTTTTTGGTTTTTCGAGACAGGGTTTCTCTGTATAGCCCTGACTGTCCTGGAACTCACTCTGTAGACTCTGCACCTGCCACTCTTAGGAGTCAGCTGTGTTTCCAGTGTTATGAGGGATGAGGGTTCTGGGGTTGATCAGGTTCTCAAACTTGTACAGCAAGTACATCACCTGCTGAATGCTCTCCAACCCCAGATACTGGTATATAGGCATCCAAAACCATTTCTTGGTACCCAGGGATTTTCAAGGTTACAGCTCAACTAAGAAATGAGGACCCCAGAACAGCCAGGAGTTTACATTAGCATGGGTTAGACAGTACACAAGCTTTTCCTTGGCCTGATGTTTTCTCTTTCTTTCTTTCTTTTTTATTTTTTTTCAAGACAGGGTTTCTCTGTATAGCCCTGGCTGACCTGGAACTCACTCTGTAGATCAGGCTGGCCTTGAACTCAGAAATCTGCCTGCCTCTGCCTCCCAGGTGCTAGGATTAACAACGCGGCCTGATGTTTTCTAAGCGTCTTCTTTCCATACCCCAACTCCCTCACTTGTAGGGAAATGAACTTACCCTACCTGGATGCTCTGACACAGCTTCCCCACTGCCCAGCCATATGCATTTGATGGACATCATCAAAGTGCTTGGGAAAAGTCATGGTAACAGCACTGCTCACAGGGACTACACAGCGCTGTCTAGTCCTGTCAAAGCACTCACCTTTTTCAAGAATTACTCTCTTGCAGCCACATAGTAAACTTTTCTTTTTCTTTTGGCGTGTGTTTGTGTTGTTTGGTGTACAGGTCACTGTGCATGTGACAGCGCCCTCTACTGGGCACTCTTCCATTGTGGGTACCAGGGATCAAACTCAGGCTTCGCTTCAAGTGCCCTTAACCAACCATGTTTTTGTTTTGAGATGGAGCCTTGACCATGTAGTTCTCTGCCTCCATTTCTGGAGCACAGGGGTCATGAGAAGGCACTACCATATCTCGGGTTTTATGTTTATGCAGCTGAAGATGACCTTGAATTCCTGCTCTCCTGCTTCAACTTCCCAAGGGCTGCAATTTCAGGCATGTGCCAGCTCACCCAGCCCAGCACACTTCTTTTTAATGTGCTCTCATCCCGCTGGGCTCACTGTCCAGCAGGACGGACTGTGAGATGTATCACAAGTCCTGGCTAAATGAGAAGAGAGAAAAGCAGAAACATCTCAAACAGTTACAAATTCACCTGGACCCTTCTGACTAAGACACGGAGAACAGGACTTCTTCTCTCTATAGATCTGCCCCTAACCCCAGAATACTGGCGATTTCAGTCAGCTGTCTCCTGCACTTCCCTCTAAGCAGCTTTACGAGGCAGGGTTTCAGGAAGGCAGGGTAGGATACGATGTAGGACAAGTCATTCTGCTTTCTGCTGGCCAGGAACAGAAAGGCCAGCTTCTTTTGCTTATTACTAACAATTGACACTTCTCCCATACAGACACAGAACTTAGGAATAGAAACTGAAGGGAAAAAGGACAAAGGGGGCCCCATTTTTGCTGAGTCTGAACTAAGCTTTGGGGATCAGCACACCATTTAACCCTGAACTTCTTTTATATAAGGTGATACATCTGTATTAGCTATGAAGGGCAGGCAGAAGCCAGCAAAGGCCACCAGTCACCTGTGTGCCACCACTCCTGCTCCCTCTCCAATGTGACAAGCCTGGTCAGAGTACCTTCCAACTCAGGGGCCCTCACCAACCCCTCAGTTACACCCTCAGTATCGCTCCTCACCTCCCAAATCCCAAGAAAACACACCAACTGCTTCACAATAGTTCTAGTTTTGTTTTTTTCTGTGGGTATTTTTTGTTGTTGTTTTATTTCAAATACTGAAAAAAAAATTCCCCAGGGCTCTGTGGGGCTCCCCACTCACTGTCCTTCTCCACACAGCAAACCTATTTCAAGGACAGCATTTTTTTTTTTTTTTTAAAAAGAACAATTCATACTGAATCCTCAACTTGTTCTGCAGAACCAGAGAGACTTCGTTTGCTGTAAAGAGCACAGTTCCTTTTCTCTGCACTAGGTCACTAGACACATTCAAAGAGTGCATCTCTCTTCAGATCTGAACCCGAACCCTTGATACCACCATGGTCTACTGACAATCCCTTCACCTTACAGCCATCCCACAGCAACCCTGTGGTTCAGGAGAACGACAGGAAATTTCCTTTCTATCAGTTATAAACCCTCACTCATTTCCCACGTCTTTGCTCCACCCTTCCAACCCCACCCTTGGGATGTCAATGAGTTTTCTCCCAACAGTTATTTGGAAAAAAAGGTAAAACAACAAAAAAAAAAGTTCAAGGTCTTGGTGCTCAGCCCAAGGGGCTCCACGTGCTGGGACACCAGTGGGCATGTTCTCTGCCTCTCTAGCCTGCCCCCAGGCCACCTCCTGACCCCTGGCTACAAAGGTAGGGAGGGGCAGGAGCCAGCACAGGACCCGAGTGGGCAGCGTCTCACGATCTGGTGGAGCCCCAGGAAGCATCATTCAACTTGGCCACTGTGGACGAACACAGAAGAAACAAAAAACAAACAAACAAAAAAAAAAACACTGTCAAGTAAAAGGGGAAAGCTGGTGAGTTCCATCCCAGTCTTGACCCCATGGTTTCTCCAAATACTTCATTAGAGACTACCTTATATATGCCTGAATATTAATCATAAGTGGGAAAATAAAAAGAAAATATTAGTCTTTCCCTATCCATAAACAGAATGTTTTCTGCCTTTTTGATATACTCATGATAAACAGGAAGACAATTCTTGAGACATCAAATAACTGGAGGTTTCCTAGTGAAAAGCTCACAGGGGCCACACAGCACACAGCCACCAGCAGCAGTGGAGAGTCATCTGACTGGCAGGGCCAGGGTCAGGCCACACACTTGTTTGGAGGGGATTGAATGGACTGGATTTAATCAGTGCATTTAGATTTGAAATGACCATGACCCTTCCATGCTAAGAGGAGAGCCTGAGAAGTGCAGCTTGTCTCCTTGGCATCGAAGAGTGACACTATTTGATTCTGATTTCCTTTCTCCTTCCTCATCCCTATCTCCAACCCAATGTGTGTACACCCACTAAATACTGTGTGTATTATTGGAGGTTGAAACTAGGGTCTCCCGCAGGTTAAGAAAGCAGTCTACATATGAACTATATTTCTAGCCCTATCTTTGCTTTTTATTTTGAGACAGGGTCTCACTAAATTCCCAAGTCCAGCTTTGAATTTACTCTGTAGTCCAGGCTACTAGCCTTGAAGTAGCAGATCGCCCTGCCTCTGTTTGTTGAACGGCTGGGATTACTAGCCAGCTTCACTTCCCTATGCCTCCTGTCCTTTCCTAAAAACCAGACTCACTGTGAACATCAGCTCTGAAGACACAAAACTAACCAATAGAGAAGGCAGCTCAGACAGGGGAGAAAAAGGTACAGAATTCGAGAAGATCGGAGATGAAGAAAACGTACAAAATTATATATATATTTATATATATAATAACATGACATATCTATGTACAACATGGCTGGGACATTGAGGAAACTATACAGTGATGTTCGGCTTTGTCCCCTTCCCACATGGACTTCTGATTAAGGATGACAGCATGAGAAAATGGAGCAAAAAACACAAAACTTATATACAATTACAAACGAGAGTCAAGGAGTTTGGGGGCCAGGGAGACCAGGGATCCTGCTCTCTCTCTCTCCACTCCTTCCTCACCAACCTATTCCTACCAATCTGAATGATGGCCAGAGACCTGAGCAGCGGCCAGTCAGGAGAAGAGCATATGTACATATCTTTTCCCCTAACACACACATCCACAAACTCGTCAGACATCCTAAGGGCACACTGGAATCTTTAAGAGAGAGAGACTGCACCACCTTGCTCTTTTGAGCAGTTCTCTGGCCCTTTCTGCTGATGACGAGCAGGTGGCATTCACTAAGATCCAGGCCAAACTAGTGATGACACAGCAAGACAGGCTGCTGCCTCCCTCCCTGCACCCTCCTTCCAGCCTCCACTCGTGACTCATCTGCTAAGGACCAGCTGCTCCTGCTGGCAGTAGCACTCAGCTCTGGGGACCAGCTCCCCTCATTCTGTCTTCCTCCATGCCTAACATACACCTAGTGTCTCATTACATCTCAAGTCGTGACACCGCGCTGAGTGAGCCTGTCTCCTCAGGCCCATCCAATCTGCTGCCAGAGCAGGTTTTTAGCAGCTAGGGTCAACAGCAGACCCAGGATAGTGGGCAGAGTCAAGACACATCCAGGGTCAGCCTTTTCAGGTTTGTTCTCTTTCTCTCTCAAAAAGGCTATGATACCTATGAGATTGTTGTCTGAAACTATGGCCCTTAAATCTCAAACTCTCTCTCGTCCCATGTAGCACTTCTGGCTTTACAGAGCTAAGGCTCAGCTACAGGCCTGCCTCAATTTTGGTTTTATGATCACCAGAAGGGTATGGCAGGTGTAGGACTTTAGAGTCAGAATTAGCCTCCACGTGTTTCCTTGTTTACAGACGAGGAACAGAATCAATCCAGGAGGCTACAGACCGGGCCAAGCTCACACACATCAGTGCTGTTGAGCGTGACAAGAACTACAGCCCATGTATTGTATGTAACTCCTAAACTTTTTCCATCATCCCATAATACTTTCAAAAAGCAACATGCTGGAAGAGAAAAGATACCATTTTTTTTTTCATGAGTAGCTAACGTCCATTAAACTTTACACTCCTTGAGAAGCAGGGCAACTGTCGGAGGAACACAGCAGAGGGGTTAGGTGGGCCCTGTACTTTTGGGCAACCAAATCCCCTCTCCTTTGAAGGTACCCTAAACACCCACGATAGGAACACAAAGCACAGAGGCCTAAGGGACAACACAGAGAAGCACAGAGAGTGTCTCCTTCACTCTGCCTTTCCCAACATATCAATTCAGTCTTGGGACACTGAATCTGTCACATTGCTCCAAGACTGCCTGTCCAAGGACTTGCTCCTCCAACAGGAGAACTCGCATCTTCCACACTTCTCACCACAGAAAAGCTGCAGCACTCTGCATTCCTAGTCTTTCCTACTCTTGGGTCTCTATTGGGCTATCATGAGAGTGTACAAGTTTCAATTTACCCAAAGAAATGAACTCAGAGCTTCTCTTCAACTTAAGCCCCAGCAGAATGTCTTCCCTGGATGGCAAGCTGAGCTCTGACTAGGTGCCCATTCCCTGCCTACAATATAAAAGTCCAGTGGGTGAGGAAGGGGAAGAGAGGGGCCCAGGTTACCCCGCAAGCTTGCTGGTGACGAGCGAGGACTTTCTCTGGGCAGGTCCTGTGGGGTGGGGATGTGGTCACCGGTCACCAGGTTCTTGTCTGCTCCTGCACTTGGCAGCTGCTTGTTCTTCATCTTGGCTTTGGCCATGTTGTAGTCTCCTGAGTCAAAGTACTTTTGCTAAGAGACAGGAGGGAGGTTTAGATCAATGTGGAACTTTGGTGTTCTCCTAAAGCAGAGACTCACTGTATACCATCAGCATAAGCGCCCACCTAATCCTCTGTCTAAGAATTCCCCATGCACACAGCTCACATTACTCACTTGGACGTTATCTCCCAGCATGCTCTGACCTTGTCAGAATATAAACAGTTTCCTAGCAGAAACATGTACCTTTGTAGATTAAGGGGCAGTTGTGTTCCTGAACATAGGTGACACCTCCTGTATCTTTTGTGCCTTACTGAGTACGGGAAGATTCAATTATAATCACGGACTTCATTCCTAACAGCTAGGAGGTAAAGCAATACCTGGGTGCTAGGGAAACTGCAGGAATAAGACTCCACAAGGGTCAATCTGGGTCTACCAGCAATCAGAGACCAAGTGGAAACCAGCCATCAGAGTTAGCAGTTACTGTCAGAGCAGGACTAGGACCTGGGCTTGCTCATGAGCCAGTGTACTTCCCAGACTCCCACACATGCTCCATGCAGAGACTGTCGGCCTACGCTTGACTAGCCTACGGCAAGATACGCTGCAAACCAGCACCACATCGTCATCTATGACTAAGACTGAGCACCTGGGGTTCTCCACAGGCGCCTACTTCTCTCTCCATCTCATGCTCACACTATAGCTCTATCCTTACAGTCTGTCAGCTCACGGCAGGGAGAAACCTGACCATGAAGGAGACGGCCGTGAAAGTAGACCTCCATTGCTGAGGAAGACCACTCCAGCTGCTTTGTTTTCTTACTTTTGTGGTCTTATAGGTTGAACCCAGGCTAGACAACTGCTTTACCATAGAGCTATATCCTCAATCACTCTGTACAGGAAAAACAATTATCTGTGTTAAACCCTGGAACTCACTATGTAGACCAAGCTGGCCTTAATCTCAGAGATCTACCTTCCTCTGTCTCTCAAGTTCTGGGATTAAAGGCATGTCCTTTTTTTAGTTTTTATTTTTTTGTTTTTTTCGAGACAGGATTTCTCTGTGTAGTCCTGGCTGTCCTGGAACTCACCCCGTAGACCAGGCTGGCCTTGATCCTTTTTTTTTATTTTTAAGATAATTAAAAAAAACTTTTAGAATCTCCTGAAGCTGAAGTCTCAGCTGCCTGATGTGGGTGCTGGGAACCAAATACTGCCTTTCTGGAAGACAGCAGCCCAGCTCTCTCAACTGCTGATCCATCTCTCTAGCCCTAGCCTAGGCTACTCTAAAACTTACTAGGTAGCCTAGGCTGTTCTTGTGTTTGTGGTTATCTTTCTGCTTCAGCGTAAGTGCTGAGATCACAGACAAGAGCCAGTACATTCAGCTAAAATAAGTTTCTTAAGTATAGTTAATGTGTGATGCTAGCTTTAACAGTCTAAAGAAACCTACTGCACCAGGTGAAGACTTTTGGGTCTTCTGTCTCTAATATTCTTCCTTCAGTCCCCATCTGCCACCTACCCAAATGCCCAACATTAAGCCTTCATTTCCTATAGTCAGAAGGGAAGTAACATTGTAGAGATTCACAATAATCTGTTTTTCTCTTTTCAAGTTTCTAATTCATCTTTACTACTGCTAAATAACCAAAGCTACAGGAAAACATGCAGTAGAACCTCTATGGACTTCATCCCAGTGCCACAGTATAAGGGTGTCCCATACCCCTTTCTGCAGTCTCTTCATGAGGAAATCGGAGCCTCCAGGCTTTTGTCCTAGGCTTGGATATTTGGCCTTTAGCTTTGCTTCCTCAGCTTTCTCAGGGAGAATACCTTCTTTCTCCTGTGTATCCTGAAGAAAACACGCCAAGTGAAATTAATGGCTGAAAAACAGTGAGTTCTAATATCTGATAACCTTTATATTATCAAACTTTCCTAGAGGTCTACCTGTTTGTAAATATGCTATCTATACTCTGTTCTGTTTAGTGTGTGTATTATTTAAGGATTTATTTATTGTATGTGCATGTATTCTGCAGGCATGTATGTCTGTGTACCACATGGATGCCTCGAGTTCAGAAGAGGGCACCAGTTCTCCTAGAACTGAACTATAAATGGTTGTGAGCTACCACGTGCTGGGAACTAAATCCAGGTGCTCCCCAAGAGCAATGAGTGCTCTTAACCACTGAGCCATCTTTCCTGCTCATCTACTCTTAAAAGTTAGACCTTTGTTCAAATCCCTAAGCTCAAGATAACTGTATCAAGTAAAGAAAAACAAGTTTAGTTCTTATAATACACCCAAGGAATCACCCCAGTGACCCATGAATACTAGGTTAAAGGTAGTGTCTAAACATGATATTAGAATCATAGAGCAAGCCATAACTCACTCAGCATCAATAGCAGGAAAGGTAAAAAAGGAACTGGGAGAGTTCTTGGCTGTCCTACAGGTCAGAGGAACTTCTCTTCTGAGAGGCTCCCTCCTCATTCACACTCTAAGAAGCAATTCTGGTCTCACTGTGGAGGATGCTAGGCATGTGGCCTATTCTAAAGATATCTACCACAGTAATATACTTTCATAAATGCAGGCAGGCAAGAGGTAAACAGAAATCAACATGCCATTAGTTTTTCTTTTCTTTTTCTTTCTTTCTTTCTTTCTTTCTTTTTTTTTTAATTTTCTGAGACAAGGGTTCTTTGTGTATACCAGGCTGGTCTTGAACTCAAGAGATCCACCTGCCTTTGCCTCCCGAGTGCTGGGACTAAAGGCGTGAACCACCATCTCCTGGCTAGTGTATTTTCACTTGACAAACAGGTTCAGATATAACACGAAGTGTAATTAATGAGTCCTTGAGCTCAGTGTTAAGTAACTCAAATATGGTGTCGAAGAAAGGGTTTGGCATTAGTGTTTTCATAATGCGATGGTAGGTGGACTACATCCCACTGCGGAGAAATTCCAGGGGATATATAAGTCACTGACGGCGAACAACAAATCATCCCTATCAAATAGGTCTGAGGAAGTTGCCACCTGAACCTACCCCATTGTAATAATTACTCTTTTCCCCTCCCCCAATGCTGGTTCATTGTAAATGTCTTCACCTTGACCTCTGTTGCTAAGGATGAAGAATGAGCTCAGGTCTGGTGGTTATCTCTCCTAATCAAACATCTTCATTTGCAGCTCTGGACCACCAGCCAGCCCCCTTTCATTCGCCTCATCTTTCCAAACACCCGCCCACGCCAGAGCTCGGCCAATTATAGAACAGTTTCCATGAACTGAATAGAGGCCTACTGGCCAATAAGGAAGGGGAGCCCACAGATTGACAATAGGCTTGACTAATCGACATCAGGGCACTAGGCCGCGCCGAAATGCAGCCTGCGCGACATCAGTAGTGGCCAACCCCTGTGTAGCCCGAGGCAGAGGCGGCCAATCAGCAGCGGTGGGGGGCGTATTCCGCCCGCGCGGCCGCCCCGTTCTCCCTTCTCACCTGCTTCTCCTCGCCGGTCTCCTCCGCAGGGTTTTCTTCTTCTTGTTTCTGGGACATGGCAGAACCGGGACTGTGTAATGCAAGGCCCGGGAAGTCAGCGGAAAAGGGAAGGGGGAGGGGAAACGGGGACAACCTGAGCTGCTGCTCCGGCTCCTGTCACTATGGTTGCTCAGTCAAAATGGCGGCTCAAGCCCGTGACGTTGAGACCGCCCCCTCCTATGGGAGCCAATGAGAGTGGGTTTGACGGGGCAATGACGTAACGACACACCAATAAACGTTGGCTGGAGGTGGGAGGCCTCTTCAGAGGCGACAGGCAAGCTAGAACACCAACCGGGAAAGAGAGTGAACCGCAGAACCAATTAGAAGCCTGCATGGAATGGACCTTAGGGGCAGGACCTTAGCTTTGGTATTTTTGCTTCTTGGATGGGCCGAAGCTGCTTTCAGTTTCTTAGCCAAGTCTCAGGTTAGTCGCTGAACCTTGTATCAGAGACCGGTTAACATAGAAATCCTTTATTCTCTGGTGCAAAGGATCAAGCCTTGAGCGGTGTTAGAAGGAAGTTACCCATGGGCAGAAATAAAAAATTGGAAGACAAACTGATATTTAGCGGCTTCCCAAAACTGAGTGCTAGCTTGTATGAGACTTGAGTTTTCTTGTATGGTTTTCATTCACACGTTAATCCTTATGTAGGCATTATAATTGTTAAGAATCACTCTGTGGAGACATAACTTCTTGAATTTAAGACTGTAGTTCTAGGCACATGATAAACATTTAGCACATATGTTAAATACCAGCTAATGTAAACAAAACCATAGTTCAATAATAGTTCTTAACCTGATGGTTCCTGTCTATAATACTCTCACAAAGGACGCTGAAACAGGAGGATCCCTTGAGTGTGAAGCAAACTGAGGCTACACAGTGCGACACTGTCTCAAAAACGAAAGGCAACAGAAGAAATAGGATAGTTCTTAAGTATCTATCTAGTAGATAGTACTGTATTACTTTTATATGAATATGACATATATGACAGCCTCTGCCTTTGAAAGCTTTTTAATTCTCAGATTAAGCTGTTGTCATCTCCTCCTCTTTTCCCCTGCTCCTCTCCTCCTCCTCTTCCTCCTCTTGCTTTCCTTTTTGGTTTTTCTATGTAACAGTTCTGGCTGTTCTGGAACTTACTCTGTAGACCAGGCTGGCCTCAAAATCACGGAGATCTGCCTGCCTCTGCCTCACAAATACTGGGATTCAAGTCTTGAGTGTTAATCAACAAGTATTACATATTTATATTCTGAATAACTGGGCTAACAGCTGGGCATCAGACCATACCTGTATGTATTGCACTTGAGAGGCATAGGCAGCAAGGTCACAAATTCAAGGCTATCTTTGCCTACATAGTGAATTTAATGCTAGACCCTGTTGCAAAACAGAAAAAAGAAAAACTAAGGAATAATGGTTAAAGCCACTATCTCCATAGTAACAACCCACTGCTCTCTTGTGGTATACTAAACAAAATGCAACAAAGTCTACTTAATAACAGCACTGGCCATGACTTTTTCATTTTTTGAGACTGAGTCTCCCTGCATAGCCCCTTGCTGGCCTATAACTCACTATGTAGACAGGGCTGGCTTTGAACCCCTAGAGATCCACCTGCTTCTCTGCCTCTGCCTCCAACTTCTGGAATTCAAGGCAAGATCTGGTAAGCATAGATACATGTTTATAAAGCTCTAGAAAAACTTAAAAGACCCATACACAGTGCAGGATCAAAAAAAAAAAGTGGTCCTGACAAAGGTCATTTAGAAATACCCCAGGACAAATCAGAGAAAGGCTTTCTTAGGCTAGTGAGAAGCAGAACTGACCTTCAGGAAGGTTAATTGTTGATGATGAATACAAATGTTCGGAAGCTAAGGCACAAAGGTGGGCTGTCTAAGCAAGTCTACTGCAAGCTTTAGGTAAGAGATAATTGGGATTAACCTAAAAATGTGGTAGTTAAGAGCAAAGCAGAGATGCATGTGTAACTCAGTGGTAGAGCACATGTCTAGCATGCATAAAGCCCTGAGTTCAATCTCCAGTACTGCTGGCAGCAGTGGGTGGGTGAGGTGGGGGAATGTGTGTATGGCTATAATGGGGAGAAAAAGAAAGAGAAGTTAAGGAAGACAAGAAAATATAAGACTAAACCTAATTAACAGTGTATGAGAAGGTGGACCTAGTGGGGAAGGCCTATAATGTCAGCAACTCAGGAGGCTGAAACAGAATTGCAGATTCAAGGCCAGCCTGGGAAACTTAGACTCTGTCTTTAAAAAGAAAATAATAAACAAACAAAAGACAAATAAATGGGAGAGAGGCCTGGAGGCATGGCTTAACAGTTAAGAGTACTGGCTGCACTTGCAGAGGACACAGGTAAGGTTCTCAGTACCCACAAGACTCACAACCATCTGTAACTCCAATTCCAGAGAACTCTGAGGCCCTCTTCTGGTTTCCGATGGCATTCATGCATGTGGTACACACACATGTGGGTAAAACATCCATATGCACAAAATTAATTTTTTTAAAAAAGATTTTAAAATAATAAAGAGGATCTGGGATTCAGTAGCTGTGTGTGATTTATTAGATTGGTAGCAGATTGAATACAAGGGATGAGAAAGCTATGTTCCTCTAAATGACAATATGTAGAAGCAGTAACAGCAACAGGGACCAGAGGGATGGCATAGTAGGTAAAGATATTTGCTGTTAAACCTAATGATCATAGTTCATTCCACAAGGTATTAGGAGAGAATCAGTTCTCACATGCTTCATTTTACATACCAAAGTATAATCAGTCTGAATATAGACATTTCTTCCTGTTCCCTGTTCTGTAGACATTCTAAGGAAGAGAATAAGCCAATCATAAGCAGTTATATTTTTTTATTAGCTAATGATTAGAGCTGGTGCATTGGCCATCAAGGGCATTATTAGGTTCATCTCTTAGATAAAGTCAAGTGTCATTTGCAAGGTATTCACAGGAAAAGCCACCCTTATTCTGTTCAGTGGTAATATTGTTACTGGTTAACTTATTTTGAAATGGAGACCCTACTGGGATGTTAGTGCCTAGGTCAGCACTGCTGTGCCCTGTCAATATATACTACAATAAGATAAAAACCATGTACAGAGAGACCAGAGGCACAATTATTGATCTTTATATACAGAAATGTGAAGGCAATATACATTAAATGAGTGTTTGGCAGTGAACAGTACACAGATTAGAAGTGAAGACATACTCATTTTATGGACATATAAAAATAAACATTGAGAGTTGCAAGAAAGAATGCAACTTCTATCCCCCAAACAAGCTGAAGCTTTCAAAGGAAAACATGGTTTCAATTCACTATGAATTGCTCCAATGAGAAGAGAAGATGAGCTGCTAGGTTATACATGGCCTGGCTTCCGCCATTCTAGAGAGCCAGACTAAGGCTCTGCTTAGCTTCTCAAATGACAGCTTCTATCTCTACTCATCTAAGAGTCTGATGAAATGAAAACAATAACAATGAGCTGGAAAACTTTCATGGACCTAAGTAGGCTCAGGGGAGCAGACAAATTTACACTAATTCATTTCTGATTTGGTGTTAGTTCAGGTCATCTGTAGTGGCTGTGTGATAACCTGTCTCTCCCCAGTGGTCAACAGAGTGCTTGAAATCTGCACAACATAGTGTTAGCCTCTTTACAACTCTTGTACCTAGGCTTTGCAATTGTTGTCGGTGACACTCAACTGCCCATCTAAATAGGATCTCTTCACTCACTCTACTCAAGCAAAAACATTTTAAGGGATTTTGGCCGGAATGGCTGTGTTGAAAAATGACACAATTTAGAGGGTGTCAATAGAATAAATATACACAGAATTACTGCCAAAGCCCTTAAATACAGGAAAAATTTATCAATTTATGTAGGAAATAAAAACAGGAACTATGAAAATATGGAGTTTGGCTACATTGTCTGGACTCAGTGCTACAATTTGGGACTTGAAACTTACAATTCCCTTAATTTTATCAGAGTAGAGATATTTAAAGTACTCTAGAGCAAATAGGACAGTCACATACTAAGGATGAAGTCTTTAATTTTTGAATGAGAGATGGTCTCATATATAGCCAAAGATAGCCCTGACCTCATTAATCTAGATGCTACTATCTCCTAAGTGCTAGGATGACAGGTGTTTACCCAGACACTTGGTTTCAAAGATGTGAAGTCTCATGTTGCTTCCCTTATCTACAGGTTCTAATACTGGCTGTATGAAGGAAGTGACTGAGGCACATTGCTTTTCAATTCAGACTCTTAATGAATGTGGGAACAAGATAAGGCTAAAAAGGAGCGTGGAATATATTTTTGCTTTTAAAACGAAGGATTCGAGGTCATCAACTTGGAGTGTTTCATTATATAAGACCAAAATCACCGGTAGAGGTATAATTCAGGAATCATTTGCTCAAAATTAGTCTTATTCCATGCTCCTATTCAGAGTCAGTGATTTCAGAGCTCATTGTTTAACAAAGGAGAAGAGACAAAGGCTGAGAAAACACGAATAAGGGAGAAAAAATTAAATATGGTTTACTCTTCATTTCCTTCACATTTTGTTGCTGGAAAATTCTAATCCTCACATAGGAACCCCTGTTTATCCAGAAGCACAATGGTTAAAACTAAACCCAAAGAATGGGAGATGGGAGATGTTTATTAGATGTGTGTAGGTTTAGTCTGTTCATTCAGACAGAGTAGAAGTGAGGAGATAAGTCTGCTTAGAAGGTCATGGCCCATGGAAAGCCCTGAGATTGTCCCCCTCAAGTCAGGAGTCTGATTCAAAAAGAGGGGAAATGATGACAGTATCTTATCACAGCAATCTCAGTGATGGGGGTCTCTGACAGTCACTAGCCAGCAGGGAAAAGGAGACACCCGGCTGCTGGCTTTAGGATTTGTTGAAGGCTGCCAGCACAGCCCAGATCATCTCTGTGGCATTGTGCTTTGTCCCCTCCACTTCAGGGTCCAGTTCTACTAGGTCCTTGGTTCGATTCATTGCCACATCATACTTATCATCTGTCAGACAAGAGAAGACATTCTCCAGCACATCGGAGGAATGGGCCAGCACCAGTAGTGCCAGCGTCCGTCTGTCCATGCGCTGAGGGTCATTCACCCACCGTTCCAGCACACTGTCTTGAAGCTTTTTCATTAGTCGCTGTTTCTCGGTTGTATTGGTCACTGGATGAGTGGTCATGTCGAACAGCAGGAAATTCTGCTTCTCTGTGGTTAGAATACCTTTTTCTACCAAGTTCTTAGCAATTCGTTCTCGTACATTTCTCAGCTGGTACTGTAATTTGAAGGGGTTCCATGTCTCACCTGTTGGGAAACAGACAGTGGAAAACAAAATTTAAAAAGCCAGTTTGTTATTTGAGCTTTGTTTAATTTTTTTTTTTTTTCCGACAGGGTTTCTCTGTATAGCCCTGGCTGTCCTAGAACTCACTCTGTAGACCAGGCTGGCCTTGAACTCAGAAATCCACCTGCCTCTGCCTCCCAAGTGCTGTGATTAAAGGCGTGTGCCACCACTGTCCGGCTCAATGTCACTCTTTAATCCATACTTTGTGCTTTCTGTGTTGGTTTTGACTCTATTTTACATTAAATGATCCAACTTTTTATATTAAATGATCTTCAAAATTATCACACATACACAAACGCACCATGTACACACATAGGCAACCACATACACACACGTACACACATAAAACCATACATGCATGCACATACACACGTATACACATGCACATGTGCTTACGCATGTATACGCACACACACACACAATCACTATAGGCTTCCATCATGCTAGTGCTCATGGAGTATTTACACTGATTATTTTAGTATGTATGGAAGCATGTGTGTCACAGTAAGTGAGTGATAGTCAGAACCGGTTCTCTTCTTTCACTTTGTGGGTTCTAGGGATCAAAATCAGGTTGTGAAGCTTGGGAGCAAGCACCTTTATCTGCTAAAAGCATCTTGCCAGCCTTCTGATTTTTAATTTTTGTTCTAATTATTTTTTTTTTTTTGGTTTGGTTTATTTGTACTTATATATGTACACAGGTGTGCACAGAGACCAGAATAGGGTGTTGAATATCCTGGAGCTGGAGTTACAGCCAGCCACCTGACATGAATGCTGGGAACTGAACTCTGGTCCTCTAGAAGAGTAGGAAGCACTCTTAACCACTGAGCCAACTCTCTGGTCCCTTATTTCAACTCATGTATGAATTCTCTGTGATGTTGTTAGTCATTCTTGAATATGTGTGTGCGTGACAGAGAGAAAGAGAGAGAGAGACACACACACACACACACAGAGAGAGAGAGAGAGAGGAGAGAGAGAGAGAGACAGAGAGACAGAGAGACAGAGAAAGAACATGGATGTCAGAAACAGCCTCAGGGTCATCTAGCCCTACCTTACCTTCTTTTTCTCAGACAGGGTCTCTTACCTGCCTGAAGATTACCAGGAGGTTGGGCTGGCTGGTCATCAAGCTAGTCTCCTCACTGGGATTAAAATGCAGATTACTTGGTCTAGATTATTTATTCATTCATCCACCATCCACCCATCCATCCATCTACCTATCCATCCATCCATCCATCTGGGTTCTGAGGATCAAATTAATGTTTTTATGCTTGCAAGACAAGCAGTTTACGCCAGGCAGTGGTGGTGCATGCCTTTAATCCCAGCACTTGGGAGGCAGAGGCAGGCGGATATCTGAGTTCCAGGCCAGCCTGGTCTACAGAGTGAGTTCCAGGACAGCCCGAGCTATACAGAGAAACCCTGTCTCCAAAAACCCAAAAAAAAAAACCAAAAACAAACAAACAAACAAACAAAAAAAAACCAAAAAAAAGACAAGCAGTTTACTGACTGGGCTCTCTCTCTTTCCAGCCCTCGTTCTTATGTTTTTCCCATTCTGTTCAAGATACTAGTTTTTCTAGGATGACTTTTTTTCCATATCACATGTGTTCTAGTTGAGTTTGTAAAACTAAAAACACTGTGCTTTCTTCAGCAGCAAAAATACTAAAATTGGAATGATGTACAGATTAGCATGGCCCCTGCACATGGGTGACATGGAAATTCATGAAATGTTTCATATTTAAAAATAAAATATAAATTAAATTAAATTAAATTGAGAGGTCTAAGGTCCTTTCTTCTACTTATTGGGTGGAAGGCCTGCCCTGAAGTGGTGACCTGACAATATGGCTTAGGCTGCCCCATTCTAGCTTCTTTGAAGAGTTTCTAGACTAGAAAAGAAATGACAAGAAAGAGGACAAGAGGCTGCCTGCCATTCCACTACCCATAGAGCAAGAAGGTATCACACTAGGAGAAAATGGGCTAAAAGTCTGCAGGAAGAGTTCCACAGCTGAACCTGAGAAGTTCATTTGGTTGAGTGTAGAGAATTTTAAGTTTAAAGGTATTGCTGAAAACCATGGAAATGTTGGTAAAGAACAATTACCAGGATTCTGAGAGCAAACATCAACTGGCAAATCCTGGAATTCAACAGTAACCAGAGAAAATGCAGCAAAACCTTGCTGGGATCATGGTCAACTCTGGTGAATACAAGGGTGTGGGCTTATACTAGATGCACACACTCAGGTGCAATCAGACAGGGGTTTAAGCATAACCGTTGACTGAACATGTAACAGTAAGCAACCATCTACCCCACACCCATCTGCTTTCCTTCCCGAGACAGCGTCTGAGCATATACAAAGTGGTTTATATTTCCATATGTCTGGACTCAAACTGGTGATCCTTTTGCCTCAGGTGTGCATTCCCATGCTCAGATAATAAGCAGCTGTGACTCTAATAAGTTAGGTTTAAAATACACAAATCTGGTAGACTTCCAGGTTCTCTTGGAATTCTGGTTTTCTATATTACAGCAGCTCTATTTGACCTGGTAAAGCTGAGAAGACTGAGGTTTGCTTCCTGTGCTTGATGGACAGGAGCTATTCCAGGTGTTGTAGGCTGGCAACACTGGGACCCTAAGTGTCCCACTTTAACTTTGAGGAGAAGTTCTGCACTGGAAGGGCAAGCTGTGTTCATAATCAAGACTGTTGTCTTCCTCAGAAAAAACAGAAAAGGAATTTCCAAGTTACTAGCCTTTATTCTTGTATTTTTTGCTTCTGTAAAAAAAAAAGGGGGGGGGGGCGGTAAATTATAATAGCTGTGTCCAGATCTCACATCCTAAATATTCAACAGTAAAAGGGAAAAAAAAAAAAAAATCTAAGTACAGCTCAGTAGTTTAGACTCTGCCTAGCATGTGTAGGCCTTAGGGCGAATCCCCAGCATCAAAGAAACAACAATAATATTTAATTGGGTCAGGTATGGTGGCCTATGCTAGCAACCCCAGTACTCAGGACACAAAGGAAGACCATGAAGACTTCAAGGTCATGTTTAATTACACAATGAGTTTCAAGATCAGTCCGTGCTACAAGAGACCCTATCTTGGTAAACAACAATCACAACAATAATAAAACCCAAAAATGTGGGGCTGAAGGTTCAAGAGTTGAGAGAACTTGTTGCTCTTACAGAGGACCTAGGTTTGGTACCTAGTATCTACAACGGCAGTTCACAACTGTCTACAACTCCAGATCCAGGGGATCTAATACTCTCCTTTGGCTTCCACAGACTGTGTACATATGTAGTACACTAAGATACATGCAGGCAAATACTCATACACATAAAATAAAATTAAACATAAAAAAAACCCCAAAAATGTAATTGGCTAAAGGGGTTATGCTGCTTGCTTTTCATTGTTACTTTGATTTCAATTCCCAGGAGATGGCTGGCTGGAAGAGATAGTAGGTAACAAGTGCTTACTAAGAGAGCCTGGTGACCTGGGGCTGATTCCTGCAATCTATGTGGAAGGAGAGAACTGATTCCTGAAAGCTGTCCCCTGACTTCCACATGTGTGTCTCCCGACTTCCACATGTGTGCAATGGCACACACATGCTAAAAATAAGGGGAGACTATTGAGATGGTTCAATGGGTCAAGGTGCTTGCTGCCAAGCTTGACAATCTGAGTTTGAACCTGGACCTGAACAGTGGAAGAAAACTAACTCCTAGGAGTTGTCCTCTGACCTCCAGATGTGTACTGTGGCACATGCTTGTGCATACCCCACACACTAACTATGTAAATAAAAATGTAATAATAAAAAGGAATTGCCCAGAGAGCATGCCCTTTGGTATGTCTGTAAAGGCCATGTCTAGAAGGGTTAGCTGAGAAGGAAAGACCCATCTTAGACATTGGATATGTAAAAGACTGAGTAAAAGGAGACTAAGGAAAGCCTTCTGAATATCAGCAGTCGTCTCTCTGCTCCCTGACTATGGGCAAACGTGAGCAGCTGCCTCCCACTCCCAATGCTATGCCTTTCCTGCTAAGATGGACAGGATCTTCTCAAAATTTGAACCGAAATAAGGTCAAAATAAATTCTCCCCTTCTAAATTACTTGTCATGTATTTGGTCACAGCAATAAGAAAAGTAATACAGGTGCTTTGGCAAAACCTTTGATTAACAAGTGGCTTATGCTAATAACCAGGTGACTTAATGACGGGGGTGGGGGTGGGGGTGGCGGGGGGTGGGTGGGTGGGAGGGGAGGTCCTTTAGCAGTTGAGAACACATACTGCTCTTGTAGAGGGATCCAAGTTAGTGTTCCAGCACTCATGTGATGTGGCTCATGACTGCCTGTAAGGACAGTTATACTGGGGTCTTACATACTCTTTTGGCCTTTGCAGGCCAAATATTTCTACACACATACACACACACACACACACACACACACACACACAGAGAGAGCGAGAGACATAGACTCATAATTAAAATAAAAATTAGAAAAAATTGAAAAGAAATATCAGAAGCTATATAACCACATAGAAATTTTGGAATTTGAGAGAAAAAGAGCAAAATAAAAACTTTACCTAAGAGGTTAACAACAAATTTGAACTAGCCAAAGAATCAGCCGTCTTTGAGATTAATAAAGGTTCTACAGTTTGAGCTGGGCACTGAGATGAATGCCTGCAATCCCAGCTACCCGGCAGGAGAATCAAGTGTTTATCTGTGGTTACTAAGTGAACCTGAGGCCATCCAGGCTATGTGAAGTCCTGTTTTACAACCCAAAATGAGATTATGTAGTCTGAAGAGAGCCTCAGAGAAATGTGGGATGCCCTCAGGACTGACACATTTGTAAACATATAGAAACTGAGAGATGACAGGAAGAGAAGGAGAGAAAAAAACAATAAAAAGGGCAGGATCACGAAAAACACTTGCCTACACATTTTGAGCTCAATAGACCCCACGTAGAACATATGTAGAGAATCGTATCTAATGCCAGGAATACTAAGAGGCAATCTTGGAAGGTGGCCTGAGAAAAATGATTTCTCATATTAGAGCTGCAGTAAGATCAACAGCTGACTTGGGAGTCAGAAAAAGGAGGCCAGAAAAATAAAAGTCAAAGCACTGGCTGACAAATTGTCAGTCAAGAGCCCTTTTCTTTCCTTCTCTTCTTTTTTTCTCCTCTCTCCCTTTTCCCTTCCCCTCTCCTCCTCTCCTGTCTCCGCTGTCTCTTTCTCTTTAGAAGGGTCTCTCTATGTAGACCTGACTGTCCTGAAACTCCCAGAGATCCACCTGCCTCTGCCTCTTGAGTGCTGGAATTAAAGTGCACCACCACACCAGGCATCACTTAATTTTTTATTTTGAGACAAAGTCTCACAAGGTTGTCCACAAATGGGGACAGTGAGATGGCTCAATAGGAAAGGCACTTACTTGCCAACCAAGCCTGACTACCTTAGTTCAATCCCTGGATGCAGATGGTAAGAGTCGAGAACCAAGTCCTCAAAGCTGTCTCATAACCTCCACGTGTGCACTATGGTAGTGGGGGTTGGGGGATGGGCACACACACGCATAAACAACATAGTAAGACACTTTAAAAATAATGATCATCAATGTTTATAGAAGCCTTGGATCCAATAGCTAAGTAGAGTAGTTCAAATAGCCATCAACACAAATCCATCAAAACAAATGTAGTACATAAATTCATGAACTGTTTCAGCAGTAAAAACAGCTAATACTGGGAGATAAAAGACAAAGATGTTGTACCTATGATAATATCCTGGTTATCACCTCAATAAATACTAGTATTATTTGAGATACGGTTTTACTGAACACCAGGTTGCCCTTGAACGTGTGGCAGTCCTCTGCCTTAGCCTCTCACATGGTGGGATTATAGGCCTTTGCTACTATATCTGGTTTACTTTTAAATGTTCTTTTAAATTAAAAAAAATTTTGTGTGTGTGTGTGTGTGTGTGTGTGTGTGTGTGTGTGTGTGCATGCCAAATGGGCCAGGCCAGAGAGGGAGTCAGATTTTTTGGAGCTAGAGTTACAGGGGTTGCAAACTGACAGACATGGGTTCAGGTACTGGATCTGCATCCTTTATGAGAACAGTATTTATCTTTTTTTGGTTTTTTGAGACAGGGTTTCTCTGTGTAGTCCTGGCTGTCCTGGAACTCACTCTGTAGACCAGGCTGTCCTCGAACTCAGAAATCTACCTGCCTCTGCCTTCTAAGTGCTGGGATTAAAGGCATGTGCCACCACTGCCTGGCTGCAGTACTTATTCTTAACCATGGAATCATCTCTCCAGTCCTCAATTTTTACTTTTATTTTAGTTTTTTGTTGTTGTTGTTGTTGTTTTTGAGACAATGTCTCCAAATATAGTGCAGATTGGCTTTGGACTACCAGTAGTTCTGCTTCAGCCTTACAAGTGCTACGATTACCACTACTCCTGGCTAATAAAGATTTAAAAAAAAAAAAAAAAAGGTTTAAAAGCTTTAATAAAAGATTGTTTTAGCCGGGCGGTGGTGGCGCACGCCTTTAATCCCAGCACTTGGGAGGCAGAGGCAGGCGGATTTCTGAGTTCCAGGCCAGCCTGGTCTACAGAGTGAGTTCCAGGACAGCCAGGGCTACACAGAGAAAGCCTGTCTCAAAAAACCAAAAAATAAATAAATAAAAGATTGTTTTAAAAAGGAAGGGCTGGTGAAATAGTCTGGCAGGCAAAAGCTTCACCATAAAGTCCAATGATTTAATACTGGGAGACCACATAAAGGTAGAAGGAGGGAACCAACTCTACAAAGTTGTCTGATCTCTGCATGTACATTCCCACACATGTACAATGCAAACTAAACAATGTTTCTTGGCAAGGTCTGGAGATGAAACGCACATGGTCAAGTGATTTGCTAGCATGAAGTCTTTGGTGAGATCCTTAGCACCACATCAACTAGGGCGCTGATGGAACGTTCATGCCTATAACCCCTGCACTTGGGAGGTGAAGGCAACAAGATTTGAACTTAAGATCATCCTTGGCTATATAGCAAGTCTGAGGCCAATCTGGGACACAGGAGATGCTACTTCAAAAACAAAACAAAACAAAACAAAAACAAGTAAGTAAGTAAGTAATAGTCCCTTGACTGGATATGTTGGCACACACCTTTACTCCCAGTACTTGGGAGGCAGAAACAAGCAGATCTCTGAGTTTGGGGCCCACAAGTTAATAGCCAGCCACTGCTACATGGTGAGATCTGTTTCAAACAAATAAACAAACAAACAACTAACTCAAGTCCTAGTGAAGAACACTGTTAACCTGGGTATGGTGCTGTCTACCTGCAATTTCAGTACTAGGGAGGCAGAAGCAGGATTGGGAGTTCTCGGTCACCTCAGTTTCCCCAGTGAAATGTCTCAAAAAGCCCAACAAAATAAAACTGTTAAGAGCTCTTATGGGCTGAATGTGGTGGCACATGCTTTTCCTAGTACTTGAGGTATGGAGATGAGGGTCAGGATTTCTGGGTCATCCTTGGCTACACAGCAAGTCCAAGGCCAGCCTGAGTATGAGATCCTGTCAGAAAACAAAACAAAAAACCTTGCAGAGTAGAATTGCGGACGATAAGTGGAAGTGTTTGGAAGTCTTAGGTGCTGGCTAACCACAGTACCTTACCTAGCATGCTGCGTTTCTATACTCTTCTCTCTAACCCTATGAGCAGGCCAAAGATAACCAAATATGCGGCTTGTAAGCTATTTTCAGTCATCTCACCAGTGAGTAGCTCAATCCACGTCTGCACAGTTTCTGTTGGCTCAGTTGCTTTAATGTGTTTGAGTGTTTCATCCAGCAAAACATCACCTGTTGGGCTGTCTGACTTTAGCAGGACCTTAAAGAAAGAAACAGAGTACACTGCTTCAGTCATTTGAAGGTCCTCCATGTACAATACCACAATGCTGGTTAGGAGGTGTGAGGAAGCAGAATATATTGCCCATGTTATAGAAGACCTCAGTGTAGTTTGACTTCCTAGTAGGAAGACAATGTTACATTTAAAGTGGGACCTAGTTGCAAATGCTGTGAATAAAACGGACAAAATATTCCATAGTATCTTTCCGAGTTTGGAAACCCATCTTGTGAAACCACTAATAAAGGCAGGAAGGTCAGTAAAGGGAGTTAATTTAGGGGAACATTGTCAAGCCTGGCTTTTGACTGATGCAAAATAATTCAGTTGAAATGTGTAGTCAATAGTTAATATGTTCCTGGAAGCTAAAGGTAAAAAATGTCTACACATTTGGAAATGAATTTCCTGGAAGTAACATAAAGCTGAAAAGGCTAGAAAAATCACCCAACAGGATACTTAGATATCAGGGAATGGAGAAGTAAAAGAAACAGGATACAGTCAGAGAAAAAAATCTGGAAAAAGGCCATAAATGTTAAGTAGGGACGTGGTAAGAAGGTGCCAAACGTACTGGGCAGTGACACACACCTTTAGTCCCAGATTTGGGAGGCAGAGGCAAGTAGATCTCTGAGAGTTGGGACTAGCTTGGTCTGCATAGTGAATTCCAGGACAGTTATATACTGAGGGCCTTCCAGGAGTGCCAAACCAGGTGATGGTGGTGAACACCTTTAATCCCAGCACTTGGAAGGCAGAGGCCATCCTGGTCTACAGAGTGAGTTCCAGGACAGCCAGGGCTTCATAGAGAAAACCTGTCCCAAAAAACTAAAGGGGAAAAAAAGTGCCAAATATTATATGTACTTTAAAAGAAAAAATTAAGACTCCAAAGACGGTTCTATCTAACAATAAGTTTCAGCAGAATTCTTGGAATGACAGACATTGTAAATAGAAAAAAAATGACTAAGCCAATGTGTATCTAAGAGACAGTTCCTCCATTGCAGGGATTTTCAGTAAATGTGACACATCTGAATGGTTGTCTGAGAACACCTTGGGATGACTAAGACAGGCCTGGCTCATGATTTCCTCTACCTACACAATATTTTATTTCATACATACAGAGGGAAAGATAATCAACAGCATTTCAAATGACTGACTTTTCTGTGTTAAAAACAACCCAAAAAACCAAGCTTCTATGACTTTTTTCCCCAAGACAGGGTTTCTTTGTGTAGCCCTGGCTGTCCTGGGACTCACTCTGTAGACCAGGCTGCCTTTGAACTTCTATGACTCTATAAGATAATTAAACCAAGTAGAGGATGAGACAGTTGATTCAGTGTTTACCTTGTCTAGCATTCTAATTTTCTTTTATGTTATGTGTTTTGCTTATATGTATGCACTCTGTTCATCACGTGTGTGTAATGCCTGAGGAGGAGATTCAGATCCCTGGGACTGGAGTTACAAACAGCTGTTAGCCATCATATAGGTGCTTTTAACTGCTGAACCATCTCTTCAGCCCTCAAATGTTCTTTTTTTTTTTTTTTTTTCCCCCGAGGCAGGGTTTCTCTGTGTAGCCCTGGCTGTCCTGGAACTCACTCTGTAGACCAGGCTGGCCTTGAACTCAGAAATCCGCCTGCCTCTGCCTCCCAAGTGCTGGGATTAAAGGCATGCGCCACCATGCCCGGCTGCCTTTTTTTTTTTTTTTTTTGGTAAATGTTCTTATTTTTTCAAAATGTACTGTTGGTATTTGACTTTCTACAATTCAGAGGATATTGTACCTTTCTGTCTAGGAGTCGCTTCTTACGCATGGTGGGAGGTTCCAGATAGATTCGACCCCGCATGGCCAGCTCTATCAGAATGCCTCCTCGCAGCCCAGACGATATGCAATCATTCCAGAAAGATGTGTAGCCCTAGAAGAGGGGGAATAAAACAAAAAATGTTCTGAAAGGAATACTGACTTCCACCCAGAGCCTGACGAATAAGCTGAGATATTTTTGTGATTATTTCACATCACAGTACATGAACTCAAAGCAAGGAAGAGTGAGATAGATGAGGGTGTGTTGTGTTGTCTGAGCAGTGCTTGGGGCTGAACATGGGCCTTGAATGTACTAGGAAGCACTCTACTACTGGGCCCCATCTCTCACCCAATAGAATATTTCATTAGTTACTGCAATCTAATTTTTATTTATTTACTTTTTGTTCTTTTTTTCTACATAAGTGCCATGGCATGCCTAGGGAGGTCAGAGGACAATTTGGGAGTTAGTTCTTGTCTTCCACTGTGTGGACTCTGGGGACTGAACTCAGGTCATTAGGCTTGGCAGCAAGTACCTTTCCCTGCTGAACCATTTCACTGGTTCTAATTGCCTTAATCTAAACGCCCAAAATACTATTTCCTATCTGATTTTTGAGTTACCTAGTGGATTTCTATAACAATATTAGTTGACAATTGACATGCCAGATTTTTGATTTCAAGTGAGAAGAGTTGTGGTTTGAAACAAAAAATTTTCTTGCATTTTTCTACCTATGTGTTGAGGTAGGGACATGCAAAGGTCAGAGGACAATTTTCAGGAGCTGATTCTCTCCTTCTACCATGTGAGTCTTGGGAATGACACACAGAGCCCCCTGGCAGGAATCTTGGTTTTTGTAAGAACTGTAAGACATTCTAAATTGCAGAGCAGTGTACACGTCAGGTAGAAATGAAAGCATAAGCTATTTTAATTTGTTGTTGTGGCTCTTCCTAGATATCTAGGTATATATTATTTGCAAACTTTCCCTGTGTGTGTGTGTGTGTGTGTGTGTGTGGTGTGTGTGTGTACTATATTGAACTCAGGGCTGTGTGCATCTTTAGCTGAGAAAATGATTCTGATGCAGATACTGGACAAACCCACTGATTAGTTAAAGGCCCTGGGTATGTTCCTTAACTTTTCTGAAGTCCAATGTCTTTACTTATAAAAAAGGGACACTGCTATCTATGTTTATAATCTGTTGTGAGGGCTTAATATAATGAATTATATGAGGAAGGGTTGAGGATAGGGCACGGACTACAGAAAGTACTTACATGTTAGTTCATCTTCTCTAGGAGATTCAGGGGATACACAAAGATGTAAGACAGTCACTACTTAAAGGAGCCAAGAATCTAGCTGAAAACTGAAATAAAAGCTGAACTGAAAGAGTAGAAAAGATAGGCTTACACAGCTGACAAAAGTTTAGTTTGGATGACAGTTCTTCAAATTATAAGTCACATAAGCGTTACAGCATGGAGAGACCTCTACAAGGAGGGGCTGGAAAGACATCTAAGTTGGGGAGGTTGGAAAGATAAGTCAAATTTGTACAGACGTCTTTCTTTCCTTCTTTTTTTTTTTTTTTTTTTGTTTTTTTGAGACAGGGTTTCTCTGTGTAGCCCAGGCTGTCCTGGAACTCGCTATGTAGACCAGGCTGGCCTCGAACTCAGAAATCCGCCTGCCTCTGCCTCTGCCTCCCAAGTGCTGGGATTAAAGGCGTGCGCCACCACCACCCGGCCAGACGTTTTTCTAAGTGGAGAAAATAATTCAACTTCTATCGATTCTTCAAAATGCCATTATTATCTAAAAATATGACATCTCATATATATTCATGGAGATCAAGCTCAGCGCTGTTTCTGTTGCTGCTGCTGTATCTTGAGATGGGTTTTATGTAACAGAGGCTAGTTTTGAACTCTTAATCTTAATTCCATCTCCTGGTGCTGAGCTTATTTAACTCAAAGTTTTAAAGAAAAATCCTGAGATTCAAACTGGGCAGGGTCAGGCTCTGAGTTTCCAAATAAAAGGCAAATAATCATGAAGGCTTTAAGTGATAAGTTATGGTAAACATAGGAGGACCTAATTATCCTAACTGCTCAGTAGGCTGGCAAGATGACTTGAATTCCAGCTCCATGACCCATTTGGTAGAAGGAAACTCAACTCCCAAAAGTTGTCCTCTGACTATTGTACCTCTTACCCCAAAGTAAATTTAAAAAAAAGAAGTAACCGTGTGTGTGTGTGTGTGTGTGTGTGTGTGTGTGTATACATATGCATATATGCACATGCCATAATGCCTGTGAAGAGGACGACTTGAGAATCACCTCTCTTCTCCATGGGGAAACCTAGATGGGTGGGTGGGAGTCAAATTGAGGCCTTTACCTGTTAAGTTATCTTGCTGGTCCTCATTTAAAACTTTTAAAGCTGCTCAGGGTGGCACATAACTGCAACCCCAGCATTTGGGAAGTGAAAGCATGAAGGTCAGCATTCAAGATCATCCCTCAGGTGTATAGCAAGTTTGAGGCTTGCATGAGTTCCTGACACTCTGCCCCTATCACTAAGTAGCTTTCAATGCTTCACCCAGCTTTCAGGATTGGGTCTAAATGGCTTATCATAGCATTCAAACCAAGAAGCTGCTTGCTAGTCTCTCTCTCTCTTTTATTATTATTATTTTTTTAGAAAGATTTATTTATTTTATGTATATGAGTTCTGTAGCTGCCTTCAGACACATCAGAAGAAGGCATCGGATACCATTACAGGTAGTTGTGAGCCATCTTGTGGGTGCTGGGAATTGAACTTAGGACCTCTAGAAGAACAGGCAATTCCCTTAACCACTGAGCCATCTATCCAGACCCCTACTTTTTTTTTTTTAAAGACTTGTTTATGTAAAAAGTTGTGGCGGATTCCTTTAATCTCAGCTTTCAGGAAGCAGAGGCAGATGGATCTTTGAGTTCAAGGCCAGCCTGGTCTACAGAGCCAGTTGCAGGATACCAAGGAAAACTTTGTCTTGTGTAAAACAAAAACAAACAAAAAACAGTTCACTTATGTGTATTAGTGTTTTGCTTGTTTGTATGTATGTGTACTATGTGGGTGCCTGGTGCCTAGAGAGGTCAGAAGAAGGCATCAGACTTGCTAGAACTGGAGTTATGGATGACTGTGAGCCACCACAGGGGTATTGAGAACCAAACCTGAGTCCCCTGCAAGAGCAACAAGTGAGCCATCTCTTATTAGCACTTATTAATTATTTTTGAGATAGAGTCTAATGTAGTCTAGGCTGACCTCAAACTATGTAGCTTAAGTTTCTTGCTATACTGGGCATGATGAAGAAACTCTGTCTCAAAAAAAAAAGTTTCTTCCTACTTCCACATCCAAGGCATGTGCTACCATACTAGGTTTATGCAGTTTATGCAGTCCTAAGGATCCAGTCAGAGGTTCATTCTTACCAACTGAACTATAGAAAGAGACCAGCTGTCTCTCTCTTCTGGATCATTATATTTTAGCTATCACCAACTATATTAAGTGCTCTTTGCTTATATTTACTTATGAGTGTGAGCATTTTGCCTGCATGGATGTATATCTGTGGACCATGTGCATGCCTGCTGCCCAGAGGCCAGAAGAGGGTGTTGGAATCCCAGAATTGAGTGGTTGTGAATTACCATGTGGATGTTACGAATTGAACTGGTCCTCCAGAAGAGCAGCCAGTGCTCTTAACTGTTGAGCCATCTCTCTAACCCCATATTTTATTACATATATATATATATTTATTTTGAGGGCAGGGGGGCTTGAGACAGGGTTTCTCTGTATATCCCGGGCTGGCCTGGAACTCACTGTGTAGACCAGGCTGGCCTCGAGCTCAGAAATCCACCTGCCTCTGCCTCCCAAGTGCTGGGATTAAAGGCATGCGCCACTACTGCCTGGCCTTATTACATATTTTTAACAACTTTATATTTATTGACTATTTTTTTCCCCTCTGAAAGGGTAGTGCTTTGTACTTACTTTGAACTCAGGTTACTTTGAACTCACTTTGTAGCTCAGGTTAGCCTTGAACTCAAGGCAATTCTCCTGCCTTTATCTCACAAGTGCTGTGATTCCATGCATTCAGCATGCAATATACCATACCTGGTATGCTGGTCTCAGAACTCAGAGAGATCTGCCTGCCTCTGCCTCCTAAATGCTGGGATTAATGAGTCTGGCACCAACACTTGGCTCCCACTTCACTTTTTATTAAATACTCTAATAGGCTATGTTGTTCTGGAATTCAGTATTTAACTGAGGATAATCTTGAACTTCTGATCCTCCAGTCTCTGCCCAAGAGTGCTGGATTACAAGCGTATCACCATGCTTGGTGTCCATGTGGCTGGGGATTAAATCTAAGAGGTTCATGCATTATCCATAAGTACTCTAGAAACTAAGCTATGTCGCCAGCCCCAACCCCATCTTGTTAAGTGCTCTAAATGTTTCTGTATATACAGAACCAATTATCTGTTCCTTCTCCAACTTCTCTTTGTACTTAAGGACTGAGTGTAGGGATCACATTTCTGTGTAACATTTATAACAATGTTTCCCTTTCTACTCCACTATCTGGGTTATGTTCCTTACCCTGAGTGTGCCAATAAATACATACTCCTTTCTTATCCTGTTATAACATATCACAACTAACTTGTTTGTTTTCACTATACCTTAATAATTGACTATTTTGCCAGGCATGGTGATATATGCCTTTAATTCTAGCACTTAAATGGATCTCTAAGTACAAAGCCAGTCCTGATTCAAAAAAAGAAAGGAGACTAATATTCTTTATAACACCCATATATTATCTATTCAATTATTATTTTTTTCTGTAGTAGTACGGATGAAACATAAGGCACAAACTTTCAATCATAAATTTATGCATTCAAGAGGTGGGAAGATCAGGAATTGAAGGCCAGTCTGGGTTACATGAGATGCTGTCTTAAACATCTAAAAGTAGGAAAAAACAAATGTTAGCTTGGTACACCTCAGCTTGGGTCATAAACATTCATGACATATCTGTATTTCATGAGGGCCTGATCTTTGACCCAAGGCAGGGGTTACTTTCCTCTCCTGACCAAGCCATAACCACTCCAGGAACATATACTTAATTCTTCTTTAAGGAAGGAAGACAGTATTTTTTCAGCTTAATATTTGATTTTTATAAAATTTACCTGCTCAATTAGATTGTTAAACTATAACTTCAGAATAGACAGTTTATTCAGGCATAGCATATGTAATCTCAACAGGTGTGCAAACATTATAGCTGGAAATAACTAGAGGGAAGTTTTCCTTCTTCATTTCTTCCTTGCCACTTGTAACTTCTGTTTCAAGGAGAATTCAAATTGCCAACGGAGTTATAGAAGAGAAGCACTGTAAATAAGGACACAGTGGCAACCAGAACGTAGACAGGGTCTCCTGTAGTCACGCAGGCTAGCTCTGAACTCACTATGTGGTTGAGGATGACTCCGAATGGAACCACTACTACTTCTCCCTCTGGAATGTCGGGTTACAGGTCTGCACCACTATATCCTGGTAATGAGCACTAAGCAAGGGCTCTATCAACTAAGTTATATTCCAGGTTCCTAGGAAATCTTTTAAATATTACTCTTTCCCATCAGAGCATCTCAAAACATGTGAACTTTCCAAATGAGTCATTAAACCTTTTATTAATATACAATAGAAAAAAGTAGAAAAACATACTTAGCTTAAAAATTAAAAGGACCCATGGAACTGTAACACTAATTTAGAAAAGATGAAGAGAAAAGAGGTAGGCATATGTTCCTTCTATGAAGACCACAGATGACAATACAGAGTGCATCACACCATTTTCAAGGATAAAATCTTACAGAGCACATTGTATCATAATCAGATGTAAAGTAGCCTGGGGGAAAGGAAAAATTGTTCCTTTTATTTCCAGGGTTCTTTTCTCTTCATATATATGTAAGAGTTTGGTGAGCCGGGCAGTGGTGGCGCACGCCTTTAATCCCAGCACTTGGGAGGCACAGGCAGGCAGACTTCTGAGTTCGAGGCCAGCCTGGTCTACAGAGTGAGTTCCAGGACAGCCCAGGCTACACAGAGAAACCCTGTCTCAGAAAAAAAAACCAAAAAAATAAAAAACCAAAAAAACAAAAAAAGAGTTTGGTGAAATCTCAAACTAATCATACTGAAAGACTCTAAAGGGTCAATGGTTTGGTGTGCCTGAGCAGGAAGAACTACCTACTACAAACAAAGGTCACTATTGAATCACTCAAATATATTACCAGAAGCTACATATATGAAGAAGAGAAAATAAAACATTTTGGGTCTTATGAGAAAGAGAAGAACCTCACACTACCTCAGTGCTGGTTGCAAGGGACAGCTACCTCTGCCTCCTGAGTATTGACATTAGAGGCATGTGACACAAAACCTGGTCAGATTGAGATCTTTGGATAATAATTTTATTTTGTACTGCTTATAAAAATTGGTAATTTCTACACTCTAAAATAGGCAGTCTTCTAAAAGGAAAAAACCCACATGAAAATATGCAATTTAAAAAGTAAAAGCCTAAACCAGGCATGGTGGTCCACAACCTTAATCCCAGTACTCGGAAAGTAGAGGCAGATTTTAAGTTTGAAGCCAGCCTGGTCTACTTGTCAGTTCCAGGCCAATCAGATAAGCCTGGGTTACATAGAGAATCCCTGTCTTTAACCTCTTCCTCCTCAAAAAAGTAATTGCCTTGAGGTGACTATTATAAACAGTTTAATGGGTAATTTTCTAATTTAGCATATATTTATTTATATACCAAAAAAAGAAAAAAGGAGGGATAGACAGGTAGCTTAGTTGGTAGAGTACTTATTAAATGGGTCCCAGCACTGCATAAAACAAAGCAAAAACAAACAAAATTGGGTTTAGTGTCTTGGCTGTAATTCTAACAATGGGGAAGCAGAGACAGAATGGAAAGTCAAGGTCAAAGTCATCTAATCTACATATGACTCTGAGACCAGCCTGGTATAAATGAAAACCCGTCTGGAAAAAAAAAATGAAAAGGTATTATCTTTGTCAATTGTCTGTCTTTCTTTCTTTCTCTTTTTTTGGTTTATTTGAGACAGGGTTTCTTTGTGTAAGCCTGTCTGTCCTGGAACTCACTCTGTAGACCAGGGTGGCCTCGAATTCAGAAATCCACCTGCCTCTGCCTCCCAAGTGCCAGGCAGTGGTGGCGCACGATGTATTTCTAAATAAACTCCTAAGAGAAACATTTTAGTTAAAGATTACACACATATTTATGATAATCCTGCTCCTATAAAAAGATTGGGTAATAGGAGTTCATTGAGTTCATTACAAAAATCAACACTGAATTTCCAATTAGTCAAGTATTCAAAGTGCCCTTCCTTAGTCAAACATCCTGGAAGACACACCTTAAAACAATCATGAATGTTGAGTTGGCAGCTGAGGGTTTCAAATAGAAACAAGGAAGGAAACAAAACAAACAGAAAAATTAAAGCATTTTTAAAAACCAGTTGTTCAGCTGGGAATGGTGGTGATGTTCATTTGTAACCCCAGCACAGGAGAAGAGGAGGCAGGAGGATCAGGAGTTCAAAATCATCCATAGCTACAGAGATCAAGACCAGCCTAAGCTACAAGAGACCCTGTCTTAGAAACAACTACCCCAAAACACAAGAGGCTACCCTGAGATATGTGGTGATTTCCAAGACAGTGAGATCATTTGATTGTTTGTTTTTTTAAGGTTTTTCGAGACAGGGTTTCTCTGTGTAGCCTTGGCTGTCCTGGAACTCACTCTGTAGACCAGGCTGGCCTGGAACTCAGAAATCCGCCTGCCTCTGCCTCCCAAGTGCTGGGATTAAAGGCGTGCGCCACCACCCCCGGGCAGTGAGATTATTTGAAAAACCCCAAACCAACTAGGGCTGGAGAAATGGCTCAGCAGTTAAGAGTACCTGAATTCAGGCTGGAGAGATGGCTCAGTGGTTAAGAGCACTGACTGCTCTTCCAGAGGTCCTGGGTTCAATTCCCAGCAACCACATGGTGGCTCACAACCATTTGCAATGGGATCTGACGCCCTCTTCTGGTGTGTCTGAAGACAACTACATTATATAAGTTAAGTAAATAAATCTTAAAAAAAGCCAAAACAATGTAATGTGCATGCAAAACACTCATATACATAAACCAAAAGTAAAGTATTTTTAACTCCCACCCCACATTTTAGAAAATGCTTATGATAAAGCTGAATTTTAAAAAAGAAAAAATGCTGAGAATGTAATTGAGTATTAAATAATACTCTCTACTTTAAACTAGGATTTTTTTTTTTTAATGCCTTGAATGAGGGTTCTGTTATGTAACTCCATGTTGGCCTGCACTCAACTATGTAAAATAGGCTGGACCTGAAAAAACAGACAGCTGTGACTACAGGCCTGTGTCACTGAACTCTGTAGTCAGCTCCCCAATAAGGATTCTGAGAATAGAACTCAAATACCCGAAAAGCAGTAAGTGTTCTAAACTGCTAAGCCATTCCTCCATCCCTAATGGTTAGTTTTAACTGTCAACTTCATATAATCTAGAATCTCGTGGAAAAGCTACCCACCATGAGTAGTACTATTGGAAGAAAATTCTGAACACGTCAGATAGAGAAAGGGAGCCAAACACTAGAATGCATGCATGAACTTTCTCTGCTCTTGACTGGATGTGATGTGACAAGTTGCTTCAAGTCTCTGTATCCTTCACAGAATGGATGGCAACCTGGAATCGTGAACCAAATAAACTGTTTCTTCTTTAAGTTATTTTTGTTGGTATTTTATCAGAGCAACAGGAAAGGAAACTAAATCATTTTAACAGCAGTAATTCCAGGGCAAAACCACTGCCCCTCTTTCTATTCTGAAGATTCAGCATCACAACTGCTTCACATATTACTATATTTTCTTTAAAAAGTTTTTAAACATCTATTTTTTGTGCATGTACATGATGTACATGTGTAGGCACTCATAGCATGGTGCATGTAGGGAGGCAAAAGGTCAATTTTGTGGAGTCAGTTCTCTCTTTTTATGTGACTCAGCACTTAGGAGCATTGGTTGCTCTTCCAGAGACCTAGGTTCCAGCACCCACATGCAGCTAATCACCTGTAACTCTAGTTCCAGGGATCCAATGCTGCCTTCTGGCCTCTGCAGGTACTGTATTGCACACATATGGTGATATACGTACATGAAGACAAACACTCATACACATAAAAATAATCTCTAAAAATGTGTATGTGTGTTGTTGTTTTGTTTTTTGCAAGCTCATTTGTTAACCTCAGAATAATGTAAACTACATCAATAAACTCACAGATAATTATTTTGCTTCAACCTCATAAAAGAATGTTCCCTGCCTTAAGGATCTAGAAAGGAAAGTATTAAAGTGTTTTAAAAACTCTCAAGCTAATCAAACTATGAAGGAGACAAAGGTTCACAGTAAGTTTATAGGCTCAGTTAGAGCAAAAGACCCAATTTTAAGTTGATAAATGGCTTTATCTTAATTTTGGTATCATATATTTTAAAATAGTCTGCATTTTAGAATTGGGAGGAACCAGGAAAGGCTCCAAGAAAGCACCTTAAGCTTTATTCTCCTACTATCCAAATAAGACTTTGAACACTAGCTCATTTCTTTGAGTTTTAAAGCTAGATATAATAATGAACAAGACAAAGTTCTTTTTTTATAGCCTGTGTAAAGTACGCACACAAAATAAAGGCAAATGAGACCTTTTAATAAACTGGCACTATTCACAATGAGCCATAACTACTGTTAGTTCATTCTGCACAACCAGGAAACTAAAAGGAAAAACCAGGTAGTGACCTAAATTAGACTTCCTTTTTTTTTTTTTTTTTAATTCATTTTATTTATTTATTTATTTAACTCATTCACTTTACATCCTGCTCACTGTAAACTAGACTTTTTTTTTTTTGGTTTTTCGAGACAGGGTTTCTCTTGTAGCCCGGGCTGTCCTGAACTCACTCTGTAGACCAGGCTGGCTTCGAACTCAGAAATCCGCCTGCCTCTGCCTCCCAAGTGCTGGGATTAAAGGTGTGCGCCACCACCGCCCGGCCTAAACTAGACTTTCAATCTTTTAAAATTCATTAAAAAATTTTTGAGACAGGTTCTCATGTAGCTTATGTTGACCTCAGGCCTCCATGGAGACCAGATAACCCAAAACTTCTGATCCTCCTTACTCTACTTCTTGAGTGCTGGGATTGCAGTACTTATGGTCAGACCAAGGGCTTCCTGCATACTAAGAAAGCTAACTAAGCTGCATTCCTAGCTCAAATTTTTGGTTAACTGAGATAGGATCTTGCTATGTAGCCAGCCCAGCTATGAATTTAGGATAATCTTCCTGCCTTAGCCTCCCAAGTGCTGAGGTTACAGGTGTAAGCTACCACGCCTGACTCTGAAAAGGTCAAAAAACTGTCAACAGGTAGAAGTGGTGAGATGGCTCTGCAGGTAAAGGTAGTTGCCACGAAGCCTGATGACTTAAGATTTCATCCCTGGTGCCCACATAGTGGAGGAGACAACAACACACACCTCGCCACCCCACCCCGTGTCTTGTCTCTGTCTCTCTCTCTCAAACTCTCTAAGTAAATAAATAAAAATAGAAAAAAAAAACATCATCAGAGAGTAAGAAAAACAAACCAATTTCCATACGTTCTTCTCTGACTTCCATATGTACACTGTAGCATGCTCATATACTCATGGGCACATATATACATACACGATTCACACAAATAAATAAGTGCAAAATATTTTAAAAATTATCATCAAGTTAAAAGTATAAGAGCTTCACTTCTCTTCTAGAAGTCTTAATACATGAAAATATTCTATGAACCTGAGGTTTTAAGTATGCCAGCAACTCAATTAAAGCACTCATTATTTATGAGAATATTTATATCAAAATTCTTACTATAAACAGGTTCTTGATTTCCACAAGAAATGAATATATTTAATTTTTTTATAATTTAAATTGTTTTTAAAAATTTTATGGGCATTGGAGTTTTCCCTGCATGTATGTAAAGTTGTCAGATCTGAAATTAGAGCTGAAACTAGAGTTATCAGCTCTGAAAGTAGAGCTACAGATAATCGTGAGCTGCCATGTGGGTGCTGGGAATTGAACCCAGTTCCTCTGGAAGAGTAGCCAGTGCTCTTAACCACTGAGCCATCTCTCCAGCCCCCTCAGCTAGCCTCTAGAGCAGTGGTTCTCAACCTACCTATTACTGCAACCTTTTAACATAGTTAGTTCCTCATGTTGGGATGACTCCAACCATATAAGTATTTTTGTTGCTACTTTATAAGTATAATTTTGCTACTGTTGTGATCATAATGAAATATCTGTGCTTTCTGATGGTCTTAGGCAACTCCTGTGAAAAGTCATTCGACCAACCAAAGATATTATAACCCACAAGTTGAGAACCACTGCTCTAGTTAGGACAGTCTGTGTTGTACTACCATGCCCAGCTAGGCTAGTTATTTCTGTCTGTCACACTGCTGCTGAGTATTGATGTTAACTAAGTTTTAAAAGCATGGTTTTGGAGATAGGTTCTTACTATGTAGCCTTGGCTAACCTGGAACTTGGCAATTAGACCAGGCTCATCTCAAACTCAGAGATCCTCCTGTCTCTGCCTCCCAGGTGTTGGAATTACAGGGTATGCACCACAATATCCAGCATCTAATATTCTTATGTTTTGACTCATGTTCTCTAACCCAGACTGGCCTTCAAACTTCCTATGTAGCCAAGGATGATCTTATATTTCTGCTTCTCTTGCCTCTATCTCCCAATACTGGATTAGAGATGCATAAGCCTTTAAGTATGAAGACCTCCAAGACCTGACATCTTTAAAAAGTACAGGGGCTGTATGTATGTAAGAACCCTTGCCATGAAGACCCAATTCACAACATCTACATAACAAGCTGGATATAACAATGAGTGTCTGTAACTTCAGAGTGGTGGGAGGTGGAGACAGGAAAATCATTAGAACATGTTAGCTGTCAGCCTAGCTCCAGGGTTAACTAGAGATTCTGTTTCAAGGAAATAAAGCAAAGAATGATAGAAGCCCTAGGACACCCAGCCTATTCTGGCCTTCATGATCCACAACACTACACACATGCATGTACCATATACATACACATATACACACATACACACACCAAAAGCACATTTTCTTTTTTTTTTGGTTTTTTCGAGACAGGGTTTCTCTGTGTAGCCTGGGCTGTCCTGGAACTCACTCTGTAGACCAGGCTGGCCTTGAACTCAGAAATCTGCCTGCCTCTGCCTCCCAAGTGCTGGGACTAAAGGCGTGTGCCACCACCGCCTGACTCAAAAGCATATTTTCAAAAAACAAAATGGATAGCTTATATGAAGTTTACCTTGATTTTTTACAGGATTATCAAATGGAAAATAGACATATTAAATAAATGAAATCTACAATTTAGAAGTAAGTAGTCTCAAGTCAAATCAATTAAGGAAGAAGAGATGTTACTGATGTATATGGTTAAATAACTTCTTGTTTAAATTAAATTTTTATGTACATGGATTTTCTCCTCCATATATGTCTGTGTACCATGAGCAGGCCTGGGGACTACACCAGGCCAAAAAGGGCACTGGATCCTATGAACTGATGGCTGTGAGCTGCCATGTGGGTGCTGGGAATTCAACTCAAGAATTCTCAGTGCCCTCAAATGCTAAGACATCTCTTTAGCCCTGCCAAGTAACTTCTGAGGACAATTATCAAAGCCAAAGTCAACATTTTGTCTATATAAAATAACATCTAATAATATTTAAGTCTTCAAAAGTAAAGCCAATAATCACACCTCTATTTTTGGTATTAGCTTAAGATCTTCTTGGACAGGAAGCTAGTTGTTTAATAATTATACCTAGAGCCAGCAAGATGGCTCAGTGGGTAAAGGAACTTGCTGCCAAGCCTAACAACCTGGTTTGATCCTCAGAACCCTCATGGTAGAGAGAATGACTTTTACAAATTGTCCTCTGACATCCACATGTAAATGTACAGTATGACAGGCTCTCTCTCTTTTCTCTCTCTCTCTCTCCTATCTCTCTCTGTCTCTCTCTCTCTCACACACACACACACAGACACAAACCTCTGCACAAACAAGAACAAACATACCTACAAACATACACAGAAAAAAAAGTTGTAATCGAAGGATAGTATACCTTACTGCTAGAAAAGCCATGAAAATATATGGTTATTAATACCACAAGACTATCTCAAGACCAATTCTACTATAAAATAAATGGTTTCTCTAAGTAAGACACAGGAGGGTTGCTGTGGATTTGGTCTACCTAGTTAATGAGTTCCAGGACAGTTAAGGAAAACCCTGTCTCCAACAACAAAAACAAAACAACAATAACAACAACAACGTTGGGCTGAGGAATGTCATGTCTTCGATAAGGTACTTGTCTAGATGTGTGGAGCCCTACGTTCAATCTTCAGCATTATATAAACCAGGTACAGTAGCACATGCCTTAATCCCAGAACTGGAGGTGAAGATAGGAGGATCATCAAGGCCATCCTCTGTATAATGAGTCTTCAGAAAGTGGCTACATGAGACTCAAATAAAAATAATAATAACAACAAAAAATTGTTCTTTTTTCCCTTTGAAACAAAGTCTCACCATGTAATTCACTGTCCTTAAACTTGCTATGTAGCCCAGGTTGATGTTGAACCCTTGATTATACGGCCTCATGCTAGAACTGCACTATGACACTTTGGCCTAAATTCTCTACAGTAAGGAGACATTTAGAAATAAAAAAATGAGGGCTGGAGAGATGGTTCAGCGTTAAAGAGTACTGACTACTCTTTTTTTTTTTTTTTTTTTTTTTTTCTTCCGAGGCAGGGTTTCTCTGTGTAGCCCTGGCTGTCCTGGAACTCACTCTGTAGACCAGGCTGGCCTTGAACTCAGAAATCTGCCTGCCTCTGCCTCCCAAGTGCTGGGATTAAAGGCATGTGCCACCACAGCCTGGCCTGACTACTCTTTCTGAGGTCCTGAGTTCAATTCCTAGCAACTATATGGTGGCTCACAACCATCTGTAAAGGGACCCTATGCCCTCTTCTGGTGTGTCTGAAGACGACGACAGTGTACTCACATACATAAATAAATTAAATAAATAAATAAATAAATCTTTTTGTTTTGTTTTTTCGAGGCAGGGTTTCTCTGTGTAGCCCTGGCTGTCCTGGAACTCACTCTGTAGACCAGGCTGGCCTTGAACTCAGAAATCTGCCTGCCTCTGCCTCCTAAGTGCTGGGACTAAACGTGTGTGCCACCACTGCCCAGCTTAAATAAATCTTAAAATAATAACTTAAATTTAAAAAATAAAAAAGGTGAAATTATTACTTTGTTTTACTTTTGAGACAGGTTCTTGGCATGTCACTGATGAGGCCTTGGCCTCATTATATAGTACAGGCTAGCCTTGGATCCATAACTACCCTTAGCCTTCCAAGTGTTGGAATACATAGGCATTAATGAGGGTTGCTGTTGAAAACAAATTTTTTTAAAAAGATTTTTTATTTTATGTATATAAGTACTCTACCTACATGTACAGCCGTATACCAGAATAGGGTATCAGATTACATTACAGATGGTTGTGAGCCACCATCCAGTTGCTGGGAATTGAACTCAGGACCTCTGGAAGAGCAGCCAGTGCTCTTAATGGCTGAGTCATCTCTACAGCACTGAAAACAGATTTTTAAAATTAATCCTCATTGAGGCTGGTAAAATGGCTTAGTGATTTTCTTTTTCTTTTTTTCAGGATTAGTGATTATTTTGACTGCTTCCAGCTTTTCCAGAAGACTTGAGCTCAGTTCCCAATATCTACATCAGGCAGCTCACAAATGTCTCTAACTCTGGTTCTGGAGAATCTGACTCCTCTTCTGGTCTCTGCAGACACTGGCACATAAATGGAATGCATTCACATAAATGTACACCCAAATGAAAAAAAATACTTAAAAACTTGTTAAAGATCCATAAAGAAAATGAAAAGCAAAAAACAAACAAAACCTATTATTTCCCCCCATCCCACCCCTAATATACACTCCCTTGTTTTGACAAGGTCTCTCTCCATAGCCTTGGCTGTCCTGGAACTCACTAGGTACATACATTAGGCTGGTCTAGAATTCTCAGAGAACTGCCTGCCTCTGCCTTTTGAGTGCGGGGTTAAAGGTGTGTACCACCACAACTGGCACACCAGACTCCCTTTTGGTTTTCTGAGATAGGGTTTCAACTTGCCAAGTACCTCAGGTTAACTTTGAACTCACTATGTGGGTAAGATGACCTTGAACTCCTGATCCTCCTGCCTCCACCTCCCAGTCCTGGAATTATATACACGGAATAAGGCTTGAAAAAAATTATTTGTACTATAAGATACTCAGTTATCATTTGTTTCTGTAAAACAGAGTCATACAGATTCTTTGTTCTTTTTATTTGCTTGTTTTGAGACAGCGTCTTGCTATATAGCCCTGATTAGCCTATATCTCACTGGGTAGATCAAGTTGGCCTTGAACTCTTGGAGATGCTCTTGCTCCTATCTTGGGAATATTCTGGCCTCACAAGTGTGTGCCACCATATCTGTTGCTGTTCTTGTCTTTTGAGACTTCTCTTCACTGCTCAAGAAGACTTCACTATATGGGTCTTTTTCTTAGTTTAATAAGAGATCATTGTTTAATAAGAGTTAATAAGAGATCACACTAAGCTAGGAAACTACAAGTACTAACACAATGCTATTCATCTCTTTCATCTATAATTTTGCAATTAAATTATACTTCAACTAATCATATTTCCCGATTTTATCTTGCAGATATTCTCTTTCCCATGTTCCTCCAACTCCAATGTAATTGGAGTTTACCTCCTAAAATATTCTAAGACTTGTTTCTTTGAACTGAACTAGTAAACCTAAGTCATTACCTCTTTATCTTTTAGTCCCAGAAGCAATACTTCTTCCATAAGAGTGAGGCGGATATCCTTAGAGTCTCCAGGGTCTTCATTATCTGGACTCCTTTCTTGATTAGTATCTTCCTCACTTTCTATTTTCTTTTCAGAGCTCTTACTTACTTCAGTTCGACGGGTCCTGTGAGTTAATGTTGTCATTCTCACCTGTTGGTAGGAAGATATGAAAAATATCTTTGTGTTTTAGTAAATAAACAAATATAGGTTCACAGAAGACCTAATACATAAACACACCATACACATGGGAAAATATATAAGTGCAAATACAGAAAGAGGTAGTAAACAGAAACAATGAACAATATGCTCTCATTTTCAAAGCATATCAGCTTAAATTCTAAAGAAAGCAATAAGAAGTGATGACCAGTAATTTAAAAGTCCACTAGAAAGACCTACTTTAGCATGCTTATTTCTTGGGCATTGCCTACAACCCAGGAGTGAATCTCTACCACCATAAAATGGGTCCCCAAGTTAAATAAGATGGGTTAGCAAAACTTCATGAGCATGTGGCTTCTTTTTTTTTTTTTTTTTTTTTTTTTAATTAATTAATTTATTTTATGTATGTGAGTACACTGTAGCTGTCTTCAGACACATCAGAAGAGGGCATCGGATCCCATTACAGATGGTTGTGAGCCTCCATGTGGTTGCTGGGAATTGAACTCAGGATCTCTGGAGAGCATCAGTGCTCTTAACAGCTGAGTCATCCAGCCCCAGAGCATGTGGCTTCTTGAGACATATAATTTATAAATTTGTAAAGCTAATGGCATATTATGAAACATAAAAATATACATAACAAAAATAAACACATCTTAATATTTTAAAATTACTGTGTACTCATGTACATGTTTGTGGTGCTTGTGCCATGTGCACATGAGGAGGTCAGAGAACAACTTTGTGTAGTTCACTTTCTCTTACCTTTCCACGAGTTCTGGGCATTAAAGTCAGGTTACACAGCCTGTGTAGCAATTGACTTTACCCACCCACTGAACCATCTCTCTGTGCCTATGTTTTAATATTTTTTTCCTTTTAATTTATGTTGTATATATGAGTATTTTGCCTGCATCTATGTCTGCGTAGCCACATGGCATGCTTGGTGCCTGAGCAAGTGTTGAGTCTCCATGTGGGTGATGGGAATCAAATCCAGGTCCTTTCATAAACGAGTGCTATTAACCACTGAGCCAACCCTCCAGACCAGTATTTTATTTCTTTCTTTTATTTTTTTACATAACAACTCATTTCCAAGTATAGCAACTTAGCATTCTATCTGGCTATCTTGTGAAAACACAAATAGCTTCAATAACAACAAAAGCCCAGCAAGAATGTTAAAAGATTATCAAAATCTCAAAAGAAAATGGGACTAGAATGTGGCTCAGTGTTACAGCATGGTGTTAGTAGCATGTACAAGGTCCTAAGTGCCATTCCTGTCAAGGGGGAAAATCAGAGCACACACCCTTCTATACTAAGCATTACACTTGTCTAAATCATCTGTGATAAAGCTTAAAGTTAGCACAGTTTATACAAATGTAAACGTATTTTGTTTTATTTTATTTTACACAGAGACAGGGTTGCTCTGTGTAAAGTCCTAGCTGTCCTGGAACTCATTTATGTACACTAAGCTGGCCCTGAACTTAGAGATCCATCTGTCTCTGCTTCCCAAGTGCTGGGATTAAAGGTGTGTGCCACCACTGCCAGATGTAAAAGTCAATTTTTATGATTAAAAGCAAGTCAAAAACTATCAGCAATTATATATCTTTGAGGTCAAAGAATAATATTTAAAAGGTACTATGGTTGTGCCTAGTTTAACAATTTTATCTTGTTTACTTTCTGCCTCTGATCCTTGTTATTTTGGGTTTTTTTTTCCTTTTCCTTTCCTCCCTAAATGTTGTCCAGTCTTTGAAGGCCTACTAAAGACTGACAAGTGAGGCCTTAAGGTGAATTTCTATCTCTCCATTATGCATATATCAGATGCTTAAGACTGGATTTTCCCTCAGTTGTACTTTAACAGAAATCTATACTTACAACCTTTAAAATGTTTATTATAGTCCCTCTTTTGTTATGGCTGTATATTACCTTAAACTTGGGCTGAAATATTGTCATCTTTGAGTTTTATATATTCTCCATAGCAACTAGCACAATATCTTTAACGTTTTAACTGCTCAAATAAATATATACTCATTAAACAGCTTCAGAAATACACACCAAGTGTCTTACAAGCAATTCTTAAAACACTCGTATATTTCAAATACAATTTTGGGCGGAAGTAAGAAGAGTGAAGGAACAGAACACAGAACAATGCCTTAGGGTGCCAACTCTATTTGGCATTATTTCCAAACCCAATCCAAGAAACTTTAACACTCCGGGGGAAATGGGGGTAATTTTCTTTGTGGAATTCATCATTTCCCCATGGACACTTATTAGTTAAAACATCCTATTTGAAAACACGATGACCAACAACAAATAAGTAAAAACCACCTTTTCTCTCTAAAGTAAATACTGAGCAGCTTTGTTGAACGTTAAGAAGTGTTATATTCTGCTCCTTACCTGACGTTGCTCCTGAGCTGCAGTGGGACGTAGGCTGCAGTTCGCGCTCTAGTTTTGGAGGGCACCTGTTTCCCGTACCCTAGTCGGGTTCTGGTAGGTGAAAAACTTCTCAGCCACGCAGAGAGTACAAACTTCCTGATCCTTCGTTGCAGAGAGGGAATAACACATCAGCTTCCTCAGGATCACTAGGCAACCTACCTTGGTGTTTCTTCATTGGGCCAATCAGAAACCCCCAAGGTTAAGTCTAGCCAATCGGAGCTTACAAGGGGAGGTCCTCCCGGCTATTGTGTTGCGATCCAGACAAACATCACCAAAAGGAGGCAGGTTTGGGTTCACCTGACAGCGGTCTATCCAATGAAGGAACTTCGGTGGCAGCGAGAAAAAGCTGCATCCCACCCGATGAAATCACCCAATTAAAGTATCTGTGAGATAACAAGTGTTGCCAATCACGAAAGGATTCTGTTGGCCAATTTCTGTGTAGCAGTGTGTTTCTGTAGCTGTATTGGCACTACTGGATAAGAAATGTTGGCATTCAAGCAATAAGGCTAAGAGTAAACTCTAAGAGCTTAACTTTGTCTCTAGAGAAACCTGATCTGACTCAGTTTATAAATATTATCCGGTTTACAGTGAACAGCATGGGTACATTCCTATCATTACACACATGACATCCCTATAGAGCACTTTGATAATCCTGTGGCTACTGTACGTTTTGGAATATGGCTGCTAAAATTACAAGACAGAACCAGATCAAGGTTTTAGGTTTTCCTTTTCTGAAGCAAAGGAAGCAAATAGCTAAGCTGGGGCTAGGTCCCAGGTCTCTCAGCTAAGCAATTATTCATACTATACCACTCAAAAGTTCTAAAATATGTTCACCTCTTGTAAGATAATACTTACTTAAATTCTTTCAAAATTAATAGCTTTAACTATTAATTTATTATTTTAACTATCAACACTTTCTGCTAATTAAATAACAATTAGAAGCCCCGAAAGACCCTGCACACTGAGTATCTTAATAATGGTAGTAAAATGCCAATCTTTTTATTAGCCATTGCTTTCAATCATCCTTTTGCTCTAAATACACATTTAAAAATTGTATGGCATATACATCATGTTAATAACACACTATATCAAAATAGCAAACATTATTTTAATAGCACCAATGAAATGGTACAGTTTTAACATAAGTAAAAAGTGAATTCTTACAAAATTTTAATGCCAGAATAAACATTTCTGAAATGGTTTTAGAGGTCCTTAAAACTTAACACATTTTTTAAAAGCTTTCTTTAAAATGGAAGGCATGTTGTATTCAGTGGATATGAGCAGAATCAAAGACATTTGTATTTGTGTTTAGTCAAAAGTTTCCTTGGATTCATCTCAGGTAAACACAATATAATAGCTAAAAGTTTCATTAGCTTAATAACTGCGAACTACAAAATAATTTTCAGAGGTACAGAAGGCACACCTTCAACTAATACAGCATGTTAGTTTAAACTAGTCGAGAACTGCAAATCTGCATAAGAAAAATAATTTTTAGGTATGTTCCTTCGGTTCACTAACTCTCCTTTTCTTCAGCACTGACTCTTGACTAGAGTCCAAGACGTGAAGGACCTGTTAAAAGAAAACAACTACTTAGAGACTTTAATTTTTTTACAGTTTAAAATAAAAAAAAAATACTGTGTGTATATGTTCATTTCTCTGTGTGTAGGTAGAATACATGAGTACAGGTTCCCTTAGATGCCAGAATGTGGTGCTGGATCCTCTAAAGCTGGAATAGTAGGCAGTTATGAGCTTTCAGATGAGTGTGCTGCGAATGAAACTCTAGTCCTCTGTTAGAGCAGTAGGTGTTCTTAATAACAGTGAACCATCTCTTCAGCCCCAAATTATAATTTCCTTAATATCCATTGTGATGTGTGTGGTGTGTGTGTATGACAATACAAGTATGGAGGTCAGGGGACAACTTATAGCAGTTGGTTCTCTCCTCTTGTTATGTGGGGTCCTGTAGATCAAACTTAAGTACCAGAAGGCAAAGTACTTTTAATGCTGGAGTATCTCACTGGCCAAAGATTTTCTAGTTTAAATATCTCTTAACTGTAGCTCCTCCCCTGCTCTCAATAAAAATGATATGCTACAGTAAAATTTGTTTTTGAGACAGATTCTCCTATGGCTTAGGATTATTTCCTATGCCTGCACAGCAAAGGTTGGCTTTGAACTTCCCATCTCTCATCGTACACTCAGTGCTGGGATCATGGGAATGTGCTCCTACACAGGGTTTGATGTGGTGGTGAAAGTCTAACACAGGGTTCTATGCATGCTAAGCAGGCACTCTACTGACTGAATGATATCTCCAGCCAGCACAGAAGCAGGAAGATCACAAGTTCAATGACAGCCTCAGTAACATGAGCCCACTTAACACACAAGGCCCATCATGTCTTGATAAAAATTAGGCATTCAGTGTACCATTTAGCTGTGTTCTTTTTCTTTTGTAGTTCTGAAGATGAAAACCTAAGTCCTCATAAATGAAAGGTAAGAAACAATACCTTCACCTTCAGCGGATACATTTAAATACATGCGAGAATGAATTAGAGAACTTCCAACAAATTTCTTTAATGAACTTTCATTTTCTGGAGAAAGTTAAAGTATAAATGACAAACTAGATTGTGGTTCTTAAGAAAGTATCAGTGTTTAAAACATAAGAAAAATTAAGCCTGGCTAAGTGGTTAAGAGGATGAACTACTCCCTAGACTCTATGTTCCATTCCCAGCACCCCTGTCAGGTGTCTCACAAATCACCTTTAACTCCAAGTCCAGGGCATCGGTTTGTCACCTGTACTCAGGTATATTTATCTATGCAGAGACACTAACACATAAACGTCCTTTGTTTTTTTTTTTTTGAGACAGTGTCTCTACACTGCCCTCGCTGTTCTGGAATGTTGACCAGGTGGCCTCAAATCACAGAGATCCACCTGTCTTTGCCATCTGAGTGCTAAGATTAAAGATATTTGCCACCATGTTCTATCATCCTTTTTTAAAAAACAAAAAACAAGCCGGGCAGTGGTGGCGCACACTTTTAATCCCAGCACTTGGGAGGCAGAGGCAGGCAGATTTCTGAGTTCGAGGCCAGCCTGGTCTACAGAGTGAGTTCCAGGACAGCCAGGGCTATACAGAGAAACCCTGTCTCAAAAAAACAAAACAAAACAAAACCAAAAAAACAAAACAAACAAAACCCAAAAAAACAAAACAAAACAACAAAAATCAAAAAACCAAAACAACCCAGGATCTCACTATGTATCCCTGACTGGCCCGAGACTTGATAAGAAGACAGGGCTGGCCTCAGGATCACAGAATTCTGCCTCTGCCTACTGAGTGCAGGGATTAAAGGCAAGGATGGACCACTACACCTGGCAAAACATATATGATTTAGAAAAAAATAAATCTTTGGGAGGCTAGAGAGATATTCACTGGTTAAGAGCACTTCAGTTCCCAGCACTCATAGAGTATTTCATAACAATCCGTAACTTCAGTTCTAAGGCATTTGGCACACTCTACTGACTTCTACAGGCCCCAGGCATACACGCAGTGCATGTTTTGCCACACATGGAAGCAAATGTAAATATAAATCTTTTTAAAAATTGGGAAAACGAAGGAAATCTAACATCTTTTTTTTTTTTTTTTTTTTTTAACGAATTGCCTTTATTACAAACTTCTGCAAACTAGAGTGGCCAAAGACCTATTCCAATGACCTTCTAAACCAAACTACTCCAAATTCTATTTACATTATTTCTCAGCACCGGACTACTAGAGTTTTCAGAATGTTTTGACTCATTCTCTCATTCTTTGGTCAATTTAAGTCATGCACATGAATCTAAAACGTCACACATCCGATATAATGTAAAGCTTAACAATTAGAAGATTCTCCAAGCACCAGGAAATGTTTAATCTTAAAAAAACAAACAAGAAACAGCTTTTGCATCTGCTGTGTGGCATCGACAGGAAGGACAGTGTACAATTTTTTTTTTTTTTTTTTTTTGGTTTTTCGAGACAGGTTTCTGTGTGCCTGGCTGTCCTGGAACTCACTCTGTAGACAGCTGGCCTCGACTCAGAAATCCACCTGCCTCTAGCCTCCCAAGTGCTGGGATCAAGGCGTGCGCCACCACCCCCGGCGACAGTGTACAATTTAGAACTGTCCTAGTTTTCTCCGATTTTAGCATTCTCAGAAGGAAAATTGGGCTTGGCATTGGGCTTCAGGGTTAGCTTTTTCATGACCTTCACTAGTGTTCCTGGTTCTAGGACTTCTGAATCATAGGATGAGTCCTCTTCATCTTTCGTCTGAGGAGTTTCTGGGTCCTCAACTGGGTCGACTTTCTCTGATGGCTCCTCCATGGCAGGTGGCAGAAACCTCAAAAATTAGCTCCGAACAAAATTGCTTGGTCTTGGAAAATACCTAGATCCAAGCTGCAACTAGCAGAGGCGAAGTGAGTCCAGAAATCTAACATCTTAATAGATTGTAAAGTTATGAAATCCAAACTGGTCCCAAACTCATAGTGATCCTTCTGCTTTATTTTCTCAACTGTGAGAAATTCAGGAGTATATTCAGTATTTCATCCTGTTCTATTTCCTTCTGAAATGATGTGTATTGAAAATACTGACTGGCAGGGGATGTGGAGAGATGGCTCAGTGGTTAAGAGCACTAGATGTAGATTGGGCCAGCTTTGATTTTTGCACCCACATGGTAGCTCACAACTGCTTGTAACTCCAGTTCCAGGAGATCTGATACCCTCTTTAAGCCTCCATGGGTACAGAATGTATGTGGTGTATATTCATATATCCAGGTGAAGTACCCATATACATAAAATAAAATAACTGAGAAGCTGATGAAATGATTCAGTAGGTAAAGGCACTTGCCATTAAGCATGAAGACCTAACTCTTACCCCTGGATTCCACATGGTAGAAGGAGGAAACCAACTTCCTGCATGGGTACTGTGGAAAGTGAATACACACATGTATATACATGGACACACATATGCAGAATCAATGGATGGATGCATAAATAAATAAGTGCAATAAATGTTTTGTATGTTCATTTTTTTGTTCTTAAATGACAGTTAGGGATGTATCTCAGTCAGTAGAATGCTTGCCCAACATATAGGAAGCTCTGGGGTCTATCCTCAGAGCTCTTCATAAACTGGGTGTGGTGGTGCATACCTATAGTCCCACCATTCAGGAGGTAGAAGAAGGAAGACAGAGTTCAGTATCATATTGGGCTTCCTAGAGAGTTCAAGGACAACCTGGGCTACATAGACCTGTTTTTAAATCAAAAGAACAATAATTAACTACCTATAGAATTTAGATTCTCTTTTATATATTTCATTGTTTCAAACAGTTTTAGAATTTCGATTATCTAAATTCTTTTTGTTTTAGGGAATCAAATCCAGGGCCTTACAAACACCACTACCAACATACCAGGCCTTCAATTTTTCTAACTAATAATATTCAAATCCTAGTAAAACATAAGTGCTTTTAAAAAATGACAAATATTATCTGATTCAGTAATGTAATTGTCAAATATAAAGCAACTTAGTGTTAGGTAAGAAGTTTCCTTTCTCCTGAGATACTAGGAGAAAGTATAACTTGAGGAAACATGTGGATATCGGCAACTTCGTTGTTTCTCTTCGTTTTGGTTTCCAGAAAGTTTTGTTCAATAATGTAGAATATTCTGATATTCTTAGGTCATTTTATCATTCTACTTATATTTTTCCTGATATAGATTTTCATTTTATAAATTTCTCTAATAACTGAATTGCTCATGGAATGGGCAGTAGCTACTTACATTTAGAAAGTATATATTTTTTTGAGACAGTGTCTCATACTATAGATCAAACTAGACTGGAAATCAGTATGTAGGTCAGGATGAACGTGAACTCTTGGCAATTCTTCTGCTTTAGTCACTCAAGAACTAGGATTACAGGAAGAAGCTATAAATCCAGAAGCCTCGGATATCTGAATATGTTTTGAGTATCAGTGTTGGGAGCCGACTCCTAGCAGAAAGCGGCTATCATCTTTGCAGCCATCTCAGGCCATATATCCAGACAAGAGACTTGTTTTCAACAGCCTACAACAGCTGAGCAAACTCTGATAAACACATCTTGTTTTTCTCCCATATCTTGTTTTGTTGTTTGGTGCCCCCAGCTGCAAGGTGCACGTGGTAAAGTGTCTTCAACTGCATTCCCCTGCTTATGCTTATATATACCCAGGATTTCCTTTCAATAAACGAAACTTGATCAGACCCTCTGTCTTGTCTCCATTCTTCGAGTCTCTTGCCCTTCCATCCCCACTCTCTCTTGCTAGACCCTGACCCACAGACCAGAGCAGCAGAATGAGCCAGAACATAGTGGCCCCCGAAAGTGGGGCAGAATGGGTCATTACATATCAGAGCTTTGAGATATGTTCAGGAATATCAAAGTTGTTATCTTAATATACAGTAATGACATTCAGATACTTGCCATTTTATTTAACCCATTTAACCCATACAGTATCATTAGACTTACTGTTTTTCCAGATTGACGAAGACTTCTCTTCCGGTTTTCTTTAGAAGTTTGTCCTTGTTGATTTCCATTTGCCTTCACAAAGATAAAAAAAATTACTATTTCATTATTTTTCAAAGAACAGGCAACAGTTGATTTTTTAGCCTCATACTACTATATGAAGTTAAAAGTTATACTGACACATAATTCAGATGCTATATAATTTACCTATTTTAAATATACAGTTTAGTAATTTTAAATGTATTCAGAGTTTTATAACTTACCACTATACTCAGAATACTTTCATCACTCTGGAAGCCCTATAGAAGGCCCATCTTCTTCAGCTCTCGCTCTCCTATCCCCCAATCTCGTGCCATTCCCAATATTTTCTGTTTCAATCACTTTCCAAAATCTGACATTGTTTCTTTGTATTTTAAGAAGAGTCTGTCTTCAGGATAGTCCTGGCTGTCCTAAAACTCATGGAGATCTGCCTGACACTGCCTCCTTATTACTGGGACTAAAGGCATATATGCCATCACATCCAGCCTCAAATTCTGACTTTCATATGAACAGAATCATGGTATGTATTGTATGTATATTGATGTTTTATTCATTTTATGGCTGAATAATTCTACTGTATGGCTATAATTTCTTTTGTCCAATTATCTGTTGGTAGACATTTTTTTACTTTTTTCCCCTTTCCCTTCTCCTTCTCGCTCTGGCCCCACGTGCTCCAGCCCAAAGGCTTTTATTTTTACTTATTATATGTAAGTACACTGTAGCTGTCTTCAGACACCTCATAAGCAGGCGTCAGATCTCATTACAGATGGTTGTGAACCACCATGTGGTTGCTGGGATTTGAACTCAGGACCCCCAGAAGAGCAGTCAGTGCTCTTAACTGCTGAGCCATCTCACCAGCCCCATATTTTTATTTCTTGATGATAGTGATTAATACCATATACATAGTTATTAAATATAATGTAGAAAATTATTGTCACGTTACTATTCTCTAAAAAGGACTTTTTTTTGTTTTACATTATTTAACATTAAGTTTTTCAAAAAGATTTTTGAGACAGTGTTTTACTATGTAGACACAAACTTGACACGTAGTCCAGGCTGGCTAACCATTTATAATGTTTTTGCTTATGCTTCCTGAGTGCTGAGATTATAGGTGTCTAGTACCATCCTGATAAAACTTTCTTATGCTTGAAATTGCCTTTTCAGCTGGAGGTATGGCTCAGTGTCTTATATGTGTAAGGTCCTGGATTCCCAATAGGGAATAGCTGAAATTTTTTTAAAATTTAGTTTTAAATTTTTATTCATGTGTATATGTGTATGCCATGCGTGTATAGGTATTAGACAGTTATGAGCCACCCATGGATGTTGGGAACTGAACTAATGGTCTTCTGGAAGAATGGCAAACAATTCTTAACCACTGAGCCATCTCTCCAGGGCCTCAAATATCCTCAATATTATTGAGTATTTATATTTCTTGCCCTTCTAAAGCCATAATTATGTTTCAATTTGTAACATCAGAAATAATTTTCCTAAGAGCTGATTTTAAAAGTTTCCAGCCAGGCAGTGGTGGCACATGCCTTTAATCCCAGTACTTGGGAGGCAGAGGCAAGCAGATTTCTGAGTTCAAGGCCAGCCTGGTCTACAGAGTGAGTTCCAGGACAGTCTCTCTTTTTTTTTCCTTTGGTTTTTCGAGACAGGGTTTCTCTGTGTAGCCCAGGCTGTCCTGGACCTCACTCTGTAGACCAGGCTGGCCTCGAACTCAGAAATCCGCCTGCCTCTGCCTCCCAAGTACTGGGATTAAAGGCGTGTGCCACCACCGCCCTGCTCAGGACAGTCTCTTAAAAAACAAAACAAAACAAAAACCCAAAACGACAAAAACAACAACAAAAAGTTTCCATATTGGGCCAGCAAAGATAACTCATTGGTTAAATATTCTTGCCAAGCATGACATCTAGAGTTTGATCTCTAGCACTCACAGGATGGAGAGGATTGAATACCATAATTCCTCCCCTAACTTCTACATGCATGCCATGGCACATGTGTATCCACACACATACAAATCAAATATGAACTTCTATTTAGTAAAACTAGTTAAGGAAACAAAAACTGCTTTGTTTGGTTTTTTTTTTTTTTTTTTTGCTTATTTATTTTATGCAAGATATCTACAAAAGATCAATTTGTAATGCCAAGATAATCAATTTCCAAAATAGAACATGGGATTTTCTGGTATTCTAGAAAATATCCTTAGGAGTCTAGATAATATTTCTTAGAACTTTATTCAGATCCTTCATTCTAGTGTATCTTGACTAAAATTTCCATTCTTTCCTTTGCACCTCCATGTAATCTATTAAGACTTCTATAATGACCTTATATTACTGTTTCCATCTAGTTACCACATGTTTAGTTAGGACCCAGAACAATGTGATTGATAGATCTATGCATCTATGTATCTAACTATGTAAATGTGTGTGTTCTATCTGTCTGTCTGTTTCCCCAGTGAGTACCTGACACACAATAGCTATTTAAGAAATTCTTGAAAATATTGGGTTGGAGAGATGGATCAACTGTTAAGGGCTTTGGCTGCTCCTCCAGAGGATCCAGGTTTAATTTTCAGCACCTACATGGCAGCTCACAACTGACTGTAACTCCATTCCAGAGGACCTAACATCTTCACCTAGACATATATTAAGGCAAAATGCCAATGCACATAAATCATTAAAAAGAAATACTGGAAAATAAAGAAGCATCGTGGTGAACGAATTTAAACTCTAGCACTTAGCACTCAGGACGCAGAGGTAGGCAGATCTCTGTGAGATCCAGCCTGGCATACATAGTTAGTTCCAGAACAGCCAGGGCTAATATAAAAGGGGTAGGGGGGAGGGCAGGAGAGGAGAGGGAGAGAGACCCTGTCTCAAAACCAACTCACAACAAACAAAAAAAGAAATACATATATGAAGGGGTAGTTATAAAATTATTTACCATTTTACTTGAAAGATTTTTCCACTTCTTGTTTTGCTTTCAGACACATCAAGTTCAGATGTTTTACTGACTAACTGTTCAACCTAAAAAGACATTTCAGAAAACTTTATTACATAGCATAATAAAACTCATAATAAGTGGGGTACAAAATATTAACCACATAACTTTTAGTTTGTTCTGGACATAGTGGCTCACACTTTTAATCTTAGCACTCAAGCGGCAGTTAAGAAGGACTGCCTTAAATTGGGGGTCAGTCTCATTTGGTTAGTTCAAGGCTAGCTAAGGTTACATAATAGGACCCTCTTTTGACCCCTCAAACAAACAGAAAATATGTAAGATTTTATTTAGCTCTGAAGTTCTTAGAGTCTATGAACATTGCCTTTTTTTTTTTAATATTTATTTATTGGGGAGAGAAGCAATGTACACCATTGTGCATATGTTAGAGATTAGAGGACATCTTGAAGGAATTAGTGTTTTCCTTCCTTCACGTGAGTCCTAGGAATCAGATTGAGGTCATCCGGTCTGGTAGCAAGACCTTAGACCTGCTGAGCTATCCCACTAGCCTTCTACAAGAATCTTAAGATTTATTATTAAATAAGCTCACAGTGGTATACTAAAGAACTTTTAAATGTATAGTAATTTTAATCTATAATAATTTATTTAAATACCTACTTTTATTCAATAACACCTAACAAAATCTAAGCAATAATAAAATAAGTATATAAGCAATCATATTTAAATAAAAGAGCAGGAGCTAGACAAATGCTTATTGGTAAAGAGCACTGGTTACTCTTACAGAGGACCAAAGTTCCTTGTACTTACATTGGTGGCTCACAACTAGCTGTAACTCCAGTCCCATGGGATCTGATGTTCTCTTCTAGCTTCTATGAGCAACACACACACATACACACACACACACTGAGTACACAGGCACGCACAAATTACTCAAACACAAAAAATAAACAAATCTAAAAATAATTTAAGGTCTGATGTGATGGTTTACATCTGTAATTCCAGCACTTAAGAAGAGATAGAAACATGGCTACAAGTTTGAGACCAGCTTCCACTATATAATGAATTTTAGGCTAAATAGGGGTACATTGTAAGAACCTGTCTCAAACAAGCAAAGTAAAACAAACAAAATGAAATCAAAGGCCAGATGGAATGACCAAGTTTATACCTGACAATGAGAAATTGAAGGACTTTGGCTCATTTTGAATTGCATAATTTCTTCTTCCTTACAATCTAAATTTGGGTCTATAAAAAAAAATAAGATAAGAAAGTTAAATGGTATGAACTTGAATTAGTAGCTAATAAACATTTTTGTTAGCTTCTTACCTTTGATTTCAGAAGCTCCAGAGTCTTCATTCTGTTCGCTCATTTTAGTTTTAATGTCAAAACTATTCTATATAAATATGAAAAATTGAACATACTTTAACAATAAATGAAAACAAGTAGTAATATTAATGAACACATTTGTTTTATGTAAATGGTAAATACAACTATCTTAAGCTTGCTAGAAATACAAATGGTGCTAGAATTATTACCACAAGGCTTTGTTGTTGTTGTTGTGACAAAGAGTTTCTCTGTGTAACAGTTTTGGCTATTCTGAAACTTGCTTTGTAGACTAGGCTGGTCTCGCATCTTCCTACTTCTGCTCCTAGTGCTGGGATTAAAGGCATGTGCAACCATGCCCAGCCTACAAGGCAATTTATTTGTGCAAACAAAATATAAACTCTTTACTTTTTAGGGTTGTTTTAAGGATAACAAAAAAGCATATTTTTCAAAATTATGTGCTTATTCTAAATCCTTAGATCTTATTGTTTGAGAGCATTGAATTAAGAAGGTTTACACAGCTACACATATAACTAAATATGTCAACTCTTCAGAAAGTCACTGGAGGATGAACTTATGGTATAGTAGAAATAACTGGTTTAAGGTCTAAATTATTGCTTCCTTTGTGGCACTGTAAGAGAAACTCAAATATTTGTATATGCATCTATATAAATGCATGTATGCACATATGTAGGAATTAGGGTGTAGAGGCCAGAGTTTGACGTAGGTTGTTATCTTGTATCATTCTTTGTTTATGAGACAAGGCCTCACTGTTTCCCTGGCTGGTCTAGAACTTACTATATAGTCCAGGCTGGCCTTGATCTCATAGTTATCAGACTGCCCCTGCCTCCTGCGTGTTGGGTGGTGTACACCACCCCAGACTTACTTATGTATTTTTGAGACAGAGTCTATCATTGATTGAACCTGAAGCTGAATGTTTTGGTCAGCAAGTTTCTGGAGTCCTCCTATTTCTAGCCCTGACTCTCCATAACCATATGCAGTTTTTACATGGGTTCTGAGAAACTGATCACACACATCTTCATGCTTGTGCAACAAAAACCTTACCCATAGAACCATTTCTTTCAGCCTGAGACTGAAATATTTTAAAGAATGCTACAAAAACCCTAGCTGGCATGGTGGTTCATACCTACTATCCCAACACTCAGGAGGTGAAGGCAGGAGAACTAGGAGTTCAATAGTAGCCTCAGCTACAAAGCAAAGTTAACAGCTGGACTAAATCTTTAAAAAAAACAACAAGAGCCTGGCACGCCTTTAATCCCAGCACTTGGGAGGCAGAGGCAGGCGGATTTCTGAGTTCGAGGCCAGCCTGGTCTACAGAGTGAGTTCCAGGACAGTCAGGGCTACACAGAGAAACCCTGTCTCGAAAAACCAAAAAAACCACCACCACAACCAACAAAACAACAAAACAACAAAAAAAACCAAGAGCCTGTGAGATGACGCAGCAGGTAGAATGCTCAAGGCACAGGTCTAGCAATCAAAGTTTGATCCATGGTACAACCAGCCATTTGTTCCAGTCTCAAAATAAAGTTCTTCCAACTTAATGATTTTACTACAGTATTTTTAGAAACATTAAAATCTATCAAAGTCCTCAAAATCAATGTTTGCTACTACTGTACCTTATAACGCTTCAAATTATGTTCACACTTACATGATTTTCATCTTCTACATCATCTTTGTCCATCAGAATTTTTTGAAATGGTATTTTTGATTGTTTTGGTGTTAGTATGGTTGAATCAATATTTTCCATTCGTTCCTTCTCAGTGGTCACTTTTAATCTGAGGTGTGAAAAGGTGTTGGGACTTCTCCCACATTTAAGTATGTAGGGTCCCCATCAAATATTACTCCTTCACAATCACCATCCTTAAAACCTGGTGGTTGGTAACCTGGGGGTGTAACTGCAAAAAAGGAAGTATAAACTGTACTATTTATAAAACTGAAGAAGCTGAACTACTCATAAAAACACAACAAGACTGAATTCAGATGGAAGAACCTAAGCTGAAATACAGAGCTGCTCCTCCTGTTACAGGCCTCATTCCTTATTTGAAAATATAATGTATATAATAGGAATTTTTCATGTTTAAGGAAATACATATCCTAAATATCCTTTAAAAATGCAGGAAGGTCATGCTAGCTCTTCTTTTTTTAGTACTCTGTAAGGGGCTGGCAGTAACAAGAGCTCTGCTGTGGCCCCACTGTAATTTTAACAGTTCATATTATATATTTTTAAATATGGTTGCAACATAATTTACTTACAAATCTTCAAGGAAGATACTTGTTTATATTTTGTTCCTATTTTAGCTACAGCTATAATGAAAATTCTTATAAATATATAATCAAATATTTGTGTAAGCTATTCTGAGAATATTTTCTAGTTATATAATTTATAAATTAAAGTATTAAATTTTGAGGTGAGAGATACAGCTTCATAGAATACTTGCCCAGTCTACCCAACCTAAAAGAGGGGACTTCCGCCCCTAGACCAAGCAGAGAGGGACCACCCAGAACCCCCTCTGACTGGTGATCTGAATTCTTGCTTAGGCTGCGAGACTAAGCACTGCAAGGGAATATAAATAAAAGTTAAAAATATCCCTCTGGGTTCCCTGAGGGACAAGCCTGACTGCATAGGGGTTGATGTCAAAAGTATCCCCTCTCCAGGAAAAAGACATCGGGATGGGTATGGCCCTCATGCCTCACTGGACAACGACAGGAGGACCAGAGCCATTACAAAGTCCCCTTCAATTACTGGAGGTCAGGCCTGTATCCCGCCTTCAAAAGATTAGAATCGCCAAGGCCCTTCTATACTTAGGGAAGGGAGGAGATGTCAGGGGCAGCCCTGCTTATACACTGAAGGCCTAAAATCAGCCACAATAGGCCTAAAATCAGCAATAGCCCTGACATACATACATGCTAACACCAAGTCTTGGGTCTCTGTGGAAAAACACTGAAACAGATGGCTATAAGCTATGGTAAACAGGCAGCATTTGTGGAAATTTACCAGCCTGAGTAGTCATAGATCCTGTACATAGGTAGCCTCGGCGGACAGTACCAACTTAGATAAGGACAAGTGAATCATAGGCAGAGTCGTAGTGACCTGTCCCCTCAACCTTCATCCAGATGATACCCTGTTCTGAAAGGTATCTGTACTCTCCCTGATTACCTATGCTCCGGTGTCATTCCCTTCCCCACATCCTACCTTTTGTGTTTATAACCCCTGTGTGAATAAGAAAATTATGTGATAAAAATAAATAAATAAGCCGGGGGTGGTGGCGCATGCCTTTAATCCAGCACTTGGGAGGCAGAGACAGGTGGATTTCTGAGTTCGAGGCCAGCCTGGTCTACAGAGTGAGTTCCAGGACAGCCCGAACTACACAGAGAAACCCTGTCTCGAAAAACCAAAAAAATAAATAAATAAATAAATAAAAACAAAAAAAAAAACAAAAACAAAACAACAAAAAGAATGCTTGCCCAACACACACTAGGCTTTAAGTTTAAGCCTCAAAAAAACAAACAAAAAACCAAACCAAAACAAAACAAAACAAAAAAAACCTTGTAGCCGGGCGGTGGTGGCGCACGCCTTTAATCCCAGCACTTGGGAGGCAGAGGCAGGTGGATTTCTGAGTTCCAGACCAGCCTGGTCTACAGAGTGAGTTCCAGGACAGCCAGGGCTACACAGAGAAACCCTGTCTCAAAAAAACAACAAAAAAGTTTAAGCCTTAGCACCACAGAACCAAAATCTTTGTTGTTTTTTTAACCAGTTATGAGGTGTTTATTCATTATATATACCTGAAGGAAACACTGGACACTTATATTTTCTTTTTTCCATAACAAAATATGAAGTTTATGTAAAATAGTTTTAACATTAAAACACAACTGGATTAGAAATGCATTTTAAATACTTAAATGCAAATACTTGTTTTCCAATGTTTTATTCATTTTGTGTCTGTCTGTCTGTTTTTGTCCACATGAATACAGGTGCTTGGGAAGGCCAGAAGAGGATATTGGATCACCCTGGACATGGAGTTACAGGCGTGTCTGTTCATCCAACACAATTGGTGCTGAGAACCAAACTCTAGTCCTCTACATGAACATCAAGTGCTCTTAACATGAGTCAGCTCACCAGACCCCAATGTTTCTTTTTCAAATACACATATTAAATGCAAGTTTTCTAATTTCAAAGATTCTGTAACAATTTAGAGGTGCCAAAACATTAAAAATAGAAACAAAATTTTGAAATAAAATTAAAACAAGACATACTCAACAAAATAGTACCTTCATCATAGTAAAAAAGTTTCATGGTCAGACAAACATCATTAGGTAATGGTCCTAGGTTTTGCATTAGGACATAAATCTTCCGAATGAGGAGAATACTTGCTTTTTTGGTGTGTCAGCAGATGTTGTACTAGATTTATTGTTTTGATTTTTGCTAGAAAATAAGAAATCAGTTTCTTTCATAAGATTTGTAACTTCTAACATTATTTCACATTTTAACAATTTGAGATTATTCTTTCAAAAATAGTTACCAGTTTGAAAATTATCAGAAAATATTTTAATGTCATATCATAAAAATTCAGTATCATTATTAACATCATTACTATAAGCTAAATGCTTTATATAAGTAAAATAAGTATTCATTTTATACACTGTTTAAAGGAAATAAATGATGGATTTTAAATATATTTCTAACCACTCAAATACTTTTTTTGTAAATAGTATATAATTATAGCACATAATCTTGTCTTGTGGCATTCTAAGTCTTGCTCCATTTTGAGATCATGTCTGGGGTTTCAAACCCTGAATGAAGAACATTCCTCCACTAGCTTCAATTGAGTGTAAAACATTGAAGTAAATCATTGGGAGAGGTGATAAAGGAAGGGAGTACCAAGCTAGGCTGCCAGATCAGCCAAATTAACACTGGGGATGAATAATGTTTGACAGATGTCACAGACACATCAACGTCATATTCCACTACTCCATTTTGTGAAGTCAAATTGCTAACTGGGAGTTTGAGAAATTTCAGAAATAACCTTGAAGTCTAGCTAAATAGCATTAATAATAAGTGGTAATTGGTAATATAAAAGGAAAAGTATAGAACAATACCTTATAAAGTCCATGATTGGTCCATTTTTGGTGTACTTGAATTTAAACTGGTAACATTCTGAAATTGTCTTAAATAGAAAACAATGCAGTTATGTAACTGATGCATAGTTCTGACTGCCAAACATACATATTGCTTTCAAACATTCAGTGAGTAGTTTTCTCCAATATTTAATTTCCTATTGGTCCATTGGAATTTCAAGTGCTCATAGTTAATGCTGATGGTCTGGGATTTGGTACTTCAGTTGCGGAGAGAGAGTCCCTGATTCACTGAAATGACTGTAATAGATACTAAATGGGACAAGTACGTCAGGCAAGTGGGGAGGAACCACACCTCAGAAGAGTGGGTAAGGAAGGGCTGTGGTTTGAATTGCCTGAAAAGTTTATGTATTGGAAACTTAAATCCCTAGTGCAACAGTTTTAGGAATGGTTTTTTCCTTTCCTGGTAGTGAAGAATTATGACTGTTTTCACTGAAGTCACAATTTTTTTTTAAGTCACAATTCTTGATGACACTGATTTTGTACAGTATCTAGGATGCTTGTTTTAGCAGAAAAGCAGTTGAAGCCAATTTGATCAACTAGTATTAAACAAAAGAAACAAGACTGTATTGGGTAGATGCCCATCAAATCTATAGCATTTTTATTATTAACCTAAATGAGGTTACAATCAAATACAAAAATTGATAAATTGAATTGACACATTTGGATTACAACTGACTATCTAAAGGAAAGGAATTGTGATCTTAAAGAAGTAATTACATTAAGAAGTGACTCTCAACCTTCCTAATGCTGCTACACTTAATACAGTTTCCTCCAGAAACCATAAAATTATTTTAATTGCTACTTTATAACTGTAATTTTCCTGTTAGGAATTTTAATATAAGTATCTGTTTTTTCCAACAGATATTTATATTAAAATTGGAACAAATTTCCAAAAATTTGAATTTTCCAAAATATCTGTTTGACCCCAGTCAAAGGGTAGTTTGACACCCCTACTCCCCACCCTCTGCCAAAGGGGGTCAAGATTCACAGGTTGAGAATCACTGGGTTAAGGTGATCTTGCCCTCATGAGTTAATTCAGTTATCACAGAAGTGGGTCAAATATGGTGTGACTGTGTTCCTTATAAAAAAATATTTTTGTGTATGTCTTTCTTCCACTGAATGTGTGTGTGTGTGTGTGTGTGTGTGTGTGTGCATGCACGCAGTGAAAGAGAGAGGAAGGAGGGGGAGGGAAAGGGAAAGGGGAGGGAGAGGGGAAGGGAGGGAGGGAGAGGGTGATGGAAGGCCATTACTAAATTTTGTTTACCCCTAGATGTTCCCAACCTTTGCAGTTAGAAGAAATACATCTGTAACCTTAGATCCTAGCCTCCAGAATCATAAAATAAAATAAACCTTTATTTGTATAAATTACCAGGTGTCTGTAATAGAAAAGAAAGATAATTACTAAGAATAAGATTTTTTGTTATTTATTTTCATCATTATTATTTTGTCATGAGTCTAGGTTTGCTTAAAACTCACTGTGTAGCCAAGTATTGACCTCAAACTCTAGTTCCTCTTGGCTCCACTTCCAAAGAGCAATGATAACAGTCAAGCACCACCATATCCAGCAAGAGCAGATAAAAAAAAAACTTTAAAGACAGGGTCTCACTATGTAGCCCTGACTAGCCTGGAAGTGGATTAGTAGACCAGGCTAGCTTTGAACTCACAGAACTATGACTCCCTCTGCCTCCTGAGTGCTGGGATCAAAAGTATGAGGACTGTGCTGCCAAATACAGGAGATTTTAAATTCTGGCTATACTATAACCACATGCAAGCCATTTAAGCTTTCTATTTCCATAGCTGAGAAAGGATTTGAAGATAGTACCTGTCTTATTAACTACAAATTATTATCAAATAGGTAACTCATAGAGCCTTTAACAAAGTTGTTAGCACACAATAAATATTTAATAAGTACAATTAGTGCACAGTAAGGCTGCTTACTTACTAATGAAGAAAATGCATAACTATAAAAATACAGTTACCAAGCTGGGCATCATAGCACATGCCTTTAAACCCAGCACTTGGGAGGCAGAGGCAGGCAGATCTCTATGAGTTTGAGGCCAGCCTAGTGTACATAGTAAGTTCTGTGGTAAGCAGGGCTATATAGAGACCCTATCTCAAGGGGTGGGGGAATACCAAGAACAACCCAGTAATAAATATTTTCTGAATAATTAACTTAATCATAGCCTTTCCCACAAAAGATCTGCTTTGTCATTATGGATATATATTAAGCATTACTTGTTGACAAGAGTTTCAAAGAAAAAACACATAGCCCTTCTCAACCTTGGAATATTTAGCTTATAAAATCCACTGAGTTGAGTTAGGGCCACTTGCATGCACATGGGTATTATGTTAATGAATCATGGGCAACTTACCAATGGTTATTCCACTGAAGAAAAAGGACTCTCCTTTCCTCAGCAACCATTAACTGTCAATAGTGCCTCAGCTAAGGGTGGGGGGGTAGTTTGCTTTCTTTGCATGTCAGTACACACTCAGGAATAGTAGATAACCTTTCTTTTTAAAATGTTTCATTCATTTTTATTTATAACAGAGTTTTAGATATTACAGGCTGGCTTCAATCTCTTTATATAGTGGGTAACCTTGAACTTCTGATCCTCTTGACAGCTAATTCCCAAATTCTGGGATTTCAGGTGTATGCCACTATTGTAGCAGAACCTTCCCCTAATGAATAAAGATTTTAGGGGACCAATCACTGGGTGAGTAGTAGGTGGGACTTCTGGGTCAGACAGAAGAAGAGGGGAGGTAGGAGAAAGACACTTACTTTTGTATGGGTGACACCATGGAGGCCATAGTGTAGGTAGGGGAGGCCCCTTTCCCCCACCTCAGATGGCAGATCCATTGGGATCCACTACCAGAGGATTTAACTTAGAATGGCTTACAAATTAAGATGCTAGTTGTTGCGCCCAACGATTGTGTTACCTGCTGATCCTAAACTAAATTTGTGTGGTGTTTTCCTTCACCAGTGACAACTCAATTGGGTTCCAGAGTTCAGAAAGGTACTGCGACAAAGTGTGGGTTTGCAAGAAGTACACCCCAAAAGCTATGGAAATTTGGAAGTGTGGGGCCGGTGTGGCAGTCATAGGAACTTAGCAAGTTGGGTAGAGAGATTTCGGAGCTCTGGGTCAGAGAGTCTGCCAAGCCAAGAGAACAGGCTGGTCTGTCTGCCGGTGCCTTGCTGGCAAAGTGTAGATTGTTTTTTAAATATTTCACACTACACACTATATCTAGTTTACTAAGGGTTTTGTACAGGTTAGACAAGCTTTCTACCAACTGAGCCATATCCTAAGCCCTGATCAGTTCGAATATGCTTCCAGGACTAAGTCAAACATTACATTTTAATGGTCAAAATCCCCACATGGTGAGCTGGTTTTCCTAGTTTTAAATTCTGGTTTTGTCTCATCTGCCATACAACCGTAAGTAAAAATCCTTGAATCCAGAGAAATGGCTTAGCTGGTAAAAGAGTTTGGTATACAAGCATGAGTGACAGAATCCAAATTTCAAGAACCCATATAAAGACTGCTGAATGTGGTTGCAAGCATTGGTAATCCTAACGCTGTAAGGGAACAGGAGAGGAGGACTACTGGGGCTTTCTGGCTAACAGCCTAGCTTCCAGTACACTGAAAGAATCTATCTCAAAAGAAGGAGAGTGATAAAGCAGGACACCCAATTTGTATACAAACCTTTGTGTAATCACTGCAGATAAAAAACAAAAAACAAAACAAAACAAAAAACCCCACATTCCTAATCTGTAAAGGGTAATAATTCTAATTAGGTTATGATGAATAAATGAAGGGTAATGCCAATAAAGCCTGAAGAATAAAGCCTGTTACAGAATAAGTACACAAGTTCTTCCAAAGGCTAGGGAATGTGGTTTGTGGTAGAGAGCTCGCCTATCATGTTCTAGACCCCAGGTTCAACCCCTAGTAAAACAATAAAAACACAGAAACCCCCAAAATTCAGAGTGGTAGACCACACCTGTATCTCCAGGAGGTGGAAGCAAGAGTAGCTCTGTGAGTTTAAGGGCAGCCTGGGCTTCATACTGGGTTTCAGGGGTAAGTCTATGCTAAGAAAGAAGTCTCTGTCTTTGATAAAGATGGAGAAGGTGGAAGCAGGTGTTGGTGGCACTCCAGAGGCAGAGGACAAGGCCTAGGCAGACAGATCTCTGTGAGTTTAAGCCCAGCCTGTTTTACGTTTTATTGGTCAAGCAGGGCTACATGGGAATTCTGTCCTCTGTAGACAGGTAAAACAGAAATCCATGTTGTAGTTATTTAGGCTACACGCGGTAGAGGTTTGGCTAGAATTCTAGGACAACTAGGCTAATGGGAAATCCATCTTTTAAATAAAGAGAAGGCGAGTTGTTTGGTGGTAAGGTTATAGGAAATTTGAGGTACATCTCAGACACAGGTAAGTTTTGAGGCTATCTCAGCTTACAAGGTTGACTTGCTCATACATAAGAGAATTGTATGGATACAGATATCAGGCAACATAGGTTATTTCTGATAGTTATTAGACTTGCGGCTAAAATCAGTCACAAAGATCTCTCATAGTGAGTATATTTATCTTTTAAAATATAACAACTCTACGGCGTTGCACCCTTTATCCAGCATGGAGCAGAGAGCGGATTTCTGATTCGAGGCCACTGGTCTACAGAGTGATTCCAGGACAGCGGGTACACAGAGAAACTGTTCAAACCAAAATTACAACTCTAAAACTTCACTCAGAAGTTTAAAGGTTCATGTGAAAAATATAAAAAAAAAATCCCACAATTGACAGCATAAGTAGACATCTATTCACAAAGAGTGTTAGACCAGATATGTAGAAATAAAATAGAACGGTATTAACCATTTCTAACATTTCTAACTCATGCACACTTACCTGAGGATCTTCTGGATTGGTGTATACCTATGTAAAAATGAATTACAATTAAGTAAATTCCTTACTTTGGACAAAATTGTACATTAAAGTATTAAGTTGATTCAGTGAAACAAAACAAAAAATCAAAATGATCTTTCCAATATTTACTTCTTTTTTCCCACAGGATACATCAGCTGATTGAATAAAGGGACATAAATCATCTGATAGTTTCAATGTCATTTAATAAAGGGGAAATTTGACAGTGTTAAAAAAAAAATACAAGGGCTGGAGAGATGGCTCAGTAGTTAAGAGCATTGACTACTCTTCCAGAGGTTCCGAGTTCAATTCCCAGCAACCACATAGTGGCTCACAACCATCTGCATTGGGGTCTGATGCCCTCTTCTGGTGTGTCTAAAGAGAGGAATGGTGAATAAATAAATCTTGAAAAAAAAAGAATTTTAAAAAAGAAAAAAAAAAATACAAGTACTTACAGCTAGAATGATCATCCTTAGCTGAAATACAACAGAGAACAAAAATCTTAATTGTATTCTATAAAATGCATTTTCATGATGGATCACAATTCTTTGTACTAGTTCAGAGGCTTGGGAGTATAACTTGGTAGTAGAGCATCTACTTAGCACATGCAAAACCTTGAGTTCATCCCCAGAAAAGAATTTTTATACTATCTTTTTTTTTTTTTTTTTTTTTTGGAGTGGGGTGAGGGCATGGTGCTTTTTCAGATTCTAAGTAGCCTTGGCATCCTAGAACTTGCTATGTAGTCCAGGTTGGCCTTGAACTTAAAGAGATTCACCTGCTTTTGCCTACTGTGTGCTGGAATTAAAGGCCTATACCAGTATACCCAGCACTCAATATTTACTTCTAAAAACAAGTAACCATTGTGGAAAATACACTTCATGTCTATTCTCTCCATTTCTTTTCATTTGGCTGTCTCATAGTTGAAATTCATGTCAGCATTTTATTTCACTGACTTATTCAAATACAATAATACTGCCAGTTACAAGGTGTGGTGGCACACACTTTAATCCCAGCACTTGAGAGACAGAGGCTTGAAGCCAGCCTGGTTTATATAGTGAGTTCCAGGCTGTCAGACCTATAAAGTGAGACCGTGGCTCAAAAAAGAAATAAATAGGGCTGGAGAGATGGCTCAGTGGTTAAGAGCATTGACTACTCTTCCAGAAGTCCTGAGTTCAATATCCAGCAACCAGATGCTGGCTGACAACCATCTGTAATGGGATTTGACTCCCTCTTCTGGTGTGTCTGGACAGTGTAGTCATATACATAAAATAAGTAAGTCTTTTTAAAAAACAAAAGAATAGGGGGCAGTGGTGGCGCACGCCTTTAATCCCACCCAGCACTTGGGAGGCAGAGGCAGGTGGATTTCTGAGTTCGAGGCCAGCCTGGTCTACAGAGTGAGTTTCAGGATAGCCAGGGCTACACAGAAAAACCCTGTCTCGGGAGGAAAAAACAAAACCGAAAGAATAATAAAAGTAATTCCAGTTTCCTATAGCTTTCCTAAATACTTAGTTATTTAGAACTATTAGAAAGTTTTTATTTCTTTTTGTTGCTGTTGTTTTTCAAGACAGGGTTTCTCTGTGTAGCCCCAGCTCTCCTGCAACTCATTCTGTAGACCAGTCTGATCTTAAACTCAGATACCCACCTTCCTCTACCTTCACAGTGTGGAAACCAAATAAAGTTTTGTTAATCACTGCTAGCTTACCAATGCTCCTGTGTGCCAGAATGTATATGATGTTCCATATTTACTATATTAGTGGGAAAGTTAGAGACTGGGATAAAAATTCACCTTCACAATTTTAGATCCGGATTCCTCTGTACATACAACATAAAATGATACTATATAAAAAAGAATCATTTTACTATTGTAAAATCATAATTAAAATTTCACTATTGCTGGGTAATGGTGGCACATGCCTTTTGATCCCAAAACTTAGGAGGTAGAGTCAGGTGGAGCTCTGAGTTCTAGGCCAGCCTGGTCTACAGAGTGAGTTCCAGGACAGCCCGGGCTACACAGAGAAACCCCGTGTTTCTTGAAAAAACAAAGAAATGAACAACCAATCGCACAAAACTTCAGTATTTTCACATACTGACATGATTTGAAATCCAGCCTAGGCTCTATAATGAATTCAGGCTAGCTATGGCACAGAGACCCTGATTCAAAACCTGAAACAAAAAGAAGTTTAACCATTTTAGAATTTGTGTCAATTTAACTTGAACTACATGGGAAAGGTTATTTTGCTGTGCTGAGAACTGAATTAAGGGCCTTGTATATATGTTAGATAAATAGTCTGCCACTGATCTACAGCCTCAGCCCAAGGAAACTTATTTTTAGATTCTAATTAAATAATTTTTAGGTTAGGTATGGTGCTGGACACCCTTAATCCTAGCACTCTGGAGGCAGAAGTAGGCAGATCTGTCTAAGTTCAAGGCCATCCAGGGAAACACTGTAAGACTCTGTTTCATTTGATAATAATTACTACTTATTGCTAGCCATGATGGTACATGCCTATAAGCCTAGGACTTGGGAAGTAGAGACAAGAGGATCAGAAATTCACAGCTGTTTTCAACTATGAAGTTAACGCATGGCAGTCTGGGATATAATAAATGGTCTTAAAAAAAAAAACATAAAATCAGAACAAACTACTAAAATACTAGTTTAAGCATGGTTTAAGAATACATGTAAAACTAACACATGTTTTAAAACATTTAAATTCAGTTGTATATTAATATGTGTTATTAATGCTAATGATTGAGTGCTAATTTGTTAAACCTAGCTTGGCAGAATTGTTTAGTATTAATTGCATTAGCTTAATGAATTGAAGATTGGACTTTAAAATATTCAAATGCGCCGGCGGTGGTGGCGCACGCCTTTAATCCCAGCACTTGGAGGCAGAGGCAGGCGGATTTCTGAGTTCGAGGCCAGCCTGGTCTACAGAGTGAGTTCCAGGACAGCCCGGCTACACAGAGAAACCTTGTCTCGAAAAACCAAAAAAAAAAAAAAAATATTCAAATGCAGCCAGACATGGTAACCCATGCCTTTAATACTAGTAGTGAGGAGGCAGAGATAGGCTGGTCTATTGAATTCAAGGCTAGTCATTCGCTACATAGCAAACTCCAGGCCAACCAGAACTACGTAGTGAGATCCTGTCTCAAAAATAAACAAAATATTCAAATGTGGGGCTGGTTAAGAGCAGTTAAGAGTACCTGCTGTTCTTGCAGAGCAAAGTTTGGTTCCCAGTACACATATTGGGTGGTTACAGCCACCTGTACCTCTAGTTCCATGAGATCCAGTACCTTTTTTTTTTTTTTTTTTTTTTTTTTTTTTTTTTTTTTAGTTTTTAGTTTTTCAAGACAGGGTTTCTCTGTGTAGCCCGGGCTGTCCTGGAACTCACTCAGTAGACCAGGCTGGCCTCGAGCCTGCCTCTGCCTCCCAAGTGCTGGGATTAAAGGCATGCGCCACCACCGCCCGGCCCAGTACCTTTTTCTGACCTTTATAGACACCATAAGACATGTGCACACACATGTATACATTCATATAAATAAATAAAAATAAATCTTTAGAATATCCACATGTTCTCATTTTTTTAGTAATTGAGACTAGTCTATATGAAGTTAGTTTAAATTACTGTCTTACTACATGATAACTCATGTTTTATCTATAGGAAAGGGAAGAAGAGATGTGAAAGACTTACATATTTCTTCTGTAAAGCATCATAGCATCCTAGCATCCTAAAAAAAGCCAGACATATTCTTTTATATTTAATACATTTTCAGAAAATAGTTCTTTTCATAAATTTCTATTTACCTTTAGAAAATAAAACTAATAATTAAAGCATTTAATAAATTAAAGCATTTAAATTTCTTATTAACTACCTTAAAACTAAACAAAATAAAACAAAGAAACAGGCTGGAGAGATGATGCAGTGGTTAGCAGTGCTTACTGCTCTCGTAGAGGCCTTGGATTTTTGTCCCAGCACCCACAAGACAGCTCACAACTGCCTGTAACTACAGTTGTGGGGTCTTATACTTTACTCTTCTTGGGCATCTGCACACACATGGCATACTTATATGCACTAAGGCACAAACACTTAAACAATTTTATAAAATTTTAAAAAAGAAAAACCATCCAGGAAGTGGTGGTGCAAGGCTTTAATCCCTGCACTCAGGAGGCAGAGGCAGGCAGATCTCTGTGAGTTCAAGGCCAACCTGGTCTACAGAGTAAGTTTCAGGACTGCCAGGGCTACACAGTGAAACATTGTCTCAAAAAAAAAAAATATATATATATATATATATATAATATAAAACAATATTATATAAAATATATTAAATAATATATTAATATAAAATATAATATATAATAATATATATAATATATATATATAAAAATAAACAATACTGAAGTAGAAATATAGAGATGGGAGGACAGAAGGGAAAACTAATAAAATACCTGACAGCTATTTGTAAGTTATAATAAAAATGAATCCTATTTACATGGAGCACGAAATTAAAAAATTAATACATAAATCCAAAGACCTAAAAACATGGTGCCCAGAGCTAAAAGTTAATCACTTAAAATCTGGTTATATACTGGAAAGTATTCAACATATAAAAAGTATGATTAGAAAAATAGTAATTTTCTGCCTTTAGGTATTCTTTTACTTACCATTTCACTAGCTGTGAAGAACCTGGACAGTTTTTATCTTCTTTCAGAATTTTGACACAGAGATCTTAATGAAAAATGAAATAACTATATAAGTACTTATAACTAGTTGATTTAATTAATTAATTAATCATATGTATTTGCTTTGTGTTCTATTGCATATGTGTGGTACATCATATGTGACTTTTGGGAGCTGGTTCTCTCCTTCTACCATGTGGGTTAAGGGAATTAACTCAGATCATCAGGTTGATTGCAAGTGCCTATAACAGCTGAGCTATCTTGTCAGCTTCAACAGTAAATTTTATTTTCTTTATCTATGAATTATAGGTATATTATTTTTGAGACAGAGACTCACTATGTAGACCAGGTTGGTCTTGAACTCATAATTCCCCTGCCTTAACTTATCTAGTATTGGGATTACACAAGTGTGCACCACCCACCTGGCTCATTAAAGGCATATTATTAGTGGCAGCTTCCAATCCTATTTACATGGAGCATGAAATTAAAAAATTAATACAGCCGGGCGGTGGTGGCACACGCCTTTAATCCCAGCACTTGGGAGGCAGAGGCAGGCAGATTTCTGAGTTCAAGGCCAGCCTGGTCTACAGAGTGAGTTCCAGGACAGCCTGGGCTACACAGAGAAACCCTGTCTCGAAAAACCAAAAAAAAAAAAAAAAAAAAAAATTAATACATAAATCCAGACCTAAAAACATGGTGCCCAGGGCTAAAAGGTTGAATCACTAAAATAATAATTGGTACTCTTTACAAATGCCATCATAATGAGTAAGAATTTAAGGTGATGAGTAGGAATTTTCCTATTTCTGTGGCTTAGTTGGTAAGGGCTTGCCTAACATTCACAAAGTCCTAGGCTGAATCCTGAGCATCAAGTAAACTGGGTGTAGTGGTACATGCCTATAATCTCAGCCCTCAGAAGAGAGGCAATGAGAACCCAGAGTTCGAGACCAGCCTCAGCTATATAATCAGTGCAAGGTCAGACTGGACTACTTAATACTTTGTCCGAAAAAAGGAGGTGGGGCAGAATAGTGCACAGCATTAAGAGTACTGTCTAATCTCCCAGAGGACCTAAGTTAGAATCCCAGCACTCAGGTGGCAGTTCACAGTAACTCTGGTTCCAGGAGATCTGATGCCCTTTCTGGTCTCTAAGAGCACTAGGCACACACAAGGTATACATACATACATGGAGGTAAAACAACAATAAAATAAATAAAATAAAATTTAAGAAAATTTGGATATAATTTATTCAATTCAATAATTTTCTGACAGTCTTAGAATCTTTGCTATGAACTCTTATTCTACTGAAATATTTTGTAACTAGATCAAAAGTTGACTCTTAGATAAGGACTCTGCAGAGGCACAGCATGTAACACATTGAAAAGGACTGAGAGGGCTGGAAAGATGGCTCAGAGGTTAAGAACCCTGACTGTTCTTCCAGAGGTCTTGAGTTCAATTCCCAGCAACCACATGGTGGCTCACAACCATCTGTAATGGGATCTGATGCTTTCTACTGTGCTGTCTGAACACAGCTACAGTGTATCATATACATAAAAAATAAATCTTTTTTTTAAAGGACTGAGAGCATCACTGTGTCTCAGATTCTTTAGTTCATAAAGAAGGAATAGCTATTTCAAAAGGCTTTGGTATGTTTGCTAGTTTGACACAATTAGAGTTATCCAAAAGAAGGGAACCTCAATTGAGAAATAGAACGTATCTTTAAAAATTTTATTCTTTTTTTAAATTTTATTACTAATAAGATTCTTGACATAAAAGGTTCAAATTACGATGTTTGACACCGTATTTAATATACTCTGAATAGCCAGTGCTCTAACTAGGCCTTTCAGGAACATGATATATAATTTACATCTTATTGAATTCACATAAACTACTATCAAAAATCACATTCTCTAAGTAAAAAACAAAGAAGGTCCTAAATATTGTAAATTACCATCCAGATATCTTGTCCCATAAGCACGTTCTGGAAATATTCCTCTCAAATAGGTGATGCAGGATACTGAAACGGCTAGGAGTCTCTTCACAAACATTAAAGACTGATACTCAGTTGATATCTTATTAGGAAATACCAATGCACTCTAAAATTCAAGGGAAATTAAACATTTTATTGACATTGAAAACAAAGCTTCCATGAGCTTATGACCTTAAGAGTCTAGTTTTGCATAAGCACAGTACTTTCCTAAATGATTCTCCAAAATTATCCCCAGAAAGTCACTGCAAATTATAAGGTGCCGGGGTGTGTTCAGGATTAACAGGCCAAGAGTAAAGCAAAATGTATTTAACATTCTTAAGAATCCTTGAGATTTCAGGGCATGGTGATGCAAGCCTTTATTCCCAGCACTTAGGAGGCAGAGGCAGTTGGATCTCTGTGAGTTTGAGGCCAGCCTGGTCTACAGAGCAAGTACCAGGACAGCCAGGGATACTTAGAGAAAGCCTGTCTCAAAAACCAAATATACAGAAAGCCAAGAGAAAGAAATGCACGTGGGGCTAGTCAGCAGTCCAGAGCATTGCCTGCTCTTGAGGACTCGGGCTTCATTCCTGGCACTCATACAGTGGCTAACAGAATTTTACTTTAGTTCCAGGGGATCTGACAGCACTGTTCCCACATAGTACACAGACATACATGCAAGCAAACCACCAGTACAAAATAAATAGGAAAAAAAGCAGCACTTTGAGCCATGGGTGGCAGCAAATGCTTGTAATCCCAACACTCAGAAGGCAGAGGCAGGTAGATCTCTGTGAGCTAGGCTAGAGTTCCAGGCCAGCCAGGGCTTCAGAGTGAGATGCTATCTAAAAGAATAATAATAAATAATAATAATAAAGAGGAAAACCACAGTCTTTTAGATAGGATTTCCTCTCCTTAGTGGCACATTTCTAAGTATTCACTCTCTTCATGAACAGCAGGTAAACACCATTATTAGGAAAAGAAGCCCCTAGAAGAAGACACAAGCACTGGGAACACACAGATGGCTGAGTGAAAGCAAGCAGGACTCAACCTTACTTGTACACTACAACTATCACATTTGGCTGGTGAGAGTTGCAAAGAAGGAGATGTCACTGAATGAACAACTGATGCTAATATACTAAATGTCCAAAAGAATTCTATGTTACTTCTTTCCTTAAAGAATGTCCTAATTAAAGCATCAAAATACTTTACTCTTTAAAACAATAAAATATTTACAACTTCAAGAAACAAGAAACTCAGCTAAATTAATACATATTAAGCCATAAGAAATCATACCATGGAAGCTGTCCTCCGCAACTGCATAGTGGCCATCTTCCAAGAAATATTTCCTTCAAACATGTAACACAAATATAAATTTTGATTTCAGATTTAATTTTTATCTCTAAAAATCTACCTTATTACATATGGTATTCTTATCTTAATAAATTTCAGAATTTTACTTAATATGCAATCTTTAAAAAGTCAATGTAGCTGGACAGTGGTGGCACATACCTTTAATCCTGACACTTGGGAGGCAGAAGCAGATGGATCTTTATGAGTTCGAAGCCAGCCTGGTCTACAGAGGGAGTTCTAGGACAGCAAGAGCTACACAGAGAAAGCCTGTCTCAAAAAATAAAACAAAAAAAGTGTCAATGCATTGCTCCAGGATGTAGTACATGCCTGTAATCCTAACATTTGGGAGGCTAAGGCAAGAGGATCAGTATTTCAAGTTTATCCTTGGCTGCTTAGCAAGTTGTAGTCCAGGCAAAACTGCCTGAGACTTTGTTTTTTTGGTTTTTTGTTTGTTTTGTTTTTTTGTGGGGGAATGCCTGATAATTAAAAAAAAATTATATCCAAAATAGTCAACTCAGATGACCCCATTAGGCTCAGTATGCACTGCTGCTCTGAAACTATAAAATGGCAAAGCCAGGAGGTCACAAACGGTTGAGCTGGTAACAGTGTGTGTCTCCAGGCAGATGATCTTAGTCGGTAGGATCAACATGGTAGGAGAAAACAGATTCCCACAAGTTGTCCTCTGACTTCTACACATGCCATGGCATGTTCATATACACTCCCCTTCCTGATATGTAATGAATACATTTTTGAGGTCAGCAGAAAATATTTCAAAAAATCTTTTTCTCTCATGTAGCCAAGAATGAACTTCAACTGATTTTCTTCCTTTCCAGGCGGGTCTCTCTATGTAGCTCTGGCTGTCCTGGAACTCTCTCTGTAGATCAGGCTGGCCTCAAATTCAGAGACCCACCTGCCTCTGTCCCTGCCTTGCTTGTACTGGGACTAAAGGAGTGAGCCACCACACCGGGCTTGACCTTGAACTCCTGATCCCCCTGCCTCTACCTCCCCAGTGTCACTACACACCATTTATTCTCTAATTTTACTTTTATTTATATTTGAGAGAAGGTCCTCACTATGTAGCTCTGGCTAGCCTGTGACTTATGTTGTGTAGAGCACAGTGGCCTAAAATCCGCCCACCCTTTAATTCTTTTAATTACTGAGTCTGAATTCCCAACTATCTCGGTAAACCGATTTAAATTTTCTTGCACCCTGGTCCCCGTTTCGTCTGTTAACACGAATTCAAGTAGAAGTCCGCACAAAATAAGAGAACAAACACGGCTGGAAACCGTCAGCCCCATGGCGTCGGCCGGCTGCCCGCGTCGCCCCCTCAGGACCCTCGGGGACACAAGCACACAAAATCTCTCAAATGTTTGCCGTTCAGACCGTAAGGAACCCGAGAGGGCGAAGGGCCCCAGAAAAGAGACTAAGGAGTAAAACAAACTAAGAGAACCAAGCTGAAAATAAACATACTTTACGCACCGCCTGAGAGAAGCGTCCGGCAGCAACAGGGAAGAGTCTCGAAGTGCCGCTCTCGTCAGCGTGTGCGCAGTGCGCATGCGCCTTAACTGTCACCAGCACGTGGCGACCCTTTGACCTCAGGCGAAACCACTATTCCCGCCAAAAGCTGCGCAAGGCCTGCTGGGAGCTAGGCCTGTGGTTAGGTCGTTGAATGGACAAAGCCTGCCCGACACAGTTGGCTCCCCAGAGACCCGCGGTGTCCCCTCACACCCTTTTAGCTGTTTTCTGCCTTTAGATTTTGTTACTTTTGGATTATTGTTTGATTTTTCTGTACAGTCTCCTCAACCAGTTAATGATGCCTTTGAGGAAATCAGTTGCTCTACCAGTCAGCTTACTTAGATTTTTATTTCTGTTTGTTTTTAAAGCTGAACTGTGGCGGCACATGCCTTTAATCCCAGCACTTGGGAAGCAGAGGCAGGCGGATTTCTGTGGTCAAGACCAGCCTGGTCTGCAAAGTGTTTTCCAGTACAGCCAGGGCCACACAGAGAAACCCTGTCTCGAAAAAGCAAAAACAAAAACAATAAAACAAAAAAATAAATTGCTTTTAATTTTTAGTGTGTGTGCATGTGTTCGTGTGTGTGCGTGCGTGTGTGTATGCGTGTGTGTGTGTGTGGTGTGTGTGTGTGCCTTATGACATTCATTGGGCGCTCAGAGGACAATCCTTGGGCATGCTCAAACCACAGCGCAAGTGGTGGTCAAAGGACAACTTGAAATCGGTTCTTTCCTTCTACCATGTGGGGGTCTCAGGACTCTAATGGAGCTGTCAGGTTTGGTAGCAGTTACTTTTATCTGTTGAACCTTCTCACCTGCTCCATCTTTTATTTTTGAGACTTATTCTATAGAGCCAAGGTTGGTCTTGAATGGACATCCTCCCAATTTCCTGCTCCCCTCCTCCAGACTACACTTACACACACACACACACACACACAACACACACACACACACACACTTAGATATTTCTACTAATCTAACTGGGGAAAGTGGATAGCTTTGAGAAAAATTTGTCTCATTAATAAACAAAATTAAGTTTTATTTTTGAAGTGGTGATTTTCAGTACTGGCCTTCAAGTTTGTGGGCGGTAGCTAAGCCAAGATGTTGCCAAACTGCTGCTCCCTCATCAGGCCATCCAAAGGACCACCAGCCCTGATTCACACAAGTGTTTGGAAAACACAGTTCCTAGGTTGTTGAAGTGGCACAGCGGGTAAGGGCAGTTAGTTTCCATCAAGCAGGATGGACTGAGTTTTATTCCTGGAACCTTCAAGGTGACAGAAGAGAAACAATTCCACAAACTGTTCCCTGACCCCGACATGTGCACCCTAGAACATGTGCCCACACAGGCAAATGAATAAATAAATGTTAGGAAAGACAACGCAGTTCCAGAGGGGAAAATGCTGTCTGAGAGGGCTAATGCAACCTGGTGCTGGTGTTGCCGGTTTCAGAGACCCCCACTATTCAGTAAGAAGAACAACAAAGTCTAGAATCTTGTTTTCAGGATCAAAAATGGTAGAGACCTTGCTCTAGCGTTTTCTCATGTATCCTTACATTTATACTTTTCAAAGTCAATGTCTAGCATTACATTTCTTTTATAAGAACCTTGTGTGAGAGAGATATTACCCCTCCTGTCTTCTCTCTCCTCCTCCTCTCCCTATGCTCTCCCCTCCCCCTTTCTGCTCTTAAGCATTATTTTTTGTTTGCTTGCTTGCTTCGCTTTGCTTCTGGTTTTTCAGAACAGGGCTTCTCTGTGTAACAGCCTTCCCTGTCCTAGAACTAACTTTGTAGACCAGGTTGGCTTTGAACTCACAGAGATCCACCTGTCTCTGCCTCCAAAGTTCAGGGATTAAAAGCATGTCTCACTATGCCTGTCATTTTTCATAACAACTTTATTTATTTATTTTTTTTATTTTTTTTTTTTTTGGTTTTTCGAGACAGGGTTTCTCTGTGTAGCCCTGGCTGTCCTGGAACTCACTCTGTAGACCAGGCTGGCCTCGAACTCAGAAATCTGCCTGCTTCTGCCTCCCAAGTGCTGGGATTAAAGGTGTGCGCCACCACCGCCCGGCACATAACAACTTTATAACAATGTTTTTTTCAGTAGCTACTGCTCGTCACTAACATAGTCTTGTTCATGATAGGGTATAAATGTTATTATCTAAGAACAACTTGAAAAATCATATGTGACAATAATAGATATTTGAAATGACAGATTTTATTAAGCACTTTGGGACTAGCATGTTACAAATAGTTATTTGAAAACATTAGACAATGGGGTATAAGTATAGAAAGAATATCCTGGGGACAGACGCTGGCAGAACTCCATTTACAGTACATTCTTGTTTACAGACTTTTCAGAGAGAGGTAAAGTTACAAAGCGAACAAGCGATAACCTAGTTAGCACAGTAACTACACACTGATCATTACACACTTGGTTCCTCTGGACAGAGCAGGCGAAATTAAGTTAGAGTATATTCCATCTTTGTGACTTGTTAGAAAAAGAAGAAATGGTTTAGATTTCTGGGTAAGAGCAATAGCTAGCAATCCCACAATGATTTTTATTATTTCTTGCCATCCGAATATATCCTTGATCACCAAAGTGAAGGCCCCAACTATAAAAAGAGAAAAAACACAAAATTGTAAAATAATATAATAAAACTATATTTTATTTCTTTGCTTCTTCCAAAACATTTATATATAATATACAACATATAATATATAACATATAATATATAACATATAATATATAATATATATTATATTTATATGTAACATATAAATATATATTACAGGGTCTATGTAGCCCTGGCTGGCCTGGAACCTGGTATGTGGACCAGGCTGGGTTACAGAGATTCAACTGCCTCTGTCTTCTGAGTGATGGAATTAAAATGTGAAATGTGTGTTACCATTCCAGTCTTCTTTTTAGCTTTTTGTTTTGTTTTTTGTTTTTCGTTTTGTTTAGACAAGGTCTCTCTATGTCACCCAGTCTGGCTGCAAGTTCAGCGATTCTCCGGCCTTGACTTTCCAGGCCTGGGATTACAGGTGTGGTCCAACACACACACTAGTTCCATACTGTTGAACATATTCATATTTAAGGTCAATAATATAAGATCCATCTGTGCTTTCTAGGCATGCCTTCTTCAAGGAATGAGCATGTTATTTATAACACTCCATCTCTAAATGTTTTTGCACAATAGGGTCATAGATAATGAAATTTTTTTATTGGACAAGAGTCACATGAAGCCCAGGCTAGCCCTAAACTTATCATATACCTGAGACTGACCTTAAACTCTTAATCCTTTTGATTCCACCCCCTACAGATGCTGTGTGCCACAAAGTCTGGCTTAAGGGTAATGACTTTCCAGCATACACATTTCTTGAGAAACACTTTTTTCCTTTTTTTTCTTTTGTTTTTCAAGACAGTTTCAGGGCTTCTCTGTGTAGCCCTGGCTGACCTGGGACTTGTTCTGTAGACTAGGCTGGCCTCAAACTCAGAGATGTGCTTACCTCTGCCTCCTGGGTATTAAAGGCATGCATCACTACCATCTGGCTTCTAGAAACATTTGTCAAGAAGTACTTTTGAGTAACTACTATGAAAGTGTTACACAGCAATTAGTTCTGAAGCAAATGATAAATAATACAGTTGTAAATTATCCAGATGAGACTTTCTCCTATTTAAAGCTATCGAAAAGTAGAATATTCTACTTAGTGTGGAAATGAGCTGCCTGGGACTAAAAATTCTCTGCTTGTCATGTTAGCTGGGGCCTGTGTACTCAGGAAGTCATATAACTGGCCACACAGTATTGCACGCTTAAAGTCTTAATGCCACGGAGACAGAAGCAGGAGGACCGGGAGTTTTTGCTCCTCTGTGGCTACATAATGAACTTGAGGCTAGCCTGGGCTCATGAAAGCCTATCTCAAAAAAAAAAAAAAAAAAGAAAGAAAAAAAAAAGAAAGAAAAGAAAAGAAAGAGAGAGAGAAAGAAGAGAAAAGAACAAGAATAAGAAAAATAAAGAAGCAAAAAAAGGGATACATGAGGGGAAAAAAACCTAAACAAAACAAAAAAGAAGCCCAATGAAAAACAACAACAAAAGGCTAACACATGTCACACACGTCCACACCAAGGAGATCGCTGCTGTACTGGCTTAAGAGTAAATCAATGTTTGAAGCGTCCTCAGCTGCTTTCCCAGCAGACCAGACATCACTGCCGTCTGTTCGTTCCTCACAGGGAATCTGAAGGCATCCATCCACCTTGACTTACAGAGCGTGCGTCCCCAGGAAGCCTTGAGTATTCAGGGTTGGACTGTGGCCTGCCCTAAGTTCACACTGGAATTCTACTCCCAGGACCTCAAAATGTGACTTTATTTGGAAGTAGGGGCACTGTAGATGTCATTAATTAGATTAAGATGAAATCATTAGGTCAGCCTTAATCCAGAGGACTAAAGTCAGCACAGTGTCCCCCCACCCCCCCAGACCATGTGAGAACTGAGGGCACTTGAGAGGGCTGTTCCTACAAGCCAATGAGTGGAAGCCACATGGCTGCATGTCTCAAACGCTGGGGAGGTGCTCAATTCTTTCCTTCTATCTGTCTGTCTGTTTGTTTGTCTGTCTGTCTGTCTGTCTTTTCATTTTGTGTGTGTGTGTGTATACCAAAGGCTGGTCTTGAACTCCTGACCCTCTCGCCTCCACTGTCCAATGCCAGGATTACAGCCAGGTACCACACTGGTCTCTTTCTTACCATCAATTTATTATTATTATTATTATTATTATTATTATTATTATTATTATATTTTTGAGACAGGGTTTCTCTGTATAGCCCTGTCTGTCTGTCCTAGGGTTCCCTCTGTAGACTAGGCTGGCTTAGATCTCACAAAGATCCAACTGTCTCCGCCTCCATTGTATTGGAATTAAAGGTGTTCAACACCATCACCTGGTAAAAACATTTTTTTAAAAATGTGTTTTTATTTTATATGTATGGGTGTATTGTCTGTCTCTGTGTCTGTGCATCATGTGTGTGCAGTGCCTTTGGCAGCCAGAAGAAGGTGCAGGTCCCCCTGAAACTGGCTGTTAGCCACTAAGTCTTCTTCTTTTTTTTTTTTTTAACTTAAATATACTTAATTAGAAATTATCATGTTGAGCAGTGATGGCACATACATTTAATCCCACTACTGGGAGGCAGAGGCAGGTGAGTTTCTGAGTTGGAAGCCAGCCTGGTCTACAGAGTGACTTCCAGGACAGCCAAGACTACACAGAGAAACCCTGTATTGAAACAAAACAACAACAACAAGAAATTATACATATCCAAGTGCATACGGTGCATGTGTATGACACAGTCTGAGGCAAAGGAACAGAAGCAGTAAATAAGATGTGGCTGTCATGTGACAGAACTCTAGAACTCTCTTAGAGCTGACAATGGACACTTTGTTCAGCATTTCCTCTGCACCCATCCTGTCTGCTAGCCGCTACCATACCTTTCTACTCCTGTGCGTGTGACTTTCTCAGATCCATGTCTATAAGGAATTACTTCCTCATAATCCTCAAAAGTAGCTAAACTCACAGCATGTTCATCTCTATCTTCTAGCCTCAAGAACCAGAAGACGTAAACTTCAGTCGTTTTGACGGCTCAGTCATTAAGATCACATACTGTCCTTCTGGAGGACCCAAATTTGGAGTTCTAGTGTAGGACTTGCGGGTCTCGGTTTGAACTTAAAGCTGAAAGAACCCCACTGTCCTAGGACACATCCAGGGAGGGGTACATTCCTTAGTCAGAGAACACTTGCTAGATTAACATTCAGAGGAAGAAGGGAGAGGCTGATTAACATTCCTCAGATCACAGGGGAGGGAACCCACCTGAGGAGTGAGGAAGGCCCAGAGCACACAGACACATTCCAGAAGTGAGATGAGAAGTAATCAGGAAGCTGGGCCCTTAATGTAATAAAGCTGGGCAAACCAAGACACTTATTGTCATAATCTGAGTCACCTAGAGATGGACCTGGGAAGGTCAGCCTTTGTGGTTTCCCTCATGAACTCTGTATAAAAACTGTTCCCAACTTTGGCTCGGGGATTCCTCTTCTCTGCATACATGGGAACCCCAGTGCACTGGTTCTTATTATCATCTTATCATCAATAAACCTCATGTTATTGCAGCGAATCCCATCTGTCAGTGTTTCTGGGGGAGCGTGTCCCCTGGTTTTGGATCTTAGAGTCCAACAGTAGCACCCATGTTAGGAGACTCACAACCACCTGTAATCTAGCTTCAGGGGATCTGACACCTCTGGCTATCTTGGTCCCCTACACTCTTGTGCACATATCTACACACATATACATAATTAAAAACAAAATACATGTTTAAAAATATTTTTCATCCAGCTACTGGTACTGCTCATCTTTAAAAGACATAAAAGGAGGAATTGTGCCCTTCCCAGCCTTGAGCAGGCTGAATAGACCTTGAGCATTTGCCACAAAGGACCTTAAGACCGAGGTGGAGTCATCTGCCTTGGCTGCACATACAACTTCCTACAGGAACTCAGAAGAATAGCCTGCCCCCTGACCTTGCTTTGCAACATAATCCAGCTGAAACAAAGGATGGGTTCGGTGGGCTTCCCCTACATCGTCACAATGCTGAATATTAAACTTGGAGCCTTGATCAGAAAAAAAAATGTTTTTCAAAAGCTGTGTGTCTAGCTGTGTGCCCCTGTATATGTTTTTGCACATGAGGATGCTTGTAGAGTCTTGAAAGAGCACAAAGGGCTCTTCACTTCACTCTCTGGCCTCTTCTTTCTCTCTAAAAGCTGTACTCACTTTGCTTATGAATTCTACAGAGGTCAGTTCGGTGGATTATTGAGGGGTCACTGTGTGCTAGAACGATTACACGCCAAGACTTGTTCTACTTAGTCATACTTGTTAGGCAGCAGCATGAAAGATTTAAGAGTAAAAGAGGATGGAGCTGGCAAGATGGGCCAGCCAGTGTGGTGGTTTGAAGGAGTCACTTCTCTCCCTCATATTCTCTGGCATCTGAATAAGCACTTCCAGTTGATGGACCTGTTTGGGCAGGCCTGGGAGGTGTGGCTTTGTTGAAGGGGGTGTGTCACTGAGGACTGGTTTTGAGAGCTTAAAGATGTGCTCTATTCTGAGTTTGCTCTCATTGCTTCTTGCATGCAGTTCTAGATATGAGCTCTCAGCTGCTCCTGCTGCTGTGTATGCTGCCTGCTGCAGGCTGTGCACAGCTTCCTGCTGTGATGCTGATGGACTCTTATCCCTCAGGAACCATAAGCTCCAATTAGACCCTTTCTTCTACAAGTTGTCTTGGTCATGGTGATTTAGCAGAGCAATCAAGAAGTAACTAAGACAGTGGGTGAAAGTACTCACTAGGAAGCCTGGTGACCTGGGTCCAATCCCTCAAATCTGGATATATATACTCATACCCACCCCATACACACCTCCCACACACCATGCACTTTCACATACACAGTAATAAAATAAATAAATACAATATAAAGAGTAAAGAGCATCGGTTCTGAGGCTCAAGCAATGGTCTAGGCAAGAGCTGTCTGAAATATAATCAGAAAGCATAGAAAAGAGGCAGGCTCCAAGACAGCTTTAGATGGAAATTCTTCTTGACTTGTAACTTAATTGTCCCTGGAAAAGGTCTAGGAGGCTGGTCTAGTATACTGAGCCCTCAATACCATACTATCTGTTGGGTAACAATGTTATGTGATATGATTTACAGATATGGAAAACTCTTGAAGGAACAGTATGGTGGAGGGAGAAATGAGTTCTTTGGCTACACTGAGTTTGGAGAAAGTAAATTGTCAGAATGACTATGACCAGATGAGTGTGAAGTTGTAGACCAATGCTACAGGTAGCAGAAGATATCTGAAGGCCTCCATCTTACAGGTTATGGTAAAATCATGACCAGAATGATATAGAAAAACATCAGAAGTAGTCATTTGGGTCCCTGGGGCAGTAGAGAATACCAACATTCTGGGTCTTGCTATAGGAAGAGCTTTCCTAAGAGGGCCTGAAAGGGTTGCCGGTGTGGTTCAGAGGAAGAGCTTAAGGAGCATGTGCATGGTCCAGGGCTTAAGCCCTAACACTGCCAAATGAAACTCACCACCATGAATGTTCTACAGAGCATAAAAGGAGCAGGCAAGGAATGATGAGAAATGCAAAGTAATTCCAACACTTGGGAGGCAGAGACAAAGGATGGCTGTAAGTTCAAGGCCAGCCTGGAACACATAGTGAGTTCTGGGCGAGCTAGGAGTAATAGCAAGACCCTATCTCACACCATCAATGATATGAAATAAAATAAAATAATAAGAAAGTTATTATAGAAAACAAAGATGAAGATCGGTGTCTTAGTCCTATTGCTGTGAAGAGACACCATGATCACAGCAACTCTTATAAAGGAGAACATTTAATTGGGGCTGGCTTACAGCTTCAGACCATTAGCCCATTATCAGCATGGCAGCAAGCATAGGGCTGGAGCAATACCTGAGAGCTACATCCTGGTCTGTAAGAGGCTAGGGGAAGGTCAGGAAAAGGGGACTGGTCTTGGCTTGGCTTTTTGAAACCTTAAAGCCACCTCTCCAAATCATTTTAATCCTCTTCAAATAGTGCCACTCCCTGATGACTAAGCATTCAAATTTATGAGCCTATGAAGGCCATTCTCATCCAAACCACCATGGTGGGGCAGTGAGTAATTTCCCAAGGGCCTTTGTAAGAAGCTACAAATGCACATCCTTGTTGCTATGGTGACCAGCATCCTAACAGCAAGAGTGTATTTGCTGATGTGCCCTCTGGTCCTGACAATAAAGCCAACACTGATGTGCTAACGTATTACCTGTTTTTCACAAGCCAGTAGTCTTTCCCATCAAGAGTCCCATAGCCAACCACGAGAACACCATGATTCACGTTCTCAGTACAGGAGGGGTCATCATAGACACCTGAGAATAAAACACAGATGGGAAACAGGCAAGCACTACAGGATGATAAAACATACTTGGAGATATGACAAGGTGACATGTTATTGCTTCACGTTGATACTCTGTCAGTTTCTCTGACAAGTTTGAGATTGACCCATAGATCCCTCTGACATTTATTATATCTATTCACCACGTTTTCTAATTCTCTTAATTTGTGTACAGTTGGTTGCATTTTTTGTATAAATTCATAAATTGTTTTGTCCACTTTGAGCCTTTTCTAAATTAAATGCTCCTTAGTGCGTATTGTAGCTTTCTGCTGTACATAATACAGAGTTCTGCATTTAGTGAGCACGGGGGGGGGGGGGACCGTGTTACTGAGCTTTATATGTACGGTTTTAAGTATTAAGTGCCCTCCTGTATATTTTCATCCACCTAGGCTGGCCCCAAACTTGATACGTTTTCAAAGATGACCTTGAGCTTCTGATCCTCTTGCCTCCACTTCCCAAGAGTTGAGATGACAGGTTTGTACTACCATGCTCAATATCTGTGTGCTGGAGATTGAACCCAGGGGTTCATGTATGGTGGGCAAACATTTTTCTACCTGAGCCACACCCCCATTCACACACACACACACACACACACACATACACACAGACACACACACATACACACAGACACACACAGACACACAGACACACACATACACACATATATATATGTATATATACACACACACACAGATATATATATATCCAAATAGTGTTGCTTGCTGTGTATGTGTCATTTCTTTATCCACTCAGAAGTAGATGGGCACTTAGGTTATGGAAAATGGTTCTGCAATGAACTTGAGAGGTGTCTTTTCAGTAAAATTGATTTAATTTCTTTGAGATATATTCCTGGTAGTGGAGTTCCTGGATCAAACGGTAGTTCTATTTTTTACTTTTTGAGGGGAATTTCTATACCATTTTCCTAAAAGGCTGTACTAATTGATAGTCTTACAATCAGTGTGCAAAGGTTCCCATGTCATCAGCATTTAGTTATCATCTTTATGTTTGTTTGAGACCTGGTCTTGCTATGTAGCCCTGGCTAGTTGGGAATTCACTCACTATATACTCAATGCACCAGTAAGCTTTTTGTTGACTCAACACAAGCCAGATTACTGAGAAAATGCCTCCATCAGATTGGCCTGTGAGCATTTTCTTGATTAATGATTGATGTGGGAGTGGGTGCCACCCTGGGGTAAGTGGTCCTGGGTGGAATAAGAAAGCAATTGGAGCAAGGCAGGAAGCAACAGTCTTCCATGGTCTCAGCCTCAGTTCCTGATTGGCTTCCCTTGATGTAAACTGTTCTGCAAATAAACATTCCTTCCCAAATTGTTTTTGTCTGTGTTTTAACCTAATAAGGACAGCCAGGCTGGCTTCAAACTTGAGGTAATCCTCCTGCCTCTGCCTCTCAAGCACTAGAATTACAAACATGTGATAACATGCCTGGTTGCATCATCGTCTTCTTTTCTTCAAGATTTATTTATTTATTTTATGTATGTGAGTACACTGTCACTGTCTTCAGACACATCAGAAGAGGGCATCGGATCTCAGTACAGATGGTAATAAGCCACCATGAGGTTGCTGGGAATTGAACTCAGGACCTCTGGAAGAACAGTCAGTGCTCTTAACTGCTGCACTATCTCTCCAGCCCCTGGCTGTGTTCTTAATACAGGGGGTTGCCATTCTGTTTTGTTGGTCTGTTTTAATGCTGACGCTATGTTGTTTGGCTGCTGTAACTCAGGAATGCACTCTCAAGTTAGATACTGTGATGCCTCTTGCTTTGCTCATTTTGTTAAAATGGCTTTGGATATTGAGGGTTTTCATGGTTTCATGCACTCTTTAGGATTAACCTGCCTAGTTTTGTGAGAACAATCTTACTAATATTTGACTCTTCATTCTGTAAACAGAGGATAAAGCTAAGGCTTTCACCTCTATGCATGTAACACTTTGCGACTCTCTACAGGACAGAAGAGCTCTCTGGATGAATTTATTATTAGCCCCTCTCCACAGTTGGAAGTGGGATTGCTTTCTTGATGTTTACTTTATATAATACACTCTTCGTGGTTTTAAAAAACACAAAAAAATGAAAACCTGAGTCTTTTTCCTCGTTTGTTTTGGCCTTTTGATAGAGTAACCTAAGCAGGCATCAACTTTCTCACCCCCTCCTGCCCCCTCTGCCCACCCCTCCCTGCTCCCACTCCCCCCACCCCTCCCCCTGCTCCCACCTCCTGCCCCACCCCCTCCCCCTGCTCCCACCTCCTGCCCCCACCCCCACCTCTACTCCCACCCCAGGAATGCTAGCATTATAGACAGGACCACCGCACATAGTAACCATCCTATATGAACTATGGAGCTGGCTACATGGTTTTCAATCCCATGCTTTTAACCCTTGCCTCACCACTTGAGGCTGAGTGACTTAGGCAGGTTAACCTTAACCTTTTTGTTTTTCTTTAGTTTTAGATTTTTTTTTTTTTTTTTTTTTTTTTATGTGTGGTAGTGTTTTTTGCCTGGATGCGCACCACAAGCCTGCCTGGTGCCTGAGGAGGTGGTGAGCCTCCATGTGGGAGCTGGGAATCAAACCTGGGTCTTTTGTGACAACAAGTACTCTTAACCACTGAGTCATGTCTTCTGACTCAAGGCAGATTAACTTTTCCATGGAGGATTTGAGTGTAAATTAGGGTTATTGTGTGGATGAAACAGGGATGATACACAAGGAACTTAATGTAGTAATGCTAATAAGTCTTAACCAGTGGATTCACCAGTTAGAAGGAGGTACCACATGCTCAGTCTATAGTAAGGGTAGCAAACAAGAGGCTGGCGCCTCCTTTTTACCACTTTTGTAGAAGAAGAAGGAGGATTGGCTGGCGTCAATGCCCACAGAGACAGGCCCTTTAGTGGCCACTGCTTCCTTCAGGGCCTCTTCGTCCCTGAAGGGGAGCTCAGTGTACCTTGAACACGTGGCAGCTCGATTTTTTGGGTCATAGTGACACTTTTCATCCTACAAAAAAAAAAAAATAAAACCCATAAAGTCTACTTCAACTTCCTGGATTTCAATTATGATACCCTCGCACTCCCCACTTCACCATGATACGTCACCTTTTTCACCTGTCTATGACTATGATCCCCCTACCCTCTGTCCTTCCTGTCTTTCTCCTTTTGTTCTGGATTTTTCTGTTTGTAAACACTGACTCAAGCTGGGCATGGTGGCCTGGATTTATAATCCAAGCCCTTGGGCCAGCTGGAGCTGTGAGACAGCATCCAAGAGACAGCCCTGGGGAGGCAGAGGCAGGGGAATCTCTGAGAGTTCAAGGTCAGTCTGATCTACATAGTGATTCCAGGCCACCCACAGTTTGATAGTGTAACTGTGTCTCAAAAGCAAAAGATAAAACAAACAAAACCCAGAAGTTACAGATGTATGTTTGTTGAATACATGACTGTGTTTCCTCCTAAAAATAACAGAAAAAGCTGAAAGAAATAAACTAAAGCAATACTGCTTAAGGTAGGTTGTGTTCGAGTGATAATTATTTAAAGTGTGAGTTTATTGCATTTATTCACATGAGCATGGCGGTCAGAGATGACTTACAGGGCTTGGTACTTTCCCTGGAATCTGTGATTAAACTCAGGTCATCAAGCTTGACCACAAGTGCTTTTACCTATCGAGCCATCTTGTCAGCCCTTGTGTGATAATTTTATCTTTTCTTTTGCTTATGTTACTTAACAGAATTTGAAAAAAAGAAAGAAAGAAAGAACAAAAGAAAGAAAGAAAGAAAATAAGAAATCTTGTGGTAAATGAGATAAGATCATTGAGTCCTTTAAGTGGAACTATCACTGGGCACTGAGGGTCTCAGGACTGCAAAGCTAAATATCAGATAATACACAGAAGGCATTGTTACCATGATTTCTTTTTCTTTTTCTTTTTCTTTTTTCTTTTGGTTTTTCAAGACAGGGTTTCTCTGTGTAGTCCTGGAACTCACTCTGTAGACCAGGCTGGACTCGAACTCAGAAATCCGCCTATCTCTGCCTCCCAAGTGCTGGGATTAAAGGCATGCACCGCCACTGCCCTGCAAAATTCTTGATTTCTTTAAGCCTATATTTAAATATGAATGACACTTGCTGGTTTGAAATATTTTCTGTGTAGGGAGTGGCTGCAAACCCTATAATTCAACAGTTGGAAGGCAGGAGGGACAGGACTTGAGAGCCTCTTTAGCTATGTTGTGAGTTCGAGACCAGCCTGAGACTCTGTAACAAACAACAACAACCCCAAACCCCACGAGTAGATTAAGAAGGTCACTGCATTTCAAAGAAAATTCTTGACATGGAGGAGCTGCTGATGGGGCTCTAGAAGGGGCCACGCAGTGCTTTGGTGGTGCCAGTGTAGCAGTGGGGAGGAACGGAGTCACAGGGGACAAACGTGACGCACCTTGGCTTTGTAGGGATAGGAAGCTTCTGACTCGATGCCTCCGTTATCGATGATGTACTGGAAAGCTTCAGTCATGAAGCCACCTCCGCAGCCTTTATTCCTGTACTTTGCTTCGCTTGAGCAATCCACCAGGTTCTGAGCACTGAGGGACACCAGCTTCCCCGTTTTCAGCTTCAGCTGCCCTTCAAGGGCCCCCACAGCACTGAAAGCCCAGCAGGCACCACAAGAACCCTGAAACAGAGAGGAACCCATCTGGAATCAGTATGGCTTCCGCTGTGCAGAAGACAGCTCCGCCTCTGCCAGGAAGAGCTCCCTCCCCACTGAGGCCTCTTCTCTTAGACAATTGGAAGGCAAATGGTCTCCAGGCAAGGGCCTGCCCTGGTGGGGAGAGCGGCAGGTCCTAGCAGGCATTTTGAATTCACTGATCGTGCACAATGAACATGTGCAAAGTTCCAACCATCTTCCCCGAAAAGGAAGACAGATGCAACAAAGGTTAGTTAGGACTCAAACAAGCTGAGGTGCCTATTTAACATACCAAAGAGGACCTGGCCACCAGGTTCTCCCAGCATCACTCAGGCCCTACGAATTACAGGGTATGGCTTACATACCCTGCCCCTGCCCTAAAACTTCCCCCAGCCCAGGAGCTGCTCTGCCCTTCCCCAGTTGTTCTTCTTCCCCTATATAATCCAGCCGTTTTGGTTGCCTGGCTCTTTTGCTCGGTCCTTTACTCTCCTGGCTCTCCCCTCTCTCCTTTTCTCTCTCCTCTCCTCACATGGGACGGTTCATGGTCGTGTTCACTCTGGACTCTCCCAGATGTCCCTGCCTGTGGCTATGTTCTCCCTTTTATCTAGAATAAACCTCCTCCTCCTCACTTAGGATCAGTTATGTTCTTTCCTTTTTCTTCCTTCTCTCTCTCTCTGTCTCTCTCTCTCTTCCTTCCTTTCTTCCATCCTTCTTTTCTTTCTTTCGTTTTCATTCATCAGGAAAGTGATTTTTGAGAGACAGAGTAACTCAGGGCCAATTGAGCCAGACAGGAAGGACAGAGAGAGGCACATTCTTCCGTATGCTGTGTCCTAAGGGCACATTGAACCTCATGTCAAAGAAAGGCACCTGAGTGCACAGATTACACACAGTGCAGCCAGGACACACTGCGAATGGTTTGCTGGTCAGGGTTAGTGCTACATATCCAGGTGACACTGCACGAGGACTGCAAGGCTCAGTAGCCTGGAAAACCTGCAAACCAGCTACCTGAGAGGTAGTAAAGAGATATGCTCAGGAGGCTGATACCAAGTGTCATAGACAAGGCACACCACCTGACCAGAGGCCGAGACTCCTCTGTGAGTGAGGTCCTTCCTCTCCACTGCTTATGAAGCCTGCTGCCTACAGATGAGATGAAAGGCAGATTTCTAGAATGTTCATCTGGTGGCTTCTCCACTCACCACCTCTCAGAATAAAATGCAACTTAAAGATTCCGTTCTTGTGGCTGGAGAGGTGGCTCAGAGTACCAGCTGCTCTTGCAGAGGACCAAGTTTTGGTGCCCAATATCTACACGGCAGCTCACAACCTTCTGTAACCTCAATTCTAGGGATCTGATGCCCTCTTCTGACCCCTGCAGGCATGCCATGCATGTGGTACAAGCTAGCAAACACACACACACACACCATACACACACACACACCATACACACACACACACACATACACACAGCCAAAAACACATGCATGCATAAAATAAATCTAAAAGTTTTAAAAATATTTAGTTCCTGTCTCTGCTCATTGACGTTCGTGACAAGCATCCAGAAACTCCAGTGTTGCTGCCTCAAAATGATGTCTGATGCAAAAAGCTTTAACCATAGGGTAACCATTTTCAGACATTATTATCATAGAATTAAAAAAGAAAGACTTGTTTTATTATTATTTATTTATGTATAAGTACGTGTGCATGTATGTGCAGGCACCCACAGTGGCCAGTAGAGGTTGTTGGATCCCCTGAAGCTGGAGTTACAGGCAGTTGTGTGTTCCTTGTTGTGGGTGGTGGGAACCAAACTTAGGTCTTCTGGAGGAAGAACAGCAGGTGCTTTCAGCCAGCATGGCTGTAGCACAGGCCTTTAATCCCAACACTTGGGAGTCAGAGGTAGGCAGATCATAGATCTGGCCAGCCTGGTCTACAGAGCAAGTTCCAGGCTACACAGAGAAACCCTGTCTTGAAGACACACACACACACACACACACACACACACACACAGAGAGAGAGAGAGAGAGAGAGACAGAGACAGAGACAGAGAGACAGAGAGAGAGACAGAGACAGACAGAGACAGAAAATTTTGCAAGCTAAGTATGCAAATCACATATTTGATGAGAGGCTAAAGATGCAAAATATGGAGGGAGGAGGGAACTTAGTTTGGTCATACTGTGAGTTTGAGGCCAGCCTGGGCTATGTATATAAGCCGAAATAAGTGATAAGTAAAACTAAACAAATAACAACAAACCCCTTAAGATGTAAGTTGGGCAGATGAATAACAAAGCAGCCAGGAAGTGACAACAGGACAGTGAGACTGACTGCCAGAGTGTGCAGAGAGACAGGAAGAGAGCGCTCAGACAGTGTGCACAGGCTGGGCCTGTAACACTAACCTGGTATTTGACATCAGTGACGCAGCCCTTTTCTCGCCAGTCCACAGAGTCAGGCAACGTCTGGTTAGAGCTTGACTTAAGAGAGTCAGTTTTCGGAGACTTGCTGGGAATTCTCAGAGAGCCCATCTGACGCATGATTTCTTCAGTGGTCTAAAAAGCAAGTAAACACCCCATCTCACTTAGAGCCTTTAATTTTTCCTTCCTTCATCCCTCCCTCCCTTCCTCCTTTCCTTCCTTCCTTTCTCCCTTTTTTGTGCATGTGTTTTTTTTTTTTTTCCTCAAGATTTATTTATTTTATGTATGTGAGTACACTGTAGCTGCCTTCAGACACACCAGAAGAGGGCATCAGATTCCATTACAGATAGTTGTAATCCACTGTGTGGTTTCTGGGAATTGAACTCAGGACCTCTGGAAGAGCAGTCAGTGCTCTTAATCACTGAGCCATCTCTCCAGCCCTGTGCATGTGTTTATGGCAGCTGGTGTACCATGGCTCTCATGTGGAAGTCAGAAAATAACATGCAGGAATCAATTTGCTCCTTCTATCACGTTGGTCCCAGGGATTGAACTCAGGTTGTCAGGCTTAGCAGCAAGGGCCTTTACCTGGTGAGCTATTTTGCTGGTTGGCCCCCATCTGTCTTTCTACCCCTTTCTCTCTCTCTTTCTAAGAATTATAAATGTGAATATATTTTAATACTAAAAAAAAATGAGTGGCAGATGTACTCACGTAACTATAAATTGATTGCGAGGTGAATTGTCTGTCTGTGGGAGCTGTCTGAGGTGACTGTGGGAGCTGTCTGAGGTGACTGTGGGAGCTGTCTGAGGTGACTGTGGGAGCTGTCTGAGGTGACTGTGGGTGCTGACTGAGGTGACTGTGGGTGCGGACTGAGGTGACTGTGGGTGCTGTCTGAGGTGACTCTTTGTAGGAGCTGACCAAGGTGACTGTGGGAGCTGTCTGAAGTGACTGTGGGTGCTGACTGAGATGAGCTCTGTGTGTCTCTTTAATCTTGCACTTTGCATTAGCAACATAGTTTAAACAGAGGGAAGGAGAACTAGAACACGGTAAAAACTAGAAGTAACAGACTTTTGACTGAAAGAAAGGCAGACTCTTACAAAGTCAGCTTGTAAGGCAAGTACAGCTGCTTTCCCTCAGAGAACTACAGAGGGTACTGTTACAGTTAAGTAGAAAGTGGTTTCCAAGGATGGTCCTTTCCCAAATCCACTAGAATTATTTTTCCTTATTAGTTTTAGTTTTTTGCCTCTGTGTATGTGCATTTGTGTGTGTGTGTGTGTGCATTGTAAACCTGGGTATATAGAGTCTCTTGTGTCAGTTTGATCTACACTGGCTGCCAGCAAGCTGCCAGGATATCCTTGTCTTCACACCCTGCTCAGCAAGCCTGGGCCATTTCTCCATACCTGGATTTTGTCTTTATTTTTAAAGTAATGTGATTCTTAATTTTGGCGACATTATATATTTTTGGTTGTGTAGATCAGAACTCAAAAACCAATGAGGAGGACCTGTGATCCCTGGCATTCTGGAGGTGGAGGTAGGAGAAGGTCGTTCTCAGTCACATGGACTGTTCCAGCCGTCATGTATGAGACAAAGTCAGACAGGAAGGAGGGGGGGGAGAGGAGAGGGGAGAGGGGAGGAGAAAGGAGAGGGAAGAGAGGGAGAGGGGAGAGGGGAGGAGAAGGGTGTAGGAGGAGCTAAGGTAGGAGGAGTTAAGAGAGGAAAAGGAAGAGGAGGAGTTAGGAGAGGAAGAGATAAAAGGAAGAGGAGGAGTGAGAGAGAGCAGAGATGTGGGAGGATAGAGACAGATGTTCACGTGTTTGTAGCAGTCAAAGGTAGTTAGTATATCTAGGTTTGGCATTGGGTTACATTTCTTTTTTTTTTTCTTTTTTCTTTTTTTTTTTGTTTTTGTTTTCCGAGACAGGGTTTCTCTTTGTAGTCCTGGCTGTCCTGGAACTCACTCTGTAGACCAGGCTGGCCTCGAACTCAGAAATCCGCCTGCTTCTGCCTCCCAAGTGCTGGGATTAAAGGCGTGCGCCACCAACGCCCGGCCGGGTTACATTTCTGATTGTATGGGTATCTTGTTACTGATCATTGCCAAATATATAAGCTTTGATTAATCTATAAGAATTAGAGTCTCATTCTCTTACTGGGCCCGCATGGATGGCGGAATGGTTTGGGCAATGCTCCACTTTGTGGAGACAGCTTGGAAGATTGGCAGAGCCATCTCTCACACTGGCATCTAGTGAGTAGCAGGGCTGGTGTTTCTGGTGGCCGGTTCTAGCTGCAGCACACATGTGGACTCAGGCCGAGAAACATGGCGGCTGGGCTAGGCAGAGCCGCTGCAGTTTATATAGTTGGCCTGAGCCAGAGGCCTTTCTCAATAATTACTACAACAGAAAGGAGAGGGGAGGAGAAGGGAGAGCGGAGAGAGGGGAGAGGAGAGAGGGGAGAGGAGAGAGGGGAGAGGGGAGAGGGGAGAGGGGAAAGGGGAGAGGAGGGAGATGGGGGAGAGAGGAGAGCAAAGAGAAGGGAGAGGGGAGAGAGGAGAGAGGGAAAGGGGAGAGGGAAGGGGGAAGAGGGGGAGAGAGGAGAGCAAAGAGAGGGGAGAGGGAAGAGGGAGGAGAAGGGAGAGAGGGGAGGGAAGAGGGGAGGAGAAGGGAGAGAGGGGAGGGGAGACGGGAAAGGAGAGAGGGAAGAGGGGAGAGGGGGAGAGTGGGAGAGGGAAGGGTGAAAAGGGGAGGGAGAGAGAGAGGAGGGAAGGGTGGAGAGGGGAGAGAGAGAAGGGGGATGGGAGAGAGAGAAGGGGGAGAGGGGAAAGGGGAGGGGGAAAGGGAGAAGGAAGGGAGAGGGGAGGATAAGGGAGGATGGGGAAGGATGAGGAAGAGGGGAGAGGAGGGGAGAAGAGAGAAGGAAGAGAGGGGAGGGGGAGGAGAAGGGAGAGGGGAGAGGGTTTGAGGGTTTTTGCTTTATGTTTTTTTGTTTTTTTTTTTGTGTGTGTGTGTGTGTGTGTGTGTGTATGTGTGTGTGTGTTTTAAAGAAATTGGCCAAAGTAGGACTAAATAAGAATTTCTCACTGTCTTTATTTATTTAACATGTGGGCATCCTCACACCACTGCACACATGGTGATCAACCAATACCTTGAGGAAGTGGGTTCTTCTTGCATCCTGTGAGGCTGAGGGCTCAGACTCAGGCCACAGGCCAACCCACATCTTTCCTTTCCTTTTAAAAAATATTTATTGCCAGGCAGTGGTGGCACACTCCTTTAATCCCAGCACTTGGGAGACAGAGACAGGCAGATTTCTGAGTTTGAGGCCAACCTGGTCTACAGAGTGAGTTCCAGGACAGCCAGGGCTACACAGAGAAACCCTGTCTCCAAAAACCAAATAAATAAAATAAAATAATTCATTTTTGTATATTGGTGTTTTGTCTGCATTTATATCTGCACACCAGCAGAGGAGCCCATGGGATTACAGTTATAGACAGTTGTGAGCTATCACATGGGTGCTGGGAACAGAACTCAGAACCTCTGCAAGAGCAGCCAGAACTATTAGCCTTTGAGCCATCTCCCCAGGCTCCTTTCTTTTTCTAAACAGGGAATTTGTCTACTGATTCTTAGGCCCCTAAGTTCTACTGCTTTTTAGCTTTGTGGGCCTCTAAGTCCACTTACTTGTCTGTCTAAGGTGGAGGTGGAGCTAGGGAGAAGGCGAGGGCTCTGCATCCATGGGAGGCAACCCACATTCCAGCCCTGGCTACACAGTTTCCTTTGCTTTTGTTGTTGACATCCCAGTGTACCTTCAAATTACTTTTGATGACACAAAAATTATACTTGCCTGTGGGGCAGTGGACTGTGCCACCAGACAGAAAACCTGGTAAGGCCGAGCTGATTCAGGAACCCTGGCAAATTTCATAATTGAGAATGGAAGGAGTTTAAATCTACTCCTGACCAGGTTCCTGTCCTGGAACATGTGACCATGACACCCCATTATGAGTATTGTGACCATCAGTCATGTAGGGACAATACCTTAAGTCCTTCTACGTGCACAGGAGGCATCCCTAACATCTCAGACCAAGCCAAAGAAATCATCTGCCTTTAGATCCCAACCCACCTCAAAATGTTTATAAGGTCCTATGCATAACAAATAAAGTGCATGAGCCATCTCACCAAAGATCTTCTGAGAGCACCCGTCAAATCGGGCGGTAACACTCCAGGGAAGAGTATTCTCTCCTGAGGCTTTCATCGGGACCTCGACCTGGCCCAACAGCTGTGTGCTTGAGCCTACCACAGTCACTTCCTGCTCCATGGCCCCCACCTTGGCCCCTATCCACCTGCTGCCACCAACTCCAGGACAGTGGTGACTGTGGAAGAGGCCCAGCAATCTGCCTTGCTCCGGATTCCCCTTGGAGAGCGGCACCTCTTTGGACGCTCCGACTGGTCCAGAGCTCCCCAGATCCCCAAGAACAGCGCCGAGTCTGCAGCCTGGCTCTTGCCCACTCATGAAATCAGGACTGCTTGTGGTTCACCTACCATGTCTCCCATGTGGTTCATGCCCACATCGTATGTATGCATGCCCATAGAATATTCCAGATTGTGAATCGTGATAAACTTCAGATTCTTTTCCCAGATGAGACGTCGTGCTGCTTCTTCATTCTGAAACAGAAGGAGAAGGAATGTAAGTGAACTTACTGATTTCAGTCCCCGCTCCCTCAAGTGTGCATGTGTGAGCATGTGAGCACGGGTATCCACACACAGGTATCCACGGAGGCCAGAAGAGCCTGTGAAGCTAGATGGTTTGTGAACTACCCAGACCTGAGTCTTCTGCAGGAGCGGTAGGTACTCTTAACTGCTGAGCCATCTCTCTAGTGCCCCAAATAGTATTCTACTAAATGTGGATCTGTCTAAAAATATACACAAACGAATACATACAAAACACCTGCTAAAATCACATTTTAATTAAAATTATTGCTTTTAATTTTTAGATACTTATTAATATATGATATACACAATGAATTTCTATCTCTTTTTTCTTTGTTGTGAATTTGATTCTTAAAACTCCAAATGTTAGAAGCTTGTGTTTGATGCATTTCCCTTACAGGCAATAAGCTCTAATCTTTCTAGATCTTTCTTTCTTTCTTTCTTCCTTTCTTCCTTCCTTTCTTTCTTTTTCTCTCTCATTCTCTCGTTCTCTCTTTTTCTCTTTCTCTCTCTCTCTCTCTCTCTCTCTCCTCCCTCCCTCCCTCCCTCCCTCCCTCCCTCCCTCCCTCCCTTTCTTTCTTTCTTTCTTTCTTTCTTTCTTTCTTTCTTTCTCAGACATAGTCTTGTTATGTAGCCTTGACTGTCCTAATAACTCACACTGTAGCTCAGGCTGGCCTCAAACTCACAGCAATCCCCCTACCTCAGCTCCTGCATACTCCTCACACCTAGCTATGTGGATATCCATAAGATTCTTTCTCATTCCTGAAAATCAATTCAGCTAACTATAAATTTCTGCTTCTCTGGCTACTTGAGGTTGTTTTTTCATTTTCTTCTGATACTCATTTGTCCTCATTTAGGGTGTCTGGTTCTATGATGAAACACCTCGACCAAAACAACTGGGGAAGGAAAGGGTTTATTTGGTTTGAGTTTCCATATCACTGTCCATCACTGAAGGGAAAGTCAGGACAGAAACTCAAACAGGGCAGGAACGTGGAGGCAGGAACTGATGCAGAAGCCACTACAGTCCAGGGATGGTGCTACCCACAATGCACTGGGCCCTCCCCATCAATCACTAAGAAAATGCACTATGGGTTTGACTGCAGCCTAATTTTGTGGAGGAATTTTCTCAGTTGAGGCTCCCTTCTCTCTGATGACTGTAGCTTGTGTCACCTTGACATAAAACTAACCAGCACACCATTAGTGCAAATCAGAATTTTAACTATTATACTTCTGACTTTCATTTTGATTTTTTTTTTTTTTTTTGAGACAGGATCTCATATAGTTCAGGTTGCCCTTGAAACTATGATCCTTCTGCTTCCCCCACCTGAGTGCTGATATGACTGGCTGCATGTCTAAATCCTCCTGTTGCTGCTACTGATAATTCCTATACTTGCCCAGGTTGCCTCAGACTTGCTTTGTAGCTCAAGTTGGCAACTGTCCGTACCCTCTTATGTCTCCTACTCTGTGCTTGGATTATTATGGGCATTTTACCGCACCAGGCTCTTGTACCTCTCTTCTTAACTGTGCTCACCAGCTTTTGTGATTTTCTTTTTCTTAAAAGTCTTGCAGCTTCCTCATGTGTGTCTGGGTGTGGGTTTCACACGCTCTCCCTTCAGCTTGATGACTTGGGAGCCCTTGTATAACTGAAAACCCCCAGCAGCATCTCTCTACAATCCCATCTGACTTTCTTCTTCACATGCCCTGGGGCACTTGGACTCCCAAGTCTCCAGCTTTTGTTTGCAGAGACTCTTCTCCGTTTTATTTCCGTACAATGCTTTCTGTGTGGATGTCTCAGTGCTGTTTTCAAGATTATTGATTTAGAGCAGGAGGGTGGCTCAGTAGTTAAGAACACCTCCTATTCTTGCAGAGGGCTTCTAGTAACCACATGGTAGCTCACTGTTTATGACTCTAGTTCCTGGGGATCCAGTGTCTCTTCTGACATTTACAGGCTCCTGCATGCATATAGTGCAATACATTCAGACACACACAACACACACACACACACACACACACGTAAACTTTTAAAAAACGATTGTTGATTCAATGACTTTTTTGAGCAATTCCGATTTATTTTAGTTTACATTGATATGGTTGCTCTTTCTTTCTATACTATTTTGTTTTAGTTTTTGATTTTTAGTTTATGACAGGTTCCACACAGCTGGGACTGGCCTTATATTTACTGTGGATGGCTCTCTCTTATGCCTCTGCCTCTACCTGCCAAGTGCTTGTATTACAGGTATGTGCTACCATGCTGGTGAAGACAATAACTTGGGTTCTGCTACTTTAATATATGTAGAATAATTATGATATTGACTATGATTTCTTATCCTCTGGAGATGCACTTCACAGAATATGTACACACAATATACTCAGTGCTCCATTAAAGCTGAACTTCAAGTCAACCAAGTCGATTCAGGCCCAGTGAGCAGTTGCAACTGTGCCTGCTTCTGTCTGGCAAGTTGTAATATCCTATGATGGATGATGGGCGCACAGTGAATGATCCAAAACAGGAATGCAATCAAAACAGTCATTGCATAAAGTAAAAATAAAATTCACAAAAGATATACAGTGATGCTCTATCTCCAAAAATCATCAAAAGTGAAGTATTTCTATATCATTTACCTACCTACATGCATAAATACACATACACTTCAATTTATTTATAGATTATTTATATAATATGGTTGCTATATTGTTTTGTGTAGGGGATGTTAAGAAAAAGAAAACAGTCCAGTCTATGTGGCTGGAGAGAGACAGATCAGAGTTTAAAAGCACACACTGCTCTCGAAGTGGACACATGTTCTGTTCTGTTGCAGCACTGATGTTGGTGATATGACTCTACACACCTCTAACACGAGCTCCAGGGGATTCCATGCCCTCTCCTCACCTTCACAGGTACCTGCATTCCCGTACACCCACCCATACATGATACACACAGATGCAAATTTTTAATGTCTACTTGTGTTTATGTTAGATGTGTTTGTTTTGTTTAATCTTTAGCATTTAGTGGTATGTGCTTGTATGCATGTGTGTGTGTGGGTATGTGTGTTTGTGTGTGTACACATGTGTGTATGTGTGTGTACACATGTGTGTATGCTTAGAGCACATGGTGAAGGTCAGAGGACAACCCTGTGGAGTTGTTTCTCTCTTTCCACCATGAGATTTGGTGATCCAGCTCACACTATCTGGCTTGGTGGCAAGTGCCTTCACCTGCTGACCCATATTGCCAGCCCCCTCCCCTTTTTGAGACAGGGTCTGATGTTCCTTAGGCTAGTCTCAAACTCACTAACTCACTACATAGCTAAGTATAATCTAGAATTCCTGATTCTTCTGTCTCTACTCCCTGAGTACTTGGGATTACAGGTCTGTGCTACCTTGTCCTGCTACACAGAATATTTTAAATCCATCATTTGTTGAATCCATAGATACAGAATGTGCAGGTCTGCAGAGGCAGCTGTATGCTAATAACTGTAAAACTGTGGCAAAAGAAATTCAGGGTGATGGACTACTTGTATTCAGGGACCGGAAAAATTAGATCAGTGAAACAGCCAAACTACTCAAAAACAATCTAGGACTCAATGTAATTCCTGTCAAAATTCCAAAAGAATTCTTCACGAACACAGAACAATCTGGAAAGTTGATGTGGAGCTACAATAACCTCAAACTTCCAACAAGTCTTAAGCAATATAAACAAAAGTGGAGGCATCACATACCTCATCTTAAAAGGCACCGCAGGCCACAGTGCCAGCGCACACAGGCCCAAGAGTGCTCTACAACAGAGAACCCAGAGACAAGCAGGGATTTATGGCCAGTTGAGTTTTGCAAAGATGCCAAAAACATAGAAATGGAAAGAATAACCTCCTCGCTCAAATAGTGTGGGAATTTTGATTCGTATGCAGAAGAATAAAACTGGGTCCTTACCTGGTACAAAAGAATCTCTCAAAATTGATTGAAGAATTAAAAACAGGAGGTGACATGGCTCAGCAGGCAAAGGCACCTGCAGCCAAGCATAATGACCTGGAACCCACATGGTGGAAGGCAGGAATCCCCCCAAGCTATAGCGTGTGTGTTGTGTGTGTGTGTGTGTGTGTGTTGTGTGTGTGTATGTGTGAAAACACACAGAAAATATATCAATAAAAATGTCAATATAAGTCCAGTGTGGTGGTATATAGCTTTAATCCCGGCACTTTGAAGGCAGGGCAGAGGGATCTCTGTCAATTCAAGGCCAGTCTGATCTACACAGTGAGTTCCAGGATAGTCAAAGCTATGTATGTGACTCTGTCACACACACACACACACACACACACACACACACACACACACACAATTTTTTAAAAAGAAAAATAATAACAACAACAACAACCTGGATTTGAGAGATGGCTCAGCAATTAAGAGCACTTACTGCTCTTGCAAAAGACCCCAGTTCAGTTCCCAGCTGACATTGGGTGCCAGCTGCTGCTTATAATAAAGATGCAGAGGATGCAATGCTCTTTTCTGGCCTCTGCTGGTACCTATATATGCCTGTGCCTACTCAAACACACATACATTGACACATGCCATAAATACATGTAGGGAAGTGTTTCTGATGCTTTGATTGGGAATCTGTTACTGACACTGAAGGTTCTCTCCCCCAATTGTTTTTTGATCTATCAGTAAAGATGCCAGTGGCCAATGGCTGGGAGGGAAGAAAGAGATGGGACTTGCAGTTTTCCACAGGCGAGGGAGAGGATGAAGAGAATCGAGATACTGGTGTGTGGGTGGGGATGTGGGAGTGGGGAGACCGGACAGATTCAGAGCTACAGGGAAAATGTAGGCGGAAAGGGAAAGCAGCCTGAAAGCATGTTGGGCAGGAAGGCCAATGGGCTTCACAGAAGGTAACCGGGCAGCTAAGCTGAGGGCAGATTTAGAGGTGCTGAGCTAGGACTGAAAGTAAGGGCATGACGGCCACAGGAGGCCCAGCTGTTGAACTAAAAAGCATATTAAGATAAACTAATGCATGTGTGTGGTGTGTGTGTGTGTGTGTGTGTGTGTGTTTTATCTGAGGACCCAAGATAGCTCCTAGACTGGTGTACATGTATGTCCAGCCAGGATTACAAAGCTGTGTAGACAAAACTACATGCTACATGTACAAATAAAACAAGTAAATAAGAAGACTTAAAACAAAGAGAGCTCGAAGAATAGGCTTAGTGGTAGTCTCTCTCTCTCTTTCTCTCTCTCTCTCTCTTTCTCAACACACACACACACCACATGCACACACATGTGCACATATGCACACACAATTCATGATCATAAATTAGCAAACAAATAAATGTAACTCAGATAACTGAATACACTAAAAACAAACCTCCCATATGGTCTAGCAGCCCACCCCATTCTGGGTATACAACTCAAGAAAACAAAATCCAGACACAGGAGAGATTCCCTCTGTCCTGTGTTTGCTGCAGCACCATTCACGTGATGAAGATAAAGAATCAATTGATGAGTCTTATCAAGATAAAGAGACAAAGAAAACATGGTATATAAACACAATCAAACGCTATTTAGCCTTTTACAAGGAGGAGTTCTGTCGTACATAACAAGACAGGGGAACCTGAGCACATTTTGCTGAATAATTCAGGCACAGAAGAACACTTAGCCACAGAATCTCATTGATATTTTGCCAATATCTAATTCACCCAGGGTGTAGCACAGGGATTCCATCCACAGAGCCAATTAATTAATTATTTAATGGGTAAAATAATAAAATACAAAAGCCACACTTGCAGAAGTAGGCAGGGCTGGAGGAAGAGTGATTGGAAGGAGGGGATGGGAGGGCATGAGTCTCAGGCAGGAGGGAGCTGCAGTGACTGCCTGCTGTACAGCAGGGTACTTAGGACTAATGACAAACTATTGTGTATTTCAATTTCATTTGTTAGCTTGAAAAAAATATCATACAGTTACAGGACCTACTTGTTTGAAGTTATGGTTAACATTTCAAGATCAAGCAATAAGTATGCTTTGAAATAAATCCTAAGAACAGACTCAAAAATGAGAATTAAGAATAGCCATCTATCCAGGCATGGTGGCACACACCTTTAGTCCCAGCATTCAGGAAGCAGGGGCAGGTGGAGGTATGTGAGTTTGAGGCCAGCCTGGTCTACAGAGTGAGTTCCAGGACAGCCAGGGCTACACAGAGAAACCCTGTCTCAGAAAACAAACAAACAAACAAACAAACAACAAAAAAAGCCCAACCAACTAACCAAAAAACCAAAATTCTATCTTAAAGCACTTCTGTGGGCCCAAGACTGGATGAGTTTTAAAAATATTATTTTTGCAAGTGGAATCAGCTCAGATTTCAGTCAGTGGTTATGAGCACTTGCTGCTCTACCAGAGGACCTGAGTTTGGTCCCAGCTCCCAAGTCAGTCAGCTCACAAACACCTGCGGTGGGCCTGGCCTGCAGGTCCCTGTACTCATATGCATGTATAGACACACAAACACATACTTAAAAATAAAATAAAATTGTATTTTTTTATTGGGGGGCTAGAGAGTTTGACTCAGTGGTCAAGAGCACTTGTTGCTCTTGCAGAGGACCCAGGTTTGGTTCACAGCACCCACATGATAGTTTACAACTATCCATAACTTCAGTTCTACGGGATCTAATGCCCTCTTCTGACCTCCAGGTGTGGGGTTGCAGGCCCGATAGCTGGAGGCATGTAGTGTACCTATGTACATGCAGACAAATCACTAGTACACATAACAAAATGGATAAATGGGGAGAAGGGACTGGGATGGAGAAATAGCTCAGAAGGTAAGAGCCCTGGTTGCTCTTACACAGAGGATCCAGGTTTGATTCCCAGCACCTACCTGGCAGCTCAGCTCAGATTTCAGGAGATCTGACACCCTCTTCTGTCCTTGGAAGGTACTGCACACATGGTACACAGACATACTTGTAGGCAAAACACTCATTCACATAATATTTTGTAAATGTCTATTTTTATATGTCTCTCTCTGTGCAGTAAGTGTATGTGTATATGTGTGTGTGTACGAGTGTGCATGTGTATGTGTGTGTGAATTAGTGTGAGTGCTGGTTCGAGCAGTGTTTAGGTGGAGGTCCCAGGTCTTCCCCTTCCACACTTTGAAATGGGGTCTCTTGTTTGGCCCTGCATGTGCCAGGCTGGATGGCTCACAAGTGGTTTCTCTACCTCAAGTTAGGACATGCTACTGCACCCACTTGGGCGTCAGAGGCCCGAGCTCGGTTCCTCATATCTACATCCAGTACTTTACCCACTATGCCACCTCCACAGCCAAGGGTTTCTGTTCCTCAAATGAGTCAAATGTGGTCTTCGGAGTCCTGTATGTTGTTCCTTGGCCCAGGACAGTCCTGCCCTTCCACCAATTTGTCTATTGCTCTTTCTATGAGTCCTCCACTCTAATGTTGCCTTGTTTGCTGGGCTTTCCCTCACCTTCCCACCACATCCCTCGTAGGATGCATCACCACTATATCCGCACATCATCCACGCCTTGCTTCATCTGTTCCTCGTGTCCTCACCATCAACACTGTAACACTGGCACTGTAACGTGAGCTCCATAGCAACAAGAATGTGCTCTGCTTCTACTGAAAGCAGTATCTGCCCAGAAGTAAGTGCACAATAAATCTAGAAAATACTGCTTGTTCAAGTGTCACCTGGGGATGGGGAAAGCAGGACACTGCAAAAGCACACTGCTCGGGGGCAATTGCCTACCTTATCCTTGTATTCTTTCTCATGGGTTTTCTTCCAGAGATCCCAGTGGTAGTCCAGGGTAGGCTCTCTCTGCAGTTGCTCCATTGCTACAGAGCACACCAGGGGTACCCAAAACAGCCATCTCCTTCTGCTTAAGGGAAGGGCACAGAGGAAACATAGCCATTAGCTGTATGTATTCTGATTACATAGCTCTCTTTTGTTTGTTTTTATTTATAAAGATACGTCACTCTACAGCCATGGCTTTCCTGGACCTCACCACACAGCCCAGGCTACCCTTGAATTTGTAGCAATCTGTCTGAATCCAAATCCCAAGTGCTGAGACTACAGGTACTCGTGTTCACCCACCACCATGGACGTTGCAATGTGTCCTCAAAAGTCTTCTCAAAAGAAAGGAACACAGTCCTGCAAGTTAGTGAGACAGGTAACTTCCTACAATGTTCAGGATGAAGAAGGAATTAAGTACAAAATACTATAGTAGTACTTTTAATACTTTAAGAAGGGCTCTTCAGCTGGGCAGTGGCATGTGCTTTTAATCCCAGAACTCAGGAGACAGAAGCAAGTGGATCTCTGAGCTTTCATGGGCTAGCCTGGTCTACATAGTGAGTTCCAGGACAGCTAGAGCTATATAGACAGATACTGTCTGAAATACTACTACTACTACCTCCAGAAAATTTCCTAATGGGGCTGGAGAGATGACTCAGTGGTTAAGAGGCTGCTCTTGCAGAGGACCTGGGTTTGAGTCCCAGCCTTCATACTGCAGCAACCAACTTTTTGTGGCTTTAGTTCCAGAGAAAGCTGTTGCACTCTTCTGGTCTCCATGGGCACTGCATGCATTTGGTGCACATACACACATACTGGCAAAACACCCATGCACATAAAACAAAATAAAACTTAAAAAAAAAAAAAGAATTTTTCCAAATAAACATAGTTACAAAGATAAAATTAAGGATTTTTTTAAAAACGAATCTACTTAAGGAGTATTCTCCTTTTCCTTCCTTCCTTCTCCTTCCTTCCTTCCTTCCTTCCTTCCTTCCTTCCTTCCTTCCTTTCTATCTTATGTATTTATTTATAATGGATATGAGTATTCTATCTGTATGTATTCCTGCAGGCCAGAAGAGGGCATCAGATCACATTATAGATGGATGTGAGCCACTATGTAGTCATTGGAGATTGAACTCAGGACCTCTGGAAGAGTAGACAGTGTCTTAACTGCTGAGTCATCTCTCTAGCCCCCCTTCCTCCTTTCTTAAAGAAACCCACAGAATGAGGACATATGTCTATCTTAAGTGATATTTAAATATTTAAATCACCACAACATAGTGTGTGTGTATATGGCAACACTACATAGTACCTCATTAATATATATATAATTGCTCTCCTTTCTTATATCAGTTAAAATTTAGTTTCAAAAATAAGCCAGGTACAGCAGTGGATACCTATAGTCCCATCTTAAAAAGCCAAGGCAGGAGGACTGTTTCAACAAGGCCTGTTTAGGCAACACAGATCTCCAAAATCAACAAACAGGGCTGGGGACATGGCTCCACAGAATGCCACTTGCCTGGTACGGGTGAGGCCCTTGGCCTGAGCGTGAACACCAGAGTCAATACCAACAACCAAACAGCTCAACTCTCTCTATCAAATAAACATTCGCTCGCCTTTAGAGAAAGCTAAAGGACAACTCAGTTCTTAGATTTTTACACCCTTGGGTTATTTTCCTTTTTCACATTTCTCCCCAACAAATCAGATATCTGTTTCAAAGGAGATACCCAAAACCAGGTTTCTCAACAAGTGTAGCTCACGTTTGTGATCCCAGCTCTCAAGAGGCAGAGGCGAGGCAGGAGGTACTAGTACCATAAGACTGAGACCAGCCTGGTCTTTATATCGAGTTCTAAGGCAGCCAACTTTAAGAGGTAAGACCCAGTCTCTAAAAACCACAGCTGATGCCCATTCTGTTCCTATATTTAAAAGAAATTCAGTAGTCACCTGAAAGTGGATTTATTATTATTGTTGTTGTTGTTTTTGGGATAGAACTTCTCTGTGTATCCCTGGTTGTAGCTGGCCCCAAACTCAGAGATCTGCCTGCCTCTGCCTCTGCCCCTCGAGTGCTGGGATTAAAGGCGTGCACCACCACTGCCCAGCTGAAACTGAATCTTTTTAACTGTGTGAGCCTTTAGATCATGATTCGGAGTAACCCAGCTTTAAATCTCATCGTAGAGATTTAAGCCAACAGGAATCTCTCAAACAGACTTCCTAATCAGAAAAACAAGAGGTGAATGGGCGGCATGATTTTTGTTTGCAGCTTACTTCCTGAAAGCAAAGATTTAAAAAACCCGGCGTCCTGGCTGATGAGAAGACAGAGAATGTTTAAGACCATATATAAACAAAACAAAAAAAGCAGACAATACATACATGGCAATGTGGGCAGGAGTCCTCATGGTTACCCTGAGGTGTGGTGCTCACTCCAAAATGTCCCAGGCAGCAGGAGGCTGGTCAAAATGACTCTAAAAAGAAATCGGAGCTTGTCGCATGAAGTATCCACCATGAGGAAGTGAACTTTCATTTCGGTTTCATTTAAAGACTTACGAGAACAGCTGCCTCTGGCCCTCCCCTTCTCACCGTGGGACCGTGTGGGTGCAAGGAGCTGCCCAGAGGCTCCCTGGCAGAGGCTGTCAGTAGAATGAATGACCTCAGCGGAGAGCAGGACAAAGTTCTCCAACCCTGTGTCATGTTGGTGGTCCATTTCATTCACATCAGTTCTGAGATGGAAACAGTTGTAAAGGCATTAGGATCAGGCTCCTCAAATCTCAGCTCCCTCTGTGATTCCCTAGGAAAACCTGTCTTATCCTTTAACGCAAGTCATATATGACTTATTGTGTCTAATACTCAGTCGTTCTTTTGTTTTGGTTCAAAGTATCACACATCCACACACGGTTATACACATACACTTATCCACACATACAGTTATCACACACATACTCACAGTTAATTTCACACACAGCTAAACATACACAACACAGTTATCACAAAGTTATACACACATGTACACAAGCACACAGATACACATATACAGTTACACACACAGTTATCACACACACATACTTACCCACACTAGAATATACACCCAACTGCCACTGTGGTCTTCTAGGCACAGCTAGGGTAAAATGAACTATTAGTTTTAAAATCTGAATCTTTATTAATCACCAGTGAAAATGGGCATCTCGCCCACATTTTTGAGCACTGAGTTTTCTGAGAGTTGCATTTTCAATTATTTTGCTCATTTTTCTAGTGTATTTATTGCTTTTCTTGGTGATCTGCAGGGACTTTTTTACTGTATTCTGGCTAGCGATCTCTGGTGGTGGCATACTCTCCGACTGCCTTCCCGCAGTACTCCACTGGCTCACACTCGGAGCGCCTTCCCGCAGTACTCCATCGATCTTTTCACTTTGCTTATACCTATTGTTTTTCTACTGAAAATTTAAAATATTGAACTAGAACATTTTAATTTGGCAAGGTATAGTGGACTATGTCTGTAATTCCAGAATTGGAGGCAGGAAGATCAAGAGTTCAAGGCTAACCCAAGCCACATGAGACTGCTAAAAAGCAAGCAGGGATGGAGAGATAGCTCAGTGGTTAAGAACACTTGCTGCTTTTGTTGAGGCCCCAACATACATGTGAGGCACTCACACATACAGGTAAAATACAAATAAGTAAATATCAAGCCAACGCATGTATGTGGCGGCTTGCCAGGAGGATCGCCAGAAGGTTGACTGAGGTTAGTCTGGGCTATATAGTACATTTCGGGACAGCCTGTCTCAAAAAAATCTTGTTTATCTAAAAAGATGCAAATATGTGTAAAAGTGGAAATATAGCCAGAGATAGCATGGCATGCCTACAATCCCAGCATTTTGGAGGCAGAGGCATGAAGATCAGGAGTTCAAGGCAAGCCTTCACTACCTTGCTAGTCTCAGACCAGTCTGGGTTACAAAAACCTTGTCCTCAAAACGTAAAACAAAAAAGCAATGAGATAAGGAACTCCTATGAAACTATTACTCCATTTCAACAATTTCCTGTAACTGTCAACTTGTTTCATTTATCTTCTCATTACCCAGATTATTTTGAAATAATTCCTAGCTATTAAATGTAATATGTTTCATATGAAAATGTTTAAAGTGTTTATCATTTTTTTACATTTATTGTGTGTGTGTGTGTGGAGGGGGGAATCTGTGTCATAGTGTGCATGTGGAGGTCAGAGGACTATTTGAAGACCCTTTGCCTTTTTCTCTTCCGGTCCCAGGCGCTGCGGAAGCCGCCGGTTACTGTACAGATACGGCCAAGTCCAAGAACCACACCACACACAACTAGTCCCACAAATGGCACAGAAATGGCATCAAGAAACCCCGGTCACAAATATACGAATCTCTTAAGGGGGTTGGCCCCAAGTTCCTGAGGAACATGCGCTTTGCCAAAGAAGCACAAGAAAGGCCTGAAGAAGACGCAGGCCAACAATGCAAAGGCAATGAGTGCACGCGCAGAGGCCATCAAGGCCCTTGTGGAGCCTCAGGCCTTCAAGCCCAAGTTGTGGAAGGGCCCCAGCCGCAAACTCAGCCACCTGGCTTTCATCGCTCACCCCAAGCTTGGGAAGCAGATTCGAAGCTACATGGCCAAGGGTCATAGGCTCTGCCAATCAAAGCCCAAGGTTCAAGCCAAGGCAGAGGCCAAAGCTCCAGTTGAGATCCAGGCTTCAGCTCTAACCCAGGCTCCCAAAGGTGCCCAGGCCCCTGTGAAGGCCCCATAGAAAAGGCTCCTGCCAATATGAAGACAGATGGACTGCCGTGACACCCCTACCCACACACTATTTGCAGATGACCAGTGTCCTATGCTGTTTTTACAAATGAGCTCGAGGCAAGATCAAAAAAAAAAAAAAAAAAAAAATCCTTTGCTATAACCGTGTGTGTTCTAGGGACTGAATTTAGGCTTGGCAGAAAGTGCATTTGCCTGCCAACCTTTCGTGTAGCCCCTCATGTGTATATTTTAAAAGAGATATGGTAAAGAAGCACAGGCATAAACCATGACGACATCCAACCTGACCACCATATATTTAAATGCATATATCTTTCTTTTGAAAGATTTAGTTTAGGCAGGCGGTGGTGGCGCACGCCTTTAATCCAGCACTTGGGAGGCAGAGGCAGGCGGGTTTCTGAGTTCTAGACCAGCCTGGTCTACAGAGTGAGTTCCAGGATAGCCAGAGCTATACAGAGAAACCCTGTCTCGAAAAACAAAAAAAAAAAATAAATAAATAAAATAAAATAAAAAATAAAAATGAAAGATTTAGTTTACTTTTAATTATGTATACGTGGATGTCTCTGTGTAGATGTTCACGAGTCCAGATGTCCTCGGAGACCAAAAGAGGACGTCAGATCCCCTGGAGTTGAAGTTAAGGTGCCTATTCCCTTTTGATGTGCATTCTGGGAACTGAGGCTCTGTGCAGAAGCTGCACATGCTCCTATAACTGCCATCTTTCCTGCCGCCCACTTTTTGTTTTTTTATTTTCAGACAGGTTTCCCTGTAGCCCAGACTTTTCTTGACCATACTATGTAGCAGAATCTGGCCACGAATTTCTGACCCTCATGTCTCCATCTGGAGAATTTCCCACATTACAAAGTTTACTCCTCCATGTTGAGTATCTCCAAGGCTCCGCTGCAGTTCAGGCCCAGACTTATGACTTAGGCTTTGCCCATCAGGCACACCTGTAAACAGGGCTTCATTCTTGGAATCAACCTGTGAGGAACTAGGCCCATGAAACTCCTCTCTGCTCAGAACTGCAGTGGAGTAGCACAGCAGCAGCAGCAGGAGCAGCAGGAGCAGCAGGAGCAGCAGGAGCAGCAGGAGCAGCAGGAGCAGCGGGAGCAGTGGGAGCAGCGGGAGCAGCAGCAGCAGCAGGAGCAGCAGGAGCAGCAGCAGTAGCAGGAGCAGCAGGAGCAGCAGGAGCAGCAGGAGCAGCAGGAGCAGCAGGAGCAGCAGGAGCAGCAGGAGCAGCAGGAGCAGCAGCTCTCCTAACATGGGTCCCTAGTACCATCTGTGCAAATTACAGTGTCCCTGTCAATGTCATGGCATGAGCGGCCTTCCTTGTGTGGTTTGGATAACAAATTCACAGTTACACAATAGTCTGTACATTTGACTGACTTGATTCTCAAAGATTCTGGAGGCTTTCTGCAGATTTTTTTTAAAGTCTGCAATTTTTTTTTAAAGTAAAGCTTTATTTTTATTTATGCATATGTGTGTTTTGTTCACATGTGTGCAGTGCGCAAAGGGTCCGAAGAGGACTTCAGATCTAGAACTGAAGTAACAGACTCATTTGAGCTACCATATGAGTACTGGGTATCAAACCTGGGCCCTCTGGTAGAGTCGCCAGTGCTTTTACGTGCTGAGTCATTTCTCCTTTCTGCAATTTTTAAAGAAACTGTAGTATTCAAATAGATGGATCCAGTAATGATATTCACAGAAGTGCTGACAGAAAATAAGCCTGGGGCCACAGAAGCAGATCTGGAAAGCGATGCTCTCAGACGACAGACAGGAAGTACAAAGGGAAGATAATTGCAGAATCCACAGAAACCACAGCACACCGTCTCTGTTCTTCTGTTGTGTGTCTGGGTGTTTTGCTCTCGTGTGTGTGTACTCGTGTGTGTGCAGGGGTGCATATGTGAATGTGTTTACGGAGGTCCGTGGACAACCTCCAGCGCAATCCAAGCAAACACTGTCGTTCTCCTCTGAGTTAGTCTCCCATTGACTGGCTCTCACCAGTGAGGCTAGATTGCTGGCCAGTGAGCCCCAGAATACCAGTGCTTGCCCTTGAGCGTGGGATTATGAGAGCATGACACTGTGCCCAGAGCGTTTACTTGGTTTCTGTGGTCCCATCCCAGTTCCTAGGGCTGGTGAGGTACATACTTCACTGCCTGAACCCTACAGACCTGATTGTATCCCTTCTTTGTGTGGGGGATAGGGGCTTTTATCGTTGATTCCCTCTATATGCACTTACACACCCTAACATACACGGCTCATTTTCCTTGGTGTGAAATGAGCATTGTCTAGGGTTTCCATTGCTGGGATAAAACACTATGACCAAAAGTACCTTGGGAGGGGAGGGTGTGTTTCAGCTCCTAGTTCCATAGTACAGTCCATCTTTAAGGGATGCGTGACAGGAACTGGAAGCAGTAGCTGATCAAGGCCATTGAGGAGTACTGCTTACTGGCTTGCTCAGCTTGCCATCTTATAGTACCCAGGACCACCAGCCCAGGCTGGCCCTGCCCACAGTGGGCTGAGCCCCCCCCCCCCCCCCAATCCGTCATCTATAAAGAAAATCCACTGCAAGCAAGCCTACCAGTCAATCTGCTGCAGGCATCTTCTCAGTTGAGGTTTCTTTTTCAAGAATGACTATAGCCTGTGTAAAGTTAACAAAAATGCAGGACAAGAGAGAAAAAATTATTTCTACTAATATAACCAATGTAAAATAGGGTCTGGTGGCCGGGTGGTGGTGGCGCATGCCTTTAATCCCAGCACTTGGGAGGCAGAGGCAGGCAGATTTCTGAGTTCGAGGCCAGCCTGGTCTACAGAGTGCGTTCCAGGACAGCCAGGGCTACACAGAGAAACCCTGTCTCGAAAAACCAAAAAAAAAAAGGGTCTGGTGACATATGTCTATAATTTTACCCTTTGGGAGGTGGAGGCAGGAAGATCAGAGATTTACGGTCATTCTTGGCTACACAGTGAGTTCAAGACCATCTTAGGCACATGAGACCTGGCTGAAGAAGGAAGAGAAAAAAATGGGAAAAAATTTTCATACATTTTGATCATGTTCTCCTCATGATCAAAATTATTTATCTGTGTGTCGTTTAAATAGATGCAGAGTGCATGTGAGCCTGTGTTGAAGCCAGAAGAGGACACTGACTCCCTTAGAGCAGCTTGGGGGGAGTGTCAAACGACCCTTTCACAGGGGTCCCATCAGGAAACACAGATGTTTACATTATGATTCATAATAACAAACTTACAGTTATGAAGTATCAACAAAGATAATTTTATGGTTGGGGTCACCACAACATGAAGAGCTGTGTATGCATGGGTGTTGGTCTAGATTCTGTTCCCCAGGATTGCTCGTCAAGCCCCTTGCACTCCTCAGCCATTTGCCCAGCATCAGCAGCTATCTTTTTTTATTTGTTTCTTATTTAAGACAGGGTCTCATTCTGTAGCCCAGGCTAGTCCTGCCTCAGCTTCTCAAGAGTGGAGATTGTGTGTGTGTGTTATGCTTACAGATGTCAGAAGAGACACCAAGTATCTTGCTGTATCACTCTACCTTATTCCTTTAAGACAAGGTCTCTACGGAAGCCTGGAGCTAGGCTGGCAGCCTGCAAGCCCAAGACGTTCGCCTGTTTCTGTCCCAGATTGTGCTGGGATTCCATTCCCAGCCTGGCTTTTCGTGTGGAAGCTAGAGATTCGAGCTCAGACCCTCGAGTTTGTGTAGAAGGCATTTTTCGTGGTGTAAGGCTTGTTCCCCACAACCTGGCCCATTTGTGAGCACTTTACTCAATGTAAATCGGACTTCCCTGTAAATTCCATCTTTGCTGTAGTCATGCTGTCTTCGGGCCATGCACCTTGTAGTCATTCTTGCCTCTTCCTGTCAAGACTGGCTTCCTCCTTTCCTTAATGTCTCTCCAGAAGATTCGCATGAAGAACTTGCAGGAAGCCTCTCCCCTGACGACCTCGCTCCTCTTTCCTCTTCTGTGATGTTATGAGCCTGACAGACTGTAGCCCAACGTTGGACCGTGTCCCACACTGTGTCGTTTCATTCTCCCAGACAACTTAAAAATATATAAGATCTGAAGTGGCTCTGGGTGTATAAAGTGTGATCCCAGCACCTGGGAATTGGAGGCAAGAGGGTGGGGAGGAGGGTGGGCAGAGAAGAAAGGAAAAGGATCATTCTGGAACATTCCACTGCAGTAAATTGGATTTTGTACAGTAGATTCCCCTGAAAAGGTACACACCGGCTTACTCCATGTTGATTTAAATAGAGTGATCTAGAAGCATCGCCAGGCAGGACACTAGAACATGGTGCTTTGTCGATGAGGAAAAGTTCCCAGAACGACTTGGAGGGAAACGAAAGCAGAAAGAGGAAGCCTCAATGCAGGGCCACAGAGGCTCTGTCCTCGAAAACTTTTGAAATCATCACCTCTCTTCTTCATAGCCTTGGAACAGCTGCTTCAAGTTTTTCCTGAGGAACTTCACTTAATTTTAAAAGACTCTAATTTTCTTTCTTCCCCTTGGAGGGAAAACAGCTTTTTTAAAAAAGCTGTTTGAAACTTTTTTAAAGTTCCCAGCTACCGGGTAGGACCAGTTCAAGGCAAGGGTCGCTGCATTACACAACGTTCAGAGGATCTGAACAACTTCTTCTCCTTCTTCCTTCTCTTCCTCCTCCTCCTCCTCCTCTCCTCCTCCTCCTCCTCCTCCTTCTTCTTCTTCTAAATTGGATATTTTATTTATTTACATTTTAAATGTTATCCCCTTTCCCGGTTTCCCTCTGCAAAGCCCCTATCCCATAATCCCTTACCCTGCCCCACCCCACCCCACTTCTGCATCATCACCCTAGCATTCCTCTATACTGGGGCATCAAGCCTTCCCAGGACCAAGGGCCTCCCCTCCCACTGATGCCAGATAAGGCCCCTTCAGCTCCTTCAATCCCTCCCTAACTCCTTCATTGGGTTCCCTGTGTTCCATGCGATGGTTGGCTACAAGCATCCGCATCTGTATTGGTCAGGATCTGGCAGAGCCTCTCAGGAGACAGCTGTATCAGGCTCCTGTCAGCAAGCACTTCTTGGCATCCCCAGTAGTGTCTGGGTTTGGTGTCTACATGTGGGATGGATCCCTAGGTGGGGCAGTCTCTGGCCTTTCCTTCAGTCTCTGCTCCACTCTTTGTTCCTATATTTCCTTTAGACAGAAGCAATTCTGCGTTAAAATTTTGGAGATGGGTGAGTGGCCCCATCCCTCTACTGAGGGGGGGATTGCATAATTTCTGGATATAGTGTCAACAGGTTCTCCCCTTTGTGGGGTATTTCAGCTAATGTCATCCCGTGAGGTCCCGGGAGCCTCTTGCTTTCCTGGCATCTGGGAATTTCTGGTTGCTACCCCCAGTTCCCCATCCTCCATTGCTACACACCTCTGTTTAATTTCCTGACCCTCTGGATCTGAACTTCTTAACGCTGACGTTGAAATGTACTGCTGCCCACTGTCAGGTCCCATTGGTGTTTTAAGGAATATTGGGTATGATATAAGAGCCAAAGGGGTGAACTTATTAAACTATTCAACCTATGATTGGTGATGTTTTCTTGTTATTTGAAGAGTCTTCTGGGAGGGAAGATGTAAAAAAAACCAGAAAAACTTGTACAATTTTAAAATATTACAATTAAACATGAGTGATCTCCCATAAAAAAAAATTTGGAAGAGTCTAAATTTTCAGACAGTACCATGGCTGCTTTTTATCTCTTAATTTATTCAATTGTATGGGAATTTAATAACAGGCATTATTTTCATAATAAAATAGCTCACTTCCTACCTTTCCTCCAAGAAGAGATGTGGAGATGCAGCAGGCTTAGTTAGCATAGAGGCTTTAGGAAGGGTAACTTGGGATGTCTGGAGAGCCACACAATGGTTAAGAATGTTTGTTCTGTGACAATGAAGCCCTGAGTCTGAATCCCAGGCCCTACATAACAAGCCAAGGGTGGCCGTGTGTCTTTGTAACCCTAGCATTTCAGGGTGGGGACAGGTGAATCCTAAGAACTTGCTGGCCAACTAACCTAGTAGAAATGGTACACTCTGGCTCAACGAGATAAACTGTTACAAGAATATGGTGGATAAAGATAGAGGAAAGCACTTGGTGTCACCCTCTGGCCTCTTTTTGTGCATGGAGGCATGCACCTACGTATTACAGTCACACACATGTAATGCATACATGTGCACCTACCTACATATTACAGTCACACACAAGGGACACACACAGAGTAAATAGAATAAATAGATGGAAAGGATAAATTTAATATGTAGTTGGTGGAGGGAGAAGAGTCTCTTTGATCAACTTTACATTAAAATCACGTGATAAAATGTGGTGTGGGGAGCACTCCATACTCTAAGCCCTTGGGAGGCTGAAAGCAGGGCAGTTTTGAGTTTGAGGCCAGCCGGAGATACATATATGAAAGATCCTGTCTCAAAAAAAAACTAAATAGCCACCATTTACAGACCATTTACAAAGTAGACAATTTTTAGGGTAGTTTTAGGTTAAAAAAAAAAAAAAGAATCTCAAGTCGAGTTACAATAAGCTTCTTGCCCCCACCCCACACACACAGCCAGACCCCTCTCTCTGCAATCTCTCCATCCCCCCACATTCCTGTGAAGCAGCAGCCCTCAGCCCACTGTCTCCTCACGCCTGGAGCACTTGGTTCTGCTCCTTGTTGACTCCTTGTTGAGTGTCTGCTGTGTGGGGAAGCACAGTATGTGTTTTGCTTGGCTTGCTTCACTAGCATTTTTTCAAAGTTCATACGTGTAATAGAATATAGAAGAGTTTCTGTTTGTTTTGAGATAGGATCTTGCTACATAGCTCAGGTTAGCCTGGAGCTCACTATTTAGTCTAAGCCAGCCTTGAACTTGCAGCAATTCTCCTGCCTCAACCGGCCAAGTGCTGGGACACATGAACCACACCTAGCTTTTATTTAGGTTTTCTTGGTTGTCTGTATTTATTTATTTTTAATTTTACGTTTACAGACCGTTTTGCTATACAGCCCTGCCTGTCCCAGAATTCTCTCTATCTTCCAGGCTCCATCTTTTATACTAACCCTCCTGCCTCTGCCTCCTGAGTGCTGGGACTGCAAGTGCCTTCTGTCCTACCCAGCCTTTCTTGGTCTTTTAAAACAAAATTGTGTAGTTTGGAGAATGTAACTTTTGTGTTCTTTTTGGTTTTTTTTTATTGTTATTTTGAATGTTACTTTAAATAGGGTTATTTTCTTTCTTTTTTTTTTTCTCTTTTCTTTTTTCTTTTTCTTTCTTTTTTTTTTTTTTTTTAGGTTTTTCAAGACAGGTTTTCTCTGTGTAGCCCTGGCTGTCCTGGAACTCACTCTATAGATCAGGCTGGCCTGGAACTCAGAAATCCACCTGCCGCTGCCTCCCAAGTGCTGGAATTAAAGGCGTGGGCCACCACTGCCGGGCCAGAGTTGTTTTCTTAATTTCATTTTCAGTTAGTTAAAAAAGAAATAACCTGATTTTGTATCTTGATTTTGGGTCCTGAAGCTATGTCAAGCTCATTGCATTAGTTCTGATTGTTTTTTGATGCATTTCCTAGAACTTTCTATACATAAGACCTTTCATCCACAAACAAAACAAAACACAAAACTGAGTACCTTTATTCTATAAATCCATAGGCCAGACATCGTGGTGCATGCCAACACTGGAGAGGCTGAGACAGGAGGATCACCACAAGTGTTACGCTGGCCTGGGCTATACAGTGGGTTCTAGATCAGTCTGAGCTAGAGCTAGAACCTATTTAAAAATTTAAAAAAAAAAAAAATTAGGCTGGGCCATGGTAGCGCTCCCCTTTAGTCCCAGCACTCCGGAAACAGGCAGGTGTATTTCGAGGCCAGCCTGGTCTACAGAGTGAGATCCAGCACCGCTAGGGATACACAGAGAAATGGTTCTTTAAAAAACGCACACGCGCACACAAATTGCTTCAGTGGGCTGGAGAGATGATTTAGCAGAATGAATTTATCCAAGTACTATCAGATTTTGGATCCCAGCTCACAAACGCCTGTAATTCGACTTCCAGGAGATCTGGTGCCCTCTTCTGGCTTCTGAGGGTACTGCACTCTCCCAGCCCCACCCGCACACACTATACTAAAACCCAAACAAATCATTTAAAAGTCTCAGGAAAGAAAGCCTTTAAGACTGTAAAAAAAATTAAAAATAAAAATTAAAAAAAAAAAAAGACTGTAAGTACCAAAACGAAGAACTGGATTACCACAGTCCTGACAAGCAGAGTGTAAGTACAAAGCCTCTTAATGATTCAGGAAAGCTTTCCAGTGGCAGAGGAGTCGGAAACTCCAGACAAAAAAATAAACAATACCAAAGTCTCACAGACCTTCTGGTTTCAATAAAGCCCGTGTAATTAAATGTAGAGCATGCTACTATCATCTGTATGCCTTCCTTTCTCTTTCACTGTGTTTGTGAAGATCGTGAGAACCAGTTCAGATTACAGTAATGAGCACTGGGTCCTTGGACACAAAGAGGAAGCCATTAATCAAAGTGATTTACGGATCAATAAAATCACTGTTAATGACTCAGTTAATGACAATCAATGAATGTGGGGGTGACAGCAAAAGCCAGGGCCGGCAAAGTAACAATCCACAGGAGGCAAGAAGAAAATCTGTCTCAACCTCACTTAGTTATAGCCAATGTTAGTTCAAATTTCTAGAGTCTGATCCAGGGGGTTTATAGGTCCTGGTTGTGGAGCTTGGTGTGGCCTGGCTCTTCAGACTGTACATATAACCAGGTAATTAACCACCCCAACTCCAGCATTCTGGGTGGAAAGACAGGTTGTACATGTCTTCTGTTAAAGAAACAGCCTTGCATGTTTAACATTCCTGGTTTCCCAGTGCTTTATCTGTGAGCATAGGAACTTTTGTGCTCCCAACACAGGAGGAGGGGAAAGTATGTGTACAGGGAGGGTGGGAATAGGTGACTGTTAAAAAACAGAGCAGACTCTTCAAAAATTACATTTTTTTATTGTGTGTATGTGTAAAGGTGTGTGTGTGGAGGTCAGAAAGCAACTTGGGAGGATCGCTACACTGTGTAGGCCCTGGGATGGCTTGACAGCAAGTGCCTTCATTGCTGAGCCATCTTGCCAACTCTACAGTCAACTTAATATTTAAACACTGTGTGAAGCAGCTTGGATACTGACTTGAAGTAACTAACAGTAAAAAGTATTTTAAGCAACTGGAGAAAAATTCAGAAATGGACTAACTAATAAATGATATCAGCAAACAATTGGGGAGCCTAGAGAGATGGCTCTGTAGCTGAGACACTTGCTGTTTTGCAGGGGATCCTGAGTTCAGTTCTCAGCCCCTATATGAGGAAGCTCCCAGCTGCCTGCAGCCCCAGCTCTGGGAATCCAACATCTTCTGAACTCTGCAAACATGCACTCACACAAATACACATACTCACAAAACAAAAAAAACAAAAAAAATTGTTTTAAGTCAGGAGCAGCGTTGGAGAGATGGCTTAGTGACTGCTCTTACAGAGAACATGGGTTCAGGTCCTAGCACCCATGTAGCAGCTCACAACTGTCTGTCACTCTAGTTCCAGAGGATCCAGTGCCACCTTCTGACCTCCCTGGGTACCATGCATGCAAGTAGAGCACACATATACATGAATAAAAACACCTTAACAGATTTTTTTGTTTGGTTGGTTTTTTAAAGGCTAGGGCCATGGGTGGTAACTGATATCCCAGTGCTAAGGACGCAGGATGGGAAATTCCCTAGTGCCCACTGGCTGGCCAGCCTAGCCTACTTGGAGAGTCCCTGGCCAGTGAGTGACACTGAGTAAGGATGGGTAGCATCTGAAGAATAACACACAAGATTGACCTCTGACCTCCCACATACACAAGTGAATGTGTGTCCAAACCTGTGCAATCCCACCCCCACAAAGCACTAGAATGTCTGACAGACTATTTTAAACTTTATGTCAGAATATCAACTACTAATTAGAACATTATTTATAACCTAGAATATGGAAAGTAACATTTGTTTAACGGGAGCTAAATAAATATGTACTTCTCCATTTTTTGTTTTTTACATTTACCTATTCATTGTGTCTGTTTGTGAATCAGACACTTGGCAGGAATCAGTTCTCTTATCTGTCACGTGGGCCATCAGGCAGGGTGGCAGCAATGCTCACCCCAAGCCGCCTCACCAGCTCCTGAGCAGCTTTGCAGTAGGACTCACTGCTCCTACAAAAACAGTTGTTTCTGGTCAAAATTTATTACCCCCATTACTTACCATCATTTTGAAGGAGTGCAAATACACAAGAGAGAAACTAAAGGCAAATTAGAAAAATAAAAAAGGTAATATTTACCTCTGGGTAAATATATTTACATACTAAAAAATTAAAGAGAATCTGTAAAAGTATCTTTTATTTCTTAGATATTGTGGTCTTAGAGACTCACTGCCTCTGTCTGCTAGCCTAGGCCTAGTCCCAGAAGCATCCAGCCTCCGTACAATCTAACCTAGGCCCAGAATGTTTTCAGCCTCTGAGACTCACTGCTGAATCAGCTCACCCTTTCTAGTTCTTTCTGAATGCTGGCTGGTTGATTCAACTCTGGTGTTCTGGATCAAACTCCTTTCCAAGCTGACTTAATTCAAGTCGGATTTTTATTTGGCCTCTGAATTGCTCTGCTTGGCCTCAAACTAACTCCAGCAATCTTTACCTGTGTCTAGTTTGTTCTCTCTCTCCAGCCTGTCTCTGTAAAACTCTCCTGGTGAAATGCCTCCTCCCTCTCTGCTGCTCTGCTCTCCCTCTCAACTCTACTGCACTGCTCTCCACGGACTCTAGTGTACCCTGTACTGCACTCTCTTCTCCTGTACTGTCTCTTTCCTATTCTGTCACGTTTTCTGCCACTCAATCAGACATTACTTTCAAACATGGGTGTTTCCTTTACAAACTTGTTCGGGATTACAGGTCAGCACTAACAGCATGCTTGTACTCCTGCCAGAGGGGTTAAAGGTGTGTGCTAAGAGCTGAGCCACACCCTAAGTAGAAACAGGTTCAAATATCCTGGAACAAGAATCAATTGGAAAATTGATAAAGAAATCAAAATAAGGTAGCTGACTATGAGACAGAAATCAGGATTTTTCAAATATACAAATATACCCATATACAAATATGCTAATTTCAAATATACAAATATAAGAAAATTACAAAATGTATTAGAAATAACTCCATTTTAACATGCTAAAATGTGCCGGGCGGTGGTGGCGCACGCCTTTAATCCCAGCACTTGGGAGGCAGAGGCAGGCGGATTTCTGAGTTCGAGGCCAGCCTGGTCTACACAGTGAGTTCCAGGACAGCCAGGGCTATACAGAGAAACCCTGTCTCGAAAAACCAAAAAAAAAAAAAAAAAAAAAACATGCTAAAATGTAATAAAAGGCAAACTTCCCATAAAAATGCTTATCAAGAAATTAGCAAGAAGCCTGTTAGACATCTCAGCACTGTCTGCTACCAAGCCAAAAGACCTGAGTTTGATTTCTGACATGTTCACACACAGACACACACATTTTTAAATTTAAAATTTAAAAACAGAATATCTAAAGGATAGTCTTTAGGCAGAAGTAAATTCTAGAACAAGGTAAAAGAATTCTCTACAAATTTGTCCAATAGGGAATCAGGTATTCTATTAGCTTGTCTTCAACAATCAATAAGCACATTTAGGTAAAAAAAAAAAAAAAAAAAAAAAAAAAAGTCCCTCTGAGGACACAGCTCAGCAGCAGGACACACTCTGGGGACACTAATTGCTTCAACTGAGATACAATTTTGTATCTTTCCTGTCTGAGAAGCCTAAACTTAGGAAAGGTTTTGGAGCTGTCCTTCTCTGGAGGCTCCTCCTCCTCTGTGAGGAACAACAGAGCGATGTCGAGACCAGTGATGTGGGTTCATGAAGCCGTTTTCTCTGAGATTAAAACCTTCCATTTTCCATTTTTGGAGGGAAGCTCATTTAAAAGACTCAGGATGTTCTTAAAGAGACAAAACATTCTATCCTGCTGGATCAGAAAGTGAACAAGTTAACAGTTTCAGGAAGTCCCTGAAGCTGACCAGATGTACTAGGTCCTTTACTCTTTAAGCACATATGTGCAATAAGGACCAACAGGAGACTCACCAAGCTGAGCTGCCTGGAAAGCACTCTGCAACCTGCTGTGTGGTGAGGTCCAGCTTTTCAATTTTTATGAGCTGTCACCTATGCTGGGGTGGGATCTGGTGGTGCAGGTGTCTTTGATAATTTCTGCTCCTGTGAGTAACCCCAATAAAACTCACTGGCTCACCAAGTTGGACTTTAGCTTCAGTACCTGTGTCTATTATTGGCTTCCAACCTGGGCTGAGTAGGGGTTTGTATGTCCCCAGGAATAGTGTCCACAAGAAGACCCTCCCCAGTCTCTTGCTTCCTCTTTTTGTTCATCTCTTGTTTACACAACTGCTAGAGGAATATTACTAAAATATTTGATTATCACTTTTCTCAAATATGTTTGATGCACACCACCTGCCAGTGGGCTGTGTGGGCACACACTGAGCATGCAAGGCTGCCAGAGTCATCTCTACTTCCTGTTCTACCTTCTTTGCACTGTGCATTGTTCGTCAGTCATGCCAGCCCTAATAGTCCCCAGAATCTTCAGCTTCATGTGACCGTTCGCCCCCTCACTCATTCTTTGTGCACTCATTAACATCTCCATCTAGCCGGGCAGTGGTGGTGCACGCCTTTAATCCCAGCACTTGGGAGGCAGAGGCAGGTGGATTTCTGAGTTCGAGGCCAGCCTGGTCTACAGAGTGAGTTCCAGGACAGTCAGCAGTCAGTGGCTTACTTCGGTTGTATGAGCTTGCTACCAGTGGTTCTCAACCTGTGGGTCACAACCCTTCAGGGGTCAAAGGACCCTTTCACAGGGGTCACCTAAGAGTATTGGAAAACACAGATATTTACATCATGATTCATACAAGTAGCAAAATTAGAGTTATGAAGAAGCAATAAAAATAACTTTTTGGTTGGGGGTCACCACAAGATGAGAGACTGTATTAAAGGGTCACAGTCTCAGAAAGACTGAGAACTGCTGCCAGTGCAGGAAGAGTCTAAAAACTGCGACTAATGCATCTTTAGCCTGGCGCAATGGTGCACAGAAGACTCTACAAGCCCAGTCTGTGGATCTTGAGTTTGAGGCCAGCAAACATGAGACTGACTTGTTTTTCTTAAAAAAAAAAAAAAAAAAAAAAAAAAGCTTTGTCGAGGAGCTCAGTTCATGGTTAAGCTCAGGTCCCTAGTGAGTGAGTAAACAGTCTTATCTGCTTGAGACTTTGCCTCAAAAACAAAACAAAACAAAACAAAATAAAATGAAACAAAACAACTTCAGGAAACAGATTCAGAAGGTGCGGGTACCCATGTCACTCACTGCTGTGATCCTTCTGTCTCTGCCTCTCAAGGGCTGGGCCACAGGCACAGACCACTGTGTTCAGCTTCACAGGCAGTTTTAAATACTGACAGAAACTTCTGAGGTCCAGTTGATCCAGAAATTTACCATTCTCATGACACATTATGTACTTAATAACACTGACTAGCACCATAACCAACATAATATGAGTGCAGTGTTCTTTATTAAATTTCAAATTTACTTTATTTCAAATGCAAAGAAGGAAACATACATTTTTTATATCATGTAAATTTGTCAAAGAATCGTGAATAGATTTTTATGCATCTCAGCAGAAGACTGAAGTGTGCACTGGGGTATATAGAAGACAGGGGCTTGGGAAGGTCACCTTAGTCCTCCAGCCTGCTGGAGGACTGCAGCATCTATCAGCACAGAGTCTAAGACTCTCAGAAAGTGCCCTGTTGTGTCCACAAAGAAAAGGGCCCTGGGTAGAGAGAAGGGAAGTAGAGGTGTCACTGGAAGCACCAATGGGAGGAGAAATGAAACAATCTTAGCATCCATGTGTCCATCTCAGGAGTACCACACCCATTCCCTTCCAAAGCCATCATTGTCTTGCACCATTGAGGAAGGAATGGGAGAACATACGGATGGCTGGCTGGAATCACATCTTGGGGAAGCTGGCCAAGTTGGTAATGCCACAGGCGTTGTTCTTATTCCGAGCCAAGAGAACATATCCTTTGTTTCCCCAGCTTTCTCCCCAGCTGTAGAACCAATCAAGAAAAACACATAGCATCTTAATTTATATAGTCCTTAAAACGCTTACCGTATTTTGCTAAGTACTGATGATATATATATGTGTATATGTGTATATATGTGTATATATAATGAGTATGGTGATTTTTATTTTAAGGAGTTTAAAGTCAAACCAGGCAGTGGTGGCACATGCCTTTAATTGCAGAACTCTGAAGGAAGAGCCAGAGGCAGGTGGATCTCTGGGAGTTTGAGGCCAACCGGTCTCTACATTGAGTCCCAGGACAGTCAGAACTACACAGAGAAACTCTGTCTCAAAAAACCAACAAAAACAAAAATAAAGTCAGGATGTGGAAAGAAGGCATGCTATCCTGGTTGGGTTTCTAACAGTCAGTGTTAATTGCCAACTTAACAGAATCTAGGATCAGTTGGAGATGGGCCTCTGGGAATTATCTGGACTGTTAATTGATGTGGGAGAATTTTTCCCTGGACAGATCCTGCACTGTATGAACGGAGAAAGCGAGTGACACTAGCATACATTCATCATCTTCATCATATTCACTACTCTGCTCCTGATTATAGATGGGACGTGACAGCGGCTACTGGTTCTGGCTGCCCTGCTCAACCTGCCATGATGGATGGTACCCTAGAACTGTAAAATGAGCCTTCTCTTCCTTGGTTATTTTGTCAGAATATTTTATCACAGCAACAGAAGAAACTGAGACAGGTCTTAAAGATACTAAAGATTGCTTCTGACAAAGATGATACAGCAGAGGCAGGCGATCTCTCTGAGTCTGAGGCCAGCTGGGCCCACATAGAGAGTTTCAGGACAGCCACAGCTACACAAGGAGATGAGCATGAGAGGGAGGCCAGGGTTGGTGGCACATGCTTGTAACCCCAGCACTACTCAGGAGGCAGAGGTAGGAGGATCTATCCTAGCTTGGCCTGCACAGTACATTCAGGCCAGCAGGAGCTATACAATGAGGCCCTGTCTCAAAAAGCAGAGCGAGAAGGAAGAAGGATAGAGCAGACGAGGAGAGGTGAAAGAAAAGGAAAGCGTGATGTCAGAGGTGCGTGAGGCTGAACCTGAAGGACGAGCCAACTTTGGGTCCGTGGGAGTGTTGGGATGGTGGAAGGAGATGACAGGAGAGATAGATGTTGGAAAGTGCCATGTGATATGACAAAGTGACTCAAAATCAGGGTACGTGACAGACTCAAGCGGGAGATAGATCTGGAGAGGTGGAGTAAGACAAGGTTGAAGAGTTCAGGGCCATATTGAGCTCAAGGCTAGCCTGAGCTACAGGAGAGTCTGTCTCAAAAATTCAAAACCAATCAACCAACCAACCAAAAACATTGGGTCAAATGAGTCCACGGGGAATGAACTGGTCTTTATGTCAGTCAAGTCTGATTGGGCTTCGAGAGATCAACACAAACATCTGCCCGTCTCCTTGTGTCCGTCCTACTAAGCCTCTTGCCCAAGGAGCAGCTGTCTGGCATACACTTTGAGCTTTATTGTCCGCCCGTCACATGTTAGTTTCATAATTGTGAGTCTGGAAGGAATACCAGGAAGCTGGAGGTGAGGCTTACTGCTACAGCAGTGGTTAAATGGCAAAAGTAGTGCCTCACTGTTACCTGTTTTTAATTATCCAGTGCTTGCTTCCCTTCTGGGTGCCATAGCCTACCACCAACATTGCATGGTTCACATTTTCACGGTCACAATTTTCATCATAGTATACACCTACAAAACAAACTGTGGATGAGGTTCTCTGCAATGTAGGTGGGGCCCTGTGTGACCCCCTACACTGAGGCAGCTGCCAGATTCAGCAGGTGGAGTCTGGCTGTGACAACGAAGCACTCAATTGTCTTGGGCCACATCCATACCCTAGAAGAGGGGCTCTACAGGAAGAGGTACTCACCTCTGCTGTAAAACTGGAAGGATGTCAAGCTTGCATCGATGGACACAGAGATGGGCCCTACCCGAGCCACCGCTCTCTTCAGGGCTTTCTCACTCCCCACAGGAATCTCTCTGTACCCTCTGCATTTAGCTGCCTTTGCTGTGGCGTTATACATACAACTTTCATCCTGAGAAACAATGATCAAAGGTGGAATCGGAGCAGAGTCAATCAACTGGTAATGAGTTGGTAAGAAATCCAACCAATGTTGGAGGCAACCAACTAGTCCTTGGGTTACTGTTTTAGAATACTGTGAAAAGAAGCTAGGTATGGGGATGTACACTTGTAATCCCAGCAAGAGATCTTTTTTTGTTGTTGTTGTTTTAAAAAAAAATTCAAGTGGTTTCCTCCTTTCTAGCATTCACAAAAGCCAACTCAAGAAGAGAAAGATACTTTTTTTCTTTTTATGTATGTATGTATTTGTGTATCTTGTCTATCTGTGTATGGGGGGTATGTGCACCTATGTATGTATATGCACCTATGTGCATTCTCTTGAAGGCTAGAAAAAAAGCACTGAATCTCTGGGAGCTAGAGTTACAGGCAGTTATGAACTGCTTCGTGTGGGTACTGGGAATAGATTAAGGTGTCTGGAAGAGAAAGCAAGTACTCTTAATCACTGAGCCATCTGTCCAATTCCTTGTTATTGTCATCATCTTCTTTTCTTTCTTATTGAGACTGTATATTATGTAGTCTAAGCTGGCTCTGAACTCACTACATAGCTAACACTGATGACTAAACACCGGGCCCTCCTGCCTCTGTCTCTATCTGCTGGGATTACAAGCACCATTCACTTCTCCCATCTTGAGAGACTATTTTCACTAATGCAGGACAAGGAAAGATATTTGAAATAAGAGCTTGTTTTTTAAAACACAAATTATCTTCTGCCTGTAATATGTGTAAGCTTCAGGGGGGCAGGAAGGTACCAGCTGCTCTGTGAGAAAGTTTGCCAACACCAAACCCAGCTCAAGAGATGGCCTTAACCCTCTGTACACAACTCAGGGGTGCTAGGATGAGGTAAAGCGTCTTAGCTGGGGCTGGAGAGATGGCTCAGTGGTTAAGAGCACTGAACGCTCCTGAGTTCAACCCCAGCAACCACACAGTGGCTCACGACCATCTGTAATGGAATCTGATGCCCTCTTCTGGTGTGTCTGAACACAGTGACAGTGTGCTGATATACATAAAATAAATAAATTAATCTTTTAAAAAAAAGGACATTTAAAAAAAAAGAGTCTTAGCTGGATCAGAGACAGAACAAGCACATAACATGATATGAAAATAAATTAATAGCTAAGTAATTTAGCTTGTGACCTTCCAAGAGCACACACGCTTTGCAAGCCTCACAGAATGAGATCTTGTCAAGGTGGTCTGCTTTTGGTGGAAACACATTCTCCTACACACTAGACCTTAAACACCCTAAGGTTGAATCTAAAAGAACACATATCTAAATACCAACAGTACTGCCAGCAGTTGATGGAATGGTCTAAGGCTACAGTGATTTACTGCCTTAATTTCTCAAAATCTGTTCTCTGCCACATGGTTCTGGCATTAAACTGCTCAGATCAACCAGACACAGTGGCACATCCCTGCAATCTCAGCATGATACAAGCGGATTTCAAAGTCTATAAGCCTTGGCACTGCATGGACTCAAAAAAGAAAGAGACAGACAGACACACACATACAAAGAGATGAGAGAGAGAAAGAGAGGGAGGGAGAGAGAGAGAGAGAGAGAGAAGAAAAGAGAGGCACAAATGAAATATACAATCTACAAATGAAATAAAGTATCTTGTGAATGGACTTAAGAAAATCAGCCTGGCATTTTCCTACAATCCAGTTGGTGTGATGCTGGACAAATAATGCAAAGAGCTGGGCTGGAAGGGCAGCTCTGACATCTTAAGTCCCTGCTCTTGCTGAGGACCCAGATTTGGTTCCCAGCACCCACATGGTATCTGTAACCACAGTTCCAAGGGATCCAATGTACCTCTAACCTCTGGGGGCACCGGAGACACACATGATATATGTACATATATACAGGCAAAAACCTTATATACATAAAAAAAACTTCTAAAAAGACATAAGCTGTCATTTGTTAAGTGACTAATTATTGATTCTTTGGTATATACTTCTCTCAAATATATCCTTAAATTGTTGAGTGGGAAAGATACTTAATAATGTCAGTAAATCAACAGGCAGCAGATTAGACTCTATATAGAGGGTCTCTCCTTCTTTACTTCGGATTTTGGTGTTTTGTCCCATCATCCACTCATAGAGGGTCTCATGCAGTTTAGGTTGGCTATGTTCAGATTCACCAGGCAGCTTAGGATGATCTTGAACTCCTAACCCTCCTGCCTCCACCTCCCATGTGCAGGCATCCACGCTGGGCCCCTCATATCAGTTTAGAAGAAGTACAAATGACTAGGGAAACATTCCGATGAAGACGTGACTGTGGGTCAGGGGATTTCGTGTATACTGCAGTAGGAGTGTAATTTCTGGCAACAGTTTGGCATTACACGGTAAATGTAAAGATACATATGCTTCCACACCCAGGTGCCTATGTTCCAAAGTAATGTCCCCTAGTTTCCATCTTACTTGGGTGCATGGGAGGAAAGGCTGTGTAGATAAGCAGACCTGGCAGATCCTAGCGGAGGTACTGGTGAGATGGCCTAGTTGGCAAAACTTTAGCTAAAAAAAGCCTAATAACTACAATTAGATCGTCAGGACCTACGGAAAGAGAGAGTGCACAGTTTCCTCTGTACTGCACATGCATGCTATGGTACAAACCCACCTGGGTGTACACACAGGTGCCATATGTACAGACACACACAATAATACAGTTTATAAAATCTTAGTTTTGCTACATACTCAAGTATGAATTTGAGTATGTTGTGACATCTCCTTAAATTGCAAGGAAGAGCTGACCTTTTAAGAAAACACACTTTAACACATAGCTGCCTACATTTTCATCACTGAAACTTGCAGTTCCTCTTTCAAAGGTCCATATCACAAGGAATTCTACTTCTCATCAGTCCCAACTGTATTAAAAACATCACAGGGCTGAAGAGATGGCTCAAAGTTTTCAAAGATTATGAGAATTTTGGCCTTTTGTGGCAAACAATTCTATTAAGAAAGCAGAATAGCCATGTCTGGAATGCAGGCCTGTGATCCCAGAACTTGGAAGCTTGAGGTAAGAGGAATGCAGCATTGTCTTCAGCCACATAGTATGTTCAAGGGCAACACGGACTACATGAGATCTTGCCTCAAAAGGGGGGGGGGCAGGATACAGTAACAGGAAACAAAAACATGCCGGGGGAAGAACCAACACAGGGCTGCACACTGCATCGGTCTCACCTGCCCCACATACGGGTAAGCGTCTTCAGAGTCAATGCCTCCATTCTGCTGCACGTATTGGAAGGCAGTGGTCATATAGCCGCCTCCGCAGCCATAATTCTCAGACACACAGTCCACAAGATTCTGGGGGCTCAGAGCTAAGAGTTTACCAGTTTTCTTCTTGAGTTGGCCCTCCAGGGCACCCGCAGAGCTGAAAGCCCAACAGGAACCACACTGGCCCTAAAAAACATACAGAGAAACTGTCAGTCATCACTCTTCACAGAGGGTGTGTCTTTCTGCCACCCTGATAAAACTCCATGCACTTTATGATGTCAAGCACAAATGTTGTCTTTGTTGTGAAGCCCTGTTATTGTCCCTATTGATGACAACTGTGACCACTGTCTCCTTTAACTGAAGTCAAGTACAGTGAGGACTTTACAGTTTTGGAGACAGTTCTCCTGAATTCTAACCCTGACTGTGCATACTAGAAACATGATCTCGATCAGTTACTGAACTCTGCCTCAGCCTCCTTTAAAATGAAAATAAGTTGGGCTTGCTGGAACAGACATGTAACATGTGGAGGCAACAGGACCAGAGGCCAAAAGGTCAATCTCAGCCATAGACTGAGTTGGAGGGCAGCCTGGACAAGAGACCTTATCTCAAAAAACAAGAAAGTAAGTGATACTAAAGTTAATGAGATTCCTGTGAGCACCAAGAGGTTTCATTCATATGAGAATCATAGATGCTTCGCATGCACAGCACTCTCTCAGAAAGTGTCAGCTACTATTAGCATTTGATAATCCTGGCTTGCACAATTTTCTCTTTCTGAGATTTTCTATTTTTTAAGAATAAGAATTTCTTGAGGATCAAGGCAGCACCTTAAATCTTGAATCTTTAGCCCACAGCTTAGTGTAAAAATTTTAAAGTAGAAAAAATCCTAAATATATAAAATAGATAATGAATCAAATAACAGAATATGCTATATTCTTGTAGCATGAGATATACCATACTTCAGGTAGAGTCACACACACACACACACACACACACACACACACACACACGAAAGCACCTGGTTTTTGACTGGAGTAACATATCCTTTTTTTCGATAGTCGATGGAGTCTGGGACTCTGCCTTCCCACTCTGGAGTATAGAGAGTGTCATTACTGTAGGAACGTGAGGGTGGCATTCTGAGTCCAGTCATCTTCTGAACCACTTCTTCGCTGGTCTGAGACCAAAAAAGGACACCAAGCATTAGCAGGGACAGATCAGGGTAAAGGCAGTGGGTGGGCCTGGATCTGGGCGGCAACTCACCATGTCTCCCAAGTGATTCATGGCCAGTTCATATGTATGGACACCAAGAGAGGCCTCAAGATTATGGATGGAGATTTGCTTCAGGTTTTTTTCCCAAATTAAACGCCGAGAAATTTCATCCACCTAAACAGGATAGGATAGTCAGTCAATTTGTAGACTGTGTGGTTATATAGGTGGTTTTAGAAGAAAACACGCCACATAAACAGAAAACATTTACAATCTAACTGGTGAACTATAGACTCTTAAGAGTACACATACAAAAACTTATGCAAAGGTCTAGAGAGACCATAGAGTAACGGCATTACTATGAGAAGTATTCGCTAAAAGAGCTATCCCCATATACACACCACACAGTCCCATCTATGGTACTGGGTATTAGACTCAGTCCCTTGTACATGTTAGACCAGTGATCTATTCCTGAGCTACCCCTCCAGCTAAAACAAGTGGAAAACAGAAGGACTGAAGCACAGAAGTAAAATCGAGCTGCAGAATTAGAAAACAGAGACTACTTCCTTGGGGTAAAACACTGAAGAGTTATTGAAGGGAATCTAGATGCTAAAGCAGAAGTCCCACATCCAAGCCCTCCTATGTGCTCCCCTTGCAGGCCCCTGGGCACCTTGCTGTTATACTGCTTCCTGTGGGTCTTCTTCCATAGCTCCCACTGGGTGTCCAGCATTTCCTCCTGGTACAGAGCAAAGCTCACCATGGGTAGCAGCAGAAACTTGAACACCCACATCCTGGTGAAAGGAATAATCAGGGGAGATTTCCACTGGCAGAAATTCACAGGTGGCTTCAGATGTGCAAATGGTGGCAAACAGGTTATCAGGAAAGGCTTTTAATCTTTTAGGAACTTTAAAAAATAAATTTTCTACCAGAAAACTGTACACACACACACACAACACACACACACACACACACAAATCCTAAGGGATTCATAAACCCAAAGAACACCATATACATACACACACACATACACTTTCATTTTAGAGATAGGGTCTTATTATGCAAGTCTTTGCTGGCCTTGAGCTCACTATGTTGACCAAGATGGCGTTGAATTTAAAGATCTATCCCCTTCCACCCTGTCTCAGGATTAAACGGGTGAGTCACTATGCCCTAGAATTCCCTTCTTTTGAACTACAAGACAGGCACACTTGGCTGTATGTGGAAAACAAGGAATTGCAGGCGATTTTCACATAAAGCAGACAGAAGCTGGGGGAGGTGCTGGATCATCTGACTTCAATCATTGTAACTCCGGGAGGGATGTTCCACCAACACTGCACACACTTTAGACAACCACAGTGGGTAGAAGTAACCAGGAAAGGCTTGGTGGCTCCATTCCCCAGTACCTCCAGTAAGGGTGCACATGGACAGAATAAGCACAGTCTGAATGGTTACAGAGCCAGAGTTCTAGCTACAGTTCGCTTCACACTTTGTCCATGGTATTCTTCCTTGCCAGGAGAGAACAGGACCATTTTGATAGTATTTATCTATTCACTGTATCTTCATTTGCCTCATCTACTCTTTTCTTTCCACCTCCTTCCTCTCCTTTAGGCAGGAAATGGCTCTAATCTTAACCAGATGTCACGGGTAAGTAGCTTTTCTTTTCTATTTTTTCCAAACAGCAACGTGGCTGCTTTACAGAGCGAAAGCCTCAGACATGTTAAGTGGAGATGGAGGATGGAAGGACAATATTCTCTAATGACCAAATTCACAGCTCACAGCTTTCCAGGCATTTCTTGTGTTGGCTTAATTGCAAGTTCTTAAGTTTAAAAACCACTTCCCATCACCAGCACAATATATGACTTGTGCAACACTGACTACATTTTTATGGACTCTTTGCAAGGCAACAGAATATCCAGTAGAACATTTAGAAACTGGAGTGTTACAGGCTTGGAGGTGGCTGTTAACTATTCTTCCCCAGGAATCGGATAACTCTTAAGTTAAACAGAACTCAGAAAGAGCCCACTCTTGAAACAGGATTACAGAATCCTCTGCTTTTGCTTTTACCAACAGCTACATATTCATTCACATATAGAATTCTAAAGATTTCCCGACACATTTAGCCAAAAAATAAACTAAGATTATGTTGTTATTCAGGGAACTTAAATTATTTGATCCTCAATTCACTATATCCTTTCTCTTCTTAAAATAAGGTTAACTGTAAAAACGAGATGCTAAAAGATCCAGAAATTAAAAACGTTACCTGCTGTTGAGAATCTGTTGTCTGGCTCTTTTCAGACAGGAAGTCTAGCTACTGTGAGGGGAAGGCTAGAGTGCTAGATTTATTCTGTAAGGATTGCGGAAGTCGACTCCAGCAGTGGCTGGAAAATTTGGATAAGGGAGGGAGTCAGGGATAGGATGAAAAGGGGGAGTTAGGAAGGACACACATGTGCACAGTGTTTGTGTGTGTGTAGTATCACATGCCAGTATGGATAGCTGCTAAGTGTTTAGTTTCGTCTATCTTTGGGGCAACAATAATACAGTGCACTATTCAGTTGAGGCTTTGGTGGGGAGATGAAAGAACACAGCCCTAGTTGGCTCCATCCTCCCTCAAAATGTCTTCCTGACAATTTCCATCTTTTCAACCCTTCTAGTCCTGACCCACCTCCTTACACTGAACTGTTTCCAACGTTGTGTCAGATCCTCTTCTGAGATGAGGGTGGGGTGGGGATCTAAGGCTAGAAATGTAAGGCTCTAATTTAAATATTTAAAAAATTTTTGTGACTGTTGGCTATTAACTGCTCCTGGGCAGGGAGTAGTTTTTCTCACCCATTATGGCTGCACAGAGAGATGCTGCCCACAAAGTCCAGATGAAATGGCTTAAAAGTGGCCAGAATGTTGAGTGTGTGTGACAGTACAGTAATCCCAGCTACTCAGGAAGCTAAAGCAAAACCATAGCTGGCTGTGGGCACACCTCTATTCCCTCCACACACGCACTGGGTGGCAGGGGAGGATGGTTCTCCTGAGGTCAATGCCAGATCAGTCTACAGAGTGAGTCTGAAGCCAGCCAGGGCCATACAGAGAGATGTCATCTCTAAATAAGAGCATACTTAAAAGTTCAACCTAGCCTAGGCAATTTAGTGAGATCCTGTCTAAAAATAAAAATGGCTGGATCACCAGCCCAGGAATGGCACCACCCACAATGAGCTGGGCTCTCTTCCATCAACCATTAAGAAATGCTCTACAGCGCTGGAAAGATGGCTTAGCAGTTAAGAGTACTGACTGTTCTTCCAGAGGTCCTGAGTCCACCAACCACATGGTGGCTCACAGCCATCTGGAATGGGTTCAATGCCTTCTTCTGGTGTGTCTGAAGACAGTGATAGCGTACTCACATACATTAAATAAATAAATAAATAAATGGAGGATAAAAGTAATTTACAAAAAGCTGAAAGAGGACTGAGGAACATAACTCAGTGTGGTAGGCTTTCCTAACATTATGAGACCCAAGGATTAACACCCAACAAAACAGTTGACCCAATGTAGCACCTAATTGTTTACAACACTTGAATCTATATTAATGGATACATGTGACTCTACTGCTAAACTCTCAGGTGGTAGAATGTCTGATGAGTACTGTATCTCAATCATTAAAATCCCAAACTAGGTCCAGTCACAAGAGTCTCCAAGTGCTTCCCCAAAATCCAGGCATGTGACAGGTCATAGGAATCTAGCTTGGCCAACCACACCCCTAAACTCCATTTACTTCCATAAACACATGTGAGGAATTAGGAAATGAGGGACTCTGGATTGCTGGCACAGACCCCAGGATTCCTAGAGTTATCAATGTTCCACAGGAGTAGAAAGAGCAGAGGTCCACATCTGAACTGTTTATAAAGTTCACAATCCCTTTATCTCCTTTTAACTGGGAGAACATACTGGGGAAAGACAGTGGCTTCAAATCCAAGCAACTTCTGCAAGAGGAGGCAATCCTCCCCTCCCAGACAGAGTGAGCAGTAGTCTGACTACTCATGATGTGTCAGGAGCAGGTGGATAAAGGAGAACAGGCTGCCAAGTCATCAGGGCCCTGTGAGCTCTGACTCCCGAAATGAAGACTCAACTACGCTGAGCTTGTGTGAGTGGAGCTCACTTATGAACATTTAGTTGTGCATGTCTGTAATGGGGTCAGGGAGCCGCAATCAATATCACACAACACAACACACTTTATAAAAGAAAAAATACTTTGTTTTAAAATCTTTGCTACATGTCATTATTTTTGCCACTGTTAAGGCTTAGCACAGAAAAAACAATCAAAAATAAAACCCTGAAGGAAAAGCAGAACAAACCCCTCAGAGAAGCTTCTCCCTCCCCGCCCGTCTTCAAAAGCCCCGTAATAACTGTACATTATAGTTCAGATCACATTTAAAAACAAGTTGATTATTAAAAAACAAGTATTTCATTGGAAACCCAACTTTTTGGTTCAGTAAAATGTGATATAAATATATATGTATACTGTATGTGTGCACATAGAATAAAAAAATAGCCTCCTTTTCCACTCTATTGCCTGGCACCAGACTGGAGACAAACAGAGGGAAACTTAGTAACATTCCCTCAGCCTCTCCATGAGCCTCTCCACCTGGGCTCGTCATCCCCCATCAATACACATAATAGATCTCTTCCATATTAATCTTTGACAGGAGCCAGTTTAAGGAAAAAAAAAAAAAATAAAATAAAGGCTACTGATCTAGGAGACTCACCTGAGGACGGAAAGAGGGCGACAGCAGTAACCTGCATCTGCATTTCTATGGCTATAATTATCAAGTGACCCAGTTGGGATTTAAGTCCACCTAACACAGTTGTGCTCTAAAGCAAAACCCAATTTTAAGATTGGAGAAGGAGCAAAGAACACAAAACTTCAGAAGACCTAAAGTTGTTTTGGTGACCGGAAGGAGAGGCTACTGTGCTGGAGGGCTTTCTATTTGGTTTACATACTCGTTATGAGGACTTTCACTCAATATAGCTAATCCAAGAAGTTGAGTTTCCATGCAGAAATAACCTCTCCAGAACACATATGTGACTCTGACAGAAAAATGCAGCATTATCCTTATGGGCAAGTCTGGGATTTCTGACAGCGTTTATGGAGCCAGCCTATTTTGGTAATATCTGCAGATCTTCCCAATAAGTTGAAAGCACCAAGAGCAGGAGTAATCCAGCGTGATCCCTGGATGTGCCTGTGTTAGACCAACCCTATCAACAGAAGGCTGGGTGTTGGCTTACAGTTCCATTTTGGCTGGATATAGATTTAAGTGCAGCAAAGACTTAATTTAAATACTCTTTGGCCGCAACACTAAATAGAAAAATACCTGGAAAAATTAATTTTCTTAGGACACTTTGAAGAGCAATCAGAAAGACAAAAAAAAAAAAAAAAAAAAAAATCTGGGACAAATTTTGCATATACTCTCAAATAAGAAGAAAGAACAAAACATAGGAGCTTAGATGTTCTCTCTCTTTCTCCCCCCCCCCCCACATACACACACAAACACACAAATACGCACACGCACGCACACACACGTTCATGCTCTTTCAGGTCTCTTTCTGGAGACTGCTCACTTCCTAAGGCTCGACATACACCCTACCATTTCATGATCCTCAGTTATGAGGATATTTCTCATCTCCTCCACTCTATTCAGAATTTCTATCCAAACAAGCCACAATATCCAATTAGTGGCTGTCAGATTCTTCTATTTTGCCCCTTGACTCCAGTACAAATCATTTCTGTGCAACTTCTGGTCAGAAGATATAAGGACAGGAATTCTAACCTCACCTATCCTCAAATTTCAGAGGATCCTAAAAGACTGGGTAATTAATTTAATTTCTTCTATAATGTTACTTGAGAGAGTCAAGGGGTGAAGGGGATACATATCAGGGGTGAGGGAAGGGAAGGGAGAGGAACTTTTATTGTTTACAAAAGATTTGCTTTTAAAAACAAACAGTGACTTCCCCCACCCTTATCCTCACCCCAATAGTTCTATTCGGAAAAGGGGGGAAACATAGTTAGATCAGGAAATTCTTCATTGTTGTAGCTGTTGCTCTGGTCTCCCAGCATGGACAGCATTTCCTAATGAGAAAAGGTTAGACTTGGGTCACATACCCTTATTTTAATGAGTTCCCCCCCAGCACCCCCCTACTCCCACCCATACCACCACCACATTCCTGAGCCGCACAAATCTGGATGCAGAGTTCTCTCAGCCTTGCTCTTCTGAGAACTCACTCCTTACCTCAGCCTCTTTCCTCATCTCTGTTCCACCTTCCTCCTAAGTTCCTTTATTTTCCTCTTTTCTAGTCCGAAATATTTTCAGAAGAAATATGCATGCCAACATTTCATTTAACCCCTACAGGTATATCTGAAATGTATCTAATCACATTTGTGTTCAACTTAACCCTATTTTGCCTTCTTTTGGTCTTTCTGACTAGCTTCTCTAAAATGACTGCATTCAATCTTGTAGTCCCCTCAAAGGAAACAGATACTTATACCTATAATCAGTATGTTCTATTTCATATATTTTTGTATTATACTATTTAAATCCATAACTACTTTGAGATATAAATCTCTGTATAAGAGTTAAAATAATTTTCTTCAGCATTTTTACATGTTAATTCACATCAGTAACTTTGCCTGGTCTGGTTAAAGCTTGTTTATAACTGCTTCAATCACTGACTTGTACTTTCTGCCTCATCTTGTACAACCCTAACCATATGCTTCTTTCTCCCTCTCTTCCCTGACTCCTCTTTCTGAAGTTTTTATCCACTCACTTGAAAGACCTCAGGCTGGCTAGGTGCTTGTGCTGCCGTCTGCTGAACATGCTGCTCGTTGGAACTAGGCCGATGATGGGGCTGCTGGCCCTGCCACTGCGGCCAGACACCCACACACCCTCTGCTGTCCGGGTCTGGAACTGTCCTGGTGTCTGCCCAGTCTCAGGAGCTAGACATAAGGATAAACATTTATAGTTTTAATAGAGAGGAGAAACCAGGACACAACTACATATAAGGCAGTTATCTCCATAGGATACCTTCTGCTCTTCTCTCTGCTAGTCAATGCCACTTCTATTTCAAAACTCAGTCTCACATTAAGTTTCAGTCCCTAGATAGGATTTCTGAAGCATTCTTTGTTCATTTACATATGCAGTCTATTAAGTACGTTAAGTATTATATATATATTAAGTAATATTGTTATAAATATTAAAATAATTCACATGGTTTTTATTACAGGAGTTAAAATGGTTTTCCTGTATCATGTTTTTATAAGGATTTTTAAGGTTCTTCCTGCTTTGTGTATGGTGCATGTGAGTTTGTGTACTGTGGCTCATGGTGGAGGAGTCATCTCTTTCCTGTACATGTATTCTGGTGGCCGAACTCAGGTTATTATGTTTATGTGTCAAGCACTTTGCCCAATGAGCCATCTCAACAGGTCCCGTGTAAGTTTTTTTTAATTTCAAACAGACCTAGACCATTTATTTCCTTATAATTCGGTCAGCACATACAGGACATGGGGGAAAACAATCAAAACTATCAAGTCCTCCTTCTTTCGCAGTTGGATTTTCCTGTTATCTTCCTTGTCTGCACTTACGAAAGTTGGATCCACGGTTGGGCAGAGTAGGGTAGGCAGCAGTACCGGGTGAGGCAGTGGGAGCACTCGGAAGAGACATAGCACTGAAGGAGGAAGAAGTCTGAAAGTTGTTCACACCAAATTGGGAAGAACGAGTCTTGGCTGTAGCCTGGGTGGGCACCTGCTACAGAAAACAGCGATACAGAATAAGAGGATATTAATTGTGCACTGCATTCCTGTAAGTCGATGCCCATCAACCACTACATTCTTCCAAACACAACCTATTACCTGCCTCTACCTGTAAACTTCTGGTTAACTCCCAATTCCTCCTAAAACTAATTTTTTTAGGCAACTAAAATAAAAGTGAAAAAGAAAAAAAGAATTATCTCACTATGTGGCCCAGGTCCATGCTCCTGCCTCAGCCTCTTTGTTAAAATTAAAGCTATACTTTGCCACACCTATTTATATTGTTTATTAATAAACTAGTTATCGCCTCTAACATTTTTGTGAAATAATAATTTCTAGAGACAGTTGTAAATACCACAATTTTAAAAGGAACTCCTTAGGAGACAATATATGCATGCTTGATTGAAAACCATGGTGTAACTGTCTTCAATATCACTGCACATCCTGGCCAATAGTCATGGATGACCTTCCTGTGTATTCTCTCTCTCTCTCTCTCTCTCACACACACACACACACACACACACACACACAAGCTGTATAGAGAACAATTCTAGAGGCAGGTTTGAGTTTTCATTTTTTTTAAACTTTTCTAAATTATTATTTATACAAGGGAAATACACAGTAATAAATATGTCTAACATATTTACTATATATTGTATAGATGGATACTATATTTTCATAAATAAATGAATATAATTACTAATTTTCTACTTTGGTACTGTATTACATAGTCCTAAACAAAGACAAACTCTTTGAACTTACTTCAAACGAGCCTGAAATCAAAGCTGTTCAAACTGTTGTGAATGATCAGTTCTGAGTATATGAAAACCATAGGCTCTAATGAGAGCTCTTTTTTTTTGCTTTGTTTTGGTTTTTCGAGAGAGGGTTTCTCTGAGTAGCCCTGGCTGTCCTGGAACTCACTCTGTAGACCAGGTTAGCCTCGAACTCAGAAATCTGCCTGCCTCTGCCTCCCAAGTGCTGGGACTAAAGGCGTGTGCCACCACCACCCGGCTTCTAATGAGATTTCTGAAGTTATCTCTGGTATTTTAATTATCTAGCTGCTCTCAAAAAAGATGAAAACTAAAAGATGAAGAAGAGGAATTGAAAAGGAGGTATCTGACAATAATAAATTTACCTGCAGGAAAAAAAGACCCCAAAAACAAACAACAACATACAGGGTCAGATAGATAAGAGGCGCTACCTGGGCAGAGAAGCCCGGGCGGGAGCTAGAGGTCCAAGTTGGTGCTGATCCCTGGGTAGGGTTGGAGTGCCGAGAAATCTGGGCCAATATCTGCCCTGCAGAAGATGATGGCTGAACAATGGTTACAGGAGGGGTAAGACCACTATTCCTAGGAGGGAACAAATAGGAAAGTAAAGGTTAAAAGGTAACTCGATCACAGAAGCTATGAATCAAAGGACAAACTCTATCCCTAGATTCCTCTGATTTCTTGGAGTTAAGGAAACCTGATAAATTTAAAAACACAAGAAAGACTGACAGTCACGCACTGACCACACAGAGAGATGGAACCTAGAGCAAGGCAATAGAATAGTTGCAAAAAACAGGAGGAAAAAGCAGCTTCTTTGTCTCACCCTAGGTCCAGTAAGTTCTACTGCTTTGTCTGAAGTGACCAGAGAAAGCAAGGGAAGAATGACATGTAGATTCAGCAACTGAATCCACGGAGCCCTGTCAAGCAGCACACACATATGGGGCTCACCTGAAATTTTCTGCCGGCCGGGGGTTAGGAGGGAATGAGTTGCCCTGGGAGAATAGCTGTTGGGTGGCAGGGACAGTGCTGGAGGAGATGCCTTTACTCTGATCTGTAGACCAAAAGGAGTTGGGGGAGGGCCATCAAGGGGCTGTAGTATATAGTTTAATAAATTCCTATTTATTCATGAAGTACTGTAATTTAAGTGGAAGTATGTTGATTGGGCAGTCCCATCAGTAATAATCAAACTCAGCCTGTAAAAGGAGTCTGCGGAAGAAACCCGTACCTGCACTGATGTTGGGATAGATTTCTGGAAACCTTGGATCTCTGTCCTGAGCAAAGAGACCTTCTGACTTCTCAAGGGGCTTGCTGTGTTCTGATCCTGCAGTTGCCACAGGCTGGACAGAAACCCATGGAATAAAATAGTAAAAACAATCAATAATGCTCAATTTTATACAGAACAAACATTCTCTCTGGCACTGATAAATATTGTTTTTAAGATTTATTTTTGTGTTTTTAATTATATGTATGTGTCTATGTACGTGAACACAGCAGCGTCTACAAAGGAGCTAATGTTACAGGTGGTTGTGACCCACCCACTGAGGTTACTAGGAATTCGAACTTAGGCCTTCTCCAAGAGCAGTACTATCTTAACCACTAAACCATTCTGGCAGCCTCGAGATACATTTATAGAAATGTTCACTGTCTCCTTATGGGAGAAAGGTACATACTCACCTGGGAATGATTATAGCTGGCCAGCCCATCTCTTCCTGGTACCATATCCAATTCTGTTTGCTGCTGCTGCCTATATGTCAAACATCAGTGTGGAAAGCGATAGAGGAAAAGGAGATTTTAACAAAGAATTTGGAGAAAAGGACTTTAAAAAATGAACCACATGCAGCAACAACAAAAAATGTGATTGCACATCACCACACCCGGCTGGTAATTGCTTCAAAGGTTATTTCACTATTTCTTACCTGGATGCCAGCTGCCCTGTACCCATCTCTAGGGATAAATTGGCTGTCGGACCTAGCTGTGACCTCTGGACTGTGTTAGATAGTGTAGGCCGTGGTTCCTGGCTGGAGTTCCTAGGAAAATAGAGTAGACATAGACAAGAACACAAAAGGGGAAACAAGGAATGATTCAATACAATAAACTCCATATACGGACCAAAAGGTGAACAACTACTAGTACATCTTAGTCCAGTCCCATAGGTAACCTATGTATTCAGTGATACTTCAAGTTTTTTTTGTCTTATTGGGTCTTTTGTTTATATATTTTGGTTTCTGTTTCTCTCTTCCTCTCTCTTTCAGTGTGTGTGTGTGTGTGTGTGTGTGTGTGTGTCGCGCACGTGTTTAGAGAGAGAAGAAAGACAGGTCATGGAGTTGAGTAGGTGGGAGGATCTGGAAGGAGCTAGAAGGGGAAAGTGTGATCAGAATACATTACATTAAAGTTTATAAGAAAGGCAGTGCTGGAGCATGCCTTTCCCAGCACTCGGGAGCCAGAGGCAGGGGAGCTCTGAGTTCGAGGCCAGCCTACTTTACAGAGTGAGTTCCAGGACAATCCGGAATATACAGAGAAACCCTGTCTTGAAGGGGGGAAAAAAAAAAAAAAGAAGAAGAAGAAGAAAAGAAAACTTAAAACAATTAAAAAAAAAAAAAAAAGCAAAAACCAAAAAAATTATGTCCATATGATGGAGTATTGATTCACACCACCAGCAACAAACTACCTCATGGTGAACCAGAAAGACAGTGTGACATACAAAGGAGCCACATTCTGTGATTTACATGGTATCTCTAAAACAAGCAGATTTATAGAGATAGTATATTAGACATTTAAGACTTCAGAGGCAAGGAGAGAATGGCCAATTTTAGTGGGCTCAGGGTTGGAGTAGGAATGCAAATGTTCTGAAAATAGATGGCTCTACAACTGTGTAATGAGTGGAATACATAGCCTGTGTAGTATATCTCAAGAAACTGTTTTAAAAAGTTTAGAACTAGGGGCTGGAGAATGGCTAAGCATTTCCTGTTCTTTTTTTTTTTTTTTTTTGTTTTTTTGGTCGAGACAGGGTTTCTCTGTGTAGCTCGGGCTGTCCTGGAACTCACTCTGTAGACCAGGCTGGCCTCGAACTCAGAAATCCACCTGCCTCTGCCTCCCAAGTGCTGGGATTAAAGGCGTGCGCCACCACCGCCCGGCTGCATTTCCTGTTCTTGCAGAGGACCAAGTTTGGTTTCCATTACCAACGCGGCTTCTCATAAACATCACCAACTCTAGTTCAAACAAGTACGAAGTGCACAGACATACATGTAGGCAAAACACTCACACATACAAAAAAAAAAAAAAAAAAAAAAAAAACCTTTAAAAAATTAAAGGAAAAAAAACAAAGCTGAAACCTTGGCCTGGTGGTGCGCACCTGAAATCCTAAAACTCGTGACGTAGAAGAAAAATGGTTGCTGTGAGTTCAAATCCAGCTTGGTCTAATGAGTTTCAGACCATCCAAGACAACATAGAGACCCTGTCTCAAAAAAAGCCAAACCAAACCAGACAAAACCACAACTAACAAAAAGCTTAGAGAAAGGAACAGAAATTAATAAAGTAAGATGAGACTATGCTCTGCAAGAAGCTTTGATCCATGGATAACTCTAACCCACTGCCTGCTTTATATGTAAAGACTGTGAGAGCACAGCCGTGTGTTTTCTGTGCCTGTTTCATACTACAACAGCAGAGCTGAGTAGCTGCAGTAAAGACAATATGGTCCACACACAGCTGAGATCTTTATTATCCTGTCCTTCAAAGAAAAGTTTGCCCAGCTTTGTTTCAGATGAAAATCCTCCTAGACTAGAGCAAAATGTTGGTAGATAAAACAAAATCCTGGAGCCAAGTGGCACACACCTTTAACCCCAGCACTCAGGGAGGTAGGTGGGTCATCTGTGAGTACAAAGCCAGTCTGGATTACAAGTGAGACCCTGCCTCAAAAGCAAACAAACATAAAACCCTCCCCAAAATCCTGAGGTAGGGAAACAATTCAATAGTATAGCACTTTGTGTGCTTTCTGTACAAACCCCTGGGTTTGACAATCAGCAGTACATTAAGTAAATTAATTAAGAAAAAGTAAAATTATAACATAATAAATAAAACTTAGCTGAAATGAGAACCTTTCCATCTTAAGAACTAATCTTTGAACTTTACTTGCAATCTTTTAGGAAAAAAAAGCTCACTGAGCACACTGCAGTGGGCAGCAGGCTAGGCAGCAATGAGAGCCCTGCCCACAGCAACGAAGCTGCTGCCTATTCTAACACGGCCTGGGGGGAAATGTGCTGACAACTTGAATTCCATGCCTGCGACCTACTTGGTAAAGCAGAGAGCCACTTCTGCAAGGTGTGCTCTGATGTTCATACATGCTGTTACATGCCCATGTGACATACACAAATTACTAAATAGATGTCAACAGCAACTAAAACCCACCTTGTTCCCTACCTCAACTATATCAACTCATATAGAAAGGAATCTCAATTAATTTTAAATTTAAATGTTAAATGAGGAATCTCAAACTGATGGTATTTAGTAAGTCCAACCTGAAGAGAAGATAGCATGATAAAGCTAAGATTTGCCCCATGCACCCCCACCCTACCCTAGGAGTGGCTACAGGATGAATTACCCAACAGAGGGAAAAGACTGAAGGGTACATACTTCACATTGGTGTTGGTGCAGATAATATACTCAATTTCATCTGAATACGGGTTTTGGAAAGTAAAGGAGCTCGTTCTCATCCACAGCCATTCTCGGTTCTTAGATCGGAATCGGAACATGACAGACAGCACCTGGCCTTTTAATTTCACCACCTGAAAGGGTTTTCATCCATCAGTGGACTTAAAAAAAAGAAAAATTAAGTAATAATCTTCCCATGTTTACAACCTTAGGACTCGTGTTGCTGCCCGTGAAGCACCAGTCTTTTTCAATGTTCCAACGAGGAAAAGGAAAGTAAGGGGGACATATATCTATCAGGTATCTTCCCAGGGCTGCAGTCTGAATGACTGCGTGGTTAAGAGGGAGCACGGAATCGACTGTTTCCATGTTTCCCTTGAAGTTTGCTGCAGACATATTCAATGAAGGGCTTTGTAAGTTAGTACCAGGAATTTCAGGTGGGTGACACTAAATACACTTCACGCTTTACTCATTAATCCCAGCTCTTCAACTCAAAACTTATATTCTCTAAGTATTTTCAAGAGTTCATGCCTGAAAATTACAGCTAGTTACAACTGAGTTAACTTTCAATTACATATAAAAGAATTCTGAGACAATTTTCCTGCTATAATCTAAAATGAGATAGTAAAGCAGGTAATATTTTAAATGCTTTGAAGAGAATTTACTGGATAAAGCCAAATCAGAAATACCTTAGATTTTGTCTAGTTTCAAAGTATTATCATTTTATATTTCTTAGAAATTAAGATAAGTATAAAGAAAAGTATAGTATTCAACACAGTGCCTAATTGAACACTGATCAGTAAGTATCTAGAATAAACTTGAAGAACTGATCAAAATACTCAGACTCAAACCAGGAAAAAAGTGTTACCTGCTGAAAGCTGTCTCTTAGAAGTTGTTGGTCTTCAGGATGACAAAATTCTACAATATTCTTTCCTAAGAGCTCCTAGAAGGGAGAGAGAGAAGTAAAATATACACTTCTTATGGTTACCCCACCTTCCCATCTGCTAGAGATGTGAATGTTATTTCTTCTTTCTATCCTACTATAAATGGGTGTATGGAGAAAAAGGTAAACAAAAAGAAAACAAGAGAGAAGCAGGGCCAGTAGATGGTTCAGTGAGTCCTGCCATGAGCCCGATGCCTGAGTCCATCTCTGGAACCCACACTGGGGGGAAATGACTCCTGCAAGGAGTCCTCTCAGCCATACTTGCAGTCTATGGGTCATGTGTGTGCTTGTAGACTATAACGGAATAATTAAAAATAAAGAAGTTTTTCCTCACAAAATCATTTTACCAGCTCTCTCTCTTTCCCTCCCCCAAAGATTTATTTATTTTATGTATATGAGTACACTATCACTGCCTTCAGACACACCAGAAGAGGGCATCAGATAGCATTATAGACGGTTGTGAGGCACCATGTGGTTGTTGGGAATTGAACTCAGGACCTCTGGAAGAGCAGTCAGTGCTCTTAACCATTGAAACATCTCTCCAGCCCTTACCAGCTCTCTTTATGATATCATTTTAGAGAAAATTTTTGCCTGGCAATTTTGCCAAAATTTTTGGTGGCATACACTCATCTCAGCATCCCAGGTTAGGACAGAAAGATTTCCAGTTTGAGGCTAGCCTAGGAAAAGATGGGTTTTAGGAGGGATGGAGGGATGAAAAGAGCTAAACCTGTAGATAATATTAGAGGGCCTGAGTGTGGTTCTTAGAATAAACATTTTCAAACAATGTAGAAAAAAGGTCGGGGGTGGGACAGGGCAGGAGAGATGGCTCAATCCTTAAAATCCTTGCTTTTGCAAAGAGCACATACCAGACAGTTAAAAATGAAGAACTAAGTTGGGAAATTTACAATCCCTGACCCAACACTTCCAGTAAAGCAGTTGTTATCAAGAGTGCTATGACCACCTAGAATCCAGTTCCAGGAGACCCAACGCATTCTTCTGGTCTCTGTGGTGCCAGGTAAACACATGGTGTACATTCATACATTCAAATGCTCACATATATACAGAAAATAAAAAAATAGCCAGGCCTGGTAGTGCACATTTTTAATCTCAGCACTTCGGAGGCAGAAGCAGGCAGATCTCTTGAATTGGAGGTCAGCCTAGTCTACATAGAGAGCTCCAGTACACCCAAAGCAACGTAGTGAGACGCTGTTTCAAAAATAAAAATAAGAAAATAACGTCAAGTGTAGTATATTCTCATAATCTTAGAGAGTAACCAGACAAGTGGATTATGGGAGCTCAGTGGCCAGCAAGCCTATCCTATTGGGCAAGTTCTAGGCCAATGGGAATCTTGCCTCAAAACAAAAAGATGAATAGCAGTTGGTGAACCACATCCTCCCAAGGTGTGCTATGGCCTTCTCACTTACGAGCACAAAGATTTTCTTCTAAAAGGTGTTTTCAACTTTAGGACTTATATATTTAGAGCTTTGAGCTGATTTTTGTCTACAGTATGATAATTTTTAAGGGTGTTGGTGGTGGTGGTGTATACAGAATCTGATATCTACACTACCATTTGTTAGATCTTTTCCCTTAAAATTGTCTAAGCACCTTTGATAAAAATCCAATTACCAATGTAAAAAAAAACTCTTTAGCCTACTCATCAGACTAGATCAGTACACTAACACCACACTGTCTTGATAACAACAGGAAGTGTTGGATCTGGGTGTATATAAATCTTCCAACTTAGTTCTTCATTTTCAAGGTGACTTCTTGACTAACCATTTCACATACTCATAGCCAGGCTAATATAGATAACAGAGACCATGTAAGTCAGGAGTATTTAACTGGTATACTACTGTATGAGAATTTTAATAACCAGCGCTACACTTACATTTATTACAGGCCATTATTCCATTAGTAATTATATAAATTCTAGTTACACTAGAATAATTAGATAAAGAGTTTTAGACTATCTGTATTGATGTTAGTAATAAAAACTATATACTTATATCCACTGTTTCGATATGGTTTTACAGACTGCTTCCTACACTGAGTGATAGTCTTGGTAGGAAGGTGAGACTAGATTTTGCTACTAGCAAGTCAGAAGCATCTCTTTTTCTGAACTGGACTGCTATATTCTGGTCATCTCTGGAATTAGAAGACCATGTAACCTCAACACTGGTAACAGAAAACAGCAGCCTAAGTGTTAATAATGCAGAAGCTGTAATCCTTACCTGTGGCTGGTAGCCGACAGTAGCCACACAACGATGATCTACAAAAGTGAATATCCCTTCAATGTTGTGTCTGGAGATGAACTCTGTTGGCTGACAAATGTTACTCATGTCTGTACAGTTGGGAGAGCTAGTTACCTAAGAGAGGAAAGATCAAAATGAGTCAAAATAATACCATTAGTTACATAAATATTTTTAATATCTTCATGAGTATCTGTATAGATATGAAACATTCCAGATTTAGAAACTTCTTAGAAGTTTCACCCAGAAATGCAAAAATGTCAATCCCAATGACAGGCATAAACTCTACCTCTATTCCTATACAAGTTCTCTCAGCAAGTTGATAAAGTAAGAAAATACTGAATGTGACCATAAACCACCTACTTTTTATTTGGGTAGCCTGTGTTCATTATTCAGAGAGGTTCAAGTTTCTGAGAAACTTAACTGTGTTCATGAAATAATCAAAATCTAGGGCTGGAGAGACAGGTCAGTGTTAAGAGCACTGACTGCTTTCCAGGAAACCTGAGTTCCATTCCCAGAATCCATATAGCAGGTCACAACTTTCTGGAACTCCAATTCCAGGGGATTCAATAACATCTTCTAGCTTCCTCAGGCACCAGGCATGTACATAGTGCACAGACATACATGAAAGCAAAACACCCATAAACATAAAATAAAAACTTTAGGATATTTTAAAATCTATTATAAAGCATGTAATAACAATAAAAATGATTTTGCATAGGTACAAAAGAAATTAATTAGAAATAGAAAAGTAAGTACTGTAAAGCTAAAAATAACAAGGTCAAGGGGACCCTGGCATGGTGACTGATGCCTCTACTCCCAGCATGCAGGAGACTTTAGTAGGAGGATCCCTTGAACCAAGGAGCTAGAGGCCTAGGTAACACAGGGAAGATTCATTAGCAATATCAACAACAAAAAGATTACCTCCCTCTCTCATGCTCTTCATTTTAGCTAAATCTGAGAGTAGAAATGTTTATTATAAATATCATTATTGCCGGGTGGTGGTGGCGCACGCCTTTAATCCCAGCACTTGGGAGGCAGAGGCAGGCAGATTTCTGAGTTCGAGGCCAGCCTGGTCTACAGAGTGAGTTCCAGGACAGCCAGGGCTACACAGAGAAACCCTGTCTCGAAAAACTCAAAAATAAATAAATAAATAAATATGTCATTATTATTTTACATCTTGAGTTTTATGAAATTTTCCTATGTATTCACAGAGCAAAAAATAATTAACACAAATAAAATCTGAAAAGTTTTTTTTTCCTAAGGACATATATATATGAAGATTCATACTTGCCTGCAGCCTGCCAATGGCCACTAGGCAGAATTTGCTCCCCTGGCCAGCCTCTGGGTCATCGTCTGGGAGGGAGACACCTTCACGAAGAAAAAGGAGAATGACTCAGAGAGATCACGGATTCAATCCCCTAAAGGCAAGTCACTGAAGACTCACTGATACATTTTCCTATGCAGATACTAAAGTGTAAAACATTCAATGTAAAGATAATTATACAGAATTTATTATATATATATTAGTCAGTTTCATGTGTGTGCACTTGTGCATGTGCACGTGTGTATAAACTGGACTCTTCATCTTTCCCAATGCTAGATTACAGGTGCATACTAGCACACCTGGCTTTAATCATTTTATTTTTAACAAATTTGAAAATGCAAGTCCCAAAGGAGTCTAAAAACACAAACTTTACTTATGCTATGTGACTATATCATACATAGAGAAGTAAACATTCCCACCTAACCAGTGACTTTTAAAGTTAAAAAAAAAAAATGTAAGTTGTCCCCAACATCAAAAGATATTCATTTCCACAGAAAAAGGGAAAAAGAGTTCGTCTCTCACGACATTTTTACCTCCCATTTTTATCTAGTATAGCTATACAAAAGTATCAAAGATCATATATACAGTAAATGTATGATTTATATAGGAAGTTAATGTAACAGTTCATGTATCATTATGCATAATATTTCAAATTAACTTTTCTCAATTATATTAATTCCCATTATTGACTATAGGGCATATGCCAGGCACTGGGGTGTTTGTTTTTCTTACACTAAATCTAACTTACAACAATGATATACAGGATGTATGATCTTAAATTGCAGATGAGAAAAACCATGTAAAGGTCAAGAAACTTACCATAGGTTAAACTATTCACATAATGCCAGAAAGCAAATGTTTTTTTCAAATTAATGTTAATTTCTTCTTAAAATATATCAATGGAGGGTGAGAAAAGACTCAGTGGTTAAGAGCACTGGTTGCTCTTCTAGACAGGTTCAATCCCAGCACCCACATGGCAGCTCACAACTGTCCCAGGGGATCCAACGTCCTCTTCTGGCCTATGTAGGCACCAGACAAACAAATGGTGCACAGAAATACACATATGCAGACAAAACACTACCTACCACACAGAAAACAAATAATTATTAAAACTTGTCTCTCTTTTCTCTGCATTTTTGTCTTCTGTAAATCCCCATTTCCCAGCAATCCTTTTCTGGTAGGGAAGTAATAAAGAAGGTGAGATCTGGAAAGCTGACAGTCAGTTTTAAAAAGCTGGCCTTGGAGAACATGGAGGCATGGAGAACCAGCCTGCAATCCAGCACTGAGACTGAGGTAAGGAGACTGCCTTGAGTTCATGGACATAAACTAAAAACAAAGTCTGATCCTCACACCCTACCACTTTTGCTGCATCCCTTATTTAATCTGAAATTAAAATAAAGCTACTCTACTCACATCTAACCTTTCCAGAGAAAACCTCTCTAAAGTTATTGTAATCAAGCCATTCCGTTCCTCGCTCAAAGCTTCCCTTCTCTTTCAGTTTGCCCAAATTAAATACCAATGTTTCAAGCCGGGCATAGTGGCACACACCTTTGATCCTAGCACTTAGCACGCAAAGGCAGGTGACTCTCTGTGAGACTGAGGTCAGCCTGATCTATATAAACAGCTCCAGGGTAGCCAGGAATACACTAAGACCCTGTCTCAAATAAAATAAAATAAAATTCCAGTGGCTTTTTTGTTGTTTTGCCACAGCTGTTTAAAGACACAATATTCAGTGTATACTACTGTTAAACATGAGAATTATTTTAAACTATATATAGTTACTGGCTTACTTGTTTTGTTCTTTTTTGGTCCTGACATAAACCAGGCAAGTACTCTATTCCTGAGCTATGTTCTTAGCACTAATAACTGAATTCTATGCCACTCATAGTAGCTCATGCTTGGTAATTCCAGGAGGAGGTTGAGGTGAGAAAACTGCTGAAAACCAAGAGTTCTGGGCCAGAAACGAATAAGTATCTACTTTATATATGATATTACATACTATAAATATAGGAATAAGCATCAGTAATACATTTATTTGTGTGTGTGTATTTGCTTGTGTGAATTTATGGACACCATATGAGTATAGGAACCTGCAGAGGCCAGAAGAGGGTGACAGATCCCAAGAAACTGGAGTTACAGGCAATTTAAGCCAACATGTGGGTTCTGAAAACTGAAACCAGGTTTTCTGCAAGAACCCTCTTTCCAGCTCCCAATAAAACATAAAAAAAAAAAAAAAAAAGGTTGAGTGGTGATGGTGCAGGCTTTAATCCAGCACTTGGGAGGCAGAGGCAAATGGAAATGAGGCTAGCTTGGTCTACAAAGCCAGTTCCTAAGCAGCCAGGGCTACAGAGAAACCCTGTTTCAAGAACAAACAAACCTATAGCATTTTGTGATAAAGCTAATATTGAGTTATTTTTATGTTTCAGTAATCCATATGCTCAAATGGACTGCAGCATTAGTAACAAATGAGAGGGAGTCTGTTTTATCTGTCTATCTTTCTCAAGTTATTTTTAAGCACATTTCACAAAGGGGTACATAGCATTTGTTAACTGTTAATAAAACATTGCTAATTGTTTATGTAGCCAAGTGTACCCAGAGAGAAATCCCTCCACACTTTCCCTACCTGCTGGAGGCCAGGCCTTGATGTAACCTGTGCAGTGGACTACCACAAAGTGAGGCTCTCCTTCCTTCACAGAGCCAAGTCCATTCCTAGAAGAGGTATAGGAATCAGGGGTGAAATTCTACAAAGGAAACCTATGTTTTAAAAGCATTCATTTATTTACTTATCCATTTATTACTGGTATGTGTGTGGGTGCAAGCGCCACCTCAAATCTGTGAAGGTCAGAGGAGAACAACTCTGTGGAATCAGTTCTCTCCTTCCACCCTTTTGTAGGTTATGTTTTGCAGCAAGTGCCTTTATCTACTAAGCCACTTTGCTGGCCCCAAAATACTTTGTTTCATTTTCATTTAAAATTTTTTTTTACATTTGCTTGATTGTTTATACATGTCTGTATGTGTGTGGGTGTGTGGAAGTCAAAGGACAACCTCTGGGAGTCAGTTCTCTCCTAACATGTGAGCTCCAGGGATTAGACTCAGTTGTCAGGTCTAGGAGCAATCCCCTTTATCAGGTAAGCCATTCCAGAAGCCTTCACAAAGCCAATGTTAAAGGGAAACAAAGCCCAAGTACCTTTTACATTAGTTTCTTGGATATTCAGAAAACTATATCAGTGTCTGCTCTTTCCCAACAAACCAAACCAAACCAAACCAAACCACCAAGTTTTTAGCCCTTGTTGAAGTAAAACGTACAAGAAAAACAGGTAAAGTAGTAAGCAACTTCCTTGAGCAAGAGAAGTTTTTAAAGGTCAGAAACAATACAGGCAGTGGTAGTGCATGTCTTGATCCCCGCGCTCAGGATCTCTGAATTCAAGGCCAGCCTGATCTATAGACCAACTTTCAGGACAGCCAGGGCTATATAGAGAAACCCTGTCACAGAAAAACCAGTCAGTCAATCAATCACCAGATGAATCACTCTATTAATTATAATAGTTCAGGAACATATTGTGAGACCGTAAGTGACTGTGAGGTAAATGAAGAGGGTGAGAGCTGGTAAAGAAAGTAAAAAAAACTCCATCTCTTTTTACCTGCATCTGTTCCTCAAAAAGCTCAGTCTATTCATGGAAACAGGGTCCACAGAGCTAGTGCCACACCTGTTTAACAAGCAGAAGATACAAGTTGCTAGGCTATAAGAAACAGTAACAGTAGGATAAGAAGATCCAACTACATACTGAAAACTAGTAACTAACAAGAAAAGTCAGGCTGAGATTGAGAAACTTCTATTATTTTGTTTTGCTTAATTTGAGGCAGCACTTTCAGGTCTAGGTTGGTGGAACTATCTATGTGGCCAGGGAGGACCTTGAACTTCTGACCCTTTGATCACTAGCACCTGAGTAATGGCATTACAGGCAGGTACCAACATACCAATTTTATATGGTATTGGGTATTGAACCCATGGCTCCATGCATTTTAGACAAGCACTTTACCATATTCCCTGACTATCTGTCTGTCTTTCTCCCCTCAACCCCCAACCGCCGTGTGTGTATGAGTGTATGACAGAAGACAACTTAGAGGAGTTGGTTCTCTCCCCTATGTGGGTTCCAGTAATTAAACGTATGTTATCATTAAACGTGTATTATCAGGCTTTCTCCCAAGTTCCTTACACAAATCTCTGGTTTCCAACTCAGACCACTTTATTCAGGCACACACACACACACACACACACACACACACACACATATACATATATACATACACACACATACAGTATTTATTTATATAAATTTTTTTGAAGACTGATTTATTTATTTATTTTATGTACACCACTGCTCTCTTCAGACACACCAGAAGAGGGCATCAGACCCCATTGTAGATGGTTGTGACTCACCATGTGGTTGCTGGGAATTGAACTCAGGACCTCTGGAAGAGCAGTCAGTGCTCTTAACCACTGAACCATCTCTCCAGCTCAGACCACTTTTTGAAACAGGATCTCATACAATACAGAATGAAATCAAACTCACTATCTACTTGCCTTTAAGTCCCAAGTAATGAGACTATAGGAAAGTCCCACCACGCCGACAGATTTAGTAGATTACTTCAAAGCTGAGTATTAAGATATTTCTTGCCAGGTGAGCATCTGGTCACAGAGCAGTAAGCCCTGTTTTATTTTTCATTTTTCCAAATTTTGGACTAGAGCTCACTAAGTTGCCCATGCTGGCCCGGAACTTGAAATCCTCTTTCTTTAGCCTCAAGAGGAGCTAAGATTAAAGGTTTGGACTACCAGCTTGAACTCCTTTAAAACTTTTAATTGACCTAAAACTTCAACGAAAACAATTCCATACACTCTTCAAATGCAGTCTCTTTACATCAGAAGGTGGTGGCTGTTTTCTGTGAAGGACTGGATAGTAAATAGTTTTAGTTTGATGGCCATACAGTCTTTTAACTAGACAATTCTGAGCAATCAAGCATAAAAACAGCCAAAGATAACAAGTAATCTCAAACAGGAAGAGCTATGCACCTATGAAACTTTATTCACAAATTAAGAGCTACTGTTCTCTGATTTTTGCTCTAAGCGTAACCATCTCTATTTGCTACATTTCATTCTTATTTACCTTATTCTAGTCTTACCATGTCCACAAGATACTCTCTCCAATCCTATTTTTCTTCTTTCTCTATTTTATTTTTTTAGAGATAAGGTCTTACTATGTAGTTTACATGAGCCTGGAATTCATGATCTTCCTACCTTAAGTCTCCAAAGTTCTGGGATTACAGGCATGCATCACCAAATCTAGATTGATTGTTTGAGACAAGGTCTCACTATTACAGCCCTAGCAGGCCTGGAACTTGCTATATAGGCCATGCTGGCATTGTAGCAATCCTCCTGCCTCAACCTTCCTAGTGCTAGCATCAAAGACTAGCCCACTATACCCAGTATTTTATTTCTTTAAAAAAAAAAGGTAAGCCAAGCATGGTGGCATGTACCGGTAATCCCAGCACTTGGGAGTGGAGGTAGGCAGATCAGGAATCTAAAGCCACCTTCAAGTAGTACATAGTAAGTGTGAGGCCAGCCTCAGGCACATGAGACTCTATCAAACAAATAAAAAACAAAGGATAAAGAAATAAATGGGTAAATGTTAGAAAGATTTATGTATGTATTATGTTCTATTTAAAGTATTTTCATACTATCAATTGAGCTAATCTTTATAATAATGTTTTAAGTTTGACAGTATCACCTCCAATATTAAATGATGAAATCAAAGCAACACAAATCTTATAGTATCAAAATTAGAATTCAAATCCATGAAATACTATGGATTAAAACAATTTACTTGGGAGGCAGAGTCAGACAGATCTCTGGGATTTCAAGGCCAGCCTGGTCTATATAGCCAATTCTAGATCAGCCAGGGGTACACTAATTCTAGATTAGTGAGACCCCCATCCCTAAATAAATACCAACATTCAGTCAACTACAGTGATATACCTTCTGTAGACCCAAGCTATTTAGGAAACTCGAATGGAGGATAACTTGAGTCCAGGATTTTTAAATGAGCCTGGACAACATAATATGAACCCCATTCAAAATAAACCATAGTAATCTGATTCCAACAGCTACTCTAAACTATTAAACTATGTAATATTAAATATTGTACCTTTGCCAGAAATTTTTTTTTTTTCTTTTTGGTTTTTCGAGACAGAGTTTCTCTGTGTAGCCCTGGCTGTCCTGGAACTCACTCTGTAGACCAGGCTGGCCTCGAACTCAGAAATCCGCCTGCCTCTGCCTCCCAAGTGCTGGGATTAAAGGTGTGTACCACCACCACCCAGCTGAAAAAAAATTTTTTTAAATATTTTCTTTATTTTTACTTTGGCAGCAGTTTAGTGTTTTGCCTGAATATATGTCAGTGTGAGGGTGTTATATCCTGGAGTTACAGACAGCTGTGAGCTGCTGTGTGGGTATTGGGAATTGAACCTGGGTCCTCTGGAAGAGCAGTCAGTGCTCTTGACCACTGAGCCATCTCTGCAGCCACCAGAAAAAAAATTTTTAATCCATTTCTCCTAAACATTTTCTCAGTACGATGTAGTCTATCTCTACTATACAACCTGAATATTTTTTTTTTTTACTTTCATAAATTGTTTCCTGAGCAGGCATGGTGGAAGGAGAAGCAGGAATTCCAAGCCAGCTGGACTACATAAAATTCTACCTCATAAATATGAAAGAAAAAAAAAAAGGTTGGGTATGGTGGCACATGTCTTTAATCCTAGCACTTGGAAGGCAGAGGCAGGCGGATCTGGGTCTCTGAGTTAGAGTCCAGTCTGGTCTACAAAGCTGTGTTTGAGGACAGCCACGGCTACATAGAGAAACTCTGTCTCGAAAACCCAAAATCTGAAAAAAACATAGCCAGGGAGATTGCTTATCAGGTAAAGGTACCTGCCACAAGCCTCATGACCTAAATTTGATTACCTCAACCCACAGAGTTGAAGGAAAGAACCAACAACTCGAACCCCAACCGCCACACACGATTTCACATCAACATAGATCATGCACACACAGGTTTTTTTTTTTAAATCTGAAAAACAAAACAAACAAAAAAATGCCTATAATCTCAGCACTTAGATGATGAAGCAGTTCAGTCTAAATACACATATAAATGGAGGTGGGGTAAGGTCTATAGTTCCGCTGCTATGAATTAAAACAAGATTTGGTATTAGTCTTGTATCAGGCAGTATATAATCTTGAGAACCTAATGCTTGTTTTTTGACACAAGTTCTCAAAATGGCTGGCCTCAAACTCACATATGCCTGTCTCTGCCTCCTGAGTACTATGATTTAAGACATGTAATGTCCCTGGGCAGTGGTGACGCACACCTTTAATTCCAGCACTTAGAAGGCAAAGGCAGGCAGATTTCTGAGTTCAAGGCCATCCTAGTCTACAGAATGAGTTCCAGGACAGCTAGGGTTACACAGAGAAACCCTGTCTCAACCCCGCCCTCACCCCCCCCCCCAAAAAAAAAAGACGTGCAATGTCACACTCGGTTTATCTATTGTTGTCCTTTTATTATCTATTTTTATTTTATATGTATTGGTGTTTTGCCTGCATGTATGTCAGTGTGAGAGTGTCAGATCTTATAGTTACAGACAGTTGTGAGCTGCCATGTGGGTGCTGGGATTTGAACCCAGGACTTCTAGAAGAGCAGTTAGTGTCCTTAACTGATGAGTTATCATTCCAGCCATCGGTTTTGCTTTGTTTTGTTTTTAAAGATTTATTTTATTCAGCTGTATATATGGGAAAAGGAGGGGAGTATGTGCATGTTGACCTATCTGTGGAGGCTGCAGGCTTTCAATCTCCTTGGAGCTAGAGGGACAGATGGCTACAAGCTATCTGATATGCGTACTGGGAAACTAGCCCCAGTTCTCTGCAAGAGCAATATAATCTCTTATCCCTGAGCCATCTCTCCAGCCCCAGAAGTTAAATGTTTTTTTGATCCATGTACATGTATGAATATGTTTATGTTGTTCATGTACATGTATGTGGAAGCCAGAGACCAACCTCACATGTAGTTCTTCAAGAGCTTTTCATCTTAGTTTTTAAAAAATGTGTACTACTGTTCTACCTGTATGTAAGTGTATTATGTGCATACCTGGATACACAGAAACCAGAAAAGGGTATCAGATGCCCTGGAATTGGAGTCATGGATGGCTGTGAGCAACCATGTGGATGCTGGAAGCTGAACCAGTGCTATGGAAGAGTAGCTATTATCCTTAACTGCTGGGCCGTCTCTCTAGCCCCTCCAATCTTGAATTTTGAGAGAGGGTCTCTCAATAGGATCTGGGGCTCATCAATTTGGCTAGGCCTCTCCAGAAATGGGATTATCTAGCTTTTTCCATAGGTGCTGGGGGTTGAACTCAGGTTCTTCCTGTTTGTGCAACAAATACTTAGTAATGAGCTATCTCTCCAGTTTCTGAATTCACTTAAAAAAAAAGATTCATTTTTATTTTATATGTATGAATGTTTTGGCTGCATGCAAATATATGTACCACGTATGTAGCCTGCTGGCCCAGGAGAGTATCAGACCCCTTAGAACTGGAGTCACAGGTGGCTGTGAGCCACCATGTGGGTACTGTGAAAGAAACCTAGGTCTTTTAGAAGAACATCTAGTGCTCTTAACTAGTAAGACATCTCTCCCACATCCCAAATCCATTTAAAACATTTTTAATGTGCATGGGTGTTTTGCCTGCCTCATGCCCAGAGTCTGGAAGAGAGAATCAGATCCCCTGGAACTGGAGTTACAGATAGTTGTGAGCTGCCATGTGTTATTGGAATTCAAACCAAGATCGTGTGGAAGAGTAAAAAGTGCTCTTAACTGCTGAGCCATCTCTCTAGCCCTGAACAAAATAATGAATGCTGAATCTTACCCTATGAACAGTTGTGAAAATAAGACAGAAGACAGATACAAAAGACCTATTAACTATGCCTTAACAGTAATTCATTGTTATTCTCTTACTAAATACTATATTGTAAGTATAATAAAACAACTGGTTCTTGAAAATTAAATGTAATCCAACTGTGGCCAGGAATGTAGCTCTAGCTACATTCTGTTAATGCCTCTAACAGAAATGAAGGCCTTAGCTGCTCCTTACTCCTACCCCAACACAATCCCAAGCACCACACCTCATTCGGCAAATGAATGATCTTCTTGAGCCCATACACATCCTCATGGAAGACTGCTGACCTTCCTTTTTCACTGTTCCAGTCTTCAGATCCAGGATCCGCCCTGGACAAGAAAGTGGAGAGCAATCTCACGTTAATCCTTGTGGATGGGAAAGGGAGGAGACACACAAGGCAAAGCTCACTGTCCAACTATGTCTTCCAGCTTCAGTGTCTATGACAGACATGCTTTCTTCTTGAAGCCTGAACTACTTCCATCCTCATCTAGGAATCTCAGTGCTCTTTCCAAATGGCCCAAGAACTGTCTGAGTAAAGCAGGAGTGGAAACTACTAGTATGATTGTATGTGAGTCCACTCCTGTATGTAGAGGTCAGAAGACAACTATGTGGAGCTGTCTCTCTTCCCACGGTTAGGCCGTCTGCAGATTAAGCTTCGATTGCTAGGCTTTCATGCTCCTTCACCACTGAAGCATTAGGCCAGTCTACTAATTATCTTCAAGCTTGGGATAGGGGTAGTGTCTGGTTTAAAGGACAAGTAATTTTACACCCTAAGAAACATGTATGTGTCCAAAAACAAAACAGTTTCTCTCCTTTATTTATTAAAAAAAAAAAAGAGTAACATTTGGGGAAAAGGAAAATTAGAGAAATGAAGAAATGTACAAAATCACAAAAGAGGGGAAAAACAACAAAAAAAAAACAACACTAATATGAACATTTGCACTGCAAAGACATTTGTTTCTTGTATTTTAACTGCTAGTTATTTGTTTCCATTTTGTTAGGTCGTATACAGTTGCTAAGAACAGATGTCACTTATTCTCTAGCCAAACGCTGGCTAAAGAACTGAATCGCATCTAAATGGGTGGAGGGGAAATGACCTAGTAAGATACAATGACAACACCCAAGTACCTTATACACTGACCAACAGCCACTCTCCTATAAAATTAAAATCTATTATCATAGAATCTAGCATAAATTCAAACACAAGTGGGTATGAAAAAATGCCAAGTAACAAACTACAAGCATAGATAATTCTTTTATTATGTGAAGACAGAGGAAGGAAACTATTATAAATTTCAATTTCCCTATTAAGATATTATTAAGATAGAAATGAACATTTATAAGAACACAACCACTGTTGAAATATTTTCTAAGAATACACTAAAAAGTAGATATTCTACATGTGAATTAAAAACAATTATATTCATTAAGGAAAAGATTTTTAGAAGCTCTGCCAGATTCAACAAACCAATGTAAGAGCTGGACTTAAATATCTTAAATACTTCAACAAAATAAAGGTTTTGCCCCACTTATTTACTGTCCACCCAACTCTCACCTGTTAGGGCATTTTCTGAAGTAGAGAGCTGCTCTCGAAGTTTATCCACATCATCTGGGTGCACCTGATCATAGAGTGTGCTCCCGAACCATTCAGACTGTGGCTGGTTCAAAACAGGAGTCACTGAGTCAGAGACATACACCACCCGGCCAGTCTCACAGGAGACAATAAACAGAAAGCCATCTGCTGCCTCCAAGATCAAATGTTTCAGTTCCTGGTCAAGAAAATAAACCAAAGTTAATAGTGAACTCTGGAAAAATATATACAACTAGTCATGGGAAGCAGCAAGATTCTTGGGTATATATGCATTGCTCCACTAGGAATCACAGGCTTACCTCAATCCAAGCCATGGGTGCCTACCCTAAATATCCACTGGCAAACTTTTTACAGTAAGTATTTCTGCAATTTCTCTAAGTTGCTATTCACCTCTTTCTCTTAGTACTCAAAGGAGAATAAAAAGGCTTACAATGAATGATAAGACTTTTGGATGGGGCAGGGGTCTTCTGGCCTTCTTTCAGCCTCAAGTACTGGAATTACAACTAATACATATAACTAATAACTGTTTAAAAAATAAAAATAAAAAAAAAAAAAGATAAGAGTCTCATGGAGACCAGTCTGAATTCAAACTTGCTACATATGGGAAGTTGACCTTGAATTTCTAATCATCCTGCTTCCGCCTCCCAGGTATTGAGATTATAGGTATGCAGCACCACCCTGGTTTTATGGGTACTGTTGATTAAACCTAGGGCTTTATGCATGCTAGGCAAGTGCTCTGCAAAGTGAACTCCACGCCAAGCCTCTGTACCCGGCTGGTTGATCTATCCTCCATGTTTTCCTTTCAGGATCCTCACATTCCCCCTTTCCACTCCAACTTATCAACACAAACATTTCTTAATTCCATCTGAATTTTCTCTCAACTTGTTCAGAATATGCTATTATTAAAGGATTTAGGTTTTAATGTTTAGAAAGTAACCATAAAAATATGAAGTGGGTTTACCTAATGCTGCTCGTGTTATTATTATGTTAATTTTGGACCCCAAACTAGTTTTTGATTGATCAATAAAGAGCCAATGGCTGATGGCTGGACAGGATGGAAAAGGCAGGACTTCTAGGTTCCCTGGGGGAAAACAAAGAGGGAAAAGGCTCCAGGAAAGTGGTCCCTGGAAGGGCTGCCTAGAAGCCTCGTGGGCAACAAAGATAAGGGGCAGCCCAAAGGAGCCAGGGAAGCAAAGATAAAATATAGATTTTAAATGATATTAACCCAGGAATACCAGAGGGGAGTGTTTGCTGGCTGCGGAGAGTTTTAGAAGTGCTCAGCCATTGAATTACTCAAGGCATGTCAAAGTTAAGCTAGCCTACATGTGTCTTTCATTCATGAATCCAGAGAGCTTGTGGGCAGTGCTCACATGTAACCCACTAGAAGCCAAAGCAGTTTAACTAAGTCATCCCTACAAAAATATAATTAGATCACTGTCATTTTGAGGGTAGATTAAAGATGGTAAGATGAGTGAAACCATGTTACACTCTCTCTTGCTTTTCAATTACCCCTCTGTCTTTACTGCAACCCACTACCTCTGTTCTGTTGTTGTTGGTTTAAGTGGTTTACTTAGAGCCTCCTAAGTGATGATTCAAGTCCCTTCTCCTGGATTCCCATCATCACTATTTAAACTCAATCTCTCTACACAATCAGATAATACTACCCACTGCAACATATAAATTTTATTTTTGCTTAGCATCTTCTGAAACTCCATTCATTTCTGCTTTATTTTCTGCTCCACATTCTCTTCTCTTTGTTCATATGTTACATGTAGATACTTCCTAGGTCCCATTCATCCTCTCTTCTCAGAAACCATACACATGCTTCCGCACCATGAGATAAAATCCAAGTCCACCCCTGTACCTTCCCTCCACACCACCACACTCCTCCCCCAGTTCCAAGTATTCCTGAATTGCAATGTAACTCACAGATACCTTGGCTGCTGAGACTACAGTAGTGTGTCACCACGGCTAACACCTAATTCCTCTTTCTATATCTATACTCTATCAGCCTGTTACAACTCTGGTTCGGTATTATTAGTTACCAATTTATATCATTTGTTTCTACCAGTGACCTTTTTAAAAAAAAAAAAAAAAAAGTTTTTTATATTCTCACAGCACAAGTAACTGGTTTGCCACAAAAGGAACATAACTGGAGTTTAATAAATACCTGAATGTATTCTGAGGATGTAAACTGACTATATGTACATAGCTATTAAATATACTCCATGGGCTAGCAAATAGACCACCCTATTTGGAGAACTTACTCCTTTCTCTCAAGTCATATTCCTATAATTCTAAGACAAAAATGGTGACATTACATTAAATGTCTTTGTCTATATTTTCTAAAACTTCCCACTTATTTTAGACACAGTCTCAAATATAACCATTTTATATGTGTATATATCTATTTTAGACACAGTCTCATATATCTAACAGGCTGGCCTAGAGGAGGAGGACTCCAATTCTCAATCTCCTACTTCTGCCTCAGCACGGAAACAACAAGTTATGAGCTATCACACCCAGTTACCATACCCAACTGCATAAGGTGTTGGGATCAAATTCAGGGCTTTGCATAGTCTAGGTATGGACGATCATATCTTTTTATTTTTGAAACAGGGTCTTGCTATGTAGCTCTAGCTGGCCTGGAGCTCTGTAGACCAGGCTGGCCTTGGCTTCCTAAGTACTGGTACTAAAGGTATTCATCACCATGCCCTACCCAATCATGGATTTTTGATTGAAAGGTAACATGTCTTCCCTAGTCATTCTCAACCCAGTCTAGAGAGACTAGAGTTAGACATGCCACCACTGCATATCCATCACACACAAAGCATTAACAAAGAAGCCATCTCTCTTCCCTATGCCTCTTCCCATCATTGTTCAGTTATGTATTTTACTACTCACACTTATGTTCACATTTAGTTCTGTCTTTTGTCAATAGTGGAGACTGAACCTAGGGTCTCCAGCACAGGTGTGTTCTACCAATGAACTTCAGACATAACTCTCAGATGAAGTTCCTGAATGATGCAAAATGTTTCTGCCCTGTTTTCCTCACGGAGCAACAGGGATTGCCTAGTACACTCCTCTCATCGTTAAGACTGAAAGTTACTTCAGGGATAAGGCAGATTTCCTCCATGTTCTATAAATCTAACCCAAGGAACGCTGGTCTATGAGTATGGCAATTTCTCTGGGATCAAACGCTTCTTTCACTTCACAGGCTATATGTATAAGCCAAGTTCTAAAATACCTAAAACCTTGCTAAATAAGTTCTCACAACTAATTTATCTATTTCTCACTTCCCTGATACTTAATCAATTATGGTCAAGGGCTGAAATTCATTTTTCCATGTCTGATGTTTCCTGAAGAACCAAGCTCCTGAAGCTGGACATGGTGGTACATGTTGGCAATACACTGAGTCGGACGTCAGCCTGGACTATGTGAGACCCTCCCCCAAACAAACAAGCAAGCAAGCAAGCAAACAAACCATTAGATTAGTCTAAAACTTCCAACAGATATACTCAGAATCAGTTTTAAGACCCAGAGACCTGATCAGTGAGGAAAGATGGCTTGTAGGAGCCATCTGTAGATGTGTTGCCAGTTCCCCTCAAGGACTTCATGTGAGACACAGCCATGCGTAAGATGGTTAGCTTGTCTGGTTTTCGAGCCAGGGCACTACAGGTAGGTACCATGTCTGACAGTTCTGTGATGTAAGCTGTCATCTTGTTCCGTCGCCGCCGTTCTATTTCACTATGATTTTCCCTGCATAAAAAAAGAAAGAAGCTCCATTCTAGGTGGTCATACCTGGTCCTTTGGTACAGGAGAGTGATATGGATACCTGGTCAGCTGCTGAAGGATATAGTAAGTTGGATTTGATGATGTTCAAATCTCAGAAGCCAAGCAGGCCAACCTCATGCAGAGTAAGCATGAAACAAACTAAGAAAGTCTAGACAAAGAACAAGTATACAATGCCTCTGGAGTAAACCACTTCCATTAAATTACCACTTCTTCAGAGTAAAGAAATATTTTAAGAAATAATTAAAGTCAGGTGTGGTGTGGCACGCCTTTAATCCCAGCACTCAGGAGGCAGAGGCAGGCGGGTCACTGAGGTCAAAGCCAGCCTGGTCTACACAGTGACAGCAAGGGCTACATAGAGAAATCCTGTCTCGGGGTAAGGTTGGGAGTGAGTGTTTTTTTAAATATTAATTTCACTTACTTAAGTTCATAAGGAGATAAATCTCAGCTTCACTAACTACATGTTTTCTAGTTAAAATATTTGAAGCCTATAAAATAAAATGACCAACTTTTGCCAAGTTAAGTAAGTGAATCAATAGCTTATGAAAGAAATAATAATATAAAGGCCAGACTTGATAGCACATGTTTACAGTTTCAGCACTCAGAAGACTAAAGCACAAGAATTTTTTGAGTTTGAGGCCAATCTGGGCTACACAGCAAGTTCCAGGGTAACATGGACTACATAGTGATACCCTGTTCCAAATATCTGAATGAGGCCAGGAATGCTGGCACATGCCTGTCTATAATCTCTGCAACTGGGAGGCTAAGGCAAGAGGATCATCATGAACTTCCAAGGTAAGTTTGAAGCCAGCCTGGCTACATAGCAAGATCTGTCTCAAAACTACCCCTTCCCCTTTTTTAAGGAAGAAGAAAAGCAGCAGCTGCCTCAGCCTGGTAATTTAGCTCAGGTTGTGGAGTGCTTTCCAACAAGGCCAAGGCTCTGGGTCTCATCTCTATCAGTCATGAAAACCTGTGATTCCAACACTTGAGTGGATAGTTCCTTCTCAGCTCCATATCAAGCCTGGGCGCAGCTGGGAATACATAAGACTGCCTTTGAAACAAAGAAAGTGAAAAAGGGAAAGGGAGAGGAAAAGCCAGGGTGGTGACACCCACCTTTAAGCCCAGTACTCAGAAGTAGAGGCAGGGAGATCTCTGAGTTCTAGGACAGCCAGTGCTACATAGTGAGACCTTATTCCAAAAAGAAAAATGGAAAGAAAAAGAAGACATGGTGGTATAAATTCTTTTAGAATATCAAATGCTGCCTTGTCAAAGTTGCTTATGGCATTAAGATACAGAATTGAAGTATTTTGGAATTTTGTTATACTAATGCACAAAATTCTTATCTGGGTTTGGCAGTGCACTGAACTTAAGAGAGTCCAAGTTATCTTGTGGGTCCCCAGACTGAGCAAAAGGGATTGAGGGAGAAGGGTAAGGTAGTGAAGGAACATCAAAACCATGGAAAGAGAACCAGGGTAACAAAGATCTCAAAAGTGAGGCAGAATTACAATATAATTGTCAAAAGGAATAGCCTAAGAGTCTACAAATGGAAATTCTGGAAAGCTAAAAGGCTGTTCAGGGTCTTCCATGAGGATGCCTCTAAGGGAAACCAAAAGGCTATATGAACTTCAGCTCCTAGCTGAGCAGCTGGGCTTTATTGTCTATGTATTTCTCTTAGGACTTATGGATCTATTCTGTAGAAAAAAACCAAAACCACAATACTTAACACCAATGCCCTTGTTTATAATGAGCCAACTGAAGCGAGAGGATTAGCTGGCTTTCTCAGAGCTGCCCTTCTCCCCAGTGCAATGTTTTCCAGTTCTCTGAAGGCTGGAAGCATAGCAGTAGCAGTCCTGGGTGAAAACAGTCACAGAATGAATTTGTGGCCCAGCTTGAAGAATACAAGGGGACAATAGTAAAAGTATTTGTATTAATGATCCAGTTACTAGTGAAGCATGCCAACTCAGAGACCAGAGCAGCAAAGTTTGGGTGTAATGCAGTATTTCTGTATCATGGACAATAGTCTAAAGAGAATTAAAACAAGTCCTGAAACACAGCTCAATGAGTGGCACAGTGCTCACCCACAACACACAAAGCTCTGAGTTCAGTCCCTAGTGCTCCCTCAAAAAAAAAAAAAATCTGACTACGGAGATGATTTATCTGGACATAATGGCACATACCTGTAATCTTAGCACTTGGGCAAGGAGAATAGGGATTTTTAAGGCCTGCATAAAGTACATGAAACCCTGTCTTGAAAGAGAAAAAAGAAGTCTCTTTCTGAAAGACAAAAAGGTCCCACTTTATAGGTTAATATTTAGTTACTCTCAAACAGTTAAAAAAATCTACTCTTAATTTTAAAGTACCCATCTTCTTAGTATCTGACAAATTTCTGAAACTGAAGTCCAGAAAACTAATGTCTGTGCACATCACACTGTGCAAGCATGCATGTGCATGTATGTCAAAACCGAAGGTCAATTTGAAGTGTCATTTTTAAGATATCCACCTCCCACCTTGTGTTTCTGAGACAGCATCTCTCACTGGGACCCAAGGCTTTACTCCTAAGCTAGTGCAGCTGCCCAGGGAGAGATCTATCTACCTCTGCTTCCCTGTTGTTCTAGAATCATAAACATAAACCCACACCCTCCTTTTTAGTGGGTTCTGAGGATAAAACTCTGGTAATCAAACTTGCATAGCAAGTATTTTACAGACTGAGCTATCTCTCCAGCCTAGAAAATCCATCTTTTAAATAGCCATACCAAGGTAGCTAAAACTTTCCTCAGAAATTATAAGGATTCAATCAATTCTACCCTCATAAAAATCTAAATTGTGGATCAAATAGGGAAGTCCAGAGTATGTGTCATGGCACAAACACTGGGAATGATGGTAATTATCGGCATTCTGATAGTGAGTGTGTTCCTGTTACAGCACCAGTGCACACAGCCACATTGGCTCTAAATCCTTTCATTCTGTAGATCTTAGTGATGAAGTAAAGAAAAATAAAAATTTTCAAAATGAACACCAATTTACTCTTCCCTCCAAACTCCAGATAGGGTTTCTCTGTGTAGCCCTGGCCGTCCTGGAACTTCTTTGTAGACCAGGCTGGCTTCAAACTTACAGAACTCCACCTGCCTCTGCTTCTTGAATGCAGGGATCAAAAGAGTGAGCCACCACACCTAGCTTAATTCGCCCACTTCCTGATGGGGAAGCCAAAGTTCTTATTACACCCTAACTTGTAAAACCTCATGTCCTCCTTTGCCACAGGTAAGAGAAAATACAGAAAGGGAAAGAAAAGATGGGTTAGACAAAGAGTAAGAAGGCAGCATCTGCTTCATGCTAAACAACACAGCTCCTACCTGGCAAGTCTCTCTTTAATCCGCAGAGCTCTGCTCATCATCCGACCTAAAAACAGAATTGATGAACTAAGCGAAAATTAAAATAAAAAGAAGAAAGGAAAGAAGAAAGGGCAGATGAAAGTGAGGGAGGAAAATGAAATGCAAAATGGAAAGGAAAGAAAAGAAATGAAATGGATACAGAGAAAAGGGAGGAAATGGCCATACAAGTAGAAACCTTGCTTTGAATCTATAGAATCGTATTTCTGTAAGAAGTAACTTCTAAGACGAAAGTCAAGGCCAATGAGAAACTAATATAATCTCAACACAAAAAACACTTTGTTAAACAATCTCTACAGAAACCAAAAATACAGAGTGTGAACAAGAACTAACCAGGGAATTCTGAATTATCATTCTTATAAACTGCTGCCAATCTGGGAAGAAGCCCTTATTCACATGAGCTATTGTATATTAGTGACTAAATTACACAGCTTCAAACAACTGATTACAACTATAATTTACACACACACACACACACATGCACACGAAAAATTATGACAAGATTGTTTTTGCCATTGTAATATTTAGTGTGTCAGTGTGCTTGTCCATGTGTGCCACAGAGTACACACAGAGGTCAGAGGGCAACTTGTTCGAGTTGGTTCTCTTCTTTCACCCTGTGATGAAGAACTAAGAGCTAGAACCTGGGTCCTCGGGCTTGGAGTAAAAGTCACACACTGAGTCATCTAGCTTGACCATGATCCGATGTTACTCATGAAATTACATCCTTAAACCAAGAGCTAGATTTCTTGCATCACTAGCTAGATTTCTCTATCACTGACACACTCCTAACCTAATGAATTCTGGTTCAGGTTCAGGCACCCTAGCACTTTTTCTATAATTTAACCAGTATCAATCCCTCCCCCCTTGAAAAAGACACAGGTTTTCACTAAATTCTTCTCAAAAAAAACCAAAACACTTAAGAATGGGTGGCAGGTAGCAGGGACTAGTATGGCAGTGTGTGCCTTCGATTCTAGCACTTGAGGAGTTCAAGTCCAGATTGGTATACACAGAGATACAAAGGATAACCAGGGCAATGCAGATAAACTGTCTCAATACCCACCCCCGAAAAAGGGGAAAGAGAAGCAACTGAAAAAAACCAAGGTACTAGCTAATTCAGTATATCAGTACTCATTTTAAGAGAGATAAGCCTCAAATAAATTACCTAGTAAGGTGTATTTACAGTCCAAAAAGACTCAGCTATTAAAAATGACAACAATGGGGCTGGAGAGATAGGTCAGTAGATAAGGAACACTGGCTGCTCCTCCAGAGAAACTGGGTTCAGTTTCTAGCAATTCACAAGTCTCTAGCTCTAGTTCTAGAAGTTCTGATGCCCTCTTCTGTCCTCCATGGATGCACAAACATGTATGTGGGCAAGACCAAATAAAGAAAAAATAATGAGTAAATTTTAAAGAAGCTTTTAAAGATAATGACAAGAAGCATTATTTCAATGGTAGAACACATGTGAACATGAAAACTGAGGAACAGGCCAGAGAGACTGTCTCACATAAACAAAGATAATAAAACCAGGCATGCAAATAAAACAACTTCCTAAGACTCTGCCTTAAGATGGATATAGCAAGAAGCTGCTGTAAAATGTATGTACACATGCTGAAGAGAAGACAGATAACAGAGTAGTTACACCTGCCTGTCCCTTATTCTAGATAGTTTTTAACAACAAAACATTCATTTTCAAAAGATCAGTAAATTCACCTATTTTTAGCTTTTGAACATCTACTGAATATTCAATGGTATACTAGGTAAACTATCATAACAAATTGTAATTCTAAGAAATACATCTTTGTTTGAAGTTAATCATTTAAAATTCCTTTTATTAGCAGTAGTAGAGTCATACACAGATTAAATACTCCAGGTTGTGTTTTATGGCTTTCTAGACTTTCAATCAAGAGACTGAGGACTGGACCTGGACCTGCCCTAATGATGATCTGACCTTTATTTTTTGGGATCTCATGTAGCAAGGCTGGTCTTGAACTACACAGCCAAATAACATTTTGTTTTTCAAAACACTTTCTCTATGTAGTCCTGGAACTCTCTATAGATCAGGCTGGCCTCAAACTCACAGATATCTTTCTACCTGCCTTTGCCTCTCTCTGCCTCCCGAGTGCTGGGATTAAAGGTGTGCTGCCAAGTAACTTAAAAAATATTTACCTATTTGCATTTTTATGCATATAAGTATTTTTGCTTGTATGTATATATGTGCATGCAAGCCCAAAGAGGCAAGGAGAGGGCATTGGATCTGCCCAGAATTGAATCATATATGGTTGTGAGCCACCAGATGAGTGCTGGGAATTGAACCCAGGTCCACTGCAAGTAGCATCCAGTGCTCTTAACTGCTGAGCCATCTCTCTAGTCCCTAACCTAGGATTTCTAGTATTTTGCCTCCACTTCCATAGCACTGAGATTACAAGTGTATACTATCACATCCAGTTTTATAGCTAGACTTTTTAATAGAATCAGAAAGATTATAACCCCAAAATCAATAATTATTAACTTTTGCTTTAGAGAATATTGCATCCTTAAAGTTATTTATTTCAAGAAGTTTTGATAAATTGCTCTTGAAAAACTCCCTAGTTTTTTAGTTTACTAGTGCCATGGCCATATTTCTGGGCCCAAGCACTCATGATTTCACAGCTGTCCTAATCATTTAGAAGATTCTATCTACCCTCCCTCTTTCTACCTATTACTTATCTACTACCTTCCTATCTGTTCTTTTTTTTTTTTTTTTGGTTTTTCGAGACAGGGTTTCTCTGTGTAGCCCAGGCTGTCCTAGAACTCACTCTGTAGACCAGGCTGGCCTCAAACTCAGAAATCCACCTGCTTCTGCCTCCCAAGTGCTGGGATTAAAAGTGTGCGCCACCACCGGCCAGCCTATCTGTTCTTTTCAATCAACCCTATATACTGCCAACACTGTATCTAAAAGATAACTACTCTTCCTGATATTTCCTGGTTCTCTAGATCAGTGGTCCTCAAAGTAGATCCCAGTCAGGCAGGTTCAGCAGTAAATAAATACTGTTAATAAGTACTCACAAAAGACCTAGCAGACGGGCTTAATGAGTAAAGGTGCTTGCTGCTAAGTCTAGTTTCATCACTGGGACTCATGGGTGAAAAGCAAGACTCTACTCCCAGAAGTTGTCCTTTGAGCTCAACATGTAGAATGTCACAAACACACATACTCTCTCTCTCTCAATGAATCAATCAATCAATCAGTCAACCAATGTAATAAAACCTTAAGTAAGTATTCATTGGGCTATTAAAAACAGCTCGTTGGGTAAGTGTGCTCACTGCTCTTCCAAGAGCCTGATGTCTTCTTTTGGCATCCAAATTCCTATGTATATACCCATTTATCTATAAAAATGATATAATCTATACAGACACACATAATTAAAAATAAAGTAGATCATTTTTAAAGTAATCAATTAAATACAACACTTAAAAATAAAGTTATTCATTTTTGAGGTGATTACGAGCTCAATTTTGTGTGTGTGTGCGCGCGCGCGCGCGCGCGCGCACATGAGAAGGTTAAGGGCAATCTTGGTTGTTGGTCTATGCCTTCCACTTTGTCTGAGATAGAGTCACTCTTATTGTTCACTGCTGCATACACCAAGTTAGCTAAGCCATGAGTTTGTGGCTTTTCTCTTGTCTCTCTCTTGTATCTCCCAATAAGGATGCACTAGGACTACAGACTCCTGGGATATATCAAGATTCTATGTGGGTTCTGGGGTTAAACACTTTAAATTCTGAGCCATCTCCCCAGCCAAAAATTCAGTATTTTCTAAACTTTTAATTATTTATTAAATGTGTCTATATGATGCACATATATAAGTACAGGCACATGAGTGTCACATTGTGTGTTGTGTGTGTGTGAGGGAAAAACGTTCAGGATTTGAGCTTAAAGTATTGATTTATTTACTTATTTCCAGTGATTAGTAGATTTATTTATATGGGAATAAAATCCCTTGCCAAAATTAATAAGAGAGGTTAAATGTTCAATTTTCCTTTCCTTCCTGTCCCTAGGTGTTTTGAAAACATAATACAAAAAGATGAGGGGCCCAAATACCAACACAGCTTCTAAAAAATGAGTAAATTCTTGGGAGTGGTTCTGAAATTAAGATAAACATTTGTTGATCCTACGTAAGTCCAATGAATCAAGACAGAGTCTTTATTGTGCATTTGGTGTTTGGGGCCATTGTACTGAAGCAAATACTCCCTTTGCGCTTTGCCCTAATGCTTAAGCCTTCTACTTGTGCCTTTTGGTCTCTCTCTAGAGATATGTCATACTCAGTTGGGTTGAAGATAATGGGGAGAGTGGTTAGGGGCACAGGCTTAAACTTGGAACCCAACAACATCTTGGCTCCCTATGAATGAATGAATGAATGAATGAATGAATGAATGAATGTGTATATGTGTACATGTATGTATGTATGTATGTATGTGTATATGTGTACATGTATGTATGTATGTGTATATGTGTACATCTGTATATATGTATGATCATGTACATGTAGATGTCAACAGAAGCCAAAAGAGGATATCAGGCTCCCTGGAGTTGGAGTTACAAGGGGTTGTGAGCCACCATGTGCATGCTAGAAACCAAATTCAGGTCCTCTGTGGGAGCAATAGCACTCTTACCCATAGAGCCATCTCTCCAGCCCCATGACACCCTCCCTTCTTTTTTAAAGAGTAACTTACAGTAAGAATTTTCTAAAAGTAAAACCAGTATATGAGTTGAGAATGATTACTCTTTAATAAAAAATAAAATTAGTGTATTTCATAATCTTCTGGCAGTTATTTAAACAAATTTAAGTTTGGTATCCAGAATAAAAACTCATTTAAATTAATAAAACCATTTTCTATAAAAATTCTTCTGTATTTGTACCAATATAATAAAATATACCCAAGAAGTCTAGTTTGTGCTCCTATAGATACAATATACACACTACTAGAACTTGCATACATGAGAGAAGCATTATGTTAAAAATATGTCACTAGCTTCACGTCAACTGAACATACACAAATTACAGGCTGTTTTAACACTTTTCAGAAGAGGAAGGAAACCAAACAGAGAAATTCACTCTCACCTAAGTAAAATTTAAATCCAACCTTTAGACTGCTTGATCCCATAACCAGGACAAACACTCAAGCACATTACCTGGCAAACCGCTCTTTGTCATTACACATCTGTTCATCATCACATCTGAAAAGAAAGAGCATATTAAAGATTAATTTAAACCCTTGTACTTATATCTACTCTGCTCTAAAATAAAAGCTAAGAAGTAAAACTATTCAACAGGAAAAAGTTAATGGACAAGCATCACAAAGCAATGGACACTAATTGCTTCTGAAACAACATTAAGAGCTGGTAACTATGATTTCTCAGTTATCACACACAAAAAGACGATGTGATGAAAACATGAAATGTCCCATGATTGCCCTAAAGTTGGGAATATATTTGGTGTTTTTGTTTGTTTGGGGGGGGTTGATTTTTTGAGATGGGGTCAGCTATGTAGCACTAGCTAGCCTGGCACTCACTCTGAACTTGCAAACCCTTTGCCTCTGCCTCCCAAGTGCTAAGATTACAGGTGTTAATCATTATGCCTGGCTCAGTTTGTTTTTTAATTGTAACTTTAAAAAAACAAACCCATAGAACAGTGTGTGCGTATATTTTTCCTGTGTTCATTCTTCTGTGAAAAACAGGATCATAAATATGGGTATTTGTTTAACTCCTTAAGATCCTGCTCTAAGCTGGGTGTGGTAGCATGTGCCTGCAGTTCTTTTGCCCTAGATACTTAGGCAGCTGAGGGAAAAGAACATTTGAGCCAGGTGTAGGAGGCTGGTCTGAGCAACAGAGCAAGACTCCCCAGGGGGTGGAGGATGGGAAAGAGATAGCCAATGCCTCCAAGAGTCAGGGACCATTGCATAAGAGGACATAAGATAGACTGAGACAGAAACAATCTGAGTTAAAAGAAAGGCAGACTGTTGTGGAACACTGCCTTCTGAAATGACATGAACAATATATTCTTGAATTCACCATAGCTGTGACTGCAAAAACTACATAACATCCCAGCATAGAGGAGGGGAGGAGTTCACAAAGCCACAGACCTCCTTGAGGATCTATAAGCAGTTAGTAGTTGCAACCCTAAGTGAGGTCCCACTCCAAAAAAAAAGTCATGAAAGTAAAGAGGAACTAGATGGGAAGAGGAAGGGGACTAGTGAGAAGAGGATGTCCCAGGGTAAGGGGTGGGGTATACAATGCCTTATATACATGTATGAAAATATAAAACAGTGCACAACTGAACCCCTGCATACAGGATGCAAGTTCAAAGAGGATCACAAGTTGGAGGTCAGCATGGTCTATATAGCAAGTTTCAGGCCATCAAAATCAAACATTTTTTATTTTTTAAAGATCAATTTATTTATTTTATTTATATGAGTACACTATAGCTGTCTTCAAACATACCAGAAGAGGGCATTGGATCCCATTACAGATGGTTATGAGCCACCATGTGGTTGCTGGAAATTGAACTCAGGACCTCTGGAAGAGCAGTCAGTGCTCTTAACCGCTAAGCCATCTCTCCAGCCCAGAGGACAACTTTCAAGAACAACTCTCTCCTTTCACACACAATGTGGGTTTCAGAGATTATCAAGCTTAACAGCAAGCATCTTTACCCACAAAGCCATCTCAATGGCATTCTATGCTTTACTTATCTGTGTCTATTTTTTGAGAGCAGCTCAGGCTTGATTTGAACTCACAGTGATCCTTTTAGATCAGCCTTTCAAGTGCTGGGATTATATGTATATGCCATTATACCTAGCTCAAAACTAATTAATTTAGGGTTAGAGAGATGGCTCAATGATTAAGAGCACTTGTTGTTCTTGCAGAGAACCCATGTTCAGTTCTCAGAACCCATCTGGCAGCTTAACAGTTATCTGTAACTCCAGTTCTAGGAATCAGGCATACACATTGTGCAATATACATATGTAGGCAATACATACATATAAAAATAAAAATTTAAAAAGTCTTACCAAAAAAAGCTAATATACAAAGTTTTAGTATGAGGAAGCTAACCTTTTGAGCCTGTGAGGCCAAGTGACCCTGAGCTATAACAATGGTTTTAACTTTTAAAGTGGCAACATATTATCTTCCATTGTGACTGTACCATTTTACATTACCACAGTGTACAACTGTTCCAATTCCTCCACTTCTCTAGCAATTTTGTTATTTTCTGGGGTTTGCTTGTGTCTTTCTGAGACAGCATCTCACTGTGCAGCCCTGGGTTCCCCCTACCCACGGAAGGCTGGTGATGGACTTAGCTCCTATTTTGTTCTGGTTTTGATAGTGGTCTCTGGCACAGATATAAAATGTTCTTTCGGTCAGTATAGCTTTGACTTGTATATCTCCTAAACATCTCCAAATGATTAGCAATGTTGACTCTTCATATGCTTCTTGGCTATTTGTATCTTTTCTTTGGAGAAATGTCTATCCATGTCTTTTGGCATTTTTCCCTTTTACTTTTAAACTTGCTTTTACCAACTTTGAAAGTAATCTACTTTTGATGTAAAACAAACAAACAAACAAAAACATTAAATTAAAACAAGCCTACTTCTTAACTCTTCTACTGAAAACAAGTTCACCAAGTTCTCAAAGCTTCTGGCTACTGCCTTCTGTGGGATTCCTACTATCCTAACTAGCCTACAAGCAAGGACTTTGTATTCCCAATAGCTACATTCCTCCCATTTTGCTTCCAGGTCTTTGTACTTCCCTTTCCCTTTCTAGGAAGCCTCTCTAGCCGACATCCCATTTCACTTCCTTTTCACCACTGCAGCCTAAAGATGATCCTCAGTCCAATATTGGCCCTCAGTTACATAGCAGTAGTTTGAATATCCCTGTCCTACTGAAGTAATCTCATTTGTTTAGCTGATTACTGTCCTCCCAACAAGAGAGGCAGCTCATGAAGAAATAGACCTTAACTCAAAGAAGTCATAAAAATGCCTCAATGTTCGAGTCTACTGATTATTCAGATTAGAAAGAATCTGAAAAACAAACACTGTGTTAGGGGTCACATCTTTAGTTCCAGAATTGGAAAACAGAGACAGGCAGACCTCTGTTTCAGGCCTGCCAAAGCTACAGAGCCAGACCTATTTACAACAAAACAAAAACTAGGATGTGGTGGCTTGAGCCCACAGTAGCACAACTGAGAAAAGAGGCTCTCAGTAAGTTTGTGTAAAGCCTGGACTACACAATGATTTCCAGGCTTGATTGGATTGCAAAGTCAATTCCTGTCAAACAAAATGGAGATGGTGAGATGTTTCAATAGATAAAAACATTTTGCTGCAAGCCTGCTGATTCGAGTTCCCAGAACCTACATGGTGGTAGTGATGGTAGGGATACCTATTCCTGCCAAGTTTTCTCTGGCCTTCATACATGTGTTGGAATTACAGGTACCACCATACCATTAGTGGGTGTTTGTTTGTTTGTTTTGGTTGGTTGTTTTTTTCTTAATCTTGTATAGACAAGGTCTGGCTATATAATGCAGGGTGACTTCAAACTTGAACCTATCATCTTCCTAATTAAGTCTCCCCAGGGTTGTATATCCCACTATTCCTGGTTTATACAGTGCTGGAAGTGAACCCAGAACTCTATGCATTCTAGAGGACCCAACACCCTCTTCTGGCCTCTGCCAGGACGATATGCATGTAGGAAGTCAACACACTTGTAGGTAAAACATCCAGTCACTTAAGATAAAAATACATAAATCCAGCAGTAACAATGAAAGTCTGCCTAGTGCAGAAAAAGTGAAATCTTTTTCCTTCTTCACATTTATTAAGATTCACTAAGTATCCAGAAGAATTGCTTTAAAAAAAAAAAAAAAAAAAAAAGCCGGGCGGTGGTGGCACACGCCTTTAGTCCCAGCACTTGGGAGGCAGAGGCAGGCGGATTTCTGAGTTCGAGGCCAGCCTGGTCTACAGAGTGAGTTCCAGGACAGCCAGGGCTATACAGAGAAACCCTCCCTCAAAAAAAAGAATTGCTTTTAATTGCTGTACTGTTTAGTTTCTGTCAATTTGATACAAACCTAGACATATCTGAGAAGAGGGACTCTCAACTGAGACAATGTCTCTATCAGATTGGTCTGTGGGCAATATTTTTTTTGATTAATGATTGATGAGGAAGGTCCATCTCACTACCTCCCCTGGGCAGGTAGTCCTAGAGACATCCATCCAATGGGAAGGCAAAGGTATGGTGGCAGAATAGCTGAGAGCTCACATTTTGTTCCACAAACAAGAGGCAAAGAACACACTAGGGATAGTGTGAATCTTTTTTTTTTTTTTTTTTTTTTCCTGAGACATGATTTCTCTGTGTAGCCCTGGCTATCCTGGAACTCACTCTGTAGACCAGGCTAGCCTCCAACTCAGAAATCCACCTGCCTCTGACTCCCCGAAGTGCTGGGACTAAAGGCGTGCGCCACCACTGCCTAGCACTATCTCTAAAAATAATACAATGCCTGAAACCGTCCTATGATGTAAGAAAACATGGTTTTAGGATGAAGCATATTCCTTAGGACAATGAACAAAAAATATTATAAGCCAGAAGTATAAACATACAATAACATTTTTGGTACTATGGATTGAACCCAAAGCATAGGAGGCAAGCATCCTACCAAGCTACTTTCCCAGTCGGTGATTTGAAAATAGTTTTGACATTTAGTTACTTGTTAGGGTGATAGGTGTTCATGCCACAGCCAGCATATGGAGATCACAGGACTGTTCACAGCAGTCAGTTCTCTCTTTCAGCAGTTAGTCTGGGTATCAAAGTCAGATCATCATGCTTGGCAGAAGTGCTGTTACCCACTGAGCCAGCCAACCAGCCCTCAACCCCACTGATCAGATGTCTCTAAAAAATCAAAACTCTTACCTCAAAAATTTACTGTTCACTTCTCCTTCATCATCAAAATCCAACCTAGGGAAAGGCAACAAAAGATATTCTAAGTCTATTGATAATATAGAATCATAAGAAAGTAAAACATATTAACAAAAGATGCCTATGTACTCACCTAAATAGAAGGAAAAGAAGTGGGCAGAAGCAAAACAAAAACTTGTTTATAATACATGTTTTTCATAGTGTTATAACTGTGCAAAAAATTAGGCAATAAAGAGCCATACTGGCACATGCTTATATATAACCCCACCATCCAGAGACTGTGATGAGGACTGAGAGTTCAGGGTACCCTCGGATACATAATGAATCCTATGCTAGCCTTAGCTACATAATTAGAACCTGTTTCAAAAAACAAAATGAAGAAGTGAGGGAACTGTAGCAGCAGCAGCAAAACTGATGCCCCCTCCAAAAGGGATTTGCATACATTAGGCAAGTACTATAACCAAGAAGAGATACAAGGATAAATAGCTCCCAGGGTCTAAGAATGTAGCTCAGTTGAAGAATGCATGAAGCCTTAGTTCAATCTCCAGTACAGCATAAAACTTTACATGATGGCACAAATCTACACACCTGTAAACCTGTCACATGGGAAGTGGCAACAGGATGATCAGGAGCTCAAGGTCAACCTTGATTATACCATTGAGCTCAAGGTTAGGCTGAGCTACTTGAGACCCTGCCTGAAAAACAGAAAATTCTTGAGATCTATTTTTCATTTTTATGGTCTAATCTAAGCCTTATTATCAATTTTCTGAAACATCTTTCAAACCAATATTACATAGAGGAAAAAAGACACAAAAAGCTGTTAGTCTAAAAATAAAATATACACTATATTCAAGTCACTGTGCTAAGTGGCCAGCCTTGGTGGCACATACCTTTAGCTCAAAGTACTCATCAAGTAGAAGCAAAAGGATGATAAATCCAAGGCCAGCTTAAGCTACATAGATCCTGTCAAAGAGAGAAGAAAGCAAGATCACATGCCACACAAAATATTGTGGGACACGTGGTAAAAAGAAAAAATACCCTCAGGGAGCTTTTCAGCTCAGACAATTGCAAATATAAAACAAAAGGCCAGAGAGATAGCTCAGCAGATTAAAAAACTTGCCACCAAGCCTACAGGCATAAACTGGATCTCTGGGACCCAAATAGTGAAGAAAGATTTCCCACAATTTGTTTTCTAATCTACACAAACACAGAGAGTGAATGAATGGATGGATGAATGAATGAATAAATAAATAAACAGTAATATCTATAGTAAGTGAGAATGTGGTTGGATGTGGTTTTTGAGACAGGGTCTTTCTACATAGCTCTGACTGTCCTGGAAACCACTTTGTACACCCAGCTGCCCTCAAACACACTGCCTTTGTCTCTCAAGTGCTGGCACTAAAGAGATGTGCCACCACACCCAGATGTAGTGGCACTTATTGTAGTCCTGGAACATATGAAGCAAAGGTAGGAGAATTGTGAGTGGGGGGCCAGCTTTTTGTACATACTAAATTATAGATGGACATGGCTACACAGCAAGACTGTCTCAAACTAGGTGTGGTGGTCACATGTTTTTGTTTCCAAGCACTTGGGAAGTGGAACCAGGAAGAACAGGACTGTAAGCCAGCTGAGTCTACAAGAAAACTATGTCAAAATAATAAAATCAAATTAAACAAACTTTGTTATAAAACAAAAAAGCAAACACTTTTTAAAATGTGTTTTTAATATTGAAGAGAGCATCTTTTATGATTTTTAAAAAGATTTTATTTTATTATGTGCCTGTATGGGATATATATGCACATGTGAGTACAGATACCCAGAGTCTGGAAAAAGAGTGTCAGATCCCCTAGAATTAGATCACAGATGGTTGTGAGTCACCATAAAGGGTGCTAGGAACTGAATTCAGGTTCTCTGGAATAATGTGTACTCTTTGGGCTGGTGAGAAGCCTTAGAGATTAAGAGGGTTGGCTGCTCTTCAAGCATTATGTCTGCATATATGCCTGCAGGCCAGAAGAGGGCACCATATCACACTACAAATGGTTGTGAGCCACCATATGGTTGCTCCTCATTCACCCTTTTTTTTTTTTTTTTCTTTTTGGTTTTTTTTTTTTTCGAGACAGGGTTTCTCTGTGTAGCCCTGGCTGTCCTGGAACTCACTCTGTAGACCAGGCTGGCCTTGAACTCAGAAATCTGCCTGCCTCTGCCTCCCAAGTGCTGGGATTAAAGGCGTGCGCCACCACCGCCCGGCCATTCACTCATTTTTTAAGTTTAATATTTTTGTGTGCTTTAGTGTATGTGCATATAGATACCACACTCACGTAGAGGTCAGAGGACAATTTGGTAGAGTTAGTTTTCTCCTTCTACCTGTATGTGGGTTCTGGGGATCAACCAAAGGTAACTAGGCTCACAATGAGCTACCTCACAGGCCCTAAAGCAGCTGTTCTCAACCTGTGGGTCATGACCCCTTTGGAAGTTGCATATCTGATATCCTACATTATTACAATTAATAACAGTAGCAAAATTACAGTTATTAAGTAGAAATAAAATAATTTTATGGTTGGGAGTCATCACAACATGAAGAACTATGTTAAAAGGTCACAGAATTAAGAAGATTGAAAACCACTGCCCTAAAGCAAACTTCTTTTTAAAACTTTTCCCAATCTTTACCATCAAAAAGCAGTGTTTCTATACACTTAAAAAATATTTTTTTGTTAACTTGATTTTAGTTTTGTTTTGAGATAGAGTATCACTATGTAACTCAGGATGGCCTCCGGTCTCCATCCTGACTCAGCTCTAGGACCTAGGTGTCACTTACTTTTGTCATATTCTGTCTTGTATATTTACATATAAATATAATGACTACCAGAACTTTAGGAACTTTTCCTATCTATCTCTAAAGCCTATTACATACTTCAAATATAAATACTTTCAAATCTGGTACTTCAATAAATACTTTTGAACTTAAATGAACTGTGCATTCCAAGTCAAAGAAAGTATTAATAAATTTAAAAAATAAGATTAACAAAATGATTTTGAGAATGCAGACACAGAGAGAGCTTAAGGAAAGCCAACAGTTTTTGTTTAACAACAGTGAAATCCTTCTTTGCCATAGTCCCTTTACCTTCCAGAAAATTTTGGGTTTTTTTTTTTTTTTTAAATAAAAATAAAAACAGGCTTATCAATAAAGATACTATAAGACAATTTTTAACCTATGTAGAAATTTTTATGTGAGATATGTGAAAATGATGTAAGTAATAAAAGCTAGCACTCTATGTGAAATATAGGTACTGTGAGTGAAGTCAGATAAGAGTCATCTTTTTCTTTTTGTTTTTTAAGATTTATTCATTTATTTATGTATATGAGTACACTGTAGCTGTCTTCAGACACACCAGAAGAGGGCATCAGATCCCATTACAAACAGATGGTTGTGAGTCACCATGTGGGTGCTGGGAATTGAACTCAGGACCTCTGGAAGAGCAGTCAGTGCTTTTAACCACTGAACCATCTCTCCAGTACTCATTTTTTTTTCTTTACAGCTATATTTATACTCAAATTATACAAAAAAAATTTTTAAAGACATTTATTTAAAATAGCGAGCCTGCATAAGGAATAATCCAAGGACTAGAGTTAGCTATGTGACAGCAGTGTAGTAAGTAATCAATAAAAGTGTGGTCAGGAATAAACAAGAACTAACAGCAACTAACAATCAAGTTGATGGTAGGAAAGAGACATGGATGATATGTATTCAAACTTACCCTGACCGTCGCTTAATAGTCCTCTGTACAACAGCTCCTCCACCTTGAATCCCAGGTCCAGGATTTCCGGAAGCAATGTGGGACCAAGTGATGGTACATCTGATGTCATTTCTGTCAGAAAAGAATATCTATCGTCAATATCCTCAACAATCAATGTCATGATGCTGGCTAAAAGAAATACTCACACCGGGGGGTCATCAAGAACCCTTGCTGCCAATTCTGATGACCTTAATTCAATACTTAGAACCCACATGGTGGAAAGAGAATTGACTCATAAGTTGGCCTATGACCTCCACTCATGCACTGAGATCCCACAGCCTTGCTCACAAGTAAATAAATATAACTTAAATAGTTAAAAAAAAATAAGAAAAAGAAAGAAAGGAAAGAAGGAAGGAAGAAAGAAATGCATGCTCAAGCCAAGCCTGTGGCAACCATCTGTGATTCCACAACTTAGAAGATTGGAGAGAGGAAAATCAGGAGTTCAAAGTCAGCAATAGTGGTGTATGCCTTTAATCCCAGCAGGAGCCAAAAGCAGGCAGATCTCAGAGTTCAAGGCCAGTCTGGTGTACAGATGGAATTCCAGGACAGCCAGAATTACACAGAGAAACCCTGTCTCAAAAAATACAAAACAAAGAGTTCAAAAGTCATCTTACTATAAAAAGTAGATCTGGAGCCACCCCAGGCCACAGGAAGTTGAATTTTAAAAACCCACCAAAATCGAAGTGTGGCTTTAATTCTAGTACTTGGGGGACAAAGAGGGGCAGATTCCCGAGTTCCAGGTTAGCCTGGTCTTTAGATCAAATTCCAGGACAGCCAGAGGGGCTATACAGAGAAACCCTTGTCAGAAAGAAAGAAAGAGAGAGAGAGAGAAAGGGAGAGAGAGAAGGAGGGAAAGAAAGAAAAGGGGGAGGGAGGGAGGGAGGAAGGGAAGGAAGGAAGGAAGGAGGGAAAAAATGTTTAAGCTATGGCTTAATCATGTATTAGAAGAAGTACATATTCAGAACAGGTAATTTTAAATACAAGGTTTTAATCTAAAAAAAAAAAAAAAAATCACTGGTCATACAAAGAATCAGGCAGGTCTCAAGAGAATGTGGGAATGTCAGCTAATAGATGCCAACATTAAGACAATGCAGATGTTAGAATTATCTAACAAAAGTTTTCGAGTAGGCCTGATAAAAATTCTTCAGCAAGCAATTAAAATAACATTTGAAACAAATGTTAAACAGTCTTAGCAAGTAAAGACATAGAATATGAAGGAAAAAAACGGAAAGTTTGGGAATAAAAGCCTTAAGTGAGCCAAGCATGATAGATTATCCCTATAACGTTTACACTTGAGACAGGCAAAGGGACTCCATGTTTGAGGTCAACCTAGGTTATCTAGCTAATTTGAGACCAGAATAGCAAGACATCTCAACAAGATGAGGAAGATAAGTGTGGATGGGAGGGGAGAAAGTAGGGACTATATATATGTGTATAGAAATATGTGTAATTCAAATAAAAATGTCATATGGTCTTATCAATAGATCATGGACATGAATGAAAATGAGCCAGAGCACCAGAGAAGCAAACAACAAACAAACAAACACTAATCTGAAATAAGAGAAAACAAATAGGGAGCAAAAACAAACAGAAGAAAACCTACCAGAACTTCAGATGCCACTGGGACTACCGCAAAAAGATCTAACATTTTGTCATAGAAGTCACAGAAAGAGATGAGAAAGAAAGCAAGGCTAAGAAACTAGGGGGAAGCTGGGCAGTGGTGGCGCATGCCTTTAATCCCAGCACTTGGGAGGCAGAGGCAGGTGGATTTCTGAGTTCTAGGCCAGCCTGGTCTACAGAGTGAGTTCCAGGACAGCCAGAGCTACACAGAGAAACCCTGTCTCGAAAAACCTTAAAAAAAAAAAAAAAAAGAAAGAAAGAAAGAAAGAAACTAGGGGGAAACTCCTAATTCTGACAACTATAAACCTACAGAATCAAGAAGTTACAAAAACTCCAAAAAAGGATACAAAAAAGCCATTTAGCACACATTTTAATTAAACTCCTAAAATTCAGGTTTTGAGGGCTAGAAAGATGGCTCAAAAGATGAGGGAGCTTGCTGCCAAGCCTAAGCAGGAGCCTGATCCCCTGAATCAGATACCCAGGACCTACACAGCAGAAGGACAGAAACCCTCAAGCAAGTTTGTCCTCTGATCTCTATACCTTCGTCAAGATGAGCACACACACACACACTCTCTCTCTCAAAAAAAAAAAAAAGTAAAGAAAATTTAAAATGAGCCAATGACAGGAGCTTCAAATTAGTCCAAAACTAGCCTTTGCCAACAGGTAAACTGGGGTTAGAGAGACATATCTCAGACAGCAAAGTGCTTACCATAAAAGCATAAGGACCTGAGTTCAGACACCCAGCACTGATGTAAAAGCTGAGAGGTAAAAACAAGTAGACAAGATGGCCACCCTGGTAAGCTCAAGGCCAATGAGAGACTCTGTCTCAAATGACAAGGTGAACTACTCTAAGGAACAATATTTGAGGTTGTCCTCTGATGTGTGTGCATACACGGAAGAACTCACATAAACAAATTTGTAAATCATTTTAAAGGTAAATTGACATCATTCAAAACTGTTATTCCTTCCTGGTCCAAAGCTAATAAAACTAGACACTAAGCTAACAACACTGCATGCAGTTAGTTATTATTCTTTCTAATCTTAGATACATCCTGAGTCCTAGGCTACCTAGAGCAACTCTTGACTGATTACAAACCTAAACCAAGTAGTATTAATATTTCCATCTACGTGTGGAGCTTCTTGTCTATAATAACTCAGGAAGATAGCTACTAATCCCAGGCAAACCTGGGCTACAGTGTGAGACTGTCTCATAAATATATAAGTAAATTTGTACCAAAGCCCTATTGGCGCTGAGGGGAGGACAGTTTGGTGATGGGCTTTGAATACCCCAGTTCTTCGGTGAGGCCACCTGTCCTCTAAGATGTCTTTTTCCTTTTGTTCTATTTAAGGATGTGACTTTTTCCTTTTTTTCTTCTTTATATCTCCTTCCTCCTGACAATACTGAGATCTCCAGCTTGCCTGCCCTGCCTTTTCTTACTGACTCTAGTAAACTATCCCTTCTAAGCACATTTTTAAAAAGGATTTATTTTTTTTTTGTGGTGGGAGGTAGTGGGGGTATGTGTGCACATGTGACTGCAGCTGCCTGCTGATGCCAAAAGAGGGCACTGCATGGTCAGTTGTGGGCCACCTGATATGGGCACTTGAAACCAAGCTCAGGTCCTCTGTAAGAGTAATATAGGCTCTTAACACTTAGCCATCTCTCTAGCCTCTTGAGTCTTTTATCCATGAGATCAAGAACTTGCTAAAGGGACCCGCCCTGTGTCACAGCATGGGGCTCAGGGTACGGCTCAGCCAGTAGAATACTTGCCTAACATGCTAGAGGCCCTGGTGTATTGATGCACCCCTATAACTCCAGCACTCAGAGCTGGGAGGTTAAAGTCATCCTCAGTTACATGAAACTCTGCCTCAAAAAAAAAAAAAAAAAAAAAAGAAGAAGAAGAAGAAGAAAAAGAAGAAAAGAAAAAAGAAAAGAAAGAAACATCATATATACATTAATCAAAAAAAAAAAAAAAGTTGGGTTGCAACAGGCTTAGAGGCTACAGTACATGGTTTCATGTCAACTGGATAAAGCTGGAGTCACTGGGAAGAGGGACATCATCAACTGAGAAAATGTTCCACTAGATTGGTGTGCAGGCAAGCCTATGGTACATTTTTTAATTAGTGATTGATATGGGAGGGCCCAGTTCACTATAGGTAATGCCATCCCTGGGCTGGAGGTCCTGGGTGCTATAAGAAAGCAGGTTGAGCAAGCCATGGGAGACCAAGCCAGTAAGCTGCACCCCTTAGTGGTTTTTGCTTGAGTTCCTGACCCTAAATCCTGCCCTGCCTGGACTTCCTTAAGTGATGGACTGTGATGTGGAAGTATAAGCTGAAATAAATCCTTCCTCCTCATGTTGTTTGGCCACATATAGTGTTTTTATCAAAGCACCAGAAACCCTTCATAAGACAGAAGTTACTACTGCAAAGACTAATGTGAGCCCTTGCTTTACTAAAAGTAAAATGAAAGGCTGGCATCTCTGCCTTCATTTTGTTTGTCTATCTCCTTTACTTCTGCTGAAGACACAAAGCTAGGTCACTGTCTTTAATCTGTCTTCTTAGGTCACCTTGGATTGCAGCAAAAACAAGATAAAGAACTGAAACTATGCCTAAACTACTCACTCGCCCACCTGTGAGGAAGAGGCTACACCCAGAAGGCACTATCTTCTAGGAGCCACAATGGTCCTGCCCAGCAACGATTTAATTCATCCACCTAACAGGACCTGAGACAATGAGACCCTGTGTCCAGGACTGGCTAAACCTCTTACCTGCTGCCCTGTTCTATGTAAACCTAAAGCTGAAGTCAATATAGTTAAGAGGACTTAGGGGTCACTGGACCCTTCTATCTGTTCCTATGCCAATGTGACCACAATGAGTTTCATCATTAGTTGTCAATTAATTAGGTTAGGTGACTGAGCCTAGCCAAGGGACACTGAGAGATCAAGCTTTTTTCCCTAAAACTGTGGTTACAGGAATTGTTATATATACAAATAAATCAGATAAAACCGCAAATAAGGGCTGGAGAGATAGCTCAGCGATTAAGAGCACTGACTGCTCTTCCAGAGGTCCTGAGTTCAATTCCCAGCAACCACATGGTGGCTCACAACCATCTGTAATGGGATCTGATGCCCTCTTCTGGTGTGTCTGAAGAAAGCAGGTAGGCGGATTTCTGAGTTCAAGGCCAGCCTGGTCTACAGAGTGAGTTCCAGGACAGCCAGGGCTACACAGAGAAACCCTGTCTCAAAAAAAACAAAAAAAAAAAGAAATATCCAGATCCAAAATATTTTACTATGAATTTAATCAAAAATCATGTAAAAAAAATTAACACCAACTCTACACAGTCTCTTCCAGGAAGTGTTTGGATAGAATATCCTCCCCTGGCCTCATTTTACTGATGAATCTAGTATTAATCTGATATCAAAATAAAACAAACAGTAAAAAATATACAAAATTACAAACCAATATTCTTCCTGAAAACAGATACTAAAATACAGAAGATTACCAGGTAGAATTTATTCATATACAAAGCAGTTATAGCAGCACACATTTAAATCCCAGCGTTGGGTAAGAGAGGTAGAAGGATGGGGGAGCCAGACTCGGTGAACAAACTGAAGAGTAATCTGAGCAGACACCTGGTGCTCACCACTGTCTTCCACACTTGCATATACATGCACACACACATACATTTATACACATACGAGCACATATACACACACAAACACACTCATACGAGGATTCAGAAGAGCTTTGTCAGCTCTCTTTAGCCTGGCCCTATGGGTAACAGCTTTGTCAATTTCCCATGGGTCTGTGGCCTTCAAGACCTCAGTATGGCCATGTGCATGTCAACAATGCACATTTACTTAGGACTTCTTCTGTTCTGTTCTCTACACTTGGAAGCTCAATCTGTAATTCTAGCACCAGAGGACCCAAGACCTCTCTGACTTCCAAGGGTACCTGTACTCACATATACATATATACAATTAAAAATAAAAATAAGTCTTTAAAAAACAAAATTACTAGGTTTGGTGATGAATACCTTTAATATCTGCACATGGGAGGCAGAAGCAGGTTAATTTAAGTTCTAGATCAGCCTGGTCCATATAGCAAGATCCAGGCTAACTAGAGCCTACATAGTAAGACTCTGTCTCAAAAAGACACACCAAAGTTGATGTAATTATTTGTCTACACACATATACGTATATGTTTCTACATATTTGAACTTGAGGTTTACTGATACCAACCCACATGGAAAAAAAATGGAAAACACTAACTCCCCCGTCATGGAAAATGATAAAACTAAATATATATGAAAAGAGCAGTGAATTGAGGGAATCTTCTGATAGAATTTACTTGCTTTGTCAGTAGTGTAGGCCTGTAATTCCAGACCTGAGGAGACAGGTAGGAGAATCATAGAAAGTTCACATGAAAATTTAGGACAGCTAAGCTATACTGGGTCTCAAAGGAAAAAACAAACAAACAAACAAACAAAAGGTGTAGGCCACCACCATATCCAGATTAGAAACCCTCTGGTAGTTGGAGGGATGTGCGGTTTGCAATGTACTGGGGATTAGATTTAGGATCTTGTGCCTGACACACAAGGGTTCTTCTAACTAAGCTGCATCCCTGACCCATTTTTATTTATTTATTTTTTTTTAAGACAGGACCTCACCTGGGTGACTTGGAACCCATGTAGCTAGGTATTTACCTGGCATACATGAAGCTCCAATCTTCAGCCCAATAACCCTGAAGCATTGGCACCTAACTATAATCCCACCACTACAAAGGTATAAGCAATTAAGGTCTGGAAGTTCAAGCCCTACCTTAGGATAGTAAGATTAAGGCCAGCATGGTATTTGAGAGCCTGACTCAAGAAAAACTTATTTGGTCATCCAACAACAGTAAAAATGAAAAGAAAAAATTTAAAGTTAAAATATAATTTTGTTTTTGGAGTCAGGGTTTCTCTGTGTAACAAGCCTGGCTGTCCTGGACTCAATTTGTAGACCAGGGTGGCCTAGAACTCACAGAGATCAGCCTGCCTTTGCCTCCCAAGTGCTGGGATTAATGGTGTGTGCCACCATGCCTGGAAGGAAGATGTAAAGTTTTAAAAATTATAATTTTGGGAGAAAGTATATAGAAGAGCTTTTATGATACGAGAATAAGAACTACAGAGATATCTCAGGACTTAAGAAAACTGACTGACTGTTCTTGTAGAGACCCAGGTTCAAATCCCAGCACCAACAAGGTGGCTCACAAGCATCTATAACTCCAGTTCCAGGGGTCTTTTCTTTTGGGTTTTTTTTTTTTCTTGAGACAAGGTTTCTCTGTGTAGCCCGGGCTGTCTGGAACTCACTCTGTAGACCAGGCTGGCCTCGAACTCAGAAATCCGCCTGCCTCTGCCTCCCAAGTGCTGGATTAAAGGCGTGCGCCACCACCGGCAGGCCCAGGCGTCTTAAAGTCCTCCTCTTTTGACCTCTGCAGGCTTCTAAACCCATGTGGTATACAGACATGCATTCAGGTACACATATACACATAAAGCAAACAAATATTTTAAAAATAAATAATATAATAATAAATGATTAATAAATATGTTCATTTCTTTCTCTAGGTTTGTTTCCTTGTTATAAAATGAAAGAGTTATCATTCTTTGTTTTTATTTGTTTCTGTTTTGAGACAGGGTCTCTCTCTCGCTGTATAGTTTTGTCTGACCTCAGAATTCACAGATCTTTGCTGGCACAGAAGACCTCTTCAGACAGTACTGTTTTATTTACAATGTACTCACTACGATATCTACCTACTGAAGTCATCATGGAAAATAGGACAGCATTCCTAAAAATAGATGGATTTAGCAAGGCATGGTAGGTCATGCCTGTAAACCTAGTACTGAGAAAGCTGAGGCAGTCTCATGTAGTCCAGAAGTTGGCCTTGAACTCACTACCCAGCTGAGGTTCTCATATCCATCTCTTAAACACTCAGGAGAGATAGAGAGCTTAAGTCCAGCCTGAACCACATACCTAGAGTCTGTCAAAACAGCAAATCAAGCAATTTAACCAGGTTATACAAGCAGGGCCTACCACATGAGGGTGTGGGAACTGGCTCAAACTCAGCTGAGTTCAAGCCTTACATTTTCAAAGGGGTGTAAAAGCATTCTTTTATTATTACAATATCTGAATGAAATCAGTTATATAGCTGATAAAACACTAGATAGATAATGAAAACATTTTTCAAGATTGTTTATAATATTGTAACATCAGAGAACTGTTCTTTTTTTTATTTTAAATGACTTTATGTGTTTGTTTTGCCTGTGTGTATATATGCAATACATGCATGCTTGGTGCCCACAGAGGGCAGAAGGCAGCAACAGAGCTACTGGAATTATAGCTGTGAGTAGCACCATGTATGTGCTGGGAACCAAACCTGATTCCTCTCCAAGAGCAGCCAGTGCTTGCTCCCTAATGACAGAGCCACTCTCCAGCCCCATTTTTTGTTTACTGATGCATGGCCACCATTCTCAACATAAGTCTTTACTTCTTAACTTCTAGGAAAATAGAAGATTTAAAAAACTGGTACCACAAGTCTACTGCATAGTACAATAACTGAAGTTTCTCTCCAAAAATGCTATCCACTGAGTATGTAATTCAGTTGGTAGAATGCTTGCCAAGCATGCACCAAGCTCTGGGGCCCACCCATAGCACATTGTAAGACAGGCATAAGTTGCCGTGGTCATGGTGTCTTTTCATAGCCACAGAAAAGTAACCACAACACCAATGTGCATAATTTAATTAAAATCTTTTTTTAAAAAAAAAGTAGGGCTGGAGATATGACCAGCAATTAAGAACATTGGTGCCGCGCAGTGGTGGTACATGCCTTTATTCTCAGCACTTGGGAGGCAGAAGCAGGTGGATTTCTGAGTTCGAGGCCAGCCTGGTCTACAGAGTGAGTTCCAGGACAGCCAGGGCTACACAGAGAAACCCTGTCTCAAAAAACCAAAAAAAAAAAAAAAAAAAAAAGTGGCTAATTAATAATAAAGGGCTTGGGCTTGGTAGCTCAATCAATAAAGACTTGCCAATCAAGCAATAAGGTCCTGAATTAATCTCCAGAACCCACATAAAAAGACAAGGCATGGTAACATTTACTTGTATTTCCAGCATAGTAAAGCTGAAACCCAGATCCTTGGGTCCACTAACCAGAAGCTTATCCTCCTTGGCACGCTCCAGGATAGTAACAGATCCTGTCTCAAAAAGCTGAGGCGGGGTATGAAATGAAGAGATGATTCAGTGATTAAGAGTACTTGCTACACAACCTTGAGACCTGAGTTTGGATCCCAGAACCCACAGAACAAGTCTGGCATAATCCTGCATCCATCAGAAATCCCTGCACTCTGAGAGTCTAAGACAGGAAGACTGCTAGGGCTTGCTGACTGTCAACCTAGCAAAACATACAAGCCTCAGGTTCAAGGAGAGAACTGGCTTCAAAGAAATGGGGCAGAGTGATACAGTAAGATGCCCACATTTAAGAAGAAATCCTGCCTCAAAGGAAAGTTACAGAGGTGGACATCTAACACCTTCTGGCCTGTGCACAAGTGTACTTTGAACATAGTACATTTCCCATTGTATATCCCTCCAGTCACAAATCTAATTTTCCAAAATTCAACAGTCCAAAACATATCCTGTTTGACACAAAAGGGTAAAGGGGGGGGGGCAGAAAGCAACAACAAAAAGACAATATTTTATGACTTAATTATCATCTATGTACTGAACATGGGATCAATAAATTAAAGAGATGAAAGAATTCTCAATTGGAAAAAAAAGAAATCTTGAGCTAGGAAAAGGAAGGAAAGACAGATGATAAAGAGAGCAGTGGGTCAATCTCACTGGGTGTGGAGTTCTATGCTCATACCTATAATCCCAGTACATCTAAGGTTGAGGTAAGGATGGCCACATAGGGATGTCAGCTACAGCAGAAACCACTGGGTTCTATGCCGTCACTAACAGCAGACTAGAATTTAAGAAGACTCTTAAATTCGCAGGTTAATTCTCAAAGGTTTGTTAAGAACCTACTCCTCACCTTTTTAGTTTTTTGTTTGGTTTGGTTTTTGGTTTTGAAACAAGGTCTCACTATGCAGCATGGAACTGACTTTATAGACCAGGAGAGCCATGAATTAAGATATCCCCCTGCCTCTGAAAAGATTAAAGGAGTTCCAGCCTGGTCTCTCTCTGCTCTCTAAGTACCTATGATGACTTTGTTCCAGGAGCCATGCAGGTTACACAAGGGGTTGAATATAACATACCCTTGTACTACAAAAGCAGTATTAGTGAGATTTCTAGAAAACTGCAGTTCTACAGCTGGGAAAGATGAAAGGACTTAAGCAAATGTTATGTCTTCAGCCAAACTATGAAGGGACTCCTTTCACTTCCCACATGCCCATGGGTCTTTCTATCCTGCATCAGGGAGAGACCATCTCCAAAGTCAAACAAAATGCAACCTCAAAATTGAAGAAGAAAGCAATCAAATAACAATAAATAAAATCAACTAATTCTACTGGTGATGACTCACACCTTTAATCCAGCACTCAGGAGGCAGAAGCAGGCAGATCTTGAGTTTGAGGCCAGCCTGGTCTACAGAGAGTTCCAGGATAGCCAAGAATACATAAAGAAACCCTGCCTTGAAAAGCCAAAGTCAAATCAATCAATCAAACTGTTTCATTAAAAAGGATTCTTAAATCTTTTTTTTAAAAAAGTTTTGGCCGGGCGGTGGTGGCGCCACGCCCTTTAATCCCAGCACTTGGGAGGCAGAGGCAGGCGGCTTTCTGAGTTCGAGGCCAGCCTGGTCTACAGAGTGAGTTCCAGGACAGCCCGGGCTACACAGAGAAACCCTGTCTCGAAAAACCAAAAAAAAAAAGTTTTGGTAGTTTTATACAATGGTACATGCCTGTAGTTCCAGCACTTGAATATAGAAGCAAGAAGACCACTGCAAGTTCAAGGCCAGCCTGATCTTCATAGACTGCAGGCCAGCCTCTCAAAATCCCCACTCAGAAAAAAAGAAGAAAAATTACTATTTCCTGCTTAGAGACGTAAGCTAATATTGGAAAGGAACTGAGTATCTGGTCAAGAGACTGTCATTCTGGTAACTTGTTTAAAACCAGAACAAATAAAACAGCTCGCCCCAACCACCAAGGCTAGAAAAGCTTCTGCCTTACTAAAATTTGTTTTCTATGTATGGCCCTTAACAAGAGAAACACTTTGCAATCTGAAGAGTTATATAAGGATTTTGCAACATGTGATAAGTTTGAAATCTTGTTTACTCTAATCAGACATGGGCTTATTTTATTTTACTACAAAGTATGATTTTCCCTAACATTTCAGTTGTATACTTTTATTCTATAATTCATCAAATACTCCAATAGTTTACTGACAATTTACTTTATCTTCATGTAAAAAAATAACTTAAGATTAAAAAAACTGATATTCAGGGGCTGAAAGGAAGGTTCAGATGTTAAGAATGTATGTTACACTTATAGAATCTAATGTCAGTTCCTGGCATCCACATCATGGGACTTAGAGCTGCCTGAAACTCTAGCTCCAGGGGATCCAACACCCTATTCCGGACTCCTCCCATACCTGCACTCACAGGTAGGTAAACATTCTCATATACATAAATTTTAAAGCTTAAAAAATAATTTTAAAAAACTGATACTGGCATATGATCTCTATGAATTTGAAGCCAACCTAGCCTATGTAGTGAGTTCTAGGGCTATGTAGATGATCTTTCTCTCTCAAATAGAAAGCTGTTTCCAGAAATAATGGAAAAACAGTATATTTCTAAGTGATTTAGCTATTGTGTGTGTGTGTATGTGTACCCTGTTATTGTAAGACAATATTACATAAGACATTAACAAGATAAAATTTAAAATTTCAGTGAAACACCAGAGACCAACACTACACACACAACCCTCCCTCCAAACCCCTTTTTTTTTTTTTTTTTTGGTTTTTCGAGACAGTTTCGTGAGCCGGGTGGCCTGGAACTCACTCTGTAGGACAGGTGGCCTCGAACTCAAATCCGCTGCCTCTGCCTCCAAGTGCTAGATGTAAACGTGCTCCACCGCCCGGACCAAACCTTGTTTTCTAAAGGCTGATGATAAACAGACTTCTGGGAAATGATGGATTACTTTGTGGAGATGGCAGTAAATTAGGCCAACTAAGATGAATATTCCTAAGATGTATGTAATAGAGTCCAGAAAAGGACTGACCAGGATGATAGGCACACTAGTATTTCAGTATTGGAAACTGAGACAGGAGATGCAGTGGTTCAAAATCAACCTGGGCTAGAGTGTGACCCTGACTCAAAATAAGATGAAAGAGAGACAGAGACAAACAAGCAAGAGGACGTCCACAGACAAATGGCACGGGACATTTTTTCTGTAAGAACAGGAGTTGCTCCATCTCGACCTAACAAGATTTAAACCTGGGTTCTGGACTAAAGACCTGTCCTGAACTATAACCATTACCCAAACCTCTGCCTTCTGCAGCATGACACTAATAACTATGCTAAAACAAGTAAACCCTAAGTTTCAAATGTAGCCCGAGGTGCGGGTGGGAGTTACAAGCCACAAGAATCTGAGCAAATTCTCAAAGAACTAAGTTTTTATTTAAATGTAAACCTTTCCAACTGTAGAATCAAGACCTTGCAAAACATCAATGTGGCCCCTTCTACAGCCCAGATTACTCTCGCAGTTAAACCAAGTCGTTTGCCCAGTTATTTACTAGGCATCAGGGGACATCAGCTGGCAGAGGGTTAAAAGACCACACCACTCCCTAGCAGAGTGGAGGCGTCCAGCCAAGCACCGCCACTACTCCAAAAGTTGAGGCAGAGAACCCCCAAATACCCGTCACCCTCCTAGCTCCTCCGGGGAAGGCGCCTCCTAAACACCCCTCCCCCAACACCCGAACGCCACGGCCCTACAGCTCTGCTGTCTCTCCGCACTTGTCAGTCCTTTCCGTCTCCTCACCTGGGTTAGCTGTAGTCGCCGCCATGGTCGAGATGGCACCGTCGCTGCGCCACCCTCAGTGGGAGGGGCAGCCGCCACCGAGCTGGGAGGGGAGGGAAATAGGACAGAGGACTATATAGAAAGATACTATCTCAAAAACAAGAAAACAAAGACATGAAACAAAGGACAGCTTGCAAATTAATCCAGCATGAGAAGCAAAGTACATGAAACTATCATTCAAGCTCTACTAACCCATTCCTATGTGTATGTGGATTGGAGGAGAGGGGCAATTTTGTCCTTCGAAACAAGGTCTCATGTAGCCTAGACTGACCTCAGCTTCACTATGAAGATGAAAATAGCCTTGAATTCCTGAGTCTACTGCCTCTCCTGTCAATGTTACAACTACAAAAAATATGGCACTACTCTTTGGCTTGTCAGTCTGATTCCCAAATATTTAAAAATCACCATGAAGATGACTCCACTATAAGTTATACACAGCTGAACCTAACATCCCAAGATCCAATGCTCTGAACTTACACAAGAGAGACTCCTGCAAATCTTCAACTTTCCTCACACCATAGCATGTGCACTCACACATACACAAAAATTTTAAAAACATTTAGAAGTAAGTAGAACTGACAAGATGGGCTCAAGAGCTAAAGGCACTTGAAGTTGGAGCCTCCAAAAGCCACATAAAGGTTCAAGGAGAGAACTAACTCTCTCCTTTGGGCCCCAAATACGTATCCCCACACATACACACACACACACATTCAGATCATCTACTAAAAGGAGGTACAGTGAGAGGCTAGATGACATACTGGCTTTTTTTTTTTTTTTTTTTATGTACTTTATGTATATGAGTACACCGTAGCTCTCTTCAGACCCCAGAAGAGGGCATCAGATGATACCATTACAGATGGTTGTGAGCCACCACATGGTTGCTGGGTATTGAACTCAGGATCTCTGGAAGAGCAGTCAGTGCTCTTAACCACTGAGCCATCTCTCCAGCCCGACATACTGGCTTCTTATCTGGTTGTTTGTTGGTTGCTTTAGGTTGTTTGGTTGAATGGGTGGTTTGTTTAGATGTTTTTGGGGTTTTGGATAGTTTTATGTTAAATTATATGAATGTGTGTCTGCATTTAAGTTGTGCAGGAACACAATTAGGCTGACAAGTCAGATCCTATCAACCTGGAGTTACAAGCAGTTGTGAAACCATTCCACAGGAGTATTGGAAACCTTAACTCAGGTCATTTGGAGGAGCACAAGTGCTCTAACTACTGAGCTGTCTCTTTGGCTCATTTGTCTGTTGACAAAGAAATTCAGTAAGGCTGAACTCTGGAGAACCTCAGAACAAGGATTATAGCTGATTGGGACCACAGGCAACTAACAATTGATACTCTTATGAAATAGGATTTGACATTGTCACTCAGGATACCCTGGCCTAACCATGTAGGCCAGGCTATCCTCAAACTTACATTGATCCTTGTACCTTAGCTTTTTTAATGATTATAGGTGTAAGTCAAATGCCTATTACATACTAAAAAAAAAAAATTTTTTAACCATGACTTTATTTTAGTTTTTCAACACATGGTTTCTCGATATTAACAGTGCTGGATGTTCTAGAACTTAATTTGTAGACCTGGCTGGCATCCAACTCACAGAGATACATTGGCCTCTACCTCCCAAGTACTGGGATTAAAAACATTCGACACCACTAAACTAATAATTTCTTATATTCAAGTGTGCTATTTAGATGTCATGTTTTGTTTGTTTTGTTTTTGTAAATTTGAAACAAGCTAGGATCATCTGAAAGGAGGAAATGTCATTAAGACAATGCCTCCAACCTGGCATTGTGGTGCACACTTTCAATGCCAACATGTGGGAGGGCGAAGCAGGTGGGCGATCTCTATCTGTTTCAGGCCAGGTTGGTCTATATATCGAGTTTCAGGCCACCATTACAAGACCCTGTCACCAACAAACAAAAAATTCCATTACACTGGCGTAGACAAGTGTGTATGATAGTTTCTTGATCAATGATTAACATGGAATGTTCCAAGACATGGGTCAGGGGGCCCCCTAAGCAGGTAGTTCCAACACTGTATAGAAAAAGCAGGCTGAACAAGCCATTAACAGACCATCTTTGAGATGGCCTACAGAGCAAGTTCCAAGACAGCCAGAGCTACAGAGAAACCCTGTTTCAAGAAACAAACAAAAACTCCAACCTGAAAAAACAATAACCCCAAATGTGGATTTTTCTATCGTATTCCTATGCTACTATTTAATCTCCACTTCATTTCTTCCGACCTGCACTCCCTAATCTTTATTAATCTTCCAATTTCCATGAATATTTTTGTGCTTAAAGGGCCAGGTGTGATGGCCCATATCTTTAATTCTGGCACTAGAGAGGCACAGAGGGAGGTTTGTGAATTTGAGACCAATCTAAGATATAGAAAAATGGAAAAAACAGCTAACAGTGAAATTCTACACAGTATAAGAGATGGGCACCCCTATTCCCCTACAGTCTACAATCCCTGTTCAGGTACCTGAGCTTGTTCTTGACGTTAGGGTCTCAGCTACAATGCCAGCATAAAGCCAGACCTGATTTCCATCTTTGTATTTGGCCAACACTGGACTGCCCACAAACAGCTTGTCAGCGGGAGGGTGATAATCATAGGCAATATGGTTCCCAGACAGCAGACTCTTTCCTTTGTTGTCAAATTTTACTTTGTATTTCTTTCCTAGCCCTGCATAAAAGAAAAGACAAACAAACAGAATTTTTAAAAAGAAAAAACAGAAAACTGTTACTTTCTATGTCAAGTCCTGGGTGCAACACAGCAGACAAAAGGAAAGGCTTGGCAAAAACAGTCAGCAATGGAGGCCCCTACAGGCTACCTTTGCTTAGTCCTTCCTCCAGCCTCAACATACATACCCACAGTCTGGATGGCAATAAGGGTGCCTTTGTGCCATGTCTTAGTCCTCTTCTTGCCCAGAATCCGCATGCTGACTATCAGGTCCCCATCTTTGCTCAGTTCTCCAGACACCTGACCCAAGGTTCCTATAAACACAGAGCTGTTATTAAGAGTGATGTGAGAGGTTGGATGGAGAAGGGTAAGGTTGAGAGGGCAGTAAGGTAGGATGGGGCTGTAGCTCAGCTGGTGGACTACCTGCCTAGCATGCACAAAGCCCTGGATTTGAACCTCACCCCTGCATACACCTGGCATAGTAGCTCATGCCTATAATCTCAAGTACTCAGATAGGAAAGGCAGGAGGATCAAAGTTTAAGGTCATCCTCAGCAACAAAGAAAATTCAAGGCCAGCCTGGGATACAGAAGATACTATCCAAAAACAGAGGGTGCTGAAGAAACAGAGGAAACCGAGATATTCTGTGACCATTAGACACTTTTTGCCAAACTCTTGGACAGAGGCAGAGACACAAGACAACCAAGTGTTGATGCTAACAGGAGAAATAAATACAGAGCATCCCCACCTCTAACCCTTGGTATACTCCACCAGCCTACGCCACAGCCTATCACCAACTCCTTAGTAACAGCAACAGTAACAACAGCTAACAGCCTGAGCCACCACATCAATCCATCACCCTCAGACTGACTTTCGGCATAAAACTAATGTTAAAAAAGAGACTGACAAGTCAAACAGCATTTTAAGATGCAAAGCGGACTCTCAGTTACATTCCAGAAAGAACTCACCTCTCGTTTAGGCAGGCACTCCTTGACACTAACCTTTATGTAGATCTTGAGAACTGCTTTTCTTGTTGACAGCATCCATGAACTTTTGGACATCTCGAGCTGATTTTCTTAAGACAGCCATAGCTTCACAGAACTGTAGGAAAACAGAAGAGTGAAAAAAATTCATTATCATGAGTTAGACACAACTTGAGAAGGCCAGGGACTTATGAGACAGTCCTTGCCACAGGGACCCTTGGTTTGGATCCCTAATGCTGAAAAATAAAAAATAAATAAAATAAAATAAGAAAAGAACACTGCCTGTGAAGAACTTGTCTCCAACAACCATAATAAAGTCAATTGTATTTGAAGGCCTAGAGAGAACTCAGTGGGTAGGCGAGCTTTTCTGGGCAAGCAAGAACTACAGAAGAAATTCAAGGTATTCATGAAACTCCAATCAACTCAACAAACATAAGTTAGGATCATTTAATTGCAGCTCTTAGGATCAAGTAGGCAGATCTCTACAAGTTTCATGTCACCAAGGGCTAGGTACTGGGATCCTGTCTCAGAAAAACAGAAAAGACAGCAACTCTACAGTCTTCACTTCCTGGGGATATTAGTAAGGAAGTTCAGTACAGGAGGCAGACAAAGGAATTCAAGCCTTTAACCTACCTACTGCTGATCACATATCAGCTACCCACAGGGGAAAAGTGTTCTGTTGCAACTCTGCACTATAAACTCAAGAGAAGGGTAAGGTCCCATATGACTGAACTTGGCAAAGTATAAAGGACATTGCTTAGGACAATGGCGACAACAGGCACTCCAAGGAGGAGGCAAATGGACATTTACTTCTGCTTCCATGAGTCCTTACCTGGATGCATCATCAAACAGCCGATCAACATAAGCCACTTCAGACTCTTTCTGGAGTACCCACGTCTCCAGCTCTGCTAGCTGCTTCTTGCGCTGCTGTATACAGTCCATCTTTTCCAGTTCTTCATCAATGAACTGACGAAGTTCCTCCATAGAGATACCCAGCTCTTCAACCACTGCCTGCTGCAGCTCAGCAATCTCTGCAGAGTCAGCTGCACTGGCCCTGCAGCCAAACTCATGCACCCAGGGAGGGAGGACATGCTTTGGCCCTGGGCAGGAGAACAAGAAGCGAAAACAACTCCAACCTCAACTCAGACAATTTCTGTCTCATAATAAAAGGACCTCCTATCCTGCAAACTCTGTTCCCTCCCCTCCTTCTCCAGAAGGTGATCCGGAGATTCCCCGGGGAGACTCATCTTCTCACACAGACCAAAGAAAGCCCTGGGTAACAACTTAGAGCTGAAAGACCTAGGAGAACACCATCATGCACCAGGGAGCTACCTAAAACAATGTTTCCGAAACTCGTCTACAAAGGAAAGTACTTCTGTAAGCTAACGTGATTCTTAATCAACTTTGTCTAATCCGAAGGACCCGAGCACCAGGAGACAGTTGGTCCGTAATGAACTAATTTCAACCGGGGTTGTTTATTCCTCCTTTTGCCTATGGCACTTTGCTTTCCTGTGCAAAGCTGGCTTTTCAAAACTCCTAGGACCATGCGACAGGGCAGCTGCATGAGGGAGGGGGTTCTCGGCTGCACCAGGCCCGGGAGTCTACGACCAGCAAAGACTTGGGAAAAAAGAGGCAAGGTCGGTCTTCCCTACGTGAGCAAGCAAAAGCTTGAAGCAATGGCGACCACCCAACAGTCACACTCCGAAGAACGCGCACAAGGGTCTCGGCCGCCTGGGCCACGGAGGACCGCAGCCGCCTCCGGCCGCCTTCCCGCACCTCACCCACGCACCGCCTCACGCCCACTCGCAGCCACCGCCTCAGGCCGGCCCGCCCCGCTCCAGCCCGGGCCGAGCCCGACCCCGCCTCGCTCCTCTCCCGCCAACTTTCCACAGGCAGCTCCAACCTCCCACGAGCAGAGCCTCCCAGGTCCACCTCAGCCTCAGCCTACCTCAGTCAGTCCTCCCCACAACTCCCAACCACAAGGGCGCGTCTCACGACACCGACCCCAGCTTTTACTCCAGGGCTCCGCCTCGCCAAAACCCACGCAAACTGAAGGGAGAGACAGCGGGGAGGGGAAACAGCGTGAGGAGGCAAAGGGGGGAGGGTGGGAAGCAAAAGGACGGTCCGGAAGCAATATGGAGCGTCCTACCAACCTGCACAACTGTAGGCCAAGGCCTCATGTTTTATAGCCTGGCGCTGAGGGGCAGGGATTGTGGGAAACTGAGACTACGCATGCGTGTAGCAGGACACTTTTAGATAAGAGGCTGGTTGGATAAAGCAGGCTCCCTACCCTAGTATTGGCAACAATGGTTCATTTATTGCTGTTGAGAATAGGGTTTTTTTTTTTTTTTGAGGGGGGAGGGGTTGAAACCGGCATATGTATAATACATATATATGTAATACATATTATATATGCACTTATATTATACACACACATATATTTTAGTAAAAAAAAAATAAGCTTTAGCCAGGCATAGTGGTGCTTGCCTTTAATTCCAGAACCGGGGAAGCAAAGCCAGGTTGGTCTCTGTGAGTTTGAGGCCAGCCTGATCTGCATAGTGAGTTCCAGGACATCCAAAGCTACACAGTGAGACTCTGTTTCAAAGCAAACAACCAAATAAATATATTTTTAGTTCTTTAATTTTAGACGTAAGTGTGTTTTCACTATGCTGGGCCAGCCTGACTCCATATAAGGTTAAAAGCCATCTTGTTACAAGGTAAAAATAAATTCATTTCTGTTTTCTGTAAACCTTGGGTTTGACCAGGTCTTGACACATTTTCTGGAATTTGACATGTCTCTTGCCCTATATTCTGATTCCCACCCTGATAATATAATTTTGAAGTGTTCAGTCAAGCTCCTCCATAACCAAAATTCCTCTGGAAATCCCCAACCCTTGAAAACCTCCTAGTTTTTGTTTGTCCTGTTTTTGTTTGTTTGTTTGTTTTTTTGTTTGCTTTTTTTGTTTTTGTTTTTTTTTTTCTCAAACCCTGCTTTAGGAAGATAGCCCTATCTAATAGAAAATAAAGGCTTGCATAATTTGACCAAAGAATTTGGGTCATGGTTTTTATTCTCGTTCAGTATCATTAAAACCCTGCATATATGCCTGTGTAATGTATGCTTGCCTGGTGCCCACAGAAGTCATAAGTGGTCAACAAATACCCTAAAATTAGAGTTATAGATGCTTGTGAGCCATCATATGGGTGCTTGACAAAAGCCATCTAGGAAAGGCTCTAACAAGCAAATGAGTTTTCTAGAGATGCCCACCATTTTGCATGTCTGCCATGGGTGAGCTCTAAGAGGCATGGACCCCAGAGACTTCATCCCAGGATTGTTTCTCACTGCTGATCTGCCTTTCCTGCCACTATTGCATAGCTTAGTGATTCCTGGGTATTTACCTACTTTGCTGGCAGATTTCCTGAAGAATCAATATGAAGATGTATTTTCATGCAATATTGCTGTTTAGACAAATTGATGGTTTCTTAATTTCTTTCTTTTCTTTTTTTTTTTTTTTTTTTTTTTTTTTTTTGTGTTTTTTTCAAGACAGGGTTTCTCTGTGTAGCCTTGGCTGTCCTGGAACTCACTCTGTAGACCAGGCTGACCTCGAACTCAGAAATCTGCCTGCCTCTGCCTCCCAAGTGCTGGGATTAAAGGTGTGCGCCACCACTGCCTGGCTTTATTTTGAAGTCTTGTGTATATAAACTAGTCAATCTTTATTTTCTGTCCTTGCACCTACAATAAATTGCTCATTTCCAGTTTATGACCTTTAGTTTCCAGATAGCGGCCTCATTCCTAACCTAGAAGGAATGTTTTCCTTGATTGTAAATTTGTTCCAAGCCTGTTTTCTTTTCTTAGTACAATCAGCTCATGACACACTAAGGTTTACAGAACTCTATTTGCAGCTTTTATTATGGGGGAGGGGGGCTTTAGATTACTTGTATCAATTTAGGAGTTCTATAAAACCATTATCAGAAATTAAGAAACCGCCGGGCGGTGGTGGCGCATGCCTTTAATCCCAGTACTTGGGAGGCAGAGGCAAGTGGATTTCTGAGTTCGAGGCCAGCCTGGTCTACAGAGTGAGTTCCAGGGCAGCCAGGGCTATACAGAGAAACCCTGTCTCGAAAAACCTTTAAAAAAAAAAAAAAAAAAAAGACTTCAAAATAATAAGACACAATGCAGAAAGGATACTTAGGGGAGGGGGTGGAGTGGGGGCGGGGATGGACCTATTTAGAAAGGTTCTTTGGAGCAACTCCCAAAGTTGTTGTGTTGTCTGGAAATCGGCAATTCAGTGCACAGGTTAGCACTGGCAGCTCGATCCACTTGAGAACACATCACAGATATATCAGCAGTTCAGTTCAGGAGAGTCAGGATAGTAAACAGGAATCTGCAGCGGTGGCATCACCTAGCAGAAGCAGCCAGGCCTCAGCCTCGGCACAAATCATCAGGAGGGACCAGGAAGAACGCCAGGAGCAGTTCTCAGCTGTGCTTATCTCCCCACAACTGTTGCACAGCTAGCTCTATTGCAGGCCAAGCTCAGCCCATCACTGTCCATTGAGTCCTTTTATTCTCTCTCCAAAGGTCACTGTCCTCCACCTGTCTTGTCTCAGCACCTGTCTTCAGCTGACATCACTCTGCCAATCAATCCAAGTCCACAGAAGCAGCAAGAACTGCTGCATACCACCATAAGTTTTTTGGTGCATTTCTTTCTATAGAGCCCCAATAAATGGAGCTCAATTACACAAATGTAAAATAGACTAGTACATGCATGCCATTCAAGAATCCTTCAAAGCGTGTCCTTCCTTTCACGTGCTTGCTTGACCAAGCCAGCTCAGTCAATCAACAGGTTCTCCAGGGAAGGAGCAAGGATTAAAAAGAAAAAGACAATTAGACAACACTGTAGCATGACTGCAGCCAGTTCTGAGACTGAGGCAGGTTTATTTTTTCCCAGTCTGCTTTCATACCAGTTTAATTATATACAGATAATAAGGTCAGTTCTAGGTTAAGGAACAAGCAAGGCACTAAACACGATAGTCAAGGAACAAGCAAGAAAATAAACAAAGTCCCATGACCACTATTTCTAGGGGCTTATCAGGATAACCAAGATATCTGAGCCTATTTCCATGTCCTAGTCCAAAGTCAAATTCTTGCCTGAAGCCTACTTCTTTGTTCTAGTCCAAAATCAGATTCCTACCTGAGCTTACTTCTTTGTCCTGGCCCATCGTCAAATTCCTGCCAAGTTTCTAGAAGCAATCCTCAAAGATCTCCACATTTGCTTTAGCAGAACATTCTCTCTCCTACCTCTGAGCAAAATATTCCTTCACGAGTCTGTCTTAGCCTTTCATCTGTGTCCATTTCAGCTAAACGGTCCTTCATGTGTTTGCCCCGGCAAAACACTATTCAAAAACTTTCCAAAGAACCCTTAAGTTTCCACTTCATGCTTCACTTCTTTTTTTATTTTCCTTTCTCTCTGGATCACGAAGAGTTAAAGAATTCCTAGTTTCTTGTCTGGCCAGTGAGCAGCCTCTGAGTCAAAGGGTAAAGAGCTCAAGTAACTAAGTTTTTTTTCTTAATCCTTGTGCTATCAGCAGGAGTTAATTACCAGAAGCCATCAGCTTTTGCCCTAGAATAGCAAGGGAGAGTTAAAGAGCCAAAATGCATCAGCTTTTTGGCCCTGCTGATGCTGTACCTCATACCTTGCTGCTTTTCTCAGTCTACCTGGATGCTGAGTTGAATCTCAGCAGGTCCTGGGACCCCAGCCCAGGTCCTCTGCAACAGTGACAAGGGCTTAAATGACTACTGAGCCATCTCTCCAGCTTTAGCTGGAGAGATTATTTTTATCAAAATAAAAAATATTATTTTTATCAAAAATAATTGAGTTCATTTTAGGAATATGGAAAATACAAATAAACAAACATAATTTATAATTCCACCACTGAGATTGTATGGTCTCTCCATGGGTATTTATGGTCATTTGTGCAATACAAAGGGACTCTGTCTTTCACAGATATACTATGTTACTTTGTAACCTCTCTCATTTTGTATCCTAGCAGAAGCTCATTTATTTTTAATAAATAAGTAATGCTCTCTTATTAAAACCCAGAGAATTAGAGATTGGTTCCAAGTATAATAAACATCGAGAAAAGAAGAGATACAACTAAAACCACTAACTGCAAGAACTTCCAAGTAGGAAGACAGTTTAAATATGTGAACAAAACTCTAATAAAAAGAGTTATATTGCCATGGTAACATCAGATAAAGCAGAAACCAAGGCAAACTCATTACATAAGAATAAAGATGGTTTCAATTAACCTTCCAAGGCGTCGCTGTATGCTTGTTTCTCATACTCCTCATCTTATCTGTTTCACCTACTTCTCTCAACATAACTTCATTGCTTAAACATCTGCTGTGTGCATCCCCTTTAAGTTCATAAGCATCCCCAGTCAGTCTTTCCTTAGAAGTTTCTTTTGATTTTTTTTTCTTCTTCTTTCTCCTTTTATGGTTCTTCCTCCTTTGGATTTGCTCAAGCTTTGGCTCTTCCTCAAGGCTTGGTTCAGAGACCTTCATTTTCTGTATTTCCTTCCTTTGATGGGGTTTCATCTTGTGTGTGTTTCTCTTACCTCCTTCTTTGCTTCTTTCTGCCTATTTATCTTTGAATGCAATTACTTCCAGTACAGAACTAGTCCGTTGCTTTCTGCACTGTTTTAACATTGAGCATTGCAGAAGAACAATCTTGCAGACTGCAGGATTCAAGCAAGCTCTCTTTCCTTACCCTGGACTCACACAAGACCACATGCAGAGATGAAGGAAGCTTGTTCCCAGATGGAAACCCCATGTGCGTGTGACTCAAGCCTGTGGAAGCCAGAAGAGTGTCAGATGCTCTGAAACTAGAGTTACAGACAGTTCTGAGCTGCTCTGTGTGTTCTGGAGACCAAACCCAGATCCTATGCAAGAGTAGCAAGTGCTCATGAATACTCAGTCACCTTTTTAGCCCCAAAGTGTGTTTCTTCAAGGGATAGTGGGTCTTATCGGTAGGAAGCAATGTGGGGCAAAATAACCTATGCACATAATATCAACACTTTGGAAATGGGGACAAGAGAACAAATGGTTTGACATTAGCCGTGACTCCCTAGTGAGTTTGAGGCTAGCCTGGGGATGAGGGAAGAAAGATCAAAAGTTTAAAACCAGTTACATGAGACCCTCTCAAAGAAGTATAAAAGAAGAAGGAGGAGAAGGAAGAAGAAGGAAGGAAGGAGAAAGAAAAAGAAAGGAAGGGGAAAGAGGGAGAGATTTGGAAATAATGTAGATTTCCATTCCTAAAAAATGGTAATTTCATGGCTTATTCAAACAATGGACATATTCTTCATCTGTTTTTAGAAAGATAATGAAAGATAGTGGAGATATGGTTTACTTCGTGTGGCACTTGTCAAGTAAAAGAGAAGGCCATGGCTCAATCTCCTCACTTGTTTAACAAAACAATACAAAGGAGTGGAAGCTGGGAGACAGCTTGGTCTCCCCACAATCATGAAAACCTAAGTCCATGTACAAGAACTCAAGATAAAACACGCCAAGCCTATCTTTGTGATCCAAGGGCTGGCAAGGTGGGGATGGGGTATCTTTGGAGCTTGCTGGCCACCCAGCTTAGCCTAGTTGTTAAGATCAGGCAGTGAGAGACTCTATCTTAAAGAACGTAGATGATGCTCTGAGAATAACACCAGAGGTTGTCTTCTGGCCTACACATACTACATACTTACACATAGTACATGCTACATATACAATATACCAAATATACATTTGCACAAATAAGTATATGTATGCAAAAGCAAATCCCACAAGGATGCATTTTCTATGGACATGGAATCATGTTGATGATACAATATTTGACTGGAGGGGAAGCTCAGTTGGTAGAGTGCTTGCCTAATACATTGGAATCATTGGATCCATCCCGTGCTTCATAAAACACAGCAGTGTGGTGGTCCATGCATGTAATCCCAGTACTTAGAAAGGGGAAACAGGAAGGTGGGTATATGGGTCAGGAGTTCAAGGTCTAGTCAAGGATAGATACATGAGATCATTTCACTTAAAGAAATAAGATTAAATAATTTTTTAAAGGTGGCAGGCTGGGGAAATGGATCAGTGGATAAAAGTACTTGTCCCACAAGCTTGAAGGCCTGAGTTTGTATACTTAGAAGCAATGTGTACTGGTTTGAATGAGAATGCCTCCACCCCCCCATATAAACTCATCTATTGAATACTTGGTCCCTAGTTAGTAGATTGTTTTGGAAAGGATTGGGAGATGAGTGGCCACATGGACACTGGAAACTGAACCTGGGTCTTCTGGGAGAGTAACAAGCATTATTAACCACAGAGCCATCTCACCAGCCCCTCTTTTCTCTATTAACACAAGTTTTGCCTTTGCACTTACAGAAAGCACGTTTTAGCACCGAGGTGTAACTTAAGGGTAAACACTTGCCTTGGATGTGAAAATTCCTGAGTTTGAGCCTCAATACTGTAAGAAGCAGGGTGGGGAACATTCCTAAACTATTATAAGGGAACAGTTCTCTATCCTGAAGGGAAAAGGCCTTTGGCTCCCAGCACAATCCACACCACTGCAGTCGAAAGCCTTTAGAATCTTTCAGTGTGGTGCCACATACCTGTGGTCCCAGCACTTGGAGAGCTGAGACAGGAGGATAACTGAGTCTGAGCTGAAAGCCAGGCAAGACTCAACTACCCCATCCCCATCCCCGCCCCACCCTGAAAGAAAAAAAAATCACAACTTATCTTTGAGAAGCACACAGACAAGCTCTCTTTATGTCTTACTTTCTCCCGAGTGTCTCTCTTTCTTCTAACCCTCCTGCTTGAGTCTATATTAAAATAGTATAATAAAATCTCAAACTCCGCTGAAAGAAGGGAGAGAGAGCAGGAAAGCACTTTGTGGTTTTGTTCAGCACATTCAAGTTGCCAGCATGATCAGCTTTGGGCTTTGAGGCCCGTATTACATAAAATGAGGACTGTGGGAATAGAACATAATGAGACAACTTCTGCACATATGTGCAAGTTCCCACTGGACATGCTGGGGAAGGATGCTTCATATCGCCCCAGACCAGTAGGGAGGAATCGGATGCCATCACACTACTCAAATGGCATGCAACTGACAGTGTATGGATTCTTTACTTCTGAAATTTTCCATTTAATAGTTTTGGATCATGGTTGACTGAAGCCTAAGGAACTAGAAACCCCAGAGAGTAAAATGTGAGCCAGCGAGACGGCTCTGTGGATAAAAAGGCACACACATATGCACACACACTAAATAAATAAATGTAATGATTTTTTACAGGTGGTTAAGAGCTCCCAGGTTCTGTTCCCAGTACCCACATGGTACCTCAGAACTGCCTGTGACTCTTGTTTTAGAGGATCTGATGCCATCTTCTGACCCCTAAGGATTCCTGAACACATGTGATACACACACATACACTTAAAATAGACAGACAATTTTTTTTTTTTTTTTTTTCGAGACAGGGTTTCTCTGTGTAGCCCTGGCTGTCCTGGAACTCACTTGGTAGACCAGGCTGGCCTCGAACTCAGAAATCCGCCTGCCTCTGCCTCCCAAGTGCTGGGATTAAAGGCGTGCGCCACCACAGCCTGGCGACAGACAATTTTTTAAAGATATTGTAGATAAGACTATGAGACAAGTCCTTGACTATCTAGAGTTTATTTTCCAACACAAGATAAATTTCACTATTCATCACACAGGAAAAATGACTAACACATTATTGAAAACATTTCAAACCACATCCAAGTGTGGCAAGAGTTGGTAAATTTCAGAGCTTAAGGCAACTGAGCCCAACTTCTACTTCCTCTCAAGTTGAAGCATTCAACTTTTGAGGTGACTCTGTTTTTTCACATAGGGGCCTAGACTTGTCTCACCCTCCCCAGAACATTCTTACACTACAACCGGCATCCCCACCCTCACACCCTGACACTAATCAAACTCTCTCCTATCTTAAACTCTTTCATCCTAACAGCCAAGTGTTGTCTTATTATGTTAAAACTCACTACAGCCTACTCCTGAGGACTTTTAAGTCTCTTAAAATCTATCACTGCCTCTCACAAAATCTGTCAAATGTTAGAGACTCTAACTCCAGGTATCGTAGCACCCCTTTTCTTATGCACCAGGCTAGAGGTTTCCTTCCTCAAAGCAACTGGCAATTTGACTTTACCCACATGCCCACTGTCAAATGTTCCAAGTACCTCCTGGTCTTGGTGGACACCTTCTCAGTGTGGGTGGAGTCATTCCCCACTACCAACAAAAGGGTTCAGACAGTTTCTGATCTTCTCCTCTGAGAGGTCATCCTCTGATTTGGTGTCCCAGCCTCCCTCCAGTCAGACAAAGGTTTTGAATTCATGTCCCAAACTTCTCAAACACTATCTAAAGCCCTAGACATCCCCTGGCATTTTCATATTCCTTACCACCCCTAGTCTCCAGGAAAGGTAGAAAGAACTAACTGCTCCCTAAAAAACACTCTTGTCAAAAGTGTCACAGGAACTTCACCTTGACTGGGTAAAACTCCTACCTCTGGCTCTTTTCAAGCTACAAGCTCTCCCCAAGCGACTCTCCTCATCTCACTTTTCAAATTTATGTATAGATGTCCAGTCTTAAACCCTGGTCTTTCACCTAAATGTTCTCCCCTCCTTGATCATCTACTCACTCCATTACTTTGCCACCTCTGCTCTCTCCTATGGAACTTTGCTGACCACTGTCTACCAAGGCCACACACTGTCCCCTGTCCATTGCCTGTCAACATTAGAGACCATGTTCTTCTACTCTCCCCTCCAGACCATCAGCCCTCACCCCTCTTTCCTAAATGGCAGGGCTCTTTCAAGGTAATTCTCATGACTCCTACAGCTGCCAAGCTCGAGGGACTCTCTCATTGGGTCTGCCTCACCCCTCCACCTTAAAATGACTCTTCTTCTTACACATCGATCCCAACAGGACCCTGCTCTCTTAAGCTCCAGATGTCAAGATCACCCATCTTGTCCTCAATCCCAGAAAAATGAGACTCTACTCTGACAGCTGTGCTTGACCCTACTGGATTAGACATGGGCTTCTCATTCTCCCCCCTGCTGTTTGTTTCCATCCAGGGTAGCCCTTACGTCTGAAGATTTGAGATTCAAGAAACCTCCACTGATAACAGTCTTTCCAAATAGGGTCAGGAAACTGCTCCACAGCCGGATGCCAGGAGCAGATTCAAATTACTACCATCCCTATATCCATCTAAATATTATGACCTCTTTGTTTGCTTCTCCTTTGCTCAGACGAAAGACAATTGTATCGTGGCACACGCCTTTAATCCCAGCACTTGGGAGGCAGAGGCAGGTGGATTTCTGAGTTCGAGGCCAGCCTGGTCTACAGAGTGAGTTCCAGGACAGCCAGGGCTACACAGAGAAACCCTGTCTCGAAAAACCAAAATAAATAAATAAATAAATAAATAAATAAATAAAAATTTAAAAAATTTAAAAAAAGAAAGACAATTGTAAAAAAAATATATGGCCAGATGAATATGGGGGCTGCCCATATTGGTCTTGCCAGATACATATGGTAGGATCACAGACCAATCACTTCTATCAACAAAACCAGACTCTCTTCTTCTATATACAAGACCCACAGAATCCCAGGTGGGAAACAGGAGATGTTGGTAAGCTCTATCATAAAAACCAGTCCGGGTCCCCCCCAGTGAGTCTGTTCACATCCAGAGAAAGTATATCTCAACTGTCCAACCTCCAGATATCAGAAAATTAGGAGAAGTAATCAAACACTCCTTCAAGGTCCTTACTTCCTTGAACATTCCCCCTCATAAATGGCACTAACTTGTCATTTCATGGTCTGCTTCAGACCCTGACCTCAACCTGGTTGCTTTAAAGATTGCTGGCTATGTGTACCCCTGGAACTAACTCACAACTGGCATTTACAGCCTCTCCAGTGATACTGCTAAGTAACCTCACCTCATCTTTTATCAGCTGCCCTGACTCTGATGTTGCCATGACCCATACCTTTTCTTTTTTTTGGCATGGCAGACTATTTTAAGACATCTGGGACTTGTTCTGTAAAAACGCTAAGCTCCCTAGACTACAATAAAACCACAACCTTTGATACCTCATCTCTGCCACAGTGCCCTGCAACCCAAAACAACATCAATTCTCTGCGGCACTCAGGTATATCATCGTCTGCTGCTCAGGAGTTTGCACGTTGGTGTTTCTTTTCCCTGAACTAGGAGTAATCCATGGAAAAGATCCTCTTCTGATCCTGGTTGTAGACACAATACCTGCCCAACATGAGAGGGCAAGTCAAGTTGTGCCACTTCTGGTCGCTGCGGGAATAGCTATCAGTGCTGGAACTACTTCCCTAACCCTATACAATAAGTTCCCTTCCTAGCTTGACAAGGGGTCACCCAAACCATGCTCACCATCCAAAGACAGAGCGATTCCCTGGCAACAGTAGTGCTTCAGAACCGATGGGGACTAAATGTCCTTACAGTGAAAGTAGGTGCTCTTTGCCTGTTTCTCCGAGAAAAATGCCGCTTCTACATCAACAAATCTGGGGTAGTAAGAAATAAAATCCAGCAGCTATAATCAGACATCCAAAAACGCAGGGAACAATATGAGGCCTCCAATTCCTGGATTTTTTAAAAGCCCTACGTGGAAATGGATATTCCCCTTCCTAATGCCTCATCTCCTAATTTTTCTTGCTTTACTATTTGCTTCCTGCCTCATTAACCTCGTCTCCACAATCCTTTTACAGGATTACCAGCCACACTCCACAGGAGCCTGATGCAAATGACTATCAAGTGTGCCCAGAGAGTTAAAGTCAGCTGCACCCAAAATTGATGATGCCCCTAGACAGCAGGAAGCAATTAAGAAATCCAGCGCCCCTATTCCCCTTTCACCATCAGCTTCCCCTCCCCCTTCTTCCTCTCTTTATGATAAGAAAAAAGGAGGTATGTTAGTATCAGAAGCTGTTTACAACCAGCCTCTGAACCCAGTGATGATGTCATCCCTAGGCAACAGGACCATCTTGCATCCAATGCCATGGCAACTGTTGCATACTTCCTGTGCATTTGTTACCTGCATTCCCTGCATCACCTGCATTACCTACGTCACAGCCCGGAAAAAAACACAGACCCCAATCCATCTCTCTTTCTCTTCCTCACTTCTTCTTCTCTTTCAATGGAGACCTCCCAAAGTAAGAACTATGATGGCTCGGGGTAATCTGTCCAGAAATATGCCGCTTTTAAACTAACAACAATGAGCCTTTGCTTCAATCAATCAATCAATCAATCAAAATGAATAAAACTTAAATAAATTTTAAGCTAAGAGTGATGGCAAACCATTTTAATCCCAGCATTTGGGAAGCAGAGGCAGATAGCTCTGTGTGAGTTCCAAGCCAGGCTGGTCTACATAGGGAGTTCAAAGTCAGACAGGGCTACATAGGGAACGCCAGGCCAGTCAGAGCTACGTAGTGAAACCTTATCTCTAAATCAATACATAAGATACATTTTTTAAAAATCCTAGCAGCCAACATCTCCTAGGTTCTTCCTCATTAAAGCTAGGCTTAACAAATTCCCAAGAGAGGTTAATTCAAAGATCCATTGTGTACCCCAAAGGGCTGGCTGCAGATTCATAGTCTACTACCCATGGTCTCACATAGGAGGTATTATCTGCACTATTACTGGTGGCTGCTGTCCTAGTCATTGTTCTATTGCTGTAAAGTGACACCATGACCACAGCAACTCTTATAAAGGAAAGCATTTAATTGTGGACTTGCTTACAGTTTCAGAGGCTTGGTCCTTTATCATCATGGTAGGGAGCATAGGGACAGACATGACAGCTTGGCGCTGGAGAAATAGATGAGAAATCCTGATCCACAGGCAGAGAGAGACAATGGGCCTGGCATGGACTTTTGAAATCTCAAAGCCCACTGCCAGTGACATGTCTTGTACAAGGCCACACCTCCTAGTCCTTCCCCTGACAGCTTGTCAACTGAGGACCAAGCATGCAAATATATGAGCCTATAGGCACCATGCTCATTCAAACCATCACAGCTGCCTGCCTAGCCCTGGCAGAGATATGTAAATACTCCTTTGCTGATCTCAGGTCCAATTCAATCTAGTGGATCATTTTTCTACTCGCTGTGGGAGTGTCAGAAACTTGATTCTGTTTTTAGTTGAAGTATTCATGAACCTTCTGCATTCAGTGTGTAGGGCAGAAGGGACCCAGAAAACAGAGCTCTCTGCTTTCTTAGGAGGGGATGTGAAAGAGAGAGAGGCTGCCAAAAGAAGGAGGGGACTGACCTAGCAACAGACAGCAAACCTGAACTCTGATGTCCCAAAGGTAAGCACTGCCTGTGTTGCCTTTGCTGAAGAAAATCCCAGTAATTCTGAGTTTAGCAGTGCCTCTAAATATGGGAGGAACTACTAGAGAAAATTAAGAACTTTGTTTTAGAAACGGACACTTTCAGCCGAGGGAGGAGGATCCTCTTGGGTGTGGCCTCTTTTAGATTTAAGGACAAGCCATAAGAAACTTTCATGATCTCTAGACAATATGTTACATGCCTGTATTCTCACACTCAGAAAGCTGAGGTAGCAGGATTTGGGTCTGGAGCCGATACGGGCTACATAAATATTCTAGACCAGCCAGGACGACATAGTGCAACCCTGTGTCAAAATACAAACCTAAAGTCTCCGTGATTATTTCTTCACCACCTCTCCCTTCAAAGTTATTACAGCCAGAAGAGAAAAGCAGGATCTTTCTTGTTTGAATTCCCCTTCCCCCCAAGGAGTGATAAGCTATGCAGATGGGGAGGATGAAGGGATCTGGGAAGAAAACACAGGAAGAAGTGACTGATCTTTCTGAAGACTGACTTTACATAAGATCTTAAATATAGCAGGACCAATGTCAACATTAACCAATAGAGTCACATCTTACCTTCTATTCTCTACTCAACTCCTGAGTAGTGCTATTTGAGTCAAATGAAACAGTAAGCTATAAAAAGAAAAAAAATCTAAAATAGAACCTCTCTTGTTAAAACAATTTTTTTAAAGATTTATTTATTTTATGTATGTGAGTACACTGTTGCTGTCTTCAGACACACCAGAAGAGGGCATCAGATCCCATTACAGATGGTTGTGACATGGTGGTTACTGGGAATTGAACTCAGGACCTCTGTTAGAGCAGAGGTCAGTCTTAACTGCTGAGTGCTCTTAACTGCTGAGTCATCTCTCCAGCCCAGGAAAACAAATTTTCTCCTTTTCTCTCCCTCTCTCTCTCCTCTCTTCTCTCTCCTCTCTCTCTCTTCTCTCTCTCTCTCTCTCTCTCTTCTCTCTCTCTCTCTGAGACAGGGTCTCATTCTGTAAGTCTCACCGATCCTCACTGTCCGCAAAACTCTAGGTGAACCTCCTGCCTCTGTTTTTTTTGTTGTTGTTGGTTTTGTTTTGTTTTTTTTGAGACAGGGTTTCTCTGTGTAGACCAGGCTGGCCTCGAACTCAAGGCGTGCGCCACCACAGCCCCGGTAGGCCCTTTGTTTCTTGATGCTGAACTCCAGGTGTGAGCCAGGGTGCCATTCAAGAACTACTTTTGCCTGGTGCTGTAACTCACACTGGGAATTCAGGCATTCAGGAGGCTAGAGTAGGATTCCTGGAACAATGAGCCCAGACTCTTCTGCACAATGAGCTCAAGGCCAGCAAAAAGATATATAGCAAAACCCTGATTTTTTTTTTTTTAATAGTTGTTTTTGTTAGGCCTCAGGCAGTCCAAATAACAGAAGCATTTCTGTCAGATAAAAGGCAGCATTCCTAGGGAACTTGTGAAACTGGTTCCCATCTGCCAAAAGGAGTAATTTTTCTTATCTCTGGCAAATGGAACACTTGGCTGTCTCTGGCACCTATTAGCATATCATGGCTGCCTCCAGGCTTCCTCAGTATTACAAGTACCCGTTACCTGTTTCAAAGTCCACAGCATCATCTTAGCCTTTCCCTCCTCTGGTCTCCATTTCTTGCTATCTCCACTATTCACTCCCAGACTCTCTCTGTCTCCTAGCTATCCCTGGCCATGTCTGGTCTGCTGGCCATGTTCAGTCTACTTTCTTTCTTTGTTCTAGACTCTTCTAGATGCCTCTGGCTAACCTCTCTCTCATATCTATAATACAAACTTGAACCATACCCTAGAGCAACCCTGTCCCAGTTTCTTCACTGTGCATGAAGTTTTCATTTTCTTTTCTCTTGAGATAGGCTGTCACACTGTAGTGCATGCTGGCCTGGAACTTCTATTGTAAAACTCACTTACATCCTCCTTCCTCTTTGGAAAGCTTGGTTAAAGACAGGGCCAAATCTGGCTTCCAACAATTTGTTGGCTCCCCCACCCCACCCCACCCCACCCCCCCATATAAAAATTTATTTAGAGCTGAGTGTGGTGGCTCACACATGCAATCTTAGAATTTAGCTGACTGAGATAGGTATATTACCACAAGTTCAAGACCAGCCTGGGCTACAAGGCAAATTCCTGTGATAGTCTTTCTCAAAATAGCAACAGCAAAAATATTTAATTTTGTACCTAAATACTCATATTCTTTTTATTAAAGATACATTTGTAAATGTTAGGTCCTATAAAACCTAGATCTCTGCACATGAAAATAAGAGCCAAGTTTTTATTTTTACTTTTAGGGAGAAAGGAAAGAAGGTCATGAGTCTCAGAGCTCTGGATGAGAAGTCTTAATGGGTAAATGAGGAGGTCTTTGACTCTGGGGCTGAGAATTCCAGTGTCTTAGTGGAGAAGGCGGCAAATGGAGGGGATTCTGTGCATTCTGGTTTCTGGACACTGCAGTGCTTCCATTTCTCTGTGTGTTTCCCTCAGTTCCACTCCCCTGACCCTGCCTGATCAGAATCTCTACTTATGGCCCTTCCACAGTCTCTTCTTCACAATGCAAACATTCCACTGTCTCCAGTTCTTTTGGTCTCACCCATTGTCATTTCAGTTAGCCTCCCTGAGGTGTTTTCAACTGCAAAGATCTTGCTCTTGGTAACTCCTAAATTCCAGTCCCACATAATGATGTACCTCCTGAGCATTTGTGTGAGTACCTTTGTGTTTGTTTGTTTGTTTGTTTGTTTGTTTTAAGACAGGGCATCTCTGTCTTGAATTCACTATGAAGACCAGGCTGGCTTCAGACTCAAAGATCTATCTACCTCTGCCTTCACAGTGTTAGGATAAAAAGCGAGTGCCATCAGACAAGAGGTGGTAGTGCACTCCTTTAATCCAGCATTCGGGAGGTAGAGGAAGGCAGATCTCTGTGAGTTCAAAGCCAGCATGGTGTAGAGTTATTTCTAGGATAGCCATCACACAGAGAAGCCCTGCTTTGCCCTGTTTTTGGTGGGGGAGAGATGTGTGCCATCTGTAGCTACAGTCCTATGGGATCTGGCATCTTCGACCTCCAGCTTGTTTGGTTTGGTTTTTCTGAAGACAGTTTCTCTGCATAGCTTTGGTTATCCTGAAACTCACTCTGTAGACCAGGCTGACCTTGAACTCATAGAGATCTTCGGGGAATGATTAACTCACATGTGGGCGTGGGCATGGGTTCTTGAATCTTGTTGAGCTGTTGTGATTCCCACGACTCCAAAGAGACTTGAACTTAGGAATCTTGACTGAGTTCACTCCTCACATGGCACCAGGTGGGCGCTACGGGGCCCAACCCAGCAGAGGTGGGGGAAGACCTCTCACTCATTCTGGTAGTTCTTGGGGGCATAGAGCTCTTGGATTGGGGATCCCCAGGCCAGGAGGTGGCCAGGGACTGACTGGTCTCAAGCCCTTGGGCTCTCAGATTCCTCTGAGAGGCCTCAGAAGGACCAAAACTGGAAGCATGTGGGGATGCAACCGGCCAACCCACAGCAGAGAAATGAGGGGAGGAGAGAGAAGAAAGAGGCTCAGGCAGCACCCTTCGGGAGAGATTCGGTTACTGTACTCGCTTAGCAGACTCAGCGGCCGACCAGCTTGCTTGAAGTGCGGTCCCCGTGGCTGGAACACAGAAAAGTTTGGATCGGTGGCTTCAGCTACAGCAGCCCATTAAAGGCTTTCTCTGCGTTTTCCCACGGTGGGCCCCAAAGACATGAGAAGTCCATGAGTTTAAGAGATTTATTTTCATGGCAGATGTAGATGGATTTTGTAGTTCCCCCATGAAACTCAGGGCAGACCTGAGTTAAATAGCGAGGGAGAAAAGGGGGAGGTCTGAGGAAGAATATTTAATTGGCTCTGCCCTCTGGCCTCCAGGTATCTCATTAGTATGTAAATCTCTCTAGGGCCTGAGGCCTGTAGTCACACCCTCTACCTGTGCTCTTTGGGAGGGGCTGTAATGGCCTACTTGACTGAACAGTGTAGGTCAAATGGAGATCTTAGACCTCGTGTTAGGAGCCTGGATTCTGGGAACAAGGCAGAATGGATGCCGGTCCCTTTCAGGGTCTCCGGGGTACTTCAAGCCCCAGCCAGTGCTCTACCAAGAACCAAGACACCTTTCACAGCCCGACAGAGATCCACCTACCTCTGCCTCCGAAGTGCTGGGATTGAAGGCCTGGGCCTCAGCTTGGTTTTGTTCATTTGAGACAAGGTCTGTCTCTTTAATATTCCTGCTGTCCTGGAGCTCACTATGTCGACCAGGCTGACCCCAAACTTAGAGATCCGCCTGCCTTGGCTACCCCCAAACTAAACCAGTTATTGTCATAAAAATATTCAGCTATTTATAAAACGAAGAGTTTAGAAAAAAAAAAAAAAAAAGCCGGGCGGTGGTGGCGCACGCCTTTAATCCCAGCACTTGGGAGGCAGAGGCAGGCGGATTTCTGAGTTCGAGGCCAGCCTGGTCTACCGAGCGAGTTCCAGGACAGCCCGGACTACACAGAGAAACCCTGTCTCGAAAAAAACAAAAAAAAAAAAAAAAAAAAACGAAGAGTTTAACTAAGGGCAACCTAATATTTTTCTTTCAGCATTTTAAATAATAGCCTCACAGTTTTATCACTTATCAGTTCCTTATATCTTCCCATCTACCATCAATCATTTTGTATTTTGGTTTGGTTTTGGAGGGGGAAGAAATCTTCCAGTGCTTAGGGTGAGGATCTTAATATGCTTCCATCCAGAAGTAGTCTGTAGGTTCCCGCCTTAACTTATGTTTTCTGTGCAATGACATGAACTCACAGAAACTTTAAAAAAAAAAAAAAATTCCAGTTATCTTAAGCAGATAAAACTTGTTCTTTCCATGGCTGACAAGCAAGTCATTCTTCAAAGCAGGCTGACCAACACTTGCTTCTTCCCATTAGAGTCTGAGGCTTTGATGAGCAAGCAGCCCTAATGAGCTAGCCTGGGAAAAAATAAAACTTGAGCAAATAGAAGCTTGAATTATGGCAAATGTATAACTATAATTTTATTTTTTATATCATCTAAGCAAAACTTACTAGTAAGCTTTTTATCTTAAAGTTATGTTAGAGTAACAGTTGAGGCAGGGACCCTTAAGTTAACTTATCTCCATGTGATGTAAGATTTTCTGAGTAAGCTTATTAAGAAACTCATCTCTGGGCAGTGGTGGCGCATGCCTTTAATCCCAGCACTTGGGAGGCAGAGACAGGCAGATTTTTGAGTTCAAGTCCAGCCTGGTCTACAGAATGAGTTCCAGGGATATACAGAGAAACCCTGACTTGAAGAAACAAAAACAAAACATAACAAAAAAAAAAAAAAAAAAAAGGAAAGAAAGGAAGAAAGAAAGAAACTCATCTTAACAATTGTTAAAGCTTGCAGTATTATTTTTTTAAAAAGCTTGCAGGCCGGGCGGTGGTGGCGCATGCCTTTAATCCCAGCACTTGGGAGGCAGAGGCAGGCGGCTTTCTGAGTTCGAGGCCAGCCTGGTCTACAGAGTGAGTTCCAGGACAGCCAGGGCTACACAGAGAAACCCTGTCTCGAAAAACCAAAAAAAAAAAAAAAAAAAAAAAAGCTTGCAGTATTACAGTGTGTCTCCCTGGTTTTCTTTTAGCTAGTGTTTATATATTATACCTTTGAGTATACCTTGTATTTTCAAACTTCCTATGTCATTAAAAATTTTTTTTAGATTATTTTATTTTAGGTATATGAGTGTTTTACCTGGATATCTGTATGTGTACCTCATTAATGCCTGGTGTCAGTGGAAGTCAGAAGATTGTGTCAATATCAGAGCCCTAGAACTGTAGTTATAAATGGTTATAAACCATGTTGCTCTTCTAAGGGACCCCAGTTCAGAAGCCAGCACCCATTCAGGTGGCTCACAACCACCAGTAATTCCAGAGGGAATCCAATGCCCTCTTCTGGTCTCCTTGGGCATCTACACATGTGTACATAAACACACACAGGGACACACACAAAAATACAATAATTTTTATTTAAAAAAATAGCACATAACTACTCTGGGACAAAACCAAAAGGTTGACACTTGTCTATTATTATTATTATATTATTATTATTATTATTTGTGTTGTGTGTGTGTGTGTGTGTGTGTGTGTGTGTGTGTATGCATGTGCACATATTGTGTGAGCCAGAGCTCCCCCTACAGGAAAATACAGGCAGTTGTGAGCCACCTCGCAGGGATATGGGTACTACAATCAAACTCGGGCCCCCTGGAGGAGCAGGTTCCCTTAGCCACCAAGCCATCTCTCCAGCTCCTGTCTTTTTGGTGTGGTTGGGTTGGTTTGGCTTGGTTTGGTTTGACATCAAATATTCCTTTATATTAGGAAGACTTTCCTTCCTGTGACTTTCAGAGACAAAAACCTCATGCCTACTCTAGAAGTAGAAGGCTACAGAGGCCAAATGTTTCCTCTATGACACTCTGGCAGAGAAGATGCTGGTTCACGATCTAGCCTTGACCAGTGTAATGTTCTCGCCAGAAGGGAACACGGTATGACACAAGGTGACACAGTTTATAATTCGGGCTTGGCAGCAGCAGCAGCAATATACAGTGGTGGCAGCGGTCCTCAGTACCAACCATGTCTCCTGCTGTCACTGCCCTCACCAGACCCTTCCTCAGCTCACACTGGCAGGACTTCTCATATCTGGCTTGTCTTGGTTTCTGTTTGCTTATAAGTCTAACTATCCCTCTCTGAAACCCACTTTATTTCTTTACAATGAATGTATTTTCCATTAATTACAAGAGATTCCATTTCCATTGCTCAAAATTAGGAGTCCTGGTTCATACAAAACATTCTTTTGTCTTGGGGAGTAGAGAAGGGAGCGATGACATAAAGGGGGGATTGTTAACATTTAGCTTTTCTGAATCCACAAACCCTTTGTGGGGAGCTAATGAAGGCTGGATTTCTTTTGCCCTGGCTGGCCTGAAAGTCACTATGTAACCCAGACTGGCCTCAAACTTGCTTTGATCTTCCTTCCTTGGCCTCCTGAGTATAGAGACTGCAGACCTGTGTAGACACCAATGAGAGTTCAAAGGAACACGGAAAGAAAGTGGGGTTGACAAGGGCCATGGATGTACATGGCAGATAAAGGCAGAGCCTGGATGACACCCCACTGTCTGAATCTCTGAATTCTAAAGTTAACCTCATTCAGAGCTTTTGGTTATTATTTTGAGTGAGGCTCTTCCATAGTCCAAGCCGACCTCCAATCCTCCTACCTCTCTACCTCACTATGAGTTTAGGGCTTTGTCTACCTAGTGTGTTTTAGGACAGCCAAAGCAACATAGTGAGGCACTATCTCAAAAACAAACAGAAGAAGAAGAAAAGGAAGGAGGAGGAAGAAGAGAAGGAGGGAGAGATGATAGGAGGGAGGGAAGACAAGGAAGGAAGAGAAGAACAAGACCAAGCAGGCTAGGAGGAAGACATCTTTAACCCCAGCACTCTTGAGGTAGAAGCAGGTGGACCTCTACAAGTTCAAGACCAGCCTGGTCTACAGAGCAAGTTCCCAGGATAGCCAGGGCTAAACAGAGAAGTGCTGTCTCAAAAACAAAAACAAAAACAAATGAAAGAAGAAAAAGAAAGAAAGGAACAAAATATAGATAAAACCAGAGGCAGTGGCATACACCTTTAATCTCAGCACTCAGAAGGCAGAGAAAAACCAAATGAAAGAAGAAAAAGAAAGAAAGGAACAAAATATAGATAAAACCAGAGGCAGTGGCATATACCTTTAATCTAGCACTCAGAAGGCAGAGGCAGGTGGATCTCTGTGAATTCAAGGTCAGCCTGGTCTACATAGAGAATTCTAGGATATCCAGGGCTATATAGACTTTGCTTTAAAAAAAAATAAATAAAAGATAAATATGAAAATAAACAAATAAATAAAAACAGAAATAACAAAACAGGGAAAAAAATCAGATCAAATATGGAGAGCCTTGGAGTCTCACTGAGATTGGAGGCAATAGGTGATTGTTGATGGTACCGTGGTAGCAGAGAGTTTAAAGAGACAAAGATTGATTAGAGAGGTATTTTGGAAGAAGAACTTGGAATGGCGCGGGTGAGCAGCACAGCCCCGTACGAGCATGACAGGAATGAGGGGGGTACTTCACCTTTAGGAAACATTGAGAACATTGTTTTCTAAAATCCAGATGTCCGCTCACCATACTTGAAGACCAAGCTGGCCTTGAACTCACATTAAAGGTATGCACCACTATCCTTGGACTAGCGCTTAAGTCTTAACCAGAGCAAAAAGGCAACAAACAGGAAGACTATGGAAGAAGTCCAGCCGGAAAGTCATCTCTATTTACAGGCAAGATGATCTTGCTCGTAAAAGGTCCTAAGGAGGATACGCTAAGATCTGATACTTTTAGCAAAGTGATATAAAACAAAATCAATATACAAAAACGAGTAGTTTTTCAGTATACTAATAACACACTTGAAAAGAAAAAAATCCCCTGTCTCAGGAAAAAAAAAAAGAAAAGAAAGAAAGAAAGAAAGAAAGAAAGAAAGAAAGAAAGAAAGGAGAAAAATCGCGTTTGTAATAGTGGGATTTAAAAAAATAAAATTACCTGGGAATAAACCTAAGAAAGGAGGCGAAGTACTGCCTCAAAGAAAACTTGACGACATGGAAGAAGACACTAGAAGATGAAAAGACTTTCCATGATCATGTAATGGCTGGACTAATATTATGAAAATAGGTAGATGACCAAAAGCAAAAGCTGTCACTAGATCCAACATAATCCCCATCAAAAGTCCAATGATATCCCACACAGAGCTAGGAAAAGGATCTCATCTGGAAGCTGCATCCCAGCACTTAACAGGCTCAGGGGTTTAAAGTCATCCTTCCTTATATAGAGAGTTTCAGACCGGCTTAGTCTACGTGAGACGTTGTTTACAACAAACAAACAAAAATCATTTTGGGGAAAAAAAATGTTGCCCACTAGTGGTGGTGCACACCTTTAATCCCAGCACTTGGGAGGCAGAGGCAGGCGGATTTCTGAATTTGAGGCCAGCCTGGCTACAGAGTGAGTTCCAGGTCAGCCAGGGCTACACCAAGAAGCTTGTCTCAAAAAGCAAAACAAAAAAAACCAACCAAACAAAACCCCAAATAACCAGAAAAACAACAACAACAACAAAAAGAGAAACATTTCAAAAGAGAAAACAGAATACTTCACTTAAAAGTGGGAGAGGGGGATAAGATTGCCATTACAAAACTTATTACTTTGTATGGTAATCTGAAAACTAATGAAAAATAGGTATTCGGAGTGAGGAATTGTTGCAATTCAGATCACAAGGGAAGCATATAACCTTGCTTGGAAAGATTGCATTAGAAAGAATTCTGTGTGTGTGGCTGGCCTCTCTGTACACTGAAGTGAAGCAGATATTTACCCTACCGTCTCCAACTTCTGACCATCAGGAGGCGCTCCAGGACAGCTGTATCTAAAACTCTGAGGCTCCATTTCCTTTTGGGAGAGCTAAGATATAATTCAGTCCTCTTCATACTGTTCAAGGCTTAAATAAGCACCGCACAATCCAAAAGTCACAATTAGGATTTGGTTTTCTTTTTTCTTTTTTTTTTTTCTCTAAGACAAGGTTTCTCCGTATAGCCCTGGCTGTCCTGGAACTTACTCTGTAGACCAGGCTGGCTTCTATCCACCTGTCCCTGTCTCCTGAGTGCTGGGATTAAAGGTGCACACCACCACTACTCAGCTTCTGGGTTGTTTGTTTGTTTGTTTTAAATGCTTAGTGGTTGTTATTTTTGTTCTTTTTTTTTTTTTTTTTTTTTTAAGATTTAAAAAAGTGTCAGGCAAAGCTGAAGAGATGAGATAACTCAGTGGTTAAGAGCACTGACTGCTCTTCCAGAGGTCCTGGGTTCAATTCCCAGCACGCATATGGTGGCTCACAACCATCTGTAATGGGATCTGATGCCCTCTTCTGGACAGAACACTCATATAAAATAAATAAATTATAAATTAAAGTAAAAAATAAATTAAAGGCACAGGCCTTTAATTCCAGCACTTGGGAGACAAAGGCAGGGAGATCTCTGTGAGTTCAAGACCATCTTGGTCTACAAAGTGAGTTCCAATCAAAGCTACACAGAGAAACCCGTCTCAAAAAAAATTAACAAACAAACAAAGCATTAGCATGTGTATTGTGCCATGCATATACAAGCGCGCACTGGCACAAGCACATACCATAGTGCTTACATGGAGGTCAGAGGACAAGTTTGTGGAGGATTGCGTTCAAGTCACTAGGTCTGTGTATCAGTGCCCTTACCTGCTGTGACACCTTACCACCCTGATTTTTGTTACCCTTGTTTAGTTTTAGTTTTGTTTTATTTTAACTATTGCTCAAATGGAAAGAAATGCTAACTTCTTGTACTATAAGGAGATAGAATGGAGAGGTTTGTGTTTTGTTTATAACTATGTTTTGGTTGGGTTTTGTGGTTTTGTTTGTAACTGTTTTGTTTTGTTTTGTTTTTTGGTGGTTTTGTTTTGTTTTGTTTTTTGAGACAGGAGCTCATGTAGCCCCAGCTGATCTCAAGCTCACAAGGTAGCTGAGGTGACTCCTGACCCTCACACAGGAGCACACCACTGCTCAGATCAGAGATTTCTCAAACAAGCCTTTAACTTTACCTATGTGTGACCAGAAAGCAAGTTAGCCCTCTCCGTCCTTGACCGTTCCTTGACAGTTTCCATTTCAGGTTGAGGTTTTTGATCCGTTTTGAGTTAGTGATTTGTATACAGTGATTGGGGTCTAAACACATTCACCTGCATGTGGGCACCACTGGCCAGAGATGCTTTCTTTTTTTCAGCTTATATTTTTGGAATCTTTGTCAAATATTAAGTGACTGAAGTAATGTGTACTCGTATTTGGGTCTTGGATTTTGCTCTGTTGGTCTCCATGTCTGTTTTTGTGCTTCTACCAGACTCTTTTATTACTCTGGCTCTGTAATATATCTCGAGAACTAGAATTGCAATTCTTCCAGCACTGCTTTCTGCTTAAGATTGTCTTCACTCTCCAGGGTCTTTGTATACATTTTCATATAAAGTTTAGGATAGTATTCATATCCTGTGAAGAAAGAGGTGAGGAACGTGAATAAAAACTTTAAGTTTAGGACTGGCAAGATGGCTCAGCAAGTAAGGGAGTTAGCCACAAAATCTGACAACCGAGTTTTATCCTACATATGGTGGAAGGAGGGACCCAGTACTCTCAAGTTGTCTTCTGACCTCCATGTGTACTTGTGAACAAACACATACGTACACAGGGACACATATATACACATAAAATTCTATTTTAAAAAAGAAAATGCATGTGTTTGTATTTTACTATCTGTAAAATATATCAATAAAACTGCTCTGGTTGGCTTTTTTTCAACTTGACACAAGTGAGAGTCATCTGGGAAGAGGAAACTTCAATTGAGAAAAGGCCTCCATCATATTGGCCTGTAGGCAAGTCTTTCCACCATTTTCTTAATTAATGATTTGTGTGAGAAGACCCAGCCACTGATTTTACTGCCAATCCTGGCAGCAGGTGGTCCTGGGGTCTATAAGAAAACAGGCTGAGCAAGTCATGAGGAGCAAGCCAGTAAACAGCACTCCTCCATGGCGTCAGCATCAGCTCCTGCCTCTAAGTTCATGCCCTAACATTCTTCAGAGATGGACTGTTATCTGGAAGTGCAAGATAAAATAAACCTTTCCTCCATAAGCTGCTTTTGGTCTTGGAGGGTTTTTTTTGTTTGTTTGTTAGGGATGTTTGTTTGTTTGTTTTTCGAGACAGAGTTTCTCTCTGTGTAGCCCTGGCTGTCCTGGAACTCACTCTGTAGACCAGGCTGGCCTCAAACTCAGAAATCCGCCTGCCTCTGCCTCCCAAGTGCTGGGATTAGAGGCATGCGCCACCACTGCCTGGCTGGTCGTGGTGTTTATCACAGCAACAGGAAGGAAACAAGTACAAAAAACATTACTCAAAAGATGTAAGTGGAAATTATCAAACAATCGTCAGCATGACTTCTGGGGTGGGAAATAGCTCAGTCGCCCAAGTGCTTGCCACAAAAGCGTGAGGACACAGACTTGACCCTCAGCACCCATGTAAATATTCCAGATGTGGTGCCAGGTATGTTCTACACTTGTAACCCCAGATCTGGGGAGGTGGAGACTGGAGGAGCCTTGGGGATGTTGGCCAGCCTTCCTGGTCTAACTGATGAGCTCTAGGGCAGTGGGAGAATGTGCGTCAAAGAAGATGGACAATGTTCCTGGTAACATCCAAGGTTGTCTTCTACCCTTTACTCACACACTCGAGCACACACACACACATAAATACAAACGCAAGTTTTGAAAGGCTCACCTTGATATCACTCATAAGATACTATAATCACATCTATATCAGTATATGATATTTTATCTATTAGCCAAAAGTATAAATTATAAGAACACCACCACCCCCTTTTTTTTTTGGTAAAGATTGGTTTAATTTTATTTTATCTGTATGAGTGGTTTGCTGGCATCTTTGGCTATGCGTCACAGGTGTGCCTTGTACTCTAAGAGCATAAGAGGCTGTTGGATTCCCTGGAACTAGAGTTTCAAGTGGTAAGGTGCTGAGAAGCAAACTCAGGTTTTCTGGACGAGCAGCCAGTGTTCTTAACTGCTGAGACATTTGTTATAGTGTTGGGGATTGACCCCTAGGACCTTGCACAAGTGAGACAGTCACCCTGCCACTGAGCTACAGACACTATGTTTTATTGTCAAGGTGGTGGGGAAAGAGATACAACAGTAGCTAGCTATAGGAATTATGCTGGGTTTAGTTTGTTGTTGTTGTTTTCAGTGCTAGAAACTGTCACCATCCTTGCTTAGAATATTTGATTACCACAATGGCATACTTGATTATATAGTTTTTTCATGTTTTTATGGTGTTAAAGCTTGAACCCAAGGCTTTGGACCTTCAGGCAAACACTCTGGCACTGAGCAGTTCCCTCAGTACTTACCATTTTTTGTTGAGGGTAACCTTGAACAATCCTTCTGCCTGTCTCCCAAAACCTAGGATTAGAGCCATAGGCCAGCACAGCTAGTTTTTCTGTAATGGTTCTGAGGATCGGATGAAGGTCCTTGTGCGTGCTGAGCAAGTATTCCACCACTTCCCTCCCTCCCTCCCTCCCTCTCCCTCTCTCTCTCTCTGTCTCTCTGTTTACCTGTGCAGGTATATGTAAAGGCCGGAGGAAGATGTATCGGAATGTTTTCCTCAGTTGCTTCTTTACCTTATTGTATCGGGGGTTTTTGTTTGTTTGTTTTTGTGTGTTTTGCTTTGTTTTGTTTTGAGTCAGGGTCTCTCTGCATAGCTCTGGCTGTCCTGGAACTCTCTGTATAGACCAGGCTGATCTCAAACTCACAGAGATTCAACCTGCCTCCGAGTGTGGGATTAAAAGTATGCACCATGCTCTTGCTCCCTTGATCTCTCGCCTGCAGGTTCTCTCTGCCCCCTGCCCCCTTCCCTTTTCCCTCTCCCCGTGGTCATGGCCGACCTCTACACCTCTACCTCTTTCTCTCTACCTGTACTACCCTCCTGGCTCCCTCCCCATGCCCTGAATAAACTCTATTCTCCGCTTTAAAAAAAAAAAAAAGTATTTTATTTTATGCATAAGAGAGGTTTGCTAACATGCATGTCTATGCACCACTTGAGTGCCTGGTGCCCATGGTCAAAAGAGGGATTTAGATTCTCTAGAACTGGAGTCACACAGACAGTTGTGAGCTGCCGTGTGGGTTCTGGCACTGGAAGCAGGGTCTTCTGCAAGAACAAGTACTCTTTACCACTGAGCCACTTCTCCAGCCCTATCTTAGCTTTTTGAAATAGTGTCTTTCACTGAACCTAGAGGTAGCCATTTCAGGTAGACTCGGTGGCCAAGGAGATGCCAAGATTTGTCTCCTTCCCCCAGCAGCATGGTTACAGGTACCAGCTACTGGCTTTAATGTGGTGCTGGGCATCTGAACTCAGCTCTCCATACTTGCACAAGAAGCACTTTAACCCACTGATCCATGCCCCCAGGACCTCTCAACTTACTTTAATCAAGATTTAGGGAAGCCTAAAGTGTACTTTTATCTTGTGTCAACATAGAGATTTGACTAGCAGGCTTTGAAAGTGAGAGGCATTGCTGTAATCAGTGCCAGCACGGATTGTACAAACACTGGCGAGATATGCCTAGGACAAAAAGACTGATTCTGCAATCCCTATGCCTACCAATTCCTTTCAAAGGGCATCATGTGTTTCAGAAGGAGCAGGCACACTGAGGGGTGCTTGGAGGCTACTGTACCCAACAAGGAGTCATTCCAGGTTTGGATGAGAGGCCTGTTGCTGTGAAATCTAAGGAGCACAAACTCGGTATGCCGCAGTCTCTTATGTCCGTCATGCTGAGATTATAGGCAGGTGAGATTCCGTCCTGTTTAGTCAGTGCTGTTTGGAAAGGGTCCTCGATGACTGTACAGAATGAAAACTAACATTGCTCAAGACCCCACAATCTCCACTCAGACACCACCGGCTTTAAGCAGAATGTAGCCAGGTCAACTCATTGTAGCCACACTTAGTCCGCTAACTCAGAAACACTCACTTCTTCCAGCTTCTTTCTCTTCTCCCTGGAGGTGCTTGGGCCTCAAGGGAGAGAAGAGCTATGAAAACCTCAATTATCTGTAAAACAAACAAACAAAAAAAAAATTAAAGCATTAGGCTGTGTTTTTTAAAAAAAAAAACAACATAATTCCATAAATACATAATTAACACACTGTCTAAATCATCCACACTATATAATTAAATCATGGTCAACACATTCATCATGTTTTACATCTTGATGGATGCAAAAGGAAACCCCGGCTTTTTGTTTGTTTAGTTTTGGATCTTTTGTTGTTGTTGTTGCTTTTGTTTTGTTGTTGTGGTGGTGGTTGCTACTGTTGTTTTGGTTTTTCAGTACAGGATTTCTCTGTGTAGTCCAGGTTGTCCTAGAACTCACTTTGTAGATCAGGCTGGCCTGAAAGTCACAGAGATTCACCTTCCTCTGCCTCCTGAGTACTAGGTTAAATGTGCGTGCCACCATTGCCTGGCCAGAAACCTGTGTCTTTAACTCTAATCTTAGCAATAATTATTCTGCTCTCTGTTTCTTTAGATTTCTCCATTCTAGAGTTTTTATTTTCTATTTTATTTATTTATTTTTTTTGTTAATATGTAAAGAAATAGCCTAAACTAGGCTTTTTGTTTTGTTTTGTTTTTTAGTTTTTCGAGACAGGGTTTCTCTGTGTAGCTCTGGCTGTCCTGGAACTCACTCTGTAGACCAGGCTGGCCTCCAACTCAGAAATCTGCCTGCCTCTGCCTCCCAAATGCTGGGATTAAAGGCGTGCGCCACCACCGCCTGGCTTAAACTAGGCTTTTATATGATCAGAATTATACAATATTCTGTGTTCGGCTTTGGTTTTGTAACTGTCTTTCACTTATCATATTGCATTAGACATCTATCTAAGGGTCTAGTATTTATTTGTTTGTTTGTTTTATTTATTTTATACATATAAGTGGTCTATCTGCATGTACACTAGCCTGCCAGAAGAAGACATCATATCTTATTATAGATGGTTGTGAACTGCCATGTGAAGTGAACTCAGGACCTCTGGAAGAGCAGCCAATGCTCTTAACCACCATCTTTCCAGCCCCAGACATCCATCTAAGTTATAGCTATATAGGTGGATGACTTTGAACGCCTGTCTTCACCTCTGAGGTTCTCAGGTTACAGGCATGTGCTAACCTGGACCAAATGAGTTACATCACCAACTAGCTTCAGGAATTGTTTTGATAGGTTACTTGTTTTTCTTTTTAAAGTTTAATTTATTTTTTTTATAATTTCATAGATCTATATATTGTATTTTAATCATATTCACTGTTACCTTCTCTTGGGCCTCTTTCCCATCATCTGAACCTCTTCTAGTTTCCCTAATACTTTCATGTCTTATGTATATGTATGTTTATACAAGTTTGTAGGAGACCCATTGAGTTTAACTAGAGCTGCTTCTGTGAGCATTGGAGGAAGATTATTTTCTAGGACCTTCACTTAGCAACTTCTAACTGCCATTATCTCCTCAGCGAGGTTGACTTTCGTTTGCCTCTCCCCATGTATGATGGCGCTGATGAATGCAGTCTCTTTTGGTCTTGGGCAGGTGACCACAGACAATCTAGAACAATGACTTCAATAGTCATCCCATGTTCAGAAGCTAGCCTTCCTTCCTGTCCTCTGGCTCTTATGTTCTCTGAGGCTCATCTTTCAGTGTTCTCTGTACATTGGAGGGGGCAATATAGGCATTATACAGTGCCTAGTCACTAAACAGTCATTTTTTTTTGTTGGTGTTTTGATCATTTGAATCTCTGCAATAACCACAAACCATCATAAAATGAGGCGTCTTGACAACACTGAAAGGAGCACCAACCCATGAGCATAAACATAAATGTGGTTTGATGGGCACAACAAGTCTGTAAACAAAACAATAGTAATAGCTTCTATGCTAGGGTCTATGATGTCTCCAGTTACAGGAGACTGACCAGTTTTATAGTACCAAGCATAAATTCCCTCGTGTGGATTGTGCCTCAAGTTTAATCAGAAAGTGATCCGTTACCCTCATAACAGTCATACCAAAATACGACAAATTGTACCTGGCAGTTTGGTTGTGCACTACACAGGATCTCATAAATGGGTAAAACTTAAAACTCTTTAAATGTGTATGAATGTTTGCCTACATTTAAGTGTGTGTGCTTAGACTTTGCAAAGGTCAGAAGACAGTGTTGCACTCCCTAGAACTGGATTTACACGTGTTTGTCAGCTGCCCTGTGAGTACTCTGAGTATAGAGACCCAGTTTCTCTGCAAAGGCAATAATGCTCTTAACCACGGCTGCACTTTTTGGTAACTCCTCACAACCCCATCAGCAGGCATACCACCTTCTGACATTAAGAAAGATAGCCAGCAAGGAGGAACCTTCCATTTCAATTTCGATTGATTATGTTTTATAGTGAAAAGCATCTCTAGTGTGATCAGTTTTTACCATCTAGATCTGGTAGGTAATCAAATTTAGCCCTGGCTGGCCTTGAACACTTGGAGATCCTCTTGCCTGTGCCTCTTGAGTGCTGGAATTAAAGGCATGCACCTTGCCTGGCTTCACTATTACCTTTTAAAAAATATTTCTGTTTTTATATGTGTGTATGCCATGTATGTTTGGTGTCCATGGAGGTCAGAGAGAATTATATCATTTAAAGCTTATAGGCATCCGACCAGGTGCTGGGAACCCAACTCAGTCCCTACAGAAGAGCAGCAGGTGTTCTTAGCCACTGAACCAAACCCAGCTGTGTTACCTAAACTCAGTAGGTAGTAACAGAAGATGGTTACTATCATTTGTTCCAATCACTGTCATTCTCAACTCTTGATGAAAAATCATGTAAATCCGCAGATCAATTTCAATTATTAAAACATAGCTCACCAGGGCTAAATTTGATAAAATATATATATATATATATATATATATATATATATATATATATATTTTTTTTTTTTTTTTTTTTTTTTTTTTAAAGGTAATAGTGAAGCCAGGCAAGGTGCATGCCTTTAATTCCAGCACTCAAGAGGCACAGGCAAGAGGATCTCCAAGTGTTCAAGGCCAGCCAGGGCTACACAGTGAGATCCTGTTTCAAAGAAAAATTACACAAATTATGTACAATAGGTAGTCTAGGAATCAAAAGAAAAGTTAGGGAGGAATATGGAATTAGCATGTTTAGGATTTTTGGTTCTTGTTTTTGAGACAGTTTCACTGTGTAGTTCCAGGTGACCTAGAACTTTCCGTATAGACCGGCTGGCCTTGACCTCACAGAGATCCACCTGCCTCTGCCTGCTGAGTGCTCGAATCAAAGGTGTGTGCACCGCCATGCCTGCCTCTTACATAGATAGACCTTGATGGCTTAACCCTAGGTCCCTTTAGTCTTTCACACACTGAGAATACAAACTTGTTTGTGCTCTTTTTTTTTTCTAGAAATATGACAAATTTGCAGCTATCCCTGTGGAGGTAGCTGTGTCTGGAAGACAATAGGAGCTGTGTGTTCTCACAGAAGATTCCAACATGTCCAATGGCATCGATCTGGACAAAGGCTTTGTCATTGCCTTTGTTGTCCTTGTGTTTGTGTTCCTAATAGTGATGGCTTTTCGGTGTGTAAAGTTGGTGAAGAATCCTATGAGGTCATCTCTACAACTGCAGATCCGCCTCTGAATTGAAGTACCATCAAACCTGGTGGTCTCCTCTCACAAGAGACTTGCAATCTTTTTATAGCAGGGCAGTACTTTTAGCAGGGTCTTATACAGCCAATGCTTGCCTCCAACCCCTGACTCCTGTTTCTCCTTCACCTCCTAAATACCAGGACTACAAAGAATGCTCCATCAAAACATTTGAAATCTTTTATATTGATGTGTATGATCCAGACTTTATATTCCCTTACCTCTGCATTTCTCAACCTTGCCATCTTGTGTTCTAAAACAAGCATGTAAGAGCCAATTATCTCGCCAGAGAGAAAACTTGGGCTATATTTCATTGTTCTTTTTCTGAGAATCCATTACTAAAGCTGAACTTATTGACTAGACTAAGACTATGAGTTTCAATTTTCCCATATCTAATGTCCCTGGAGTAAGACACTGGATCTTTTTTTTTTGGTTTTTCGAGACAGGGTTTCTCTGTGTAGCTCGGGCTGTCCTGGAACTCACTCTGTAGACCAGGCTGGCCTCGAACTCAGAAATCCGCCTGCCTCTGCCTCCCAAGTGCTGGGATTAAAGGCGTGCGCCACCACCGCCCGGCTAAGACACTGGATCTTAACTTAATGATGTAATGTAACGTCATACTATGCTTGGTGAGGCCCATCTGAAACTAGAAGCTGACTAGGACGCGGCCAAATTTATTTGTTCCTTAAGGTAAGCAGAAGTGGCGAGCACCTGAAAAGACCTATTCAGGTGTCAAATCTGATTTCTTTGGGTAGAGCTCTATGCTACAGGTAGTCTAATATGCTTGAAGTAAGTACCCATCTCTGTCAGCCCAAGTTCTCTCAGATATAAAGTAATATGAGTGGGCTGAGTAGAGCTCCGAAAGGTAGGTATTCATACCCTAATCCTTGAATGCTAGAGACATGCTCTGATTTGTGAAAAGTCTTTAAAAGAAATCAATACTCTTAAACTCACCTATAATCCCAGCATGTGGGAATTAGAGGTAGGGACTGTTGTGTGTTTTTAGCATGGGTCATATAGTGATTTCAAAGGAGATGGGTGGTCAGGGGGAAACCATATCAAGATGAAGATGGTGGCAGAGATTTGAGTTGTGCAGACACAAGACAAAAACTGCCAGAATCTGAGAGAGATGAGGAAGGATTATCTCCTGGGGCCATTGGTTGCATGGCCTCACCAACAACTTTGCTGTGGACTTCTTTACTTGATGTTAGTCAAATGGCCAAGAAGCTATTTGGTTGGCAATTTCTACTCTTCAAAACATGAGAGAATACACTTCTATCTCTTTACACCACAAAGTGATTGATGAAAATCACAGGAAGCTGATAACTCTATCATCAGTTTTCCAGAGACCTTTGTGTGTATGTTTGTTTGTTTGTTTATTTTCAGGCAGGGTTTCTGACTGCTCTGGGCCATAAGAGCTCTGCCTTGCTTTGCCAACCAAGCTAGTTTTGAACTCACAGAGATCTGCCTGCCTCAACCTCCATAGTATGGGGATTGAAGGTGTGCACCACCACACCTGGCTTGAGAGTGCTTTTGACAAAAAGGAAATTATAAGTCTCTGCTGTCCAAAGCGTGAAGGTAAAGAAGCTTGAGAGTGGGTTATCAGCCGCTGGCAAGAAAGTCCACAAGGAAATTTACTGGAAAGACAGGGGGCATCTGGTCAGCTGAACCTCAAGAAGAGTTATTCTAAGAAAGATTGGCTCTATTGTAGCATTAATGGAGAATAAAAACGGTTGTGTCCAGCCACACCCACCAACTACTCTAGACAAAGTAAGCTACTCCGTGAGTGTGAATTGAGAGCCATCATCTTTGGATGTCAGTAGAGTATACCACCTTGGATCAGCAAGCAGTCTGTAGGCAGCTGTGTTTAAGATAGCACCTGGGACAGTTGCAAAGTCGTATGACTAGCACCTGACAATGTAGGCAGCTGGCTTCCAGCGTGGCCAGCTCAGCTAAGCTGGTAAACAAGTCCTTTGTGCATGGTCGGCCTCGTGCCCCTCCCGAGCGGGCTTATGCTAATGAGGTATTGGCAGCTTAACCTATTCTGAGAGAACATGTCACCCAGCCTGCCTTGGGAAGATATATATATAAGCAGCTCATTTCTGCTGCTGGGGTCCCATCCGGTCCCTGTCCCGCCCCAGTCCCGTCTGTTCCTGGAATAAAGCTGACTGAGAAGGATCCGAGTGTGTCGTGTCTTAATGCTGGTCAAGGCGACGTGACATATGGTGGTCTGTCCGGGGACCCAGGACTTCGCCTTCATAGATTCAGAACTCAGCAGCTAGAACGGCGGTACAGGTATATCTGTTGCAATAGAAAGTGCCAGTAAGTGGGGCCGTCACAAGTCCGCGGAAAAGCGGTGTCATAGAAAGTGCCCCGTAAGTGGGGCCGTCACAAGGTCCGCAGTAAAGCGGCGTCATAAGGTCCGTGGTCATAGGTGCATGGTAAAGTGGCAATTGAATCACGAGAGACCTTAGAAGTATCATGTTAGTGTTTGCTGTTTGTATTTGTGTTTGTTTGGTGTGGGTCTGTCTGGGTGTCGTAATTGTGTTTTGTCTGGGTATTGGCGAGCATCAAATCAGGAAAGTTGAAACCATGGGGAACTCACCATCATGCCCTGTGAGAAGTGCCTTAAAAGAACTAATGCGTGCAAGAGGCATTAAAATAAAAGAGGGATTTGCGTTGGATACCGCGTGACTTTATACCTTTGTGGGCCGTCACACGCACCTGGCCAGTGCCTATGCCGGTCCATTCTAACTCCCCGGTCCTCCCTACCTTTTTCCCTACTTCTTGTGCTCATAATGCACCCTGTATTGTCCCAAATAAGGACTCCCTCTAATATACAGGGCCATAAACTTTACCTATATAAACTTATCCAGCTCTCTTAGGTCTCCTCTCTCAGGGGACTGTGTATTACTACTCCTTTGGTATATAACTCTTCTCAGTCTCTCAATCAGAGCCACTTCTTGTCTGAGTACCTGAAAGGAAATTGGTCGAAAGAAGACGAGGACCTATCCAGGAGGCTCCTGTTGCAGATCGCTACCCTGAATGGCACCCTCCTGGATCCCGTTACTTTGGAGGGGCTCACCACTTGGGTCAAGGATGCCCTCAATTTTCTTTAAAGAATGGGCGGGAGCATTTATCTGGGGAGCCGTTGTTCTCCTGGATGTGGTTTCTGCCTTTGGTTTCTGTGTCGGTTGCGCCGTGACCATGCTAGACATAAGGCTGTGGTTTACCAGACGCTGACTGCCATGGAGGAAGGCACTCCCCCAGGTATTTGGCTGGCCTCCCTTAGGGAGGCATAGTGGGGAGCTTTCTGGACCCGGTAATGGCCATCCAGGCATATTCCCTAGATCCTGACCATCTTGACCATTGCCAAAGGTGTACACTCATGAGGCTCTACAGCATCACCTCAATGTTTCTGAAGCGGGGAGTACGAGGAGCGCCTCGACTAGAGATGTTCTCAATCTTGAGATAGATTTTCTGAAAGCATGTTCGAGTGCATGGAGGTTTTGTGCCAAATGTACCTCTCCCTGAAAAAAGGCACAAAGGCGGGTATGGCAGAAATATAAACTTTCCCATTACAATGCCTTCACTTTGCACAAGGGCTCGGACCTCTGTTTTCCACCGCTGACTTGCTGCGCTAGCAGCGACCTTCTAGGTATGCTCTCGATCGATCGCCTCACACCAAACACCTAATGAATGAGTTCAAGCATGCTTGGGTGTGGGATGCCTAAGGTCTGAAGGGCCCAGAGGTAACCTACTTCAAATTTAATAAATAAATAAGGGGGAGATGTAGGCAGCCGTGTTTACAGTTGCAAAGTCGTATGACTAGCACCTGACAATGTAGGCAGCTGGCTTCCAGCGTGGCCAGCTCAGCTAAACTGGTAAACAAGTCCTTTGTGCATGGTCGGCCTCGTGCCCCTCCCGAGCGGGCTTATGCTAATGAGGTATTGGCAGCTTAACCTATCCTGAGAGAACATGTCACCCAGCCTGCCTTGGGAAGATATATATATATAAGCAGCTCGTTTCTGCTGCTGGGGGTCCCCATCCCGGTCCCTGTCCCCGTCCCCGTCTGAGTGTGTCATGTCTTAATTGCTGGTCAAGGCAGACGCGACATCTGTCACCTCAAAGGAATGTGAGTTTATGGAGTCCTGCTGGGCAGAGCTATACACTGCAGTAGACAACCCTCCATATCCCGGGACTCAATCAACTGTGCATCAAAAAGAGTCAGAAAAATAAAAATCACATCGTTTCTAATATGGTTACACAAACCTAATCTCAGTACCTGGAGCCAGAGGCAGGAAGATCTGAAGTTCAAGCCAACATGGACTCCCAGAGCCCCACTTTTAAAAAGAGAGAAAGCATTGTATCTATATTAAGCAAGTACAGATTGTCTTTTCTTGATTTTTTTCTAAGCAATGCGGTACAGACTATATACATAGGCTCTATATTGTACTAGGTATTAACAAGTAATATAGAGATGATCTGGAGTATACAAGAGATTGGGCTGCAGAGATGACTCAGTGGTTTATAGTTCTTCCTGCTCTTCCTGAAGATCCAAATTAGGTGCCAAGCACCCATGATGGTATGCTCACAACTTCCTGTCACTTCAACTTCAGGGAATCAGATGTCCTCTTCTGGCCTTCCTGGCCACATGCACATATGCAAATGCATGTACACAGATTGACACATGACACGTGCATGCATGCACGCACACATGCCATATACTCACACACACGAATACTCCCTCACATACAGACATGGCATACATTCACACACACAGTACACAAACACTCACAAAAACATATACAGAAAATAATTTTCAGCCGGGCAGTGGTGGCACATGCCTTTAATCCCAGCACTTGGGAGGCAGAGGCAGGCGGATTTCTGAGTTTGAGGCCAGCCTGGTCTACAGAGTGAGTTCCAGGACATCCAGGGCTATACAGAGAAACCCTGTCTCGGAAAAAACGACAAAAAAAAAAAAAAGAAAGAAAAACCAAAAAAAAAGAAAAAATAATTTTCAATCTTAGAAAATATATATAAAATGAGGTTGGGTCATATAGGTCATTGATAGAGTGCTTGCCTAGCACACACAAAGCCCCAGAAAGGTCCTGAATAAACATGACATGCTAGTCTATAATTACAGACATTTGGGAGGAAGAAACAGGAGGATTAGAACTGTACCTACATAAAGAGCCAGTATTGAAGCATACACCTATAATCCTAGCACTGAATAGGCAGAGAGAGGAAGACTCCTTGGGCTAAATCCAGCCAAACAGATGAGCTCTAGGTACACTGAGAGATCTTGTCTGAAGAAATAAGGTAGAGAGCAGCAGGACAGATGTAACTTTAATTTTTTCAAAACCTATTTTAAATGATGGTTCTTAAACATTTTAACCTCACTTCTAGCCCCACTACCCACCAGGTAATGGAAAAGAAAGGAAATCGGGGGCAGGAAGTGGACGTGTTTAGAAAGGGTTCTTTGGAGCAAATCCCATCTGCATTGTCAGGAAATCAGCAGTTCAGTTCACAGGTCAGCAGTGGCAGTTCGATCCACTCGCAAACACATCACAGACACACAAGTAGTCCAGTTCAGTAGTGTTGGGATACAGCAGCAGTGGCAATGACCTTGCAGGAACAACCAGGTCTCAGCTGGATCAGCACGAGTCAGCAGAAGAGACCAGGGCCAACAGGAACACCAGGAAAAGTTCTTGACTGTGCCTTTCTCAGTGAAGTAAAGCAACGATCAGCAAAGATGTGAGACCAAGTGTTTAGCTCTGCAAGCATGCCTAGCTCAACCTGTATCACTGTCGAGTTCTATTTATACTCTCTCCAAACGTCATATGTCTGCCACACATCTTGCCTCAACTTATGAGTCGGTCTCAGCTGGCATCACTCAGCCACTCCTCCAGGCCAGAGTCTGCAGAAGCAGCAAGAAGCCACAACACGCTGGGCAGTGGTGGTGCACTCCTTTAATCCCAGCACTTCGGAGGCAGAGGCAGGCGGATTTCTGAATTCGAGACCAGCCTGGTCTACAGAGTGAGTTCCAGGAAAGCCAGGGCTACACAGAGAAACCCTGTTTCCAAAAACCAAAAAAAAAAAAAAAAAAAAAGAAGCCACAACACACCACCAGAAGAGTTTTTTGTTTTTGTTTTTGGTATGATTCTCTTTATGGAGTCCTGACAAATGGAGCTCAACTATGCAATGTAAGACAGACCAATACATGTGTGTCCTTAGCAAAGAATCCTTCATCACGTGTCCTTTCACGTGCTTGCTTTAGCAGAACATCCTTTCATCTGTGACCACTTAAAAATTAATTTTTAAATTTATATAATAATATTAAAATTATTTTTTTTTTTTTTTTTTTTTTTTTTTAAAAAGTTTTTTAAAAGGGGTGTCTTTTTGGTTTGGGGCCGGGTTTTTTTTAAACCCCCCGGGGGCCCCCGTAACCGGTTTCAAAAAAAAATTCACTTTGAAAAATAGGTGCTAAAAATTCAAAAGAAAATTTGGGGGAATATGGTTAAATTTTTAAATTTTTTGGGGCTTGTTTTTTAACATTTTTCATTTTTGTTCCTTTTTAAAAATTTCCTTAGATTTTTCCTATAAAGTTTTTGTTGTTGGATGCTAAAAAAAGGTTTTGGTTGTTTTAAATTTAGCCCGTTTTAACCCTGGCCCCTTTTATCTTTAAACCCCGGGGTAAAAACTGGTTTTCTCTTTTTTTTTCAAAAATGTTTTTAAAGCTTCCCAAGGGCTTGCTAAACTGGGGCTTTTTTACAGAATTTCCAAATTCTTTGCTGTTGGAAAAGTTTTTCCTTTCTTGTTGCCTTTTTTTGGTTGATATTTGTTTGGTTTTTTTTTTAAATTTGGGTAAAAGATCCCAGGGGCTTTTAAAAGATGTTAAATTGAAGTAAAACCCTTGGGGCTCTTAAAGAGAGTAACTTTTTAACCCCAAGACTTTTAGGGGGTTTATACCCAATGGGGGTTTTAACCCCTGCCCCCCGGTTTCCCCTTACCCCCTAAAACCGAACCAAAAAAGTCCATAAAATTTAAATTTTTATATTATTGTTTCCCCCTTTTAATTTATTTTTTTTTTAAATTCCCCTTTGTTTTAAAAAAGTTTAAAACCAATTATTCCAAAAAAAACCCTTGGGTTTTTCATTTTTTTTTTTCTAAATCCATTATAAGGAATTTTTACAGTAAAAACATGAGTTTAAAATTTTCCCTTCTAATTTGGGAGAAAAACCGGACTTTTTTTTTTTTCAAGGGGTTTCCCTCTGGTTTTTGGGGGGGCCCCCCCGGGAAAATCCTGAAAGGGCCTCCCCTTTCCCAACCCGAAAAATCCGCCCCTTTTCTGTTTTTTTTCCCCAAGTTTTGGGTTTTTAAAAAGGGGGCCCCAAAAGCCTTATAACGATTTTTTTTTGGGGTTTTTTTATGAACCGTTTTTTTTGGGGGGAGCCTAAAAAGGGAAAACGGTTAAGGGTTTTTTGGCCGGGGAAAAAAAGATGGGGGAACCTAAAAAGACACCCATGCCAAAAAAAAAACCCCTGGGAGTTTCCCCAAGGGTATCAAAATGTAAATTACCCTTTTTCCCCATTTTCGAAAAAAAAATTGAGTGGGTGAAAGCCCCAAGGTGGTTTAACCCCTAACCCTTAATTTTAGGAATGCTCTTTTTGAAAAGTTTTTTAAAAGTCAAACGGTTTCTCCCTAAACCCCAGATTAATTGGTGGGGCGGGTTGGGGTTTTTAATGGCAATGGTTTTCCCAAAGGGGGGGGGTTAGGGGCCTTTTGTAAATTCAAAATTTTTTGGCAGCCAAAAAAAAACTCCCCAAAAAAGGGAAGAAGAGGAAATTATCTCCTCCTTGTTAGGGTAAAAAAACTTGGTGGGACTTTTTATTGATTTAGTAAATCAAAAGGCTTTGGTTTGGCTTTTAAAAAACTGGAGAACCTTCTTTTTTCCCCAAAAAGGGTTTTAAAAGAAAATCCGGGCTTTTTAATTTTTAAAATTTTTTTTTTTAATTTGTTGTTTTTTGTTTTTTTAAAATTTCAGGGGGGTTTCTAGTTTTGGGGGCCAAAAGGACCCTTTCTTTTCCAAAAAAGGGGGTTTGCTCCAAAAAAATTTGTTTTCCCAAACCCCATAGTAGGGAAAAAGGTTAAAACCCCAACCTTTGGGGTCTTTAAAAAAGGAAATATAATTCGCGAAAAACAAAAAAAAGTTTAAGGGGGGTTTTGGTCAAATAAAAAAAAAATTTTTTTTTTAAAAAAAGGGACGGTCATGCCTAAAAAGATTAGCAAGAAAGAGGCTCAATTGTCGGGAGAAAAAAAAGGGGTTTTGTCCCAAAAACCCCCCAAATATTAAACAAAGAAAGGGCCCCCGGTAGGGGAATTGGAATTTTTTTGGGATTTATGGTATTTTGGGACGGGCCATTGTGGGCATGTTTTTTGATAGACCGGGCCCTTCCCCAAATGGGGATCCCCTCCCCGCCCAATAGGGGGGCCCCAGCGGGCCACTAGCGGGGTTTAAAAAAAGCCTTTGTCTTCCCTTTCCCCCCGGGGGCTTTTTTTAGTTTTGGGCATTAACTTTTCTGGAAAATGTCCCCCCCCCTTTGGGGTTTTTAAGAGTCTTTCTGTTGGGGGCCCCCCATGGCCCCGCCCCCCCATCCCTTTTTTCCGGTGTGCAAAGGATGGTTCGTGTTTAATTGGAAAGGGTCATAGGTTTCTTCCGGACCCGCTTGTTAAAGTTCAAAATTGCCAAAGGCTACATTATCGGCAATAAAAGGGCCCCATAATGGGCCTCAAAACCCGGGGAAAAAAGCTTCAAAAACCCCGAAAGGGGGCCCCTCCCCCATAAACCTATAATGGGGTTTATTCCAAAAAGGGCATTGTAAAACAGCCTGAAGACTTATTTTGCGGGGTTTTTGGTTTTTTTGGGGGGTTTTTTTGGTTTTTGTTTTTGCGAGGATGGTTTTTTCCAATCAAAAAATTGAAACCAGGGGCCCCCTTTTTGTTTTGAGAATTCCAAAAAAAGCTGTCAAAACATTTAAAAAGGGGTTTGGTTGGAAAACCGCGTTTTTCCCCTTTGGGGGGTTAACCCCCTGGCCCCCCACCGGCCCAACCCCCCCTCCCTATTTTTCCCCTACTTCTTGTGCCATTCCCCCCGGGTTTTTCCCAAAAAAAGGGCCCCCCCAAAATTTAACAGGGCCAAAAACCTTTTAAAACTTCCCCCAGTTCATCTTTCTGGGGGGTTATTATACCCTTTGGGGAATAACCCCTCTTTTTCAGTTCTCAATAAGACTTGTGGCCTGAAAAATTTCAAAGAAGACCAACCTATCCAGGGGTCCTTTTGAACCCTAAATCCCCCCCCTTTTCCCTTACTTTACCCCCTTGGGTAAGGGGGGAAATTTTTTTAAAAAAGGGGCGGGGATTTAGGGAGGTTTTCCCGGGGGTTTTTTGGGGGGTTTTCGGTGGTTTGGCCCCGGACCAGCAACTGGCGGGTTTTAAAGTACTCCGGGGAAGGCCTCCCCCATATTTGGTGGCCTCCCTTTAGGGAGTATTAGGTTTGGGGAAAACCCCCGGGATCCCTATCCCTAACCCACAATTTGAATTCCAAAGTGTAACCCCATGGGCCCACCTTTCAATGTTTTAAGGGGATCAGGAGGTCGACTTGCCTAATTTAGTGTTTTCAAAGCTGTTCGGGCAGGAGTTTTTCCCCAAAACCCCCCAAAAAAAAGGGAAAAAGGGGGTTGGCAAAAAAAATTTTTCCCCTTAATCCCTTCCCTTTTGAAAGGGGGGTTTTTTTTAACCCTGCTGGGCTAGAGGGAACCCTTAGTTGTTCGCTGCCCACCAAAAATATGAAGAGGGGCATCTGGTTACCCTAACAAAGGGGGAGAGTAACCTATTAAATTTAAATAAAAAGGGGTGTGGGAAACCCCACATTGAAAAAGGTAGACTGATAAAATGGGCCCACTTTAGCGTGGCCAGTCAGCAAAACGGGTAAAAAAGTCCTTTTGGGTGCCGGGGCCCTTCCCAGGGGGTTATGCTTGAATTGGCACTCCCTTCCCAGCTGTCCCCAGCCCCCGGGGAAAAAATTTGGCAGGTCGCCTGGGGCCCCTCCCCCCCCCCTGTTATGGGCCATTTCTAAAAATGTCAACCCGGGGAATTTATAAAAGGGTTTGTTGGGGGTCCCGGGCTTTTCCCTCGTGCCCCTCCTTTTCCCGGTCAAAAAACTGTCATCAAAAAGTAGAAAAAAAAAAATCCTGGGGCAAAGGTTTAACCCCAAAACCCCAATTCTCCCGGAGCCAAAAAACTGGTTCAAAACAGGAAAAAAACCCCATTTTTAAAAAAGGAAAAACTTTTCATCTAACAAGCAGAGTTTTCTTTTTTTTTTTCAAGCAAAGGCTCAGACTTTAAAAAACCCAATTTTGAATTTTAACAAGTAAATGTTCTGGATTAAAAAATGGGTAAAGATAATTGGTTTTATTTTGGTTTCCAGAAATTAAAGTCCCAAGACCCAGAGGTTGCTCAAAACCCCGGGAAATTCCCTGGGTCAAAAGCCCCCTTTTGGTTCCGGCCCCCGGGTATGAAAAATCTTTTTCCACGGGGCAATGCCTCGGCTACGCCACATGCCATATCTCAACCAAAATACATACACGTGGCTCTTTCACCACACGGGTACACAAAAAACCCCCAAAAAAATTAAAAAAAAAATTTTTTCCACCCAGTCACACCTTTTAAAACGTTTTTAGGCAGGGCAGCTTTCCCCGATTGGGGGGCAGGGCCGATGAGTTGGGCCCCGGCTTCAAAAAAAACCGTCCGGAAAAAACAAAAAAAAAAAAAAAAAAAAGGGGCCCAAAAAAAAAAAAAAAAAACAAAAAGAAAAAAAAAAAAAAATATTTTTAAATGGTTGTTAATCTTGTAGACCAACAAACCCCAGAAAGGTCGAAAAAAACATGACTGCTGTTTTTAAAATTTTGACTTTGGGGAGGAGAAACGGAGGATTTGAACTGTACCTACATAAAAAAGGGCCCGTTTGAAGCTACACCTATAATCCTAACACGAATAGGCAGAGAGAGGAAAACCCTTGGGCTAAATCCCGCCAAACAGATGGCTTTTATTTCATGAAGATCTTTTTTTGAAGAAAATAAAGGGAGAGAGCAGCAGAACAGATGTAACTTTTTTAATTTTTTCAAAACCTATTTTTAAAAGATGGCTTAAAATTTTAACCCTACTTCTAGCCCACTACCCCCCAGGTAATGGAAAAGAAAAGGAATCGGGGGGAGGAAGTGGAGTGTTTAGAAAGGGTTCTTTTGGAGCAAATTTCCCATTGCATTGTCAGGAAATCACAGTTCGTTTTACAGGGCAGCAGTGGCCCGTTTGATCCACTCCAAAACATCACAGACACACAAGTGTCCGTTCAGTAGTTTGGGGTACGCAGCAGTGGGAATGACCTTGCAGGAACAACCCGGCTCAGGGATCAGCCGATCCAGAAGGACCAGGGCCAAAAGGCACAGGAAAAAAATTCTTGAATGTGCCCTTTTTCAGTGAAGTAAAACAACGATCAGCAAAAAATTGAGACCCAAATGTTTAGCTTGCAAGTGCCAGCTCAACCCGTATCACTGGGAGTTTTTTTATACCTCTCCAAACGTATAGTTGCCCCAAAATCTTGCCTCAAATTATGAGTCGGTCTCAGCTGGGATCACTCAGACTCCCCAGGCCCGATCTGCAGAAGAGCAAAAGCCACAACCGCTGGGCGTGGTGGTGCCCCTCCTTTAATTCCCCGCACTTCGGAGGCAGGGCAGGCGGATTTCGAAAATTCGAGACAGCCTGGTTACAGATGAGTTCAGGAAACCAGGCTACCCGAGAAACCCTTTTTAAAAACCCAAAAAAAAAAAAAAAAAAAAAAAGCCACAAACACCCCCAAAGAGTTTTTTGTTTTTTTTTTTGGGAGATTTTCTTTATGGAGTCCCAAAATGGGCTAACATGCATGAAACAGAACCCTCTGTGTTCCTTTTCAAAGAAACCTTCATCCGTGTCCTTTACGTGCTTGCTTTAGCAAACACCTTTATCTGTGAAAACTTCAGTGAAAGTTCCCTATGTGTCTGCTTTAGTTAAACATCTTTTCACCGGGGTTACTTCAGTGTTTTTTCCACCCCAACACCATCCAAACAATGTTTTTTCCCAAAAAAACCCCTTATCTCCACTTGAGAAGATGAGACCTCTGTTTACAAAACCACAAACCATACACACCACACACACACCACACACACAAAAAGGGGTCTGGCACCAAGACACACAAGGGGCATATAAACAGACAGTTCAAAAAAAAAAAAGCAGTAGGAGGTTGTATACAGATATTGCAAACATTCATGCCCTTTTCAAAGGGAATTGAGCACACATGGATTTGGTCATACTGGGTTCCTGGAAAAGAGTCTACCTGTACACTGAGAGTAATCCTGTTTTTGTCAGATTTCCCCCATGACCTGGTACTGAACTGACCTATCACCTGGATGAAGGTTCTTACCTCTGCACCATTTAAAGGTTTTTTATTTATTAATTACTTCAAAATATGTGTGTGCACATGTGCACTGTATTGGCATCTGTAGAGTCAAAGGACAGCTTTTCAGGAGTTAAAGTTTTGTTTTTCAATTGCAAGTCTCAGGGAAAATTCAAGTTCAGGCTTAGTATGGTGCCATTAACCCCTGGGGGCCTTCGCTGACCCCTGTTCCATCTTGGGTTTTTTAGTTCCCCCGGCTTTAGTCAACCATGATCCAAAACTATTAAAATGGAAAATTTTTGAAGTAAAGAATCCCTCCCTGTCATTGCATGCCATTTGAGTAGGTGATGGCATCCCATTCCTCCCTACTGGGGTGGGGCGATATGAAGCATCCCCTTCCCAGCATGTCCCGTGGGAACTTGCACATAAGTGCAGAAGCGTCTCATTTTGTTCTTTCCCACAGCCTCATTTATGTAATACGGGCCTCAAACCCAAAGGTGACTGCCGGCAACTTGAAAGTGCTGAACAAAACACAAAGTGCTTTCCTGTTTTTTCTCCCCTTCCCTTTCGCGGAGTTTGAGTTTAATTTACTTTTTAAAATGACTAAGCAGGAGGGTTAAAGAAAGAAGGGCACTCGGGAGAAAGAAGCATAAAGAGAGCTTGCTGTGTTCTTTTCAAAAATGGTTGTGATTTTTTTTTTTTAGAGTGGGGGTGGGGATGGGGAAATTGGTCTTGCTGGTTTTTGCTCAACTCAGTTTCCTCCTGTCTCAGCTCTCCCTGTTTTGGAAACCCCAAGGGATAAATAAAAGATTTTAAAGGGTTTTGATGCAGTGGTGTAGATTGTGCTAGGGCCAAAAGGGGTCTTCCCCCGGGGACTGTACCCCTGTAAAAGTTTAGTGAGCATGGGCCTTTAAATGCCTCCCCCCCCCTCCCCCAAGCTTCTTACAGTTTTTAACTCAAAAATCAAATTTTTCCCGCAAGACAAGTGTTTTCAATTGGATCACCTCAAACCCCCCCCCTTCCCACGCAAAGTAATTCTGTAAGTAGTGCAAAGCCAAAATTTCTCCCCTATTTTTAAAAAGGAGCTAGATAAAAGAGAACAGGGGTTTAAAAAAACATTGCTGCTCCACAAGGACACAGTTTCGAAAATGTTTTTTTCCCCGGGGAGCCACAGCATCCGAATATTCCCAGGGGAAAGTAATTCCTCTGGCTTCTGCAGCCACGTGCCTTTAGGTTTATCTTTAAAAATAATCTATAATAATAATAAAAAAATAAGAGCCGGGGGTGGGCGCACGCCTTTTTCCAGCATTGGGGGCAGAGGGAGGCGGATTTTTGAGTTGGGGCCCGCCTGGTCTACAGAGTGGTTCAGGCACCGGGCTCACAGGAAACCCTGTCTCGAAAAAAAAAAAAAAAAATAAAAATAAAAATAAATAAAAAAAAATAAAAAAATGATATAATTTTTTTTAAAATTTTTTTTTTTTGAAAACAGGGGTTTTACTACAAGCTCTGGTGTCCCGAAATTCACTCTGTTGAAACCCGGGTGGCCTCAAATCACAGAGATCCAATACCTGCCCATTTGTGGGATCAAAAGTGTGATACCACTGCCCAATTCTAAAAAAAAAATTTTTTTTTTTTTTTTTTTTTTAATTTTTTTTTATTTTTACTTAAAACCCCCGGGTACCCCCGTAGTCCCTTTCCCCTCTTTGTTTTCGGACCCCCCCCCCCTTTTTTATTACCCCAAAAAAAATTTTAAAAAAAAAATTTTTTTATATGGTTTTTTAAAAATTTTAACAGGTTCCCTCTGGGCCCCGTGCTTTATTTTGTGTCCCCCGGGGGAAAAAATTTAAAAAAAAGAATTTAATGGTTTTCCATCGGGGGGAGAATGAACCCGGGTTTTAAAGGGGGGCTTTATTTTTGGGTTTTTAAAAATTTTAAAAAAGGAATTTTTTGGTGGGTTATTAAACTTTTTTTAATCAAAACTTTTATTTTTTTCTTTTTAATTTAAAATTCTTTGATTTTCCCCCTAAGGGGGGGGGTTTGGGCTTAAATTTTTTTTAAAAATTTACCCTTTAGACAAACTTAAAATTAATTAACAAATAAAAAAAAATAAAATTTTAATCCCTTATCCTTAATTTACATAGCCCCTTCCTAAAGAAATTCCACCCAAAGTTTATTTACTAAAAAACCCAAATAAATAATTTTTTTAATTTTTAAAAAAATTATTTGGCCAAATTGGGGTTTTAATTATAAAAAAATTTGGGGGAAAATTTTTTAAAAAAATTTAAATTTTAAATGCCCCTTGTATTGTTCAAAATTTTTTGTTAAAAAAGGGGGTTTTTTTTTTTTTTTTTTTTTTGTTTTTTTTTTTTTTTTTTTTTTTTTTTTTCCCTTTTTCCCCCTTTTTCATTTTTTTTTTTTTTTATCAAGGGGCAAAACCTTAATAAAATTATAACTATTTAAAAATCCTCAAATTTTCATGTCCCCCTTTTCTCCGGGATTTTAATTCCAATTGGGTTTTTTTTATGTAATACCCTTTTGGGGTTATTGAAAAAAGGGGAAAAAAAAAAAAAAATAAGCCTTAGGAAAAATTTAAAAAAAAAAAATTTAGGAAAAAAAAAATTTTTTTTAACTGACCCCAAAAAAATTTTTTTTGTTTTTTTGGTTTTTTTTTTTTTTTTTTTTTTTAAATTTTTAAAAATTTAAAGTGCTTTTAAGATATTTTTTTTTTTGTGTTTGGTATTACTTCATTTTTTTTTTTTTGCTTGTTTTGTTTTCCATTCCCCAAACCCCCCAAGGATTATCCTTATCCTTAATTTTTTCCAATTTTTTTTTGACCCCCTTTAGGACCTAAAACTTTTCTTTTTTAGACAAAACCCCCCCGGAAGATTTCCCCCCCCCCCAAAAAATTTTTGGTTTTTACCCAAGGGGTTAAATTTTTTTTGGGGGGTTTTTTTTATGTTTTTTTGGGGGGGGTAAGGGAAAATTTAAAAAAATTTTTGGGTTAAACAAACCAAATTAAGATTTCCCCCCCTTTTAAAAAACTTTTTTTAAAAATAGGGGTAGAAAAGGGTTGTTTATTTTATTTTTTTTGTATGAAAAATAAATTTTTTGGCCATGGAGTTTTTTTTATTTCCCCCAAATAAGGGGGGTTTAAGAGCATTTAAAAAGGAAGATTTGCATTTCCCCCCACAGGAAATCCCAAAACCCAACAAATTAAACAAACAAATTTTTTTTTTCCCCCTTAAGGCTGTTGCCCCCTTTGTTCTTTTTTTGGGTCCTTAAAAGTTCCCCGGTAAACTGCACACTGCCCCCTCCCCTTAAAAAATGGGTTTTCCCCCCCCGGGGTTATTCCTAAAATCCCCACAACCAAAAGAAAAAGTTTTGGTTTTCCTGATCCCCTAAAATTCTTTTTTTTGGGGTCCCCCTTTTGTTGTTTTTGTGCCTGTGGCCTTAATGTGCTAAATTTAATTTTTTTTTGTATTATGTTTTTTGGTTTTTTTCTTTGGGGCCCTGCTCGTCTTTAATTAAAAATTTTATTGGGGGGGCTTACAGTTGTTATTTTTTTTTCCTTTTAAAAATTTTTAGAACTTTTTCGGGGCCATTTTCTGGGGCCGTTTTTTATTTTAACATCAAAGGAACCTGTTTCCCAACCTACTTATGAAGTAAACCGCCCTCATGGCACATCCTAACATGCCACCCTTAAAAAATGAAAATTTTTTTTTAAATTTGTCTTGGGGTTTTTTTTTGTTTTTTTTTTTTCTTTTTTGTGTCTTTGGGGGGTTTTAAGGATTTGGGGAAGGTTTTTGGGGGGGGATGTACATCATTTTTGAACAACACAATCCACTTTTTTGGGTCTATTTTTTTAACCCAATTACCCAATAGGTAAAAACAAAAAATAAAATCTTTCCCCATAAAAAAAAATAATTTTTTTATTTGTTGGGTTAAAACAATTTGAAAAACTTTTCTTTAACTCAACTAAAAATTTCCTTGATTCGTGTAAAAGGGAGGAATTTTTTTTCAAGTTAGTCAAATGCCACCCCTGGGATGAGCCCGGGTTTTGGAGAACAAGATAAGCAAGCCCGGAGGAACAAAAAACATTCTTCTTTCATGCCTCGCATGAGTTCCTGCCCCCAATTTGTTTATTCCTGTCTTTTAAACCACACTTCGGAGGCAGAGGCAGGCGGATTTCTGAATTGAACAGCTGGTTCAGATGAGTTCAGGACAGCCAGGCTACCAGAGAAACCCTGTTCCAAAAACCAAAAAAAAAAAAAAAAGAAGCCACAACACACCACCAGAAGAGTTTTTTGTTTTTGTTTTTGGTATGATTCTCTTTATGGAGTCCTGACAAATGGAGCTCAACTATGCAATGTAAGACAGACCAATACATTGGTGTCCTTAGCAAAGAATCCTTCATCACGTGTCCCTTTCACGTGCTTGCTTTAGCAGAACATCCTTTCATTCTGTGACCACTTCAGTGAAACGTTCCCTCATGTGTCTGCTTTAGTTAAACATCTTTTCACCGTGTCTACTTCACGTGTTTGTCCCAGCCGAACACCATCCAACACAACTGATTTTCCAAAGAACCCTTAAGTCTCCACTTGAGACAGATGATGACCTCTGATTTACACACACACACATTACACATACACACACACACACACACACCACACACACACACAAAGGGCATACTGGCACACACATGGACACACATAGACATATAAACAGACATGTTCAAAAAAAATAAAGCATGTAGGAGGTTGTATACAGATATGTGCAAACATCATGCCATTTTCTATAAGAGACTTGAGCACACATGGATTTGGTCATACATGAGGTTCCTGGAACAGAGTCTACCTGTACACTGAGAGTAACTCCTGTCCTCTTGTCATGATTTCACAATGATCCTGTGTACTGAACTCGACCTATCAGCCTTGGATGAAGAGTTCTTATCCTCTGCACCATTTAAAGGTTTTATATTTATTAATTCACTTCATATATATGTGTGTGCACATGTGCACATGTATATGGCATCTGTAGAAGTCAAAGGACAGCTTGCAGGAGTTAAAGTTTCTGTCTTTCAATCATGCAAGTCTCAGGGAACAATCTCAAGTGTCAGGCTTAGTACTGAGTGCCATTACCCATGGAGCCATCTCGCTGACCCATGTTCCACTCTCTGGGTTTTTTAGTTCCCTAGGCTTTAGTCAACCATGATCCAAAACTATTAAATGGAAATTTTCAGAAGTAAAGAATCCATACACTGTCAGTTGCATGCCATTTGAGTAGTGTGATGGCATCCGATTCCTCCCTACTGGGCTGGGGCGATATGAAGCATCCTTCCCCAGCATGTCCAGTGGGAACTTGCACATAAGTGCAGAAGCTGTCTCATTATGTTCTATTCCCACAGTCCTCATTTTATGTAATACGGGCCTCAAAGCCCAAGGCTGATCATGCCGGCAACTTGAATGTGCTGAACAAAACCACAAAGTGCTTTCCTGCTCTCTCTCCCTTCTTTCAGCGGAGTTTGAGATTTTATTATACTATTTTAATATAGACTCAAGCAGGAGGGTTAGAAGAAAGAGAGACACTCGGGAGAAAGTAAGACATAAAGAGAGCTTGTCTGTGTGCTTCTCAAAGATGAGTTGTGATTTTTTTCTTTTAGAGTGGGGAGTGGGGATGGGGAAGTTGGGTCTTGCCTGGTTTTCTTTCTCAGACTCAGTTATCCTCCTGTCTCAGCTCTCCATGTGTTGAGACCACAGGGATAAATAAAAGATTCTAAAGGATTTTGACTGCAGTGTGTAGATTGTGCTAGGAGCCAAAGGGCTCTTCCCTTGGGGACTGTACCTCTGTAATAGTTTAGTGAGCATGCCCTTTAAATGCCTCCCCCATCCCCCAACTGCTTCTTACAGTTTTTGAGACTCAAACTCAGAATTTTCACATGCAAGACAAGTGTTTACAATTGGACTACACCTCAACCCCCACCTTCCCACACTGCAAAGTATATTCTGTAAGTAGTGCAAAGCCAAAATTTCTCCACTAATAAAGAGGAGCTAGATAGAGAGAGAACAGCGGTTAAGAGCACTTGCTGCTCTCACACAGGACACAGTTTCAGAACACTGTTTTCCCAGAGCAGCGCACAGCCATCCGTAACTATGTCTCCAGGGAATGTAATTCCTCTGGCTTCTGCAGCCACGTGCACTCAGGTTCATCTATATATAATCTATAATAATAATAATATAAATAATGAGCCGGGCGGTGGTGGCGCACGCCTTTAATCCCAGCACTTGGGAGGCAGAGGCAGGCGGATTTCTGAGTTCGAGGCCAGCCTGGTCTACAGAGTGAGTTCCAGGACACCCGGGCTACACAGAGAAACCCTGTCTCGAAAAACAAAAAAAAATAAAAATAAAAATAAATAAATAAAATAAAATAATGAATATAATTTTTTTAAATTTGTTTTTTTGAAAACAGGGTTTTACTACATAGCTCTGGCTGTCCTGAAATTCACTCTGTAGACCAGGCTGGCCTCAAACTCACAGAGATCCACATACCTCTGCCCACATGTTGCTGGGATCAAATGTGTGATACCACTGCCACAAATTCATTAAAAACACAATCTTTTTAAAAATAAATAAAATTTAAAAAAATATATGTTTTAGATTTTTAAATTTTATTTCACATGCATGAGTATCCGTGTTTTGACTCCATGTATGTCTGTGTACATCTGTGTGCCTGGTACCACCTGGGGTCAAAAGAGGGTGTTTATATACCTAGAACTGAAGTTATAGATGGTTGTGGGCTGCCATGCGGGTGCTGAGAACTGAACCCAGGTTCTCTGCCACGTGCTCTTATCTTTTGAGTTCAGTTAAAGATTTTAAAAAGAAAGAATTCATAGGATGAGGTTTATCTAACATCTGGTGAGAATGATTCCTCAGTTCAGAAACTGTAATAATTGTTCTATCATATTTAGTTATGAATAGTGATCTCTTCTGTGCTTTATTTACAACCTATTCATAATAGGTGCATGCTTTACTTTCTTTTCCTGTTGCTAGGATAAAATACTCTGATCAAAGCAATGAAGGGAGAGAGGGTTTATGTTAGCTTCAAAGTTCAAGTCACAGATTGCATCACCATTGTGGAGATGCAGCAGGAGCTTGAAGCAGCTATTCAGATTACACACAGAGTCAGAAGAGAACAGTAGATTAGTACTCAGCTTGATTCCTCTACTCTTACATAGCCCAGGGTTCCTGCATAGAGAATGGTGCCACCCATAGTGGGTGGATCTACTCAACCCTAACGTAGCCTAAATAAGATAATTCTAACCTGTCAAGTTGACAAATAACACTAATAATCATAGTGTGTCCAGAATTATTGGAGTTTCAGACTGCTATGGGAATGAAAGCAGTCTGGGTGGTATCACACATGTGTACACATACATTGGCAACATGAGATGCTATACCACATGGCATGGAGACAACTCTAGCCACATACTGCTAGTATAGATTCAAACTTGTTTCTGACTCTCAGAAAGCAGGGTTGTTTTGTTTTTTTTTTTTTTCTAGTTTTCTGGTTTTTTCTTTTTTTTTCTTTGGCCCCTTTTCTTCCTCCTCTTCATTTGGCTTGGTTTTTGTTTTGGGGAGTCAAGGGCACAACACTGTAATGCCAGCTGCTCATAACTCACTGTGTAAACGAAGGTGACCTCAAATTTCTAGCATGCCTCCCACCTTTGCTTCTGGAGCACAGGGATTTAGGAGTGTGCCATCATGCCTAGACCTTTCCTTCAGCTGTAAGTAGCCCCTGGAGTTATATGAAAAATGGGACACAAGAAGTAAAGCCTTCCAGGAAAAATAAAAACAAAACATTTAGAAAAAGCAAAGGTTTTGACTACTGACCCATATTACCCACCCACCTCCTTTTTTGTTTTGTTGTTGTTGGTTGGTTTTTTTTTTTTTTTAAGACGTAGTCTCCCTATAAAGATGTAGACCAGCCTTGCTTTTAGAGATCCACTTGTCTCTGCCTCTTCTGTGCTAGGATTAAAGGTATATGTGACTTCATCTGATTTTTTGCTTCGTTTTGTTTCAAAAAGCATCTCCTCCACCCTTACCATGGACTCCTGATCCTCCTGCATACACTTTCCAAGTTCGGCAATGGTATAGCATGCACCACCTTGTAGGACCGTGAAAGGCAGCTGGTTTCTGGTTGAGCACAGGCTAAAACCACTGGAGACCCGGCAGGTAAACCCTCCCCACCACGATCCCAGATTCTAGGATCCTGACACGAGGCAGCAGCCCACCAGCAGCCCTCCATAAATTTGTGTCCTTTAGTCACGTAGGGCAAACACCTCTACTAGCCCTTTCATAGGTAAGGGCATGACTACAGGCCACAGAGTCTTAAGACAGCTCTCCATATTAATGAGGTACCTAAAGGCCAGAGGGCCGTAGCCAATTAAGCATTCCTTCCCAGACTCTCCTCCCTGCAAAACGTATTTAACCTCAGCCCGCCCTGAGAAACCAGGGTATAGTTTCCATCCATTTTCTGCTATGAAAATAAATATCTTAAGACCATGGACTGTTTTCTTCTTCGGGATCCCCCATGGGGAACAGTGGAGCAGGCCTTTGCCTACAGAGCCACTGTCTAATCTTCCGTAGAAGACCTCTCTGCATTCCCAGCCACAGAGAACATCAACTCAAGCAAGCCAAGCGAAACTCTCATCCCCGAGGGACACAACCAGAGCTTCTCTCCCTTTCTCTCCCTTCAGCGACAGGCCAATCCAGCCCATATGCTCCACTTTGTTCTCAGCCCTTCTGAGGCTCCCATAGCCCAATGTGGGTGCCCAAGAGCCTGAGAACTAGACCAGCTATGCTAGCTCCAGCTCCCTTGTGACATCAGACTGCGTTCTCCCACCCCCCGGAGCAGGGTCCTGCAGACTTCACATAGCCGGACACCTGCCCTAACACCGGCAGGCATAGAAACAGTACAGTCAAACTCCCATGCCTCTGTCTCCATGAGTGGCCCTAGCCACAGAAGTGGGGCATACTTTAACCTAACAACTGGCCCAGGAGTCACACACCATAACCCAACACCATCATGCCTGTTTTATGTGGCACTGGAAATGCAACAAAAGCACTCTGCCAACTGTGCTACACCCCCATCCTATTATTATATCTTGAAAATATTCATGTTGTCTTAGGATTTCATTGCTGTGAAGAGACACCATGACCATGGCAGCTCTTATAATTAAAACATTTAGTGGGGTAGCTTACAGTTGTATAGGTTCAAAGTCCATTATCATCATGGTAGAACACGGTGACAAGCAGGCAGACATGTGCTGGAGGAGCCAAGTTCTATATCTTGATCCACAAGCATCAGAAGGAGACCATGTGCCACACTGGGCATAGCTTGAACATAGAAGACCTCAAAGCCAGCCTCCACTGGCACACCTCCTCCAACAATGCCACACCTCTAATAGTGCCACTCTATGATCCAAGCATTCAAATACATGACTCTATGGAGGTCCATACCTATTCAAATCATCATACATGTCAATATGTTTTTTATGTATGACTGTATGTGTTAGTGTGCATGTGTGTTAAGGTCATTTTGTGAAGGTTGGGGGAGAAGACAACCTGTACTATCATCCTTAGAACACAGCACAATCCACTTTGAGACAGTCTATCTCACTACCCCAATCTCACCAATTAGGCTAGACTAGATGGACAGCAAGCTCCAGGAACCCTCGTTTCCCCACCTCAAGTGCCACTCCACTCAGCATTTTTATTTAGTGTGTTAGCTAATCAATTTGACACAAACTAGAGTCTTCTGGAACCTCAACTGAGAAAATGTTCCATTGTATTGGCGTGTGGAAAAGCCTGTAGGACATTTTCTTCATTGATGATTGATGTGCAAGTGCCCACCCCTGGGATGTTAGTCCTGGGTTGTGTAAGAAGGCAAGATAAGCAAGCCAGGAGGAACAAGCCAAAAAGCATTCTTCTTCCATGACCTCTGCATGAGTTCCTGCCTCCAAATTCCTGTCTTGAGTTCCTGTCTTAACTTCCTGTAAGCTAAAACAAACCCTATCCTCCCCAAATTTTGATTGGTCATGTTCTCTGATCACTGCAATAGACACCCTAACTAGGACACATGGGTTCTGGAGACTAAACTAAGATCATTAAGCTTTTGGAGAAACTGAGTTATTGTTCCCTTTGCTTTGATTAAACCAATGAAGATTGAACTATGGGCCTACCTTTAGGTTGGTTAGTATTGTACCAACTGGACTTCATTTCTACCCTGTAGTGACTTTTTAAGAATTCTGGAACTTGTTGTTGTTGTTTTTTTTTTTGTTTTGTTTTTTTTTTTGGTTTTTCGAGACAGGGTTTCTCTGTGTAGCCCTGGCTGTCCTGGAACTCACTCTGTAGACCAGGCTGGCCTCGAACTCAGAAATCTGCCTGCCTCTGCCTCCCAAGTGCTGGGATTAAAGGCTGTGCCACCACCACCCGGCTTGTTTAGTTTTTTAAAAACACACAAATATTATAAGAATATGCTTTCATTTTAATCCAGGTATAGGGATCTGGGATGCTTCAGACTGTCCACAGCAGCTGACTATGATTTGTCTCATGCTCTAGCAGAGGTGTGGTTCTGCCAGCTGCAGATAATTTCTTCAGCTGTCTGTGGCATTTGGAATTCTGGGAACTTTCCAGAAGGTATATAAATGCTAGGTCCATAAGAGGTGGGGGTGGTGCTGGATTGTTAGTTATTTAGGGAGTTTTGTTGTAGTTAGTTCATAGCCACAGTCAAAAAAAAAAAGAGAGAGAGAAAGAAATTAGATTCCAGGATTTTTCTAATTCCTCTCTCCCCTCTATACTTGCTTCCCTCTATCTAATGTTACAGGGTAAAACCAGTGGGTAGAGGAATGATAAAGGGTGGAAAAAAAGAAGAACTCACAAAGTAAGAAAGGCCAGCTACAAGTAGCACCCAAATGTGGTCTTGAAAATTAAGAATAAAAATGGGAAATTTGATTTCAAATGCCATTGAAAAAAGGGCAGAGGATCATTGGGATATCCCCTGATTTGCTCCCAGAGGGGATTTTTTGTATTTTTAATTTTTCTTCTTCATATATTCTGTTTCCAAAAAGGTTAGAAAAATGGCGGAGCAATTGGAAAAATTGCAGGTGGAAACAAAGGGGCCTGAGAAACAAAAAATGGCTGACATGAGAAGACAAAAGGGATCGCTCCACTCTCTCTATTCTGAAAGGGTTTCAGAGTTGGTGGTGCAACTGGAGAGGTTTCTGGTGGAGGTGGAAGCACTCGGGAAGAGAGGAGCACCAGAAAAGAAAGACCGAAAAGACCAAGTCTGAGCATGAGAGTGGGAGTTTCCTGTAGGAGGAAAGATGAAAGAAAATGTGCTGGAAAGCGGTAACATCAAAGAAAATCTAAAAAGCAGGAGGACAATCGGATGAATCAGCCCCCTTAGAAAGAAAGGGTTAAACTTGAACCAGCATGCCACCAGAGTTGGAGGATAGGTGGTCCTTTGTTATAACATTACCATCAGCTTTCTTCGTAGTCATATAGCATATGCCTACTAATAGTGTGGAACAAAATTATGAGAAGATAGGATGGCATTCTATAAAAATGATAGATCTAAGGCATTTTAAAGAGGCTATGATTTCATATGGGATACACTCTCCATATATGAAACAAATTCTAAATAACCGGGCTACTGAAATAGAACTAGTCAGGCCATGGAAGGGCATCTTGGTTCTTGGGTTGGCATGGGCCTGGAACCCGAGAAGGCAGGTGTTCGGCTACGCCCCCAGAACCCAGGGCCCTGACACTCGGTCTAATTTCCAGTCTAATCTCCATTTAACCTGCACCTGCAGTCACTTAAGACACAGGTAGAGGGCGTGACTAACAGGCCTCCGCCTCAACAGATTTCCATATTCATGAGTTATGTAAGGCTGGGAGGCATAGAAAATTAAGCTATTCCTCCCCAGTCCCTCCTCTTTCCCACTCCCCTATTTAAGTCAGCTCTCCCCCGGCTCTTGGGGGGGGGAGGGGCACAACACATCCAGATCCAATCATCAGCCATAGACAATAAACTTCGCTTTGGAAACCCAGTCTACATATCTTCTGGGGCCTGCTGCCTGTGGGCGGGGAAAGCCCGGGACTTCCACCTCCCCAAACCTGCATATTTTTCCCACAGAACTATTCCCTAAGACTAGAAGGGATTCATAACAGCTGTATTTGAGGCCCATCTACAGTTGCAATGATTAACATGATGGAAGGAAGAAGCCTCGAATATTAAACAGTTAAATAGAGCGATGGGAAATGGATATAGGAAAAACCAGTTGCTGGGAGAGGGGTGGTATGCTGACATACATTTTTTATTATTTTGCCTTCAACTCATTCTACTACTGGACTCATTATGCAAAAGGAAAATAATATTATGAAATGGATTTTCTTAGAACACAAAAGAACCACAAAAGTGGTACAGAATTACAGAGAAAAAATTAATGATTTAATCATAAAAGGAAGACTAAGACTATGTTAATTGCCAGGAATAGACACAGCAGAAATTGTAGTACCTTATACTAATGCCAAGATTATTATTTGGGTGACCTTTTAGGTACAGTGTATAGATTTTAGTAAGTAATAATTCAGGAGTATCAGAGAGGAGGCATTATCAAGTTTGGGAGTGGCCCAACCATTGCGCTGTTTAAGACATATTAAAATAGAAAGCTACATGTGTTGACTTTCATTCAAGAATCTAGAGCATTTGGGTGGGCATTGAGGAACTCAAGACAGCCGCTGTCTGGGAGGTAGAGCAGATTAAGCAACTAAAGCAAATAGATGGCATCCAACATGTAGGCTCAAACTCACTATTTTTTTTTTAAAGATTTATTTATTTTATTTATATGAATACACTGTAGCTGTCTTCAGACACACCAGAAGAGGGCATCTGATCCCATTATAGGTGGTTGTGAGCCACCATATGGTTGCTGGGAATTGAACTCAGGACCTCTGGAAGAGCCTTCAGTGCTCTTAAGCACTGATCCATCTCTCCAACCCTCGAACTCACTATTAAAAAATTAATTGGAGAGTCTCGAACGGAAAACACACACCATGATCTGAGATTGGGAGGTGGGAAGAATTGGATTCTTAGCAGAGCTGTGGGTTTTGCCCAAGCCACGTGATTCCTCCCTAAGCTGCTCAGGTTTGGAAGTAGAACAAAGGTAGTGCTGACTTGGAGCGCATAATCCTGGAGCTCATGGCGTGAGCTGGGACACAGCAAAGCCATGACAAAACCAGACAGAGCTGGGTGGCAGAAATTTACCACAGACCCTTCTCTCTCTTCCCCTCCCCTCCCCCTCCCTCTCCCCCTCCCCTCCTCCTCTCCCTCTCTCCCTCTCCCCCTCCCTCTCTCCCTCCCTCTCTCCCTCCCCTCCCCTTCCCTCTCCTCTCTCCTTCCCCCCCTCCCTCTCTCTCTCTCCTCTCACTTTCTCCCTCCCTCTCTCTTTCTTTTTTAACTTTAGACAGGATATTTTATTAGAACAATAGGAAAAGAGACTCAGCCAGATAATAAACAGTGAAAACATGAAAACCATTAAATATATCAGTTACATTCAAAGGCATGAACATAATAAAGACACTTTCCTAGAGTTTTTTTTTTATTGATACCCTGTGCTTCTAAGATTGTTATTGCTTGATATAAACTTTGTGAATGTTTGAATCTTAGACTTATAATTGAGAATGTTCTTGTTCTTTAATTTTGTTTTGAGGATATGTTATTTCCCACTCTGAAAAAACAAAAGGCATTAATTAAAACAGAGAGTATTAATTTTCACATCAAACGCATGAACTGATATCTTAAATCAGCATGTTCCCTATAGCTCATTTTAATTCACTTCTTTGCTCTTAATATACATTTATGTTTCATTTGAGATATTACTACTATTGTTTTTAAATAGCCAGATTTTTTCAGAGTTGGTTGTTGGTTTTCACCCTAAACTAAAATTCAAAATATTTTACTTGAAAAGGTTTTTTGCTGTTTACAGGGCTTTTATTCTATTTAAACCATACTAAATGTTAATTTAAATAAATCACAGAAGCTAAAAATAATCTTAGAATCTTAATACACTGAGCAAAAATAAATTCAGATAACTAAAGAATGATAAAAAAAACAACTTACTTTGTTTTACAAATTAATTTTTTAATATATCTCAACTAAGTTTAATTGCAACAGGAAACTGATAGCATTCATAGGAGTAGGAAATGGAAAGTTTCTCCACTCAGCATTGAGAGTTGTAAAGAAAACTAAGATAAGTCTCCATGTTCAAAATAGCATTGTCTTCCTCAGGAAAGCTGCTGGTGCCTCAGGGTGTATGCAGTGTTATATGCTAAGCTTAGCTGGCTATACAGACACTCCCTGTACTTTTTCTTTTTTTTTATTGGATATTTTATTTGTTTACATTTCAGATGCCATCCCCTTTCCCCATTTCCCCTCCTAGAAAACCCCTATCCCATCCCCCCTCCTACTTTTTGCTTTTATACCATTTTAATTACATGAAGTATTAAGGTCAGTTCTAGGTTGAGGAACTAGCAATACAATAGATGCAAATAGTCAAGGAACAAGTAAGACAATAAACAAAGTTCCGTGAACACTCCCATGATCATTGTTTCAAAGGGCTTATCAGAATGACCAAAATATCTGAGCCTACTTTCCTGTCCTAGCCCTTCTTGGGCTGCCTCAGATAATTTGAGCTCAGAAATGCTGGGAGCCCCTGCTGTGCAAAGAGACAGGTTGCTAGGAAGGTAGAGAGAGGCAGAGAGTAGAGGCTGCTTATAAAGGATAAAGATAAATTAATAAGAATTGATTTAATTGTTTTTAATGAAAGAAGGACAAGTCTGGAAGTAGGCTCATAAAGAAATATAGAAGGGAATTTAATTGAAATTAAATACATAGGAAAAGATGTTAATTCACATTATATAAAAAGAAAGGTGATATATACACACAGAGGTATTAATCTCTGTTGGGAGAATTTAAGCATGCTTAGATGAATAAATAAATTTAGGCCTTGATCTCACTATTAAAAATTGTGTAAGAACAAGGCTGGGGATAGTGAAAGAGCGCTGTCTAACAAATAATAATTGTTTAGATTGTTTTATATTAATTTAACTTTTATAAAGAGAAAGAAAAAAATATATATTAAATATAACCACACGAGATATTAATCTCCACAGAAGAAAGAATTTAAGTATGCTCAACAGAAGGCAGAATTTAAGTATGCACAGATGAGTAAAAAACTGAGGCCTTTGATCATATAGTGCAAGGTGGGGGTAGGGAGAAAAACCTTATTGCAGACAGATAGTAGAAATTTAGGCCTTAATCTCACCATGAAAAATTAGTCATGTAAGAACAAGGCAGAGGATAGTTAAAGAACACTGTCTCAATGGATAATAATATTTGTTTAGATTGATTTAATTGCTTTGAATTGTTTTAATTATCAAGATGTGTATGGTTATAAGTTTGGTGATTATGATATTAAAAATCCTCTGGGAGAGAGGTCAAATAAAGCAAGCCTGAAGAGAAAGGAGGCTGGTAAATTGAATCCACCTATACCCTTGATGATTTCAGGTTACTGGACCAAGGACATGCTGTTTTGGTAGAGAGGCTCTGTATTTGTGCTAACAGAAAAGAAGAAAAGGCTCTGGACCCTTCCAGGGTGATATGGATCAGATATGTCAGGGGAGGACCTCCTGGAGATCTTGGCTAAAGAGCAGAAAAAGTTGAGAAGATTAAAAGGACAGGTAACTTGATCTGCTGATTCCTCCACACGGGAACAGCTCTGTATCTGGCTTAGACATAAAATGTTTCTAGACAAAACTTTAGGTAAAATTAGACAATAAATCTTGTTGGTTATTGAATCATTAAGATTCATTGTGCCATGTAAGTGTTTAAGATAGCACCTGGGACAGTTGCAAAGTCTATGACTAGCACCTGACAATGTAGGCAGCTGGCTTCCAGCATGGCCAGCTCAGCTAAACTGGTAAACAAGTCCTTTGTGCTGTGCCCCTCCCGAGCGGGCTTATGCAAATGAGGTATTGGCAGCTTAACCTATCCTGAGAGAACACTTCACCCAGCCTGCCTTGGGAAGATATATAAGTAGTGCATTTCTGCTGCTGGGGGTCCCGTCCATAAGTCAAGATTCGTTCCTGCTGTTGCTGGGCGGTGGTGGCGCACGCCTTTAATCCCAGCACTTGGGAGGCAGAGGCAGGTGGATTTCTGAGTTCGAGGCCAGCCTGGTCTACAGAGTGTGTTCCAGGACAGCCAGGCTACACAGAGAAACCCTGTCTAAAAAAAAAAAAAAAAAAAAAAAAACCTCATATACTGACCTGTATACTTTGCACAATCCATATGAATATCTTAATAGTACTAAAATTTTGGTTATAAGATTCATATATTGCAGAATGTAGAGCTCCGACAAGATTCATCCGTGGGGACGCTGAAATGACCCACTGTTCCAGTCCCCTGCCTTATGATGCTGTCTGGAAACTTCCAGAACAGCTTCAGGAATTCCTGCTGATTCCTAATGGACTTGGTTGATCCAGCCTTTCAGAAAGAACCAGTCAAAACTTCAGTCAAGCCTGAATCTTCTAAGCATAGAGAGACTGGATAAAAGATGCTAAAGCTAGCTTTCTTACATCTAACTAATTTTTCTACCCTTTCCCACTCCTTTAAAAAAAATGTCACCCCAAATCAGCAGGAAATTGAGCAGAGTTATCATCCTGATCCCTTGGGTTTGGATATTTGGTTATGGCTATTTTATAAATTATAGATAGGTTATCATTTTAAGGGATAATTTGGAAATGGTCATACTTTTGAACAAGGAAGAAATATATGGCATGGATTACTAAATTTATTCTTAAGCAAAGTATTGTATAGTCATGTAGTGGCTATTCCTGGTTGTCAACTTGGCTATATCTGGAATGAACTACAATCCAGAATTGGAAGGCTCACCTGTGATCCTGATCTTGAGGCTGGGAGATACAAGTTTCTGACCTGGATCTTGAGGCATAATGCCTATGAATCCCAGGACACTAAGGCAAGGAGATCTCTGAGTTCAAGGTCATCTGGGACAAAGCAAGTCCCAGATCCAGGCATTGTGGTACACACATTTAATCTGAGCCACACCTTCTGCTGGAGAATTACATTGGACATTGGAAGAAGGAAGATGCTCTCTGCTTAGGCCCATTTGCCTTGTGGGACTAAGCAACTGCTATATCCTTGGACTTTCATTCACAGCTATTGCTGACTTTTGGGGAGTCCTTTCTGCCCTCCATCCTTGTCTCTCTCCCATCTGGTGATAGAGCATGAAACTTTGGGGATAAAAGGTAGGAAAAAGAAGAACCCCAAAGTAGCAAAGACCAGATACCTATAAAGAATGATACAACTCAAACCTGCCATTCCTATTTAGTTTCTCAAATTTAATTCAATGAATTATCTGGGGTTCCTACAAAAATTCAGATTTGGGATGGGGGTACACATCTTGGTAGAAAGGCTTGTTTATTATATGTGAGAAAATGGACTTGTTTTTCAGCACTGTAAAATAATAATACAAGGGCAGTAGAAGTTAATTTCTCTCTGTCTCTCTGTCTCTTGTCTCTGTTCTTTTCTCTCTGTGTGTGTGTGTGTGTGTGTGTGTGGTCTGTGTATACATGTGTGGAGGTCAGAGGTCAGTGCCTAGAGTGTTCCTCTGGTACTTTGCATCATACTGTTAGAGACAGGGTGTCTAACTGAACCTGGAATTTACCATTCAGCTAGACTTGATAAATAGCCAGTGTATGTGGCTCCCCATTACTAGAATTACAAGGTGTGCCACTGTTGTGGGAACTATTAAAAAGAACAGCAAGTTCCTGCGCTATACCCAGCTTTGACACACACGTCAGTCCAGGGGTCCAGGGTCAAACTCAGAGGAGTTGTTACTGTCTGCCTCTCGTTACGAGTAACACAAAACAGACACACAAAGAGGACAATAAAAACCTGTCTCAACCATGATGTGCCAACGCCACTCCAGAAAAACAGACGGCCGGGAGGTCTCTTTCCCTCTCCTCACAGAGGACCACCATATCCTCCCCGGCACCCACGTGGGAAACTCCCAGGTCTTCCTGGGTCCCTGTTCTCCTGGGACTTCTCCCAGGGCGCAGCAGCTAGTGATCCACCAGTACATCTACCTATCACCCCATTTGTCTCCGACAAAAATGGTTTGCTGCCTCTTCCTGAGACAGAAACAGCTGCCAAACTGAAAGTAACCTCATGAAGCCGATTACACAGGCTGCAAAAACAAAATGCTTTTAAAATGACAATCGGGTGTGGCGACGCTTTAATCCCGCACTGGGAGCAGAGGCAGCGGATTTCTGATCAGGCCAGCTGGTTACAGTTCAGGACAGCCCAGGTACACAGAGAAACCTTTCAAAACCAAAAAACAAAAAAAAAAAAGAAAGAAATGAACAGAGATGCACACTGAAACAGAAAGCAAGCGAATCTCCCTCTAATGGTCTTGAGATTAAGGTGGTCGCAAATCCCGATGAGCCCTCAATGAAAGATCCCCTTGAGGGGAGACCCTCACTCAAGTCATGGGAGTTCACGGCCACCCAGAAACTTGCAAGAGACCGAACTTGTTGCAAACAACAAAAGGCTTTATTTTGGCATTGGATCAGCCAGCTGAGGTTGAGACTCACAAGAGGAGTGTCGACCCCAAAGCCAGAGGGAGAAGGATATTTACAGGAAGAAACCACAATCCAGGGGGGTGAGGGAGAATCATAAAACATCAGCAAACAGTATCATAAAAACAGTTGAAGGTTCCCAGCCCATTATTCATTTGATCATGTGGGAAACACTCTGTGTACTTATTTTTTCAAGAATTTAATCTTATCTAATCATCTATCATGTGGCTAGCCAGTCCTTGGGAACCCAGAACCCAGAGCCTAAGAATCAGATGACCTGCATTCTTGGTTCTGCCCTTTTGTGGTCTGCTAAGTTCCTGGAACACAGATGGCCTGGCTTCAGCCTCTATATGCTAGGGGGGTCTCAAAAAAAGTTTATTCTTTTCAGTTACACTCAGCCCCAGTGGTCTTGATGGCCTGTTCTGATCTCATGGAGACTCTATGACTCAGAGCTCCAAAATCTCTCTACTCAGCTACTAAGTTCCCACTGGTGGGTTGCTACCACACCAGCCCCATGCTTCAAATGTAAGACTTTTGGGTCTCGGTTTGAACTTAAGATTAAAAGAACCCCACTGTCCCAGGACACATCCCAGGAGGGGCACATTCCATTCCTTAGTCAGAGGACACTTGCTAGGTTAACATTCAGAGGAAGAAAGGAAAGGCTGATTAACATTCCCCAGACCACAGGGGAGGGAACCCACCTTTGGGTGAGGAAGGCCCAGAGCGTAGATACATTCCAGTAATCAGGAAGCTGAGCCCTTAACGTAATAAACCTGGGCAAATGGGGACACTCCTTATCATAATCTGAGTCACCTAGAGACCAGACCTGTGAAGGTCAGCCCTTGTAGTCCCTTGTGACTCCCCTCATGAACTCTGTATAAAACAGCTCCCAGCTTTTGTTCGGGGCTCTCTTGCCTGCATTCGAGAGAGTCCTAGTGCACTAGTTTCATTAAACCTCATGTTAATTGCAGTGAGTCCCGTCCGTGAGTTTCTGTGGAAGCACGTCCCCTGGTTTTGGATCTTGGAATCCAACACAAAACCCCCATCGCTTTTGTGGTGCACATCTGGCAAACCTACACTTTGCTGAGGTAACTTTCTCTCTGGAACCCAGTAGAACTGCCACAGGAAGGAAAACACCTCACAAACTTAATTCAGAAACAATGTTAACTCAATCTCTGGGCGCAACAACTAGAACCCTAATCTTGTATCTATATTAAATCTAAATCCTACGTGGCAAATCCTGGCAGATCCGCCATAGAAAGGAGACACTAGTAGCTGTCAGACTTTGTGTGCAGCTTAGAACAGACAACACCAGACCAAACAGTTCCAGGGCGGGGGGGGCGGGGGTGTTATTCAGGACAGATGGCAAAGGTGGGGAGAGAAACGGGAGAAGATGGCAGAGAGAAAAGAGGAGAGAGAGGAGAGAAGTAGAGAGTAGTGGAGGCCGGCCATGACCATGTAGAGAGAGGGGGAAAGGAAGGGGGAGGGGACAGAGTGAAGCTAGAGGCAAGAGAGCAAGAGAGCAAGAGAGTAAGAGAGAAAGGAGGAGGCAAACAGCCCCTTTTATAGTGGGCAGACCTACCTGGCTGTTGCCAGGTAACTGTGGGGAGGAGCATACCTGGCTGTTGCCAGGTAACTGTGGGGGTGGAGTTTAGACAGAATACTAACAGTAGCTACATCTTGTCCTTATGCTGTCTCCATCCAAAAAAGACCCTCTCTTTTTCCTCTTTCTTTCTTTCCCTATCCAACCTGGAAGTCCCTCTACTTGCCCAGTGATTGGCTCTTATATTCTTTAGGGGATGGTTTACAAGAAGTCACCTAAGTATGTGACTCACTCCTTGTCCACAGCCCCTCCCAGGAGAGCAGAATTAACATCAAAATACAAACAACCCCAGGGCTATCCACAAAATGCCACCATGCCCAGACTTTTTTGACTGTGCTGGTGACCTAAACTCAGGCTCTTATGCTTGTCACAAGAGTTAATTCTTCAATTTTTTTTTATTTGCTTTTTGAGACAGTGTCTATGTCTTTCCTGGAGTTTGCTATGTAGATCAGATTGACCTAGAACTACAATGATCCTCCTGCCTCTGCTTCCTGAATGCTGGATTAAAGACATATGCCACTATGCCCAGATCTAGGAGTTAATTTTTTTCCCCTGAGGCCAAGTTGGACTTGGTACATAAGCCTTTATTTATTTATTATTTAGTTAGTTAGTTAGTTTTGAGACAGAGTTTCTGTCAAAGATATGTAGGTTCCTGGGGTTGGCTGGCCAGTCAGTTTAGCTGAATTAGTGAAACTGCCTCAAAAAGTAAGGTAAGGAGGAATGAAGGAGACACCTGATATTGATATCAGGCCTCCACATGCACATGTACACATGTGTGCATGTGCACCATGCACATATCCACACACAAAAAGAAAATATTTTTCTAGACAGAGGAAAAGCAGAAATATTCTAGGTACTAGACACTGCTGATTGAGGGTAAAGAGTGGTAAATTACTTCTCAGCAGGTGAAATGAGCTGATTCAAGCCAGATTGGAGTATATATAAGCAGGTTTATTGGGAAACTGCTCTTGAAAGATCACTGGCCCCAAGGAAGGAGGCCAGGGAAGAGCCTCTTTAGGAAGAGCAGCTTAGCTCCTGGGCTGGAAAGGTCATGGTAGAGGGCAGGGTATGCCAGGTAGGGTCTGAGGGATGCTGGGAGAACCTAAAGGTCAGATCTGCTTTAGTATGTAAAATATGTTCTTCAGCTGTTTGTTCCTGGGTCTGAAACCCAACAAAGAGATGTAAAATATCTAAAGAGATGTGAGGAATGTGGAAGGAGGAATAAAATATATGGCCAGGGAGGTAAACTAGGACCAGACTATGAAAAATATATAAAATATTATACTGTAGATTTTAATTTCATTTTAGAGATATAAAGAAAAGGCAGGGCTGTGGTGTGGTAGCACATGGCTATAATTTCAGCACTCCGGAGGCAGATGCAATCATAACTTCATGATTCAAGGCTAGCTTCTTCAACATAGTGAGTTCCATGCCAGTCAGGGCCACACAGTGAGACCCTGTCTCAAAAAGAAAAAAGGCAGAAAGGGAGGGAGGGAGGGAGGGAGGGACAGACAGACAGACAGACAGACTGGTAGTTAATCTGGTCTATACTACCTGGCAGGGGTGGCGATTCCTGCCAAACGTTTGTTTTAGATTCCTGAAAGAAAGACACACACACACAAACAGCTCAATGACTGGGCAGTTCCAAGCCCTCCCAAGACTAGCACACTCTTCATTCCAATATTCCTGAATTATTACTCTCTACACCCGATATGCCATCTCTGCTACCCCAGACCCAATTGGGAGAGACGGTCCTGGGGCCACTCTACCCTGAGCCTTACACATTGTGTGCTTGCTTGCAGCTCTCAGGCTTGCTCTTTCTGCTTCCGTGTAATGGAGATTCTAAAACCTCCTTAGTCTCAGTGTCGTCCTTTGCTTGGGAAATCTAAGTCCCATCTGTTGTTTAAAAAAAGAAAAAGGGCCGCGGAGGGTTCCATGAGTAGAAGTTTATTTAGGGCAGAGGGGAGAGCAGAGAAAGGTGGAGGCCGGCCATGACCACGCGGAGGGGGGAGGGGAAGGGGATACGACCTGCAGGCACGGGGTCCCAGGAGCAAGAGGGCAAGAGAGCAAGAGAGAGAGGAGGGGCCAGACAGCCCCTCATATAATAGTGGGCAGGGCTACCTGGCAGTTCTCAGGTAGCTTTGGGGAGGAGCATATCTAGCTGTTGCTAGTAACTGTGGAGGTGGAGTTTAACAGAATGCTAACACCATCTCTGTCTCTCTGCACAGTCATTGGCTGCCAGCCATTTTATTTACCAATTAGCACCAGCTTGGGGCAGGGACCATCAGTGTCTCACACGCATATATGCAAACTCTCATGTGATTTTGGGAGCCGAATAACACAAATAGCAGTGGAACCAAATCCAACACACACACACACACACACACACACACACACACACACACAAGAGAGAGAGAGAGAGAGAGAGAGAAGAGAGAGAGAGAGAGAGAGAGAGAGAGAGATGATTGAGGGATCAGCTACGATGACTTTTATGCAAGTAGGCTCAGTTGAACTGAAGATGGTTTGGCTCACAAAATAGTCTTGTACAATAATCTCTTTACTTCCTTTATCCGATCAGTTTGACTATCCCTACTCACCTCCAAGCCCCTTTATTTCTCACCCATAGTGTTCCTGACTTTGCCATCTAGCTAGCTAGCTAGTGTGTTTTTGAAACAAGGTAACTCACTATGCAGACTAGGCTGACCTCAAACTCAGAGATCCACCAGCATCTGTCTCCTAAGTGCTGAGACTGAAGAGTAAAAAAAATTATAGAAATTATATATAAGTTCATTCTAGATTTTCCTTCAACGGGCATGAGAAATTTTCTCTGAAACAGGCTACCTGGCTGATTACAAAAGGAAAACATTCGAGTTAGCCAGACGGAACAAGGAACCTGGTGTTGAACCACAATAGTCGGGCAGCAAGGACCTGATGGTAGCCATAGCAACTGAGGAGGACCACAATAGCAGGGCAGGACTGCATTTCTAAAAAGAATAAGTGTACAGAATGTTTCGCATGGCCCTGACTTAAAGAATAAGTGTACAGAGTGTTTCACATGGCCCTGACTCACCTAGGTTGGGTTCTTTTAGAAAGCCCGCCCATTCTTATGTTATGTCTCCTTGACAACCCTCACCCCCTCCCATCCCTGGTAGGTGATTTCCCCTTTAAATTTTCCCTTCAAACCAGCAGCCAGTGTCAATTCTAGCTCCTGCGTGGGCAAATGAATTGACCAGCAGCTGGCTACTTTCCCGAATAAACCTCTGCATTTACATCCAACTTCGGCGTCTTGTGAGAGTTACTGGGTGATCGTGTTATCCCAAGACTTGAGTGAGGGCCTTCCCAGAGTGGGGTCTTCAAGATCAAAGGCCTGTGCCACTCTCTATGCCCGGTTACTGACCCTGCCATTTTAACATTCACTTATGCCTAACATTTGTTTCCATTGTAACAATAACAGCAATCAGCACATTGAGTCAAAAGAACCACCAGTTTGAAGCTAGCCTGAACATATCTACTAGATCTACTACAGTCCTAGTTTACATAGCAAACCTGCCTCAATAAACGAAACAAAAGATCAACCAAAATATATAGTCTTTCTCAAATAGGGTGCACACACACACACACACACTAACAGCCAGGTAATACCTGACTCACTATAAAGTGGGCTGCTTGCCCTCTCCTCTCTCTTGCTCTTACTCTTACCTTCTTGCTCCCCCTCTGTCCCCTCACACCTTCCCCCTTCCCCTGCCACCACCCCTGTCTATCTCCAGGTGCACATGGCCAGCCTCTACTCTACTCCTCATCTCTGCTCTCTCTCTCTCTCTCTCTCTCTCTCTCTCTCTCTCTCTCTCTCTTGCCTTTCTCTGCCTTTCTCTGCCTCTACTACCCTCTCAACTCCCCTCCCCATGCCCTGAATAAACTCTATTTTTTACTACACCATTGTGTGGCTGGTCCCTCTGGTGGAAGGGATGCCTCAGCATGGGCCCTCAGAGGCACTGCCTCACCCATACCTGACTACACCCCCACCAAACATTTTCTCTCTCTCTTTATCTTTTTATAAACACATCGCTTACTGCTTTCCAGAGTATTTTGAGTTTGAATTTTAGTGCCCAAGTAGAATGGCTCACAACTGTCTGTAACTACAGTTCCATAGAATCTAGTGTCCTCTTCTGGCCTTTGAGGCCAACTTTCACTTATGTGCACATACCCACAGACAAACACACAGGTGTACAGAGAAATGTATTTTATATAGATAACTTGCAGGGCATGTGTGCCCTTCCCCTGGCCTTGAGCAGGCCTGAGACCTTGCTTACCACAACAGACCAGGTGATAAAGATCTAGGTAGAGTTATACCACCTTGGCTGCATGGAACTAAAAAGAACTGCCCCAGGGCTTGCTTTGAGACATCTCCGGTCATGACTTATGACCTAGAACGGATTATCCCACCCATCTCTCTGGCTGAAACCAGAAAGGGTTTTTTGGTGGGCTTTTCCCTTTAAATTGTGAGCTAACCATTAAAGCATCGAGCCTTGATCAGAGAATTTTGTCTTGGCTTCATCTCTTCTAACTCTCCATCTCCCTTTCGTTCCCAGCCCCCTTTCAGGTGAACCCAGTTGATTTGAGGCCGCGGGCAGCTTCAGGCACGGTGGCTCACAGGTTAATCACAGCAGGTGGAAAACAGAGGCAGGTAGATCTTTATATAGTCTACATAGCAAGTTCCAGGCCATCCAAGATTACACAGTAATATCCCATGTTAAAACCACCATACCAAAACCCAACAACTTGACTCTGCTCTTTGTTTCCATCTGTGTATCAGCTTCCTTTACTCTTGCAGGCAGGGTTACGGGAGGACAGTGGAAGAAGACAAATTACTTGAGTTTGGCAGTTTATTTGTAGGGCCTTTCTTAGGATAAAGGGGTGGGAGGAGACTGTTGTGAAAGTAATTGCAATCAAAGATGAGTAGGAAGAAAGAAGCAAAGAATGATAGGAAACACACACAAGATGAAACACCACCACCAACAACAACGACAACAACAACAAAAATGGAAGGAAACCCAGAGAATGGAGATATCTCCACCAAACCTTAGGAAAGACAAAGCCTGATCAAAAACAGAGAAGGAAGAATCACAAGAGTGGGGAAAAAAAACAAAGAAACTTTAAAGAAAAGACCGATTCAAGATCTCCAGGGACTTAAAGGGAATGCACACTGCTGGTGTTTAAGCAATGAAGATATGGGGATGGGGGAGTTGGTTTTGTTTTGTTTTTTTGTTTGTTTGTTTCTTTGTTTGTTTTTCGAGACCGGTTTCTCTGTATAGCCCTGGCTGTCCTGGAACTCACTCTGTAGACCAGGCTGGCATCGAACTCAGACATCTGCCTGCTTCTGCCTCCCAAGTGCTGGGAATATAGGCGTCGCCACCACTGCCTGGCACAATGAATATATGTTGAGATAAGTGGATGAAATGGATGAGTAAAAGAAACAAACATACATACGCACAAATCACCCATCACACAAAATAAATTTAAAGCAAGGCCAAAGTCCTTTTGTATATTACATAGACGCACATTAAAAACTTGTGTAAGAAGAAAAACTACATAATCTCAGCGATGGAACTACGTTTTTTTTTTTCTGTTTATTTATATTTTTCATATTTCCTAATATGAACATACATTAATTTTGCTAAAAAAATTGTTTTACAACTATACAAAAATAGCTTCCAAGCAAAACAATAAACAACTACTTGGGCCACTTGTAGGGGAGGAACTTCCGTAAATCTTCAGTAAACAGGGGAGGAAACGAAAAAAAACCTGCTTTGCCCAACCAGTCCCTCTTTCGGAAATGCTCCAATTCACACATGCGTAGTACTCTCCTGGTGTTCCATAACCTCTGTCCCGAAGCGCTATCGAAATAATTTGATCCCTTCGGGCTACCGTCGCGGAGGCCGGAAGGACGCTCCATATTGCTTCCGGACCGTCTTTTTGCTTCCCACCCTCCCCCCTTTGCCTCCTCACGCTGTTTCCCCTCCCCGCTGTCTCTCCCTTCAGTTTGCGTGGGTTTTGGCGAGGCGGAGCCCTGGAGTAAAAGCTGGGGTCGGTGTCGTGAGACGCGCCCTTGTGGTTGGGAGTTGTGGGGAGGACTGACTGAGGTAGGCTGAGGTGGACCTGGGAGGCTCTGCTCGTGGGAGGTTGGAGCTGCCTGTGGAAAGTTGGCGGGAGAGGAGCGAGGCGGGGTCGGGCTCGGCCCGGGCTGGAGCGGGGCGGGCCGGCCTGAGGCGGTGGCTGCGAGTGGGCGTGAGGCGGTGCGTGGTGAGGTGCGGGAAGGCGGCCGGAGGCGGCTGCGGTCCTCCGTGGCCCAGGCGGCCGAGACCCTTGTGCGCGTTCTTCGGAGTGGACTGTTGGGTGGTCGCCATTGCTTCAAGCTTTTGCTTGCTCACGTAGGGAAGACCGACCTTGCCTCTTTTTTCCCAAGTCTTTGCTGGTCGTAGACTCCCGGGCCTGGTGCAGCCGAGAACCCCCTCCCTCATGCAGCTGCCCTGTCGCATGGTCCTAGGAGTTTTGAAAAGCCAGCTTTGCACAGGAAAGCAAAGTGCCATAGGCAAAAGGAGGAATAAACAACCCCGGTTGAAATTAGTTCATTACGGACCAACTGTCTCCTGGTGCTCGGGTCCTTCGGATTAGACAAAGTTGATTAGGAATCAGTTAGCTTACAGAAGTACTTCCTTTATAGACGAGTTTCGGAAACATTGTTTTAGGTAGCTCCCTGGTGCATGATGGTGTTCTCCTAGGTCTCTCAGCTCTAAGTTGTTACCCAGGGCTTTCTTTGGTCTGTGTGAGAAGATGAGTCTCCCCGGGGAATCTCCGGATCACCTTCTGGAGAAGGAGGGGAGGGAACAGAGTTTGCAGGATAGGAGGTCCTTTTATTATGAGACAGAAATTGTCTGAGTTGAGGTTGGAGTTGTTTTCGCTTCTTGTTCTCCTGCCCAGGGCCAAAGCATGTCCTCCCTCCCTGGGTGCATGAGTTTGGCTGCAGGGCCAGCTGCAGCTGACTCTGCAGAGATTGCTGAGCTGCAGCAGGCAGTGGTTGAGAGCATGGGTATTTCTATGGAGGAACTTCGTCAGTTCATTGATGAAGAACTGGAAAAGATGGACTGTATACAGCAGCGCAAGAAGCAGCTAGCAGAGCTGGAGACGTGGGTACTCCAGAAAGAGTCTGAAGTGGCTTATGTTGATCGGCTGTTTGATGATGCATCCAGGTAAGGACTCATGGAAGCAGAAGTAAATGTCCATTTGCCTCCTCCTTGGAGTGCCTGTTGTCGCCATTGTCCTAAGCAATGTCCTTTATACTTTGCCAAGTTCAGTCATATGGGACCTTACCCTTCCTCTGAGTTTATAGTGCAGAGTTGCAACAGAACACTTTTCCCCTGTGGGTAGCTGATATGTGATCAGCAGTAGGTAGGTTAAAGGCTTGAATTCCTTTGTCTGCCTCCTCTACTGAACTTCCTTACTAATATCCCCAGGAAGTGAAGACTGTAGAGTTGCTGTCTTTTCTGTTTTTCTGAGACAGGATCCCAGTACCTAGCCCTTGGTGACATGAAACTTGTAGAGATCTGCCTACTTGATCCTAAGAGCTGCAATTAAATGATCCTAACTTGTGTTTGTTGAGTTGATTGGAGTTTCATGAATACCTTGAATTTCTTCTGTAGTTCAGAGTGATCTTGATCCATGGATCAGTGCAGGGATTATAACTGTGGGCCCCATGCATAGTTGATGTTGTGTTTGGGATAGCAGTAAGGGCTAGGCAATCTTCTGCCAGTTCAGCGACATCCTCAGCCTCTTAACTTGTTATCTTTAACTGTGGAACATTAACATTCCTAATTCCCCAGAATATATGATTGCCAATGCAATTTAAGATAATCAGATTGATAATGTTAAGTACTGCACTTAGAGTAGATTTTGGATTGTTAATAGACTAGTTGAAAACTGATGCAGCTATTTATTTAATTTTTATTTAATTTGTTTATTTTTTCATTTTTGATACAAGGTCCCTTTACATATAGCATTGGCTGCCTTAAAACTCATTATATAGACCATACTCACAGAGTGGGCTGGACTCACAGAGACCTATCTTCCCTTTTCTCTCCAGTGGTGAGATTAAAGGAATGCTTCACAGCACCAGACAAAATTAAGTTGTTATTTAAAGCTGTCTTCTTAGTTCCCAAAGAACTAACTACATTGATAATAAGTATCAGATATTATGACTTTTGTAGCAGCACCCTGAAAATTGAACTCTGGCAAATTGTTTCATGGAATAATTAAATGGAAACAAACATTATTCTGTGGAAAAAGCATTCTTTTTTTGTTGTTGTTGTTGGTTTTTTTTTGTTTGTTTGTTTGTTTTTTCGAGACAGGGTTTCTCTGTATAGCCCTGGCTGTCCTGGAACTCACTCTGTAGACCAGGCTGGCCTCGAACTCAAGGAATCCACCTACCTCTGCCTCCCAAGTGTTGGGATTAAAGGTGTGTGCCACCACTGCCCTGCAGAAAAAGCATTCTAAATAGGTACTTTGGAATATGTAAATTTCCTGTTACTGTGTTGCATTGTGTGTGCTTGTTTTTTGTTTGGTTTTGGGCTTTTTTGTCGGTTTTGTATTTTTTTATTTATTTATTTTTTTTATTTTTGGTTTTTTCGAGACAGGGTTTCTCTGTGTAGTCCTGGCTGTCCTGGAACTCTGTAGACCAGGCTGGCCTCGAACTCAGAAATCTGCCTGCCTCTGCCTCCCAAGTGCTGGGATTAAAGGTGTGCGCCACCACCACCCAGCTGGTTTTGTATTTTTGAAGCAGGGTTTCTCTGTAACTCTGGCTGTCCTGGAACTACCTCTGTTCACCAGACTGGCCTCAAATTCAAAGATCTGCTTGCCTCTGCCTCCCTAGTGCTGGGCTCTGTTTTTTTGTTTCTAAAGGTTTCTTACTGTATAGTTCATGTTCGTCATGTGACCAAAGTGATCTCAACCTAGACAGTCTTGCTACCTCAGGCTAAGTACTAGGATTACATGTATGAGCTCATAGGTTAGGTATTACATAAATGAATATAAATATTAATACTCTTATGCTATACTTTCTCCATTGGCTTTGATCTTTTCTACATGTGTTCCAATATTAGGGAAGTGACTAATTGTGAGTCTTTGGTGAAGGATTTCTACTCTAAGCTGGGACTACAGTATCATGACAGTAGCTCTGAGGATGAAGCTTCCCAACCTACAGAGATAATTGAGATTCCTGATGAAGATGACGATGTCCTCAGTATCGATTCAGGTAAATGATGAAGCTTTGATTAGAAAAATCTTTTTTTTTTTTTTTGGTTTTTTTTCGAGACAGGGTTTCTCTGTGTAGTCGGGGCTGTCCTGGAACTCACTCGGTAGACCAGGCTGGCCTTGAACTCAGAAATCCGCCTGCCTCTGCCCAGTTATTTATTCTTAGTGCTTTGACCAGTTATGAGTCTCTGCTCACTGCTAAAAGAAGTTTCTCTGGCCAAAGTTCAGAGCAGGGCTGGGGAAATGGCTCACCTAGTGAGGGTGCTTACCATCAAGCCCTGTGACCTGAGCTGGATCCCCAGGACCAGCCACATGGAAAGAGCCGATTCCTTCATTTGTCCTACATTTGGGCTGTTATGAATGATGCTGCAGTGGAGATTTTTGTTTAAATGTTTTATGGACATTGAAGTAACATTTTTTTAAGCAAAATTGCCATAGTATTTCAGAGCAGTCTCATGACTGCTCGGGAAATAGCTCAGTGGTAGAGCATTTGCCTATCATATATAAGGTCCTCACTGTTGAAGTATGAGAGGTCCAGGATGCCTGTGTTTCCCTTTTTTTTTTTTTTTTTTTGGTTTTTTGAGACAGGGTTTCTCTGTATAGTCCTGGCTGTCCTGGAACTCACTCTGTAGACCAGGCTGGCCTCGAACTCAGAAATCCGCCTGCCTCTGCCTCCCAAGTGCTGGGATTAAAGGCGTGCGCCACCACCGCCCGGCTAATAACCACATTTCATGTGCACTAAATAGCAAGGTGTTAATGAAGTGGACAGTGTTAGGTGTGGAGTGGTTCTGTAATCATTGATAATTTTGTTGCACAGTGCTTCTGGAAAATAAGCATTTGCTCAAGTTTATTAGCCTTGTTTCATTTTTAAGTTGTATGAATAATTAATTAAATTATTGTTACAAAAATTCAAATAGATAACAGTTACCTTAAGTGTGATAAACTACCACTTCTCTCAGTACTTATCCAGAGAGAAATACTGGCAGGTATTTACTGTTTTAATCTTCAGAACCTTTTTTTTGGTTTTTCGAGACAGGATTTCTCTGTGTAGTTCTGGCTGTCCTGGAACTCACTCTGTAGACCAGGCTGACCTCGAACTCAGAAATCCACCTGCCTCTGCCTCCCAAGTGCTGGGATTAAAGGCGTGGGCCACCACTTCCCGGCTCAGACCCTTTTAATAACCCTTTCAGTACCTTCCTTTTCTAGTACTGGGAATTGAACCTAGGGACTCATATATGTTACCAATAAATGTGCCCCCACCAACTTTTTACTTATTTGTTTGGTTTGGGGGTTTTAAGGTTGTTTTTCCACTTTAACGATTTATTTTTATTATTTTTTAATGTGTTAAAAACGTATTTGTCTGTGTGGGGGAGTGTTCATGTGAGTATAACTGGTCTTAGAAGAGGGCACCAGATCCACTGAGGTGTAGTGGCAAGTGGTTGTGAACTGCCAATATGTGTACTAGAAACCAAACCCAGATCCTCTGCAATAGAACTATTCCGTCTGAACCTCTGATCCTTGACTTGAGCCCCTGGTTTTTATATTTTGACTTTTCTGCATTCTTTCTTGGCTTTCAGCTTAACTTTAAACCAGGCTAACCTTAATATACTGTGTTCCTCTTGCCCTACTTTGCTTTTTATTTTGAGACAGGATCTACATTGCCCAGGCTGGCCTAGTTCTTGTTTTTAGATATAGCATGGCTTGAAGGTGCCATGATCCTGCCTCTCAAGTAGCTGGGTTCATAGGCCCTGCTTTCTTTCAATGAAGTTCTTTTCTTCCATAGGTGATGCTGGGAGCAGAACTCCAAAAGACCAGAAGGTGAGTTGGGTTGGATATAGGAAGTTAAGAGTCCTGAAATTGGACTGGAGGGAGAGCATGCTGCTCTTCTGGAGGATTTGAATTCAGTTTCAGCACCCATGGTGAGAGGCTTTCAGCTGCCTGTAACTCCAAGGGATCCAGTGCCCTCTTGGATTCTGGAGGTACCTACATACAATTGGCATTCACTTATATGGATAAGCAGAAATAAGACATAATTAAAAGCTGGGCAGTGGTGGCGCATGCCTTTAATCCCAGCACCTGGGAGGCAGAAGCAGGTGGATCTCTGAGTTCGAGGCCAGCCTGGTCTACAGAGTCCAGGACAGCCAGGGCTACACAGAGAAGCCCTGTCTCTAAAAACAAACAAACGAAAAAAAAGGCATAATTAAAGCCAGGCCTGGTGGCACACACTTTGAATCCCAGCACTGGGGAAGGAGAGGCAGGTGAATCTCTGAGAGTTCAAGGCCAGCCTGTGGTAAATTCCAGGATGTCCAGGGCTATGTAGAGAGACCTTGTCTCAAAAAAACCAAAATAATAACAACTAGAAATTATAAATCTAGCTGAGCATGGTATACACACCTTTAATCTCACCACTGAGAAGTCAATGGCAGGTGGATCTCAACAATTTGACGCCAGCCTGGGTTACACAGAGAATTCTAGTTAGAGCTGCAAGTGAAACTGTCTCAAAAACCTTAATAATAAATATATGACTAGAATGATAGTTCTGTGTTTAAAAGCACTCACTGCTCTTATAAAGGACGAGGGTTCAGTTCTCAGCACCCACATGATGACTCATAACCTTCTATAAGTTCCATTCAGAGGATCGAATGTCCTGACTTCATTAGCACACACTGATACACATACATACAGGTAAAGTACTCAGGCATGCAAATCATCTAAAACTTTTTTGTTTTTTGTTTGTTCGAGACAGGGTTTCTCTGTGTAGCTCGGGCTGTCCTGGAACTCACTCTGTAGACCAGGCTGGCCTGGAACTCAGAAATCCACCTGCCTCTGCCTCCCAAGTGCTGGGATTAAAGGCGTGCGCCACCACTGCCCGACCTAAAACTTTTTTGTTTTTTTTAATTCAGTTACTTGTTGTATATGTATGAATGAATTTGATGGACTATCAGTGTTGGTCAGTTGATACAGTGCTTACCTAGCATTCAGTAATCTTTGGGCTTAGTTCACCATGACACCAGCAGTTTTCTGGTGATGCATGCCTGTTACCCTAGCACTCTGAAGAGCTGGAGGCAGAAAGATCAGAAGTTCAGATTCAGATGACCCTGTCTTTATTTAAAAAGAAGAAGAAAAAAAATCAGTGCTGGAAAGATGGCTCCTTGCTTAAGAGAAGCACTGCCTGGCTGATCTTCCAGGGACCCAGATTCAATTCCCAGCACCCACATGGTAGCTCACAACTCTGACTCAAGTTTCAGGGTATCCAACACCTTCATGCAGACATACATCCAGATGAACATCAATGCATATATAATGAAGAAGCTTTTAAAAGTAGTAATGAATTTTGGCCTAAGCATATATTCAGTTTAGTTTCAATCTATTCACCATTTAGTAAGCCCCGCTCATTACAGTCATCTTGTAAATACTGTGAGAATGCAGAAAAATTGAGAAGTTGCCTCTGGCCTTCAAATACAATTGAATCTATTTAATTATTAAAGACAGGTTCTTCACAGGCAGTGTTCTTTGTCGTGTTTATTGTTGTTGGTTTGTTTTGATTTTGTACTTTTTTGCAGCATTGGGATCTAAGCCAGGGTCTCTATGCATGTTAGACAGGAGCTGTCTCACTGAATCCTTGTTATATGTTCTCAAGTTATGTCTAACTCATAATACTGAGTTTTTTTTCCTTCTTTTTTCCTACAGCTTCGTGAAGCTATGGCTGCCTTAAGAAAATCAGCTCAAGATGTCCAGAAGTTCATGGATGCTGTCAATAAGAAAAGCAGTTCTCAAGATCTACATAAAGGTTAGTGTCAAGGAGTGCCTGCCTAAACGAGAGGCGAGTTCTTTCTGGAATGTAACTGAGAGTCCGCTTTGCATCTTAAAATGCTGTTTGACTTGTCAGTCTCTTTTTTAACATTAGTTTTATGCCGAAAGTCAGTCTGAGGGTGATGGATTGATGTGGTGGCTCAGGCTGTTAGCTGTTGTTACTGTTACTGTTACTAAGGAGTTGGTGATAGGCTGTGGCGTAGGCTGGTGGAGTATACCCAAGGGTTAGAGGTGGGGATGCTCTGTATTTATTTCTCCTGTTAGCATCAACACTTGGTTGTCTTGTGTCTCTGCCTCTGTCCAAGAGTTTGGCAAAAGTGGCTAATGGTCACAGAATATCTCGGTTTCCTCTGTTTCTTCAGCACCCTCTGTTTTTGAGATAGTATCTTCTGTATCCCAGGGTGGCCTTGAATTTTCTTTGTTGCTGAGGATGACCTTAAACTTTGATCCTCCTGCCTTTCCTATCTGAGTACTTGAGATTATAGGCATGAGCTACTATGCCAGGTGTATGCAGGGGTGAGGTTCAAATCCAGGGCTTTGTGCATGCTAGGCAGGTAGTCCACCAGCTGAGCTACAGCCCCATCCTACCTTACTGCCCTCTCAACCTTACCCTTCTCCATCCAACCTCTCACATCACTCTTAATAACAGCTCTGTGTTTATAGGAACCTTGGGTCAGGTGTCTGGAGAACTGAGCAAAGATGGGGACCTGATAGTCAGCATGCGGATTCTGGGCAAGAAGAGGACTAAGACATGGCACAAAGGCACCCTTATTGCCATCCAGACTGTGGGTATGTATGTTGAGGCTGGAGGAAGGACTAAGCAAAGGTAGCCTGTAGGGGCCTCCATTGCTGACTGGTTTTTTTTTTTTTTTTTTTTTTTGGTTTTTCGAGACAGGGTTTCTCTGTATAGCCCTGGCTATCCTGGAACTCACTCGGTAGACCAGGCTGGCCTCGAACTCAGAAATCCGCCTGCCTCTGCCTCCCAAGTGCTGGGATTAAAGGCGTGCGCCACCACCGCCCGGCTATTGCTGATTGTTTTTGCCAAGCCTTTCCTTTTGTCTGCTGTGTTGCACCCAGGACTTGACATAGAAAGTAACAGTTTTTTGTTTTTCTTTTTAAAAATTCTGTTTGTTTGTCTTTTCTTTTATGCAGGGCTAGGAAAGAAATACAAAGTGAAATTTGACAACAAAGGAAAGAGTCTGCTGTCTGGGAACCATATTGCCTATGATTACCACCCTCCCGCTGACAAGCTGTTTGTGGGCAGTCGAGTAGTGGCCAAATACAAAGATGGAAATCAGGTCTGGCTTTATGCTGGCATTGTAGCTGAGACCCCTAACGTCAAGAACAAGCTCAGGTACCTGAATAGGGATTGTAGACTGTAGGGGAATAGGGGTGCCCATCTCTTATACTGTGGTCTGAATTTCACTGTCAGGTTTTGTTTCCTTAGTCCCTTCCTTATGATCAGAAACCATTTTTCTCTATCTTTTTCTTTTTCATGTCATTTGTGTGTGTGTGTGTGTGTGTGTGTGCACTTTTTTATTTTAGACATTGCTGTATCTTGCTCAGACTGCCATCACACATCTTTTGTTTTTCTTTTCAACAAGTTAAAGTATCAAACTGTAATTTGTTTGTTACCTTCTGTGTAATGATGTGTTATTTGTGTGTATGTATATACATCACATGCATGCCTGAAGCCTTCAGGAACTAAAGGAGGATGTTGCATTCCCCTGGAACTGCATTTACAGATGGATGTGGGTGCTGGGAACTGAATTTAGGTCCTAGAAGCGATTACAGTATTCAAATACTGAGCCATCTCTCAACCCTACTATGACACTTATATATCCAAGATTGGTCTCAAACTCACAAACCACCGGTCTGTCTCTTGAGTGCTGACATTGGAGAAATGTCTCATATGCAACCTTTACTGGCCTGGAATTCACTATGTTGACAGGTTGGTGTGAAAATTGCAAAAATCTTCCTGTCTCTACCTTCTGAGTGCTGGGATTAAAGGTGTGTGCCTCCATGCCTGGAAGAAAGAATAATTTTCAGAAAAAAGGTTTTTTAGTAAAGGGAAAATAAAAGGAGACTAGACTGGTCTGTGTTTCAGAGAATGAAAAGAATAATAAAGTACCCTGTGATAAAACATTCTCTATAACCTTCATGTCTCTTTCCTTTCCTGCAGATTTTTAATTTTTTTTGATGATGGCTATGCTTCCTATGTCACTCAGTCAGAGCTGTATCCTATTTGCCGACCACGTAAGTGTCCGTACACACTTGCTCAGCTCTAATTTCCTACTCCGCTTTGTCTGTCTTCTTAAAAAAGGCTTGACTTCTGTTTTGGTGTTCCAATTTGTTTGGAGACATAGCATTGTTGCCTAACTTTGTAGCTAGAATGAACCCTTAAAGAAAATGACTGATTTTATCAGCTTACAGATGTGCTTTGATTTCATTTCTAAGGAACTTAGGTTTGAAGAGGGCTGCTTTTCATGTTTTACATTTCTGTTTGTATTGTCTACATAATGCTTCCTATAGAAGCTGTGTGTGTGTGTGTGTGTGTGTGTGTGTTGGTGTGTGTACATGTGTGTATGTCCATGCACACATATACCAGAGGTATTCCTCAGATGCTGTCTACCTTCTTTGGTTTTCTTATTAATATTTGAATTTCCTGCCCTGCAGTGGTGGCGCACGCCTTTAATCCCAGTACTTGGGAGGCAGAGGCAGGGGATTTCTGAGTTGGAGGCCAGCCTGGTCTACAGAGTGAGTTCCAGGACAGCCAGGGCTACACAGAGAAACCCTGTCTGGAAAAACAAAACAAAACAAAAAAATTGAATTTACTGTATTTGTATGAGTATTCTGTTTACATATGTGTCCGTGCATTTGAATTTCCTGGGACAGAGTTGCCATGTAGGTGCTAGGATTTCAATTGGCACTGGCATTTCAAGTGCACATCCCCATGGCTAACTTTTTTATGTATGATCTAAGAGTTAAATTCAAATTTTTTTTTTTTTTTTTTAGTTTTTCGAGACAGGGTTTCTGTGTAGTCCTGGCTGTCCTGGAACTCACTTTCTAGACCAGGCTGGCCTCGAACTCAGAAATCTGCCTGCCTCTGCCTCCCAAGTGCTGGGATTAAAGGCGTGTGCCACCACTGCCCGGCAAATTCAAATCTTTATGGTTGTAAAGCAAGTGATGTCACCAACTGTGCTATCTCCACAGCCTTCATAACTGCTTTTAGTTTACCTTTTTTTCAGACAGGGTTTCTCTATATAGTCTTGGCTATCTTAGAACTGACTATGTAGACCAGGCTAGCTTTGAACCTACAGTGATCCACATCCTTCTACTCACTTATTTTTAATCTGTATGTGTTGTACCTGTGCACTTAACCACTGAGATCAGGTTCGAAGACATCCCATGTCTTCTATTACTCTCTTCCTTATTGCATTGAATAGGATCTCTCACTGAGAGAGAAATTTACAATTTTGGCTAATGTAGCTGACCAGAGAGCTCCCAATATTTACATGTATCTATTCCTTAAAGGTGGCGTACAAGCATGCATGACTTTTTTACACGGTGTTGAGGATGCATACTCAAGTCCACAAACACACTTGCGTAGCAAGAATTCTTACCCACTGAACTATCCCTAGATCAATCCACAATTGTTTTTAATTGCAGAAAAGTCAATTGCTTATTGTTAACATGGAAATAAACACATGGCAGAGTCTTTGAGTTTTTAAATTTTATGTTTGCATGTTCACATGTGTTTAGGATTATATGTAGGCCAAAGTTGATATTAGATGCCTTCCATAATTGCTATCTTCTTGTTTATTGAGGCAGAGTTATTGGCTAACCTTGGAGCTTGCCAACTCCAGATAGCCAACTGCAAGCCGCTAGCCAGGTTGCCTTGGAGATATTCTGTTTCTGCTTCCTAAATATTAGAATTATAGACAGTCTTCATACCGTCTTAGCTTTTACAAGGGTTCTATGAATTTGATTATCATGCTTGCATGGCAAGTGCTTTACTTAACCATGTCTCCTGTAGTTCAAGCCGGCCTTCAGTTCTGTGTATAGTCAAGGCTGCTCTTTAACTTCTAGTCTTCTTCCTCTGTCTCCTATGTGCTGAGATTATTGGTACATGACACCATTCATGACTATATTTTGCATGTGTGTTTGTGTGTGTGTGTGTGTGTATAAACCATAAGTTAATGTTGAGTGTTCTCTTACCTTATTTTTCACGTAATGTCTTTAGACAGGGTGGGTCTTCCACTGAAGCTCTAACCAGTTGGCTTGGCTAGGCTGTCTTGCTGTCTTGCGGGTGGGCCATCATTCTTTTTGAATCCACCTTCTCCCTCCCCCCCACCCCCAACAATGCTAAAGTTGCAGATGTATGTCATGACACCTGGCCTGTGTCAGTGCTCGGTGTCTGAGTTAGGTTGGAGGATGGTTCAGCAGTTAAGAGTACTTGATGCTCTTGCAGAAGACCCAAGCTCAGTTTCTACCACTCATATTTGGTGCTCACAGCTTTTGGTAACTCCAGTTCCAGTGTATACTGTGTGCTCTTCTGACTTCTTTTGAAGGACTACACATAAATGATGTACAGAAATATGCAGGCAAAACACCTAAAAATTTAAAAAATCTTTTTAAAAAATAACAATGGGGGGAGTAATAAAAGAAACAATAGTCTGTGGTGTAGCTCAGTGGTGAACAGCTCTTACTTGGCGTGTGGATTACCAACATTGATAAGAAAAAGAAGCAAGCCAAGCATTGGTGGTACACCTCTTTGATCCCAGCACTCAGTAGACAGAGACAAAGGGATCTCTGGAGGCTAGCTTGGTTTCCAGAGCAAGTTTCAGGACAGCCAGGGCTGCCCAGGAAAACTGCCTCAAATCCTCCCTTCCCCGCACTGTTAAGTAAGATTCTCCATAAAGTGAAATGTCTGTTTTCTTTTACATGAATTGCTTAGGTTTATGTGTGGCTTAATTTAGTATTTAATTTGTATATGCATTTGTACATTAGTCTCTGTACTTAAGATGGTTTTGGTTTTGCTTCCCTTGAGGTTATGAATTTATTTCTTTTCTCTTTGAATTTTGAAAGTGCCAACTGTTCTTCCCTTTCAAGATATGTCCTTCCTGTCCTCTGCTCTGCCTCTTTCCTTTGGACAGTGAAAAAGACTTGGGAGGACATAGAAGACAGCTCCTGCAGAGACTTCATAGAGGAATATATCACTGCCTATCCAAACCGCCCAATGGTACTTCTCAAGAGTGGCCAGCTTATCAAGACTGAGTGGGAAGGCACATGGTGGAAGTCTCGAGTTGAAGAGGTGGATGGCAGCCTAGTCAGGATCCTCTTTCTGGTAATGTTCTTCCAAAGAAGAATTTGTGGTAATATTAGGGGGTGGGTGCCAGTGAAATGGTTAATTGAGTAAAGACACTTGCTGCCAAGCCTAATAATAAGAGATGACACATGGAATATATTCTCCACAAGAGACAGGATTGATTCTAACCCTGAACCTGCTTTTCTCCCTCCCTTTGCTCCTGTCTCCCAGGATGACAAAAGATGTGAGTGGATCTATCGAGGCTCTACACGCCTGGAACCTATGTTCAGTATGAAGACATCCTCCGCTTCTGCAATGGAGAAGAAACAAGGGGGACAACTCAGAACCCGTCCTAATATGGGTATGTCCTAAAAGATACCTAGTAAAGGGAAAAGACAGGGTAGACTAGCACAGAAAATTATTTATGGCAGCTGTCCTTTTATTTACCAGAGAAATACCACTAACTGGTTAGAGATAGAGATGTGTGTCTAAAATATTTCCATTAGTGTTGATGTCTTTGTGGAACTGACTCTGCATTGCTGTATTTTTTTTATTTATTCTAAATATCCACATATAGCCAGACATGTTGGTACACACGTTTGGTTTTTTGGTTTGTGGTTTTGGTTTTTTTTTTTTTTTTTTTTTTTTTTTTTTTTTTTTTTTTTTTTTTGGTTTTTCGAGACAGGGTTTCTCTGTGTAGCCCTGGATGTCCTAGAACTCACTCTCTAGACCAGGCTGGCCTCGAACTCAGAAATCCGCCTGCCTCTGCCTCCCAAGTGCTAGGACTAAAGGCGTGGGCCACCACTGCCCGGCTGGTGCACAGATGTAATCAGTTCCAGCACTTGGAAGACAGAAATAGGAATATTTGGAATTCAAGACTGTCACTTAGCTACTTAGGGAGTTTGAGACCAGTCATGATTACATGTGACGATGCCCCAAAACAACAAAAGTTTTTCCAAAATTATTGTTTACTAATTGTCGCGCCCAGCTTCGCCGAATAAGCAGACGCGGCAACACAGGATTCTTCCGACAGCACTCTTTATTGTTCAGCTCTGTTCCAAGATGGAGAAGGACCACGAGCTCGGAGAGCTCGTCACTTATATAGGGTTTGGTGAGGCGTGTACGTCTCCTATTGGTGCTTTAGCAAGAACCAATCAGACGAAAGCAGCTTGCATCACTCTGTGGACAACTGCGCATGCGTCAACTCTCGAGAAGAACCAGGAAGTAGGAAACCGGCGCCATCTTCTAATGGCGGAGCGGCTCCCGACATCCCCCCCTTTACTTTATAATAAAATGTCAAACGGATGCACCACTACGTCACTGATCAGCCAAAAGCTTCCTCAACTTCCGGCGTTCGAAGTGATCGTGTGGGCGAGACTCTGTACACCTTAATCCCGTGCAATGGGAACACGAGCCCTGGGAGATGTACAGATCCGCTCGACCGCACTCTGGTGCAATGGGAACCTGAGCCCTCAGAGATGTCTGGTCAGAGCAGAGTCTCAATGTCTGAGCATATTAAGCCAAGCTTGGGGGGATGCTCCCTGTTCTACCGCAAGTAATGCCTGCGCGATGACCACTTTGTCATGTCGCTGTTGTCTTTTCAGTTTGCTAAGCATCCAAAGAGAGAGCACTAGCCACCAGTCAATAGTATACCAAATAATCCTACTCCTACCCACTCCTTAAAATAGGAGAAGGCTGAGGTTATCCAGGTGGAAAATCCTTGGGTAAAGGATATATCTAGACGGGTGGAATTAATTTGAATAATAGCCAATCGTAACCTTTTCATGGTATCATCGAATTCTGTTGACCAATTATATTGTAATAAATGAGAAAGTTCCTTAGAGAGGTTGGCTGCCTTAGTAAAATTCTCATACTGGACAGAAGTAACACACAAGCCAGAGTATTTCATTTCACACCCCAACTGAGCCAATTGCCACAATATATCTACCTGTTCTTGAACCAGATCTATGCGTTGATTAACTATCATTAAGCCACCTTTCAATTGGGTATTTAAGGAGGCTTGTGTATCGATAGCTTGAGTAAGGGAAGATGACAAATTATTTAAGGTATTAACAGTGGCCACTTGTCCTGACAGGGCCAATGAGGAAACAGTCAAGGAGGCAGCAACTGCAGAGGTAGCTATGATGGCCACGATAGCAGCCGTGATACCAAAATCGCGTTTTTGTCTAAACAAGGTTAAAGAACTATCAGTCTGCACAGGAATGGGAACAAAACGGGGCATGCGAGCGACAGTGGCAGTCTCAAAGCTAGAGGCATTCCAACACAAGGTATAAAAACAATCAGTAGAATTACAAACTACCCATATAAAAGGGGGCCATAAACAGACGGGGGTGGGTTTCACCGTTTTTAGATCATTATAGAGAGCACCTTTCAAATCATCTGAGGCAATATCGTCTGTTATAGTAGCCTGGCCCACAGCTCCACCCAGTATCATCGACAGGGGAGTGATATCTGAACAACTGCCATTGATGCCACATAATAGCCAAGTATCAAAGGGATTGATGTCATGACGAAAAGGATCCATCGTAGTAAAATTCCCATATCCCTCAAGGGGTGAGATGGTGAAATGTCCTTTTGGGAGCGTGTGAGCTCTTCGGCTTTGGCACCCTGTCCATGGGAAAATGCTGGTAGAGTCAGGTTGGCTCCCGACACAAAAGGGAGCATATTGTGGTTGATGTTGCCACGAATGTCCTTCGGTTCTTTTCTCAGAACAATTTAAATAGGGCCACCATCCAAAAAGGACGGTAGCATTGGCTCTAATAATGTTTTTTTCCTTACTTTCCTTTTCTAAATGTGCATAGGAATAGTTTCCCAAGGGAATACAAGGATAATCGAGGGTCTTATTAACAGTCTCAGTAGCAGTAAAACAAAGACTGCCGTTAATCTTCCAAGTGTCATTGGTAGGGACTTTGGCCAAATTTGTGTCCATAGGTAAATATGGTAAACCCAAGGTATTATTGGTGGTGAAGAATCTGGGAAACACTTGCGCGTTATGCATGATCGGCATAGGTCTCGGGAACGTTGTCATAATTCCCCATCTCAGCTGCGGTTGTGGTGGTGGGTGTGTGGTCGCACATAACAGCGTCAGACTCAGCAGCCACAGGATCAGGCTCAGGGGGCTTCCCATCTTGTTTTACCAGCCGGGTCAGTCGTGCTGGGACCCAAATCGGATTGTCTTGATCCTGCGGGAAAACACAAATAGCTCCCCTGGATCTTATAAGAACGGGATCCGGGCCTTTCCATATATTATTAATGACATCTTTCCATCTAACCTCCTCTCGCAAAGAACTGGGGGAGGCATGTCTGTCTGCTGCGGATTTGCCAGCAGAATCCAAATTTAAAAAATTTAAGGTAAATAAGGCCAGGGAGGTGGAGATCTTAGGTCCTTTGCCAGGGCCTATCCCCCCTCTCTGTTTTTGTAATGTCACTTTGAGGGTGCCATTGGCACGCTCCACAATGCCTTGTGCTTGTGGATTATATGGCAGTCCAGTGATATGGCGCACACCCATACGCAGACAAAATTGTTGAAAAGTCTTGGACGCATAGGCTGGCCCATTATCTGTCTTTAACTGTTGGGGTTTTCCCCAGGCTGCCCATGCTTCTAGGCAGTGGGTGATCACATTGGCCACCTTTTCTCCTGAGAGAGGCGTGGCATGAATAATGCCAGAACAAGTATCTACTGATACATGAACATATTTTAACTTTCCAAATGACGGAAAATGAGTAACATCCATTTGCCAGATGTGTAGTGGTAGAAGTCCTCGAGGATTAACTCCCAAGGACACAGAAGGCCTAAAATCTGCACAAGTCGTGCATTTAAGAACAATATCTCGAGCTTGAGCACGAGATAAATTAAATTTGATTTTAAGAGTGTTTGCTGGCACATGATACAGCTGGTGAAATTGTGTGGCTAGCTGAACAGGATCTTGACTCAGCATGATCTGCCTGGTGGCTTTATCTGCTAGCTCATTAGCAGCAGCCATAGGTCCAGGTAATAGAGAGTGTGCTCGTATATGAACAATGCAGAAGGGATGTATCCTACCTCTAATGATATGTTGAATCTCAGAAAACAGGTGGGCTACAGTACTTTTAGACTGAATGACACCCACCGTCTCCAATATTTGTACTGCTTTCACTACATAATGGGAATCTGAAATTATATTTAGGGGTTGATCAAATCGTTTTAAAACCACTGCAATCATTGCACATTCTACCAATTGGGGAGAGGTGTAATCAAAAGGAATTTTAACAACTTCGCCTTCCACAACGTAACTTCCTATTCCAGTATTAGAGCCATCGGTATACACATCTGTTGCATTTTCAATGGGTTCAACTTTGGTTATGGTTGGAAAAATAATAGCATTGTTTAAGACAAATTGTAACAAAGGGTGTTTTGGAAAATGATTATCAATGGTGCCCGAATATGAGCATCTTAAAATGGCCCAAACATCAATAGTAGAACACAGCACTTGTATCTGATGTGCTGTATATGGAACAATAAGAGAATCTGGGGGAACACCAAAATGAGTTATAGCTTGTTGGATACCTCTTAGGGCCAGGTCTCCAACTGTAGAAGGATAATGGCTCAACACTTTTCCTGGAGAAGTGTGGGGATGTATCCAAAGCAATGGACCATTTTGCCACAACACAGTAGTAGGCTGTTGTGGGGAAGGAATAATACATAACTGATAAGGAGCATTTAAATCAAAGCGAACAAGCATAGCATTTTTCAAAGACTCTTCTACCATATCTAATACTTTAGCTGCCTCGGGAGTCAAAGTGCGAGGGGAGGTAATAGCGGCCTCACCCTCAAGAATAGCAAATAATGGCTTTAAATCAGAGGTGGACAACTTTAAAAATGGTCGCACCCAATTTATATCCCCTAACAATTTTTGAAAATCATTTAATGTTCGTAAACCATCTCTCCTAATTGTCAATTTTTGTGGCTTAACTACTAATGGGGTTATGATAGTACCTAAAAAAACTACCTAAGGCTCCCTCTTGTACCTTTTCAGGGGCTATAAACAAATTCTTGGTTTCTAAGGTTTTAGACAGGACTAAACTGATATATAGGAAGTGGATGTTGGTAGCCAAGTTGGCTTCCTCTCCGACCTGGCTGTTTCCGCCCTTCCCTCAAGGGGGGGGGGTGAAGGGCGGTACCCCGGAGCACATGGAGGATCTGGTCTATACCGCTCCGCCTCATATTTTGCGGCTTCCTCCTCTAATTCTGCCTGCTCTTCGGGGTCTAGATCTCCCAACATCGAGTCATCATCGTCAGAGGACGTCTCCCCTTCTGAGGATAACTCGGCCCTGGGTTCTCGAAATCGCGCCAAACTTGGATATATTTTTGGCGGTTTCTCCTCTTTTTCTTCTCCAACAGGCCTCAAACTCTGCCTTGTTTTACTAACCCTATCTTTTACCGTCTTCTTCTGAGATCTCTCTTTCCCTTCTAAACTCTTTTTCTTTTCTGCTTCTGATAGACTGTCTTGGTGGTCATCTAAAAGTCTCTGCCCCTCTTTAACTTCTTTCTCACATCTCTCGTCTGAAATGCAGGATTTAATCAGTTTGAATAATGGCCAAGTACCCGGCCGCAGCTTCCCTTTCTCTTTCTCATTTGCCAGATCCCTTCCTAATTTTGTCCAAGACCCCATAGTCAAGGACCCAGATGTAATAAACCAAGGAGCGATCCTATCTACCTCCTTCAAGAAACTTATGATAACCTTTTCTGGAACCTTTAAATGTCTCCCTCGAAGCAGCGCCCGCACCGCTTCAGACATAGGCTTCAATTGTTGATTTCCCATGCTTCCTTTATCTACAGGAGCGGGAATGCCTGCTCAGTTATCTACCTGAGACTTACAGCCGGCTATTCGATGTTACAGAAAGGGTACGTACAGATCTTGTCACGCTTCCCACAATTCAGACAAGAGCAGCAAAACAAGCCGAAAATGAAAGCGAGCAATATAATCAGAATGACCCACACAAGACTAATCATACCTTGCAGAAAAGCGCCTAGGCTCCTCACGCTGCCGGTTCTGAAACCTCTCCAGACGAGCAGTCCGGGGTCCTTCGAGTCGTTCCTTCGCCCGGGGTTCGGCCGTTCCCGGGTTTCCGGCACCACTTTGTCGCGCCCAGCTTCGCCGAATAAGCAGACGCGGCAACACAGGATTCTTCCGACAGCACTCTTTATTGTTCAGCTCTGTTCCAAGATGGAGAAGGACCACGAGCTCGGAGAGCTCGTCACTTATATAGGGTTTGGTGAGGCGTGTACGTCTCCTATTGGTGCTTTAGCAAGAACCAATCAGACGAAAGCAGCTTGCATCACTCTGTGGACAACTGCGCATGCGTCAACTCTCGAGAAGAACCAGGAAGTAGGAAACCGGCGCCATCTTCTAATGGCGGAGCGGCTCCCGACAACTAATATACCCCTTTATTGGTATAAGTAATAAAAAACAAAAAGGTTAACACTTAGAAAATTTGTCATTTGCCACTTTTGTATATGAATATAGGCATACACATACCAAAGTGCTTGTGTAATCAGAGGACCATCTCAGCTTTAGAATTAATCTTCCTTGTTTGAACCAAGCTCTGTTGTTCATTGCTGCATGTGTAAGGCTAGCTGCCCTGCATCGGAGATTCTCTGTTCTCCCTCCTATTTCCCTGCAGAAGCACTGGGATTGCAGATACTTGCTGCTGTGCCTGGCTTTACATAGGTTTTGTGGATTTGAATTCAGGTCCTTATGCTTGTGTCACTGAGCCATCTTCATATTACGTTTGCTACATTATTCTTGTTCTCATTTGGATTGCGTTTTCTTTTTGTTGTTTTTTCGAGACAAGGTTTCTCTGTGTAGCTCTGGCTGGCCTGGAACTCTACAGAAATCCACCTACTTTTACATTCCAAGTGCTGGAACTAATGGTGTGCACCACCACTGCCTGACCATTTCCTGCATTTTTTATTACATTAGTTAATAGATTATATGCATAAGAATATCTGGCACAGCTGTCATCCTCTCAGCAGTCAGGTTTTGTTTGTTTTTCCTGTAGGTGCTGTGAGGAGCAAAGGTCCCGTTGTTCAGTACACACAGGATCTGACCAGTACTGGAATCCAGTTTAAGCCCATGGAGCCCCTCCAGCCTATAGCTCTACCTGCCCCACTTCCTATACTTCCTCTTTCCCCTCCAGCAGGTGACACTGAGTGAGTGCTCGTCATTCTTTTTACTTCCAGTTATTTTATTTTTTTACCACACATACCTTCTGAATCCTTACTTACTATATGTGGTCTCTTCTCAATCCTCCTAGAACCTTAGAAAGCCAGCTTGCTCAATCACGGAAGCAAGTAGCTAAAAAGAGCACATCATTCCGACCAGGATCTGTGGGTTCTGGCCATTCCTCCCCTACTTCGTCCACACTCAGTGAAAATGTGCCTGCTGGGAAACTTGGTATAAACCAGACATACAGGTAAGAAAACCTCAGACACTGGGCAGCTTAAGAACATGGACTCCAACGTCCTTTACAAAGTTATGTTAGTGAGAAACTTGGACTTGAAAAGGCAGCTTCTAAGAAGAAGAATAGTTAAATATTGGTAATATTCTTATTGGTAATAGGAATAGCTAAATTAGAAATTCCATATCTAAGAAACACTGTTACCAGAAACTCATTTGCCAAAACTTCCTGAACATCATCATTGCTTCAACAGAAAGGAGACACCATCAAGCCTTTTCCTTGACTCTTAGGAGATGGCAAGGATATTTAGAACCTTTGGTAGAACACTTCCATAGCATAAGGCATGCATTAGGGAAAAGTACCCTGTTGAACTAGAGAGGCAATCTGTCTGAAGACTCAATAGGGAGTAGGATTGCATTGTTCCAGGCTTATTTGGTAAGGCAAAGGATCCAACATTATTCTTTAGCATCCAGAGTACAGTTGACTGGGTGTATTGGTACACACCTGTAATCCCAGTTCTTGGGAGGACAGAGCAGAGGATTGGGAGCTGCAGAATAATCTAGGTTACATGAGACCTTGTCTCAAACAACAAAACAAAAAAATATAAGAAAAATGAGAGAAATGGCTTAGCCAGGTGGAGAGAAAATTGCATAACAGAGAGGCTTGTTACCTTCTGATCTAATATCTTGCTTTTCATTTGCAGATCACCTTTGGCTTCAGTAACATCTACCCCAGCACCTGCAGCCCCTCCAGGGCCTCCAGCCCCTCCAGGGCCTCTAGCTCCTCCAGCCTTCCATGGCATGTTAGAGCGGGCACCAGCTGAGCCCTCCTACCGTGCCCCCATGGAGAAGCTTTTCTATTTACCTCATGTCTGCAGTTATACTTGTTTGTCCCGGATCAGACCCATGAGGAATGAACAGTATCGGGGCAAGAACCCTCTATTGGTTCCACTACTGTATGACTTCCGGAGGATGACAGCACGGCGCAGAGTTAACCGCAAGATGGGCTTTCATGTAATCTACAAGACACCCTGTGGTCTCTGCCTTCGGACAATGCAGGAGATAGAGCGATACCTTTTTGAGACTGGCTGTGACTTCCTATTCCTGGAGATGTTCTGTTTGGATCCATATGTTCTTGTTGACAGAAAGTTCCAACCCTTTAAACCTTTTTACTATATTTTGGACATCACCTATGGCAAGGAAGATGTTCCCCTGTCCTGTGTTAATGAGATTGACACAACTCCCCCACCCCAGGTGGCCTACAGCAAGGAACGCATTCCTGGCAAGGGTGTTTTCATTAACACAGGCCCTGAATTTCTGGTTGGCTGTGACTGCAAGGATGGGTGTCGGGATAAGTGAGTTGGTGGGGTGTACAGGCATTGCTGTCTCTGCCTTCAGGTTTATTACAGTTGCTTTTCTTTTTATTTCTTTTAATTTTTATTTATATTGATTTCTCTATCTTCCTTTCCCTCTTCTTTAAGCTAGAATTCTGCTAAGGACTGAGTGCGACGGCACGCACCTATAATTTCAGGATTTGAAATTCAGCATTGCCGCAGTTTCATCTTGAGTTCTGGGCCAGCCTAGGCTTCATAATAACTTTGAAGCTAGGCTGGGCTAGCTACGCAGTGAGATTTTATTGAAAAGACAACACATGAGATAGAGAGACCAGGGTCTGATAGTCTCATGAGTAACCCTGGGTGTGTGTGGCTTTTGTTCTGTTCCTATCCCCACTTGGTGTTTCTTTCTCCCCTTTTCTTAAACTTCCATCCCTGTGTTCACCACTTAGATTCTTATCTACTCTCACTGTATGTTACTCATGCTTTTCTCACTACCTTTCCCTTATCTCCATCCTTTGTTGTTAGCTGATTTTTGCCCTAAGGTAAGGTTTGTTGAGGGCATGAAGGGGTACTGGGAGTCTCTGGTGACTGAGGGTGAGACCTTGAACCAAGGGTGAGTCCTTGGTTTCATAACCAAGAACTGCTTAAAAGTATGGCATTTAGCTCCACCTTGCCCACAGTAGGACTTGCTTCATGCTCAGCATGGCCCTGGAGGTTAGAGCTTTCTTGCCAACAAGGTCACTCACTCAGCAGATGCAACTCCTTACCACATGTGCGCACCTTGGGCCTGGCAGAGCCTGGCCTGAGATGAGTAGCTGCAGCTAGCAGGTCCTAAGTTGTGGACTTAATTCAGTTTTGATTTAAGAGAGCTCCAGCAGGCCCAGAACTGACTAGCTAAGGATAGCAATTAACTCCTGATCCTCCCACCTCTGTGTCTCAAATGTTGGGTTAAAGATGTGGATCACTATGTTGCCCAGTTCCCATCCTTAGGAAACTCAGAAAACCACAGCTCTAATCATCCTTTCTCTCTGCAGATCCAAATGTGCCTGCCATCAGCTAACTATCCAGGCCACAGCCTGTACCCCAGGGGGTCAAATCAACCCTAACTCTGGCTATCAGTACAAAAGACTAGAAGAGTGTCTGCCCACGGGGTAAGTACTCAGTTTGGGGAAGTCCTCAGAGGAGTACATTTCTTATTTCTCTGTTTGTAAGAACCTTTGGAAACCCAACTTGCCTTTGGGAGACTGAAGCAAGAAGATGGTTTCAGACCCACCTCAGCTATAATACCAAAATTCTGTCTCAAAAAATACCTGAGAGTGATTAGAGAGTTTGTAATAATTTTCTTATGCAGAAACCTTAGATGGATGTGATACCATGTGCTTGAAATCCCAGCACTCAGGAGGCAGATGTTGAAGGATTGCTTGATTTCTAGGTCAACTTGGACTATGCAGCCAGACCTTGTGTAGAGACAAACAGAAGTGAGACTGGCGAGGCTCAGCAGTTAGAGCACTTGTCCTTGCAGAGGACTTGGATTTGATTCTAGCACCTGCATGGTGGCTCACAGCCACCTGTCACTCCAGTTCCAGGGGAGCTGGTACACACATGTACACAGACATTTGTGTAAGCAAAGCACTTGTACACCTAAGATTAATTTCATAGACGTGTGAATGTTCTGATTATGACATACCCTAGCAAGTGAAATGTATTCGGAGACAGTAGGAAGAATGAATTATAGGGCTTTGTTAACCTAAAATGAGAAGTTAGACTCAGGCCCAGTGGTAGTGGTGCAGTCTTCCAGGACCACACAGTGAATGAAACTGTCTAAAACGAAACCACAAAAAAAAAAAAAAAAAAGTTAGAATCAAAATCATGATAAATAGGAAGTAGTTAGGTTTTTAAGTAACCTTTTAAATTTTTTTCTTTTTGAGGGGGGTGTTATATGTCTTAGAACAAACAGAATTTCAAAGATCTCAAAGATCAATTAGGTAATTTTAAGTGAATATATGAGAAGTAATGGGAGCTAGGCCTTATACTAGAATGGAAATGGCAGTAGAAATTAAGAGTATGGGCTGGGTGTGTAGCCCAACAGAGGGCATGGTTAATATGCACCAAGAATGAAGTCATAAATGAGAGCTATTGGGTGTATTAGAAAGTACAGATAAATAGAGAACTTTTGTTTGTTGGTTGTTTTTCAAGATGGTGTTTCTATGTGTAGCTCTGGCTTCCTGAAACTCACTTTGTAGACCTGAATGGCCTTAATCTCAAAGATCTACCTGCTATGCCTCCTGAGTGCTGGGATTAAAGGTGTGTGCCATAATGCACAATTACATATAAAACTTGATAGATGGACTAGAGAGTGGGATGAGTAGAATGAGGGACAGTTCCCAGATGTTTGGCTTTGAGGAAACAGCTGGTTACTGATGCTGCATTTAAGTTGGAAAACCAAACGGTGTGCATAAGTGTTGTTTCACCTTGTTTTCAGCCATGTTAAATTAAGCAGTGAATACGAATGTGAAGAAGATGGTAAAATTTCTGGAGCAGGATGCGCATGGTGGTGCATACCCTTGAATCACTATTCCCAGAGTAAGAGGCAGACCTCTGTGAGTTTGAGACTAGCCTGTTTAATTTATGTTTAAGAACATTAAAAGCAAATAGATATAAAGATTTCTGGAGCAAAATTAAGGACTAGACAAAAAGACCTGGGTGTCCTAAGTAGAGAAACAATAAATTTGAATGAGTGCTCAAGGCTAGTCCCTGAGTGCCACATTTAGAGTTTGCATCAATATCTGAGACTCAGAAGGACGGGTCAGAAAGAAGAAATACAGTGAGAGTGGAAAATAGTTCAGCAAACTGTACATGCAACTAATAAGCCCAATCCTTGAGTGTATATAATTAACACAGGGAATGAGAAAAGTACAAATAAGATTGCTTCATTTTCCATAATCAAAGACTCTACTTTTAAATTGAAAGGTATGCTTAGTCTGGGGCTATAGCTTGGTGATAGAGCACTTGCCCATCACACATGAGACCCTGGGTTCAGTTCCCAGCATAATAAACCAAAATAGATTCCTGTTGATAGACACAATTAGAGCCAGGTGGTGATTGCAAACATCTTTACTCAAAGCACTCTGGATGCAGAAGCAGGTGGATCTCTGTGAGTTCAAGGCCAGCCTGATCTATAGAGAAAGTTCCAAGACAGCCAAGGATACACAGAAAAACCTTGTTTTGAAAAGGAGAATCAAAGGTTGTGGGGTGAAGCTTAGTAGAATGATTGCTTAGTGTCCACAGAGTGAGTCTTGGGTTCGGGGTTCGAACACGAGCACAACATAGCAACATAACTATAAATTGAGTTCCAGGAGATGCAGTACCCTCAAAAGACATACATGCAGGCAAAATACCAATGCACATAAATAAATGATTTTTTTTTTAAAGAGAGAGGGAAACATGATGAGAAAATCTCTGGATGCAGGACAAAGTCATAAAAGGTACTACAGATAAAGTAGACTGTAAAAAATAAGTATTTGAAATGACTTTGTTTTTTCTTATGATTCTAGAGATTTGATGCTAATGGATACTTTATTCAGAATTTTAAGGGAAGAGTATTTACAACTTAGAATTCTGATAGGCTAAGGATATTTTTTAAACATTTAGTATCTCAAAGTTTTCATTATTCCTTTGTTCAGAAAGTTTCTAAAAATGTTTATGACAATGAGAGGAAAGTTAATCAGGAAAGCATGAGATCCAGAAAACAGTAGACCCAACCAAAAGGAAGGAAATGTCACCAGTGATGGTGAGGTGAGGGGCTCACAAGGTCACATGGCACTTGGTGTGGAGACCCAGCAGTGCTGAAGTAGGGCAGATAACTGCTGGGGTAGCTTCCAGGGAAGATGAGTTCATGGGAAACTTGAGAGGAGATTTAGACTGTTGAGAAATTAGGTAATACAGAAAACAAAGCAGAGAACAGTTGACTGGTAGTACACACCTGTCATCCCAGCAGCAGGAGGCTGAAACTCACTGTTGACATGGAATAATGCTGAGTGTTAGCTATATGAATGCTCGCTCTCTCTCTCTTTAGGTGTTTTTTTTTTTTTTTTCAAGACAGGGTTTCTCTGTATAACCCGGGCTGTCCTGGAACTCACTCTGTAGACCAGGCTGGCCTCGAACTCAGAAATCCGCCTGCCTCTGCCTCCCAAGTGCTGGGACTAAAGGCTTGTGCCACCACTGCCCAACTCTCTCTCTCTCTCTCTCTTTTTTTAAACATGTTTTTGTTGGCTTGTTTGTTTCTTGTTTTGAGGTAGAGTTTCTCTGTGTAGCCTTGGCACTCAAACTCAAAGATCTGCCTTCCTAGTGCTGGGAGTAAAGGCATGCATTTCCACTGCCTGCCTCTTTTTTACATATTTGAAAAAATATTTCCAAGCCAGGTATGACAGCACACGCTTATACTGTAATCCTAATGCTTAGGATTATAAACAAATCAAAACAATGGCAAATTCAAGGCCAGTTTAAGCTACAGCACAAACCTTGTCTCAAAAAACAACAAAAATCAGGGATGGTGGTGCATGGCTGTTAATCCAATACTCAAGAATATTACAAGGATCAAGAATACAAAGCCACTGTGCAGCTGATGCAAGGACAGGGTAGCCTGTGCTACATGAAAATGAGACCCTGTCCATAACTAAAAAAATATAAGAGAGAGAGAGAAACAAAGAAAAATGTTGAAAGACTTAGAGTATAGCTTAATGCAATGCTTGCCTAGTGTTCATGTAGCAGTAGGTTTGATCCACAGTACTCAATATGTGGTACATACCTATAAGGCCTGAAATCACATCATTCTGGAGGAGGAAGTGGGAAGAAGAATTAGAAATTCAGGGTCATCTTAGCTACATAGTGAGTTTTAGGCCAACCTGGTCTATATAACACCCCATCTCAAAACAAAACAAAAACAAAATGAAATACAGAAATTTTTAAATCAAAATACAAATTGGAGGCCTGGCAGTGGTGGCGCTCGCCTTTAGTCCCAACACTTGGGAGGCAGAGGCAGGCGGATTTCTGAGTTCGAGGCCAGCCTGGTCTACAGAGTGAGTTCCAGGACAGCCAGGGCTACACAGAGAAACCTTGTCTCGAAAAACCAAAAAACAAACAAAAAAAAAAAACCAAATTGGAATGTTGCTCATGGCCTTTAATCCTAGCACTCAGGAGACAGAGGCAAGCAGAGCTCTGTGAGTTTCAGGACAGCCTGGTTTATAGGAAATGTTTGGTTATTGGGTAATTTTGCTTTTGTTGTCTCTTGTTTCGAGTTATGGATAGAATCCAAAATCTTGTATCGCTGCAGTGTTTTGAATGAGAATGTTTACCACAGGTTCCGATCTTTGCATGTTTGGTGGAACTGTCTAGTAAGGATTAGATGTGGCCTTGTTGGAGGAGGTATATCTCTAGGGGTAGTAAGCTTTTCGGTGTTAAAAGCCCATGCCATTCCAGTTAGTGTTTTCTCTCTGCCTGTTGTAAGCTCTCAGCTACTGCTTCAGTGCCATGCCCCACAAAATGATGGTGGTAGATTCACCTGTAAAATCTAACCACACCCCCCCAACTCGATACTTTCTTTCTTTTATAGGTTGAGGTGTCTCTTCATAGCAATAGGAAGATTACCACTTAACTACATATCCAGTCCTACAAGAAACAGACTTTTCCTTCTCTCTTTTTAAAGAAACAGAAAAAGACTTCACTTCTTTTTTTGAGATATGTTCTCTGTCTATAGCCTAGGCCATCGTTAAAACTTGCCATCTACCTAGCTTGGCCTCCCAAATGCTAGGATTACAAGCCTGCACCACCATATCTAGCAATAATATTTCTGAATAAGTACAAATATATATCACTCATATTTTTAAAACTATTAGTTACTCAACACACAGATTTCATTCTAAGCTTTGCCTTCAAAAACACTGTACTCTCTAGCTAGCCTTCTTCTCTCCCTGTAAAGTTGTTTGAAGTATGTTTATATCCATCACTTCCTAGAACCATTTCACTCTTGTTTTTTTAGCCTATCTCTGGGGTTTTCATGCAGGAGATGTGTTCTTGGCACCTTCCACTTGCTTTGTTTGGCTAGCTTTAACCTTGATCTCTCAGTTTCAGTCTCCTGTCTTCAACCTGTCCCTGGATACTTGAAAAGTAGGCCTTTTTCCCCTGGAATTTGTTTTGTTTGTTGGACACGGTCTCTATTGCTAGGCTAGCTTCCATCTGACTGTATAGCCAGTGATGGCTTTGAATTCCTGTCCTTCTGCGTTTGCCTCAAGTACTGGAATTATAGGGTTTACCACACACATAGTATATACTGTTTTTTATTCTCTTGTTTCTCTTTTACAGCACCACATTTGTACTTTTTATAAGAATGTCTAACAACTTCCTTGACTCAATTGTATTGGGTTTTTTGGTTTGTTTGTTTTCTTTCACATTACAATGTAAGCTTTCTGGCTCTGTCTGTCTTTACACACATTGTATCACCCTAGTACTACCTAGTGCAATGTTACAGAGTAGCCACTGAAAGACATTTTGAGGAATGAATAAATGAATGATACTTAGTATAATTACTCTGATGGCTTCCTTTGCTGGTAACAAATATATTTACATGAATAGCCCCTAATTCCCAATAGGCTTTCCCTAGGCATGGCCTAGAACTCACTGTGTAGTGCTGGGATTAAAGGCATGCACCTCTACCCAATAGGCTTTTAATGATGCACACAGTAAAGCAGTTCCCTGGAGAGGCGCTGATATGTGATACTCAGTTTCTAAAAACTGCTTGAACTTTACTCCCGTTGATGCATGCATTTTTGTCTGCGTGTATCCCACTCAGTAATCCCACTCAGGGTTTTTTTGTTTTGTTTTAACTTTTTTTTTTAACTTATTTTTGTGGTGCTGGCAGTCAAGTTCAGGTCTTTTCATGTCAGACAAGGGCACTCCCATTGAAATACATAGCCTCGACAGTCCTTTCTAAAGTTGGGGGAAAAATAAACCTTTATTTTTATTTTATTGTTGAATGTTTTAGATTTACTTTTTAAATTTGTATGTATGTCTTGCATACATGCATGTATATGCACTGTGTATATGCCTTTTGGATCCCCTAGAATTGGGTTTACAGATGGTTCTAAGCCATCATATGAATACTGTGAACTGAACTCAGGTTCTCTGCAAGAGCAAAAAGTGATCCTAACTGCTGAACCATCTCTCCAGCCCCTTGTATTTTGAGGCAGGCTTTCAGATAGCCCTGGTTAGCCTTGAACTCGCAGTGTTGCCAAGGATAACCTTGAGTTTCTGAAACTCCTGCATTCCTGCATCCACCTCCCAAATCCTGGGCTTACCGGAATATTCCACCATCACCAGTGTATGCAGTGCTAGGGATCTAATTCAGGGATTCTTGCATATTAAGCACGCACATTACCTAACTAAGCTATATCCCCTGCCCTCTTGGATATGTGGATATGCCCTCTGGGGGTGGTGCATGTGGAGGGCAGAGGTCATATCATGAGTCTTTACTCTTTACCTCCCTTCTCTCTTAGGGTTTCTCTGTGTAGCCTTGGCTGTAGTAGAGTGTTAGCCTCGAACTCAGAGATCCACCTGCCTCTGCCTCTGGAATGCTGGCATTAAAGTCTACACCACCACCAACTGGCAACTATTTGTACTTTTTATCAAGAGCTTTTTGTTTTATATTAGATTTTTGCAGTTTTGAGACCCTGGTTTTGAGACAGGGTCTCTTTTTGTAGCCCTCACTGTGTTAGAACTCAAGTGTGTTGACCAGGCTGACATTGAACTCAGATTTACCTCCATCTGCATCCCATGATATTTTCTCTTTTCTTCAGATGTTGAATTGATAATATGAGGTCAAAATTATTATGATCTTTTCTTTGTGTATTCCCAATGTTTGACACAACTCTTGTTAAATAAGTGTTTATTGAAAACTCAGTATATTGGCACATGCCTTTAATCCCAGCATTTGGAATGTAGAAACAAGTGACTCTCTGAGTTCTAGGTAAGCCTGATCTATGTAGTGAGTTCCAGGATAACCAGGGCTATGTTGAGAGACCCTGTCTCAGAAAAGAAAGTAAACCAAAAGAAAAATGTTTTCTGAAAGAATATCAGCTTTATGCTAACAAAAAAGAATTGTACTAATATTATCATAATATTCTTATCTATTTCCTATTGGTATATGTAATCTGGCTTCTGCTTTTCTTCTGTATCTATTTCTAGATGTCAGTTTTTTATTACATTTATGGAGTGGTGACAGGTGTGTAGAGATCAGAGGACCACTTGGAGGAGTTGGTTCTCTCCTTCAATCTTCTGGCCTCCAGGGGTTGAATTTAGGTTATCAGTCTTGGTGAAAAGTGCTTTTACCCACTAAGCTGGCTCACCAACTTCCCTACTTGTATCAGCTGAAACAATCTATAAACTTAGATCTGCAATCTGAATCACCTCAGTGTTTGCTAATCCTTTCTGCAGGGGTTAGGCACTCTGTCACTCACTGTGCTCAGTATTACTGTGAACATCTTTGTGAAGCACTTTCCCTTCTGAATTATGTTTCTAGTCTTTATTTTCACATGCGTCCAAGAGGTTAGATGGATCATTCCATAAATCTACTCTCTCAGGTCACTACCTCCTTCATGATCTTTGCTCATGACATGTGTTACAGATTTATGTATTCCAGTGACTCTGTCATTTATTGTATTCTAACCTCCAGGGTTTATGAGTGTAACAAGCGCTGCAAATGTGACCCAAATATGTGCACAAATCGGTTGGTGCAGCATGGACTACAGGTTCGACTACAACTATTTAAGACACAGAATAAGGGCTGGGGTATCCGCTGCTTGGATGACATTGCCAAAGGCTCTTTTGTCTGCATTTATGCAGGTTAGTGATAAAAGAGAAGAGTTTTTACCCTGTGGGGTTTGGGACATGGAAGGTCATGGAAAAGCTGAACATAGCAAAGTGCTAGTGGACATGGTAGCACATGTCTGTAATCCAAGCACTCAGAAGGTGAAGGCAGAAAATGAGAGTAGGAGATAACCTGGGCTACATACCTAGACTCTACCTCAAAAAAAAAAAAAAAACGTGTTTGAGGAATGGAAATGTAGCTCAGGAGAACAATGTATGCTTAGTTTTCAGGAGACGCTGGAGTCAGCCCCTAACATTAAAAAAAAGAAAGGATGGATGGATGAATGAGGTGTTCTGACAGTTGAACTGGGAATAAGAGGATATGGGAATCTCTTCTATGAAGGACATGAGGAGTGATACACCTCTATAGGTAGACCAGAGAGGGGCAAAGATGCCTCATAAACAGTGTAAAGGGATCAGATTTTGGCTATTGATGTTTCTTTCACTGAGAGACCTCATTTAGATTCAATTGTATCATTTCTCCTAGAGATATTTTAGCAAAGCTAGGAAGTGCTAAGGAGCTAAACTAACAAACAAAATGGTAAGGGCAAGTCAACAAGCTACAGTGACAGTACCTTAATGTCAGAGACAAAGGTGGCATCCAAAGTAGCACATAATATAAGATTTTACCCTGCTAGTCAGTGTAGTACTGATGAAGACCTTCAATTCTCTTCATTCTCAGGCAAAATCCTGACAGATGACTTTGCAGACAAAGAAGGCCTGGAGATGGGTGATGAGTACTTTGCAAATCTGGACCACATTGAAAGTGTGGAGAACTTCAAGGAGGGATATGAGAGTGATGTTCACAGTTCCTCTGACAGCAGTGGGGTAGATATGAAGGACCAGGAAGATGGCAACAGCGGTTCAGAGGACCCTGAAGAATCCAATGATGACAGCTCTGATGACAACTTCTGTAAGGATGAGGACTTCAGCACCAGTTCAGTGTGGCGTAGCTATGCTACTCGGAGGCAGACTCGGGGTCAGAAGGAGAATGAATTGTCTGAGATGACGTCCAAGGACTCCCGCCCTGCAGACCTTGGGCCTCCACATGTTCCTATCCCTCCCTCAGTGTCTGTAGGGGGCTGCAATCCGCCTTCCTCTGAAGAGACACCCAAGAACAAGGTGGCCTCATGGTTGAGCTGCAATAGTGTCAGTGAAGGTGGATTTGCTGACTCTGACAGCCGTTCCTCCTTCAAGACTAGTGAAGGTGGAGATGGCCGTGCTGGGGGAGGCCGGGGAGAGGCTGAAAGGGCCTCTTTCTCAGGATTGAACTTTAAGGATGAAGGAGACAATAAGCAGCCTAAAAAAGAGGTAAGAAATTCCCCTCTAGAGATTACTCACGTTAATTCACAGCCCTGGAGGTATAAGCTGCATCTGGTGATGGCCATCCTAGCTGGCGGGCCCCAGGGCAGTGTCAGGTGTTACATGGCCAGAGTCAGGGAATATGTGTCCATGTTAAAAGGAATGCCTTTTGGTACAAATGAAGATTGAGACAGGGAGCTCACCCCTTTCAAGACTTCATCTCAAATGCAAAGAAATAAGGAATTGATTCCAAGTATATAGGGTTTATTGCTTTTGTTTTTTATTGCTGTTTTTAGTTAGGGTCACAGTACACTCCAGGTTGGCCTAAAATTTGCTATTACAAATTGTATCTTTGATGTTGAAATATTCCCCACTACAGGTAGTGAAACTGTTGGGTCCATGAAGCACTGCTCACAGTGCTGCTCTCTGAGGCCCATTACTGGGAAAGGTTATAAAGGCCCTTGCCAGAGGACTGCTGACTATTATTGTTATCAAGTTACAACGTGATTTCCCCACATCTCCTCCTTTAGTGTGCCTCTTGCTGGCTTATAGTAATGTTGTCTTTGGAGATCTCCTGTTACCTAGGACCATGAAAGCAAAGCATTAACCTTTCCCTTGTTCCTTTCCAGGACCCTGAGGACCGAAACAAGACGGCAGTGTAAGTGCTTGCTTTTTCATCCTTCTAAGTCTGTCTCCTCCTCTCAAGTTTACAAAAGAAGCCTAAGAAACAACCAGTAGCAACCTGACCCTCTCAATCTCTGACCTTCCCATAGAGTTCCTGAGGGCGCTCCGAGTCATGGACACAGTCCTCCCACAAAGTCGGAAGGGCTTCGCCGACCAGCTAGTAACATTTCTATACTCCAGAGCCAGCGAGCTGTGACTTCTACTCAGTCAAACCCTGATGTGAGTGACATTCCTATGCTTATCCTACCTTCTGTTTTATTCAGTCCAAGTAAGGAGCACACAGCAGTCCCACCTCAAGTCCTTGACTAGAGTGACTGTTAAGTCTCTTTGGCTTTGACTTTGTGCTTTGTTCTCCAGCATGTAATCATCGTCTTACTCTCGCCATAGCCACTTTTGCCAAATCATGGGTAAAAGCATAAACTTGAAGCAGCCTTTCCAATAGCTTCTCTTCTTTCTTCACACCCTTCTGTCTCCCCAGGACATCCTGACACTGTCCAGCAGCACAGAAAGTGAGGGGGAAAGTGGAACCAGCCGGAAGCCCACTGCTGGTCAGACTTCAGCCACAGCTGTTGACAGTGACGACATCCAGACCATCTCTTCTGGCTCTGACGGTGATGACTTTGAGGACAGGAAGAACTTATCAGGTAGTCTGAAAGTGTTTGCATGTGGTAGGGAGGAACAGGAAGAGTAGGAAAAACACTTTTAAAAGAAGGAAATAATTCACATCCTAAAAGTTAGACAGACTTCCCAACTCAGCTAAACTGTTAAACTGCCACATGCCCTTCCTTTCTTTCCAGTACCCCTCCTTTTCTTCAGCTCCTTAGTTCAACATAACTAGTCATGCTTTTAATAAAGTGTGACAAAAATCTCAGCCTAGGGGGCTGGAAAGATGGCTCAGCGGTTAAGAACACTGACTGCTCTTCCAAAGGTCCTGAGTTCAATTCTCAGCAACCACATGGGTGGCTCACAACCATCTGTAATGGGATCTCATGACCTCTTCTGCTGTGTCTGAAGACACCTACAACATACTCATATATAAAATAAATAAAATCTTTAAAAAAAAAAAAAAGAAAGAAAGAAAGAAAGCTTAGCTGGTGTCCCAAACCTTTAGTCTACCATCTAGGACTCTGAAACAGAAAGCTTGTGGGTTTTGAGACCACCTGAGTTACATGAAACCTCATCTGAAACAATGTGACTTATGGTCTTCACCACCCCCAAGACAGAGTTTTCTATTAGCCCTGGTTGTTCTGAAATTCCTTATATACATCAGGTTAGCCTTGAACTCGAAATCTGCCTACCAAGTGCTGGAATTAAAAGTGTGCACCAGCTACACCTGACTAGTGATTTAGGGTCTTAGCCTGAATTTAGCTAGCTTATTGCTATCCCTGAACTGCAATGATTGGAATAAAAATGAGGAGACATGGGACATGGTGGTAACATATGATTCCAGCACTTGGGAGAAAGGGGGCATAGGAGGATGACAAGTTTGAGACCAACCTGACTTAAAGTGAAGGTGGTAGAATGTCTAGTTAGGAGGAGTTGGGATGATCCCTGACCACTTCCCCCCACCCCCTTTTTTTTTCTTTCCAGGACCAACAAAACGCCAGGTGGCAGTAAAATCAACCCGAGGCTTTGCTCTTAAATCAACCCATGGGATTGCCATTAAATCAACCAACATGGCTTCTGTGGACAAGGGGGAGAGTGCACCAGTTCGTAAGAACACACGCCAGTTCTATGATGGTGAAGAATCTTGCTACATCATTGATGCCAAACTTGAAGGCAACCTAGGCCGCTACCTCAATGTGAGACTCTGAACCACCTCTGGGTGTAGGGTTATGCCATTGCTCTCACATTCCTAACTTTTTAAAGATACTGTATAAACCTACCTTTGCTTATAAGTTGATCTCAAAGAGTGAAGTAGCTTTCTTTCAAAACATCACTGCTGTAGTATCTAATGGGGTAGAGACTAGATAGATACCTTTTTTTAATTCTCAAAAAGCCAGATACTTCCCTGGTTGAATGACTGTCATCTTTAAACTTACAGCACAGTTGCAGCCCCAACCTGTTTGTCCAGAATGTTTTTGTGGATACCCATGATCTTCGCTTCCCTTGGGTGGCCTTCTTTGCCAGCAAGTAAGGGGATAATGAGGAAGGGGCAAGTTGTGTGGAAATCGGGGTGAGGGGAATCCTTCCTTTGTAATCAGGCTCACCTTTACCCTCTAAACTCATCCTTTTTCCTACTTCAGGAGGATCCGGGCTGGAACAGAACTCACTTGGGACTACAACTATGAAGTGGGCAGTGTGGAAGGCAAGGAGCTGCTCTGCTGCTGTGGGGCCATTGAATGCAGAGGGCGACTTCTTTAGAGGAAAACTCTTCCTCACTTTGAGAACCCTGGAACGTCCTTTCCCCAGGAACTGGGTCTTCCTGACTGTTGAACTCTGACCCCAAGTCTCTGATCTAGCTTCTCCCCAGCTTCTGGTGGATAGAAATGGGGATTCTAGATCAGGACTTTCCCAGCGTGGTGCTAGCAGGCACTAGGGTGGGTAGACATGACCACTCTAGCATTAGCCTGAGGTCCTTCTCATCCTTTTCTGTGTTCGTGATTCACATGGGCTGTGTATCTGCCATCCCTGGTTTGTACGGTTTCTTGAAAGTCTTCTAACAAGATGATAAAATAGAGATTGTGGTTTGTCTTTTCTCCTCAGTCCCCTGTCTTGATCTTCCAGGGAGAGGTCATTTCCCAGTGGGCAACTATCACTAGTTTACACCTGTGTAATTTTTAACAAAAAATGTTACATAACCACGAGGGAGGCCTAAGAAAACTAACCCTTTTCTCAAGTCTTAATAGTCTGACACAGTCATGTTTTATTTAACCTTTAATATACTTTAATTAAAAAAAAATTAATAGTACATTTTGGTCTGAAATGGTCCCTCACCGAAATGCCAAGTCCTAGCTGTAGTTCTGGCTTTACAACTGAAACCCCAAATGTTCAATAAATAACAGAACTAGTTGCCCTTCTACTCCACACCAGCTTGTGTTAGCTGAAGGGAGGGGAAAGGGAGGCCAGAGAAGGGGGGCAGTGACATCCTAGGAACCATGGTCCCTGGGGTAGAGTGAGAGGCATGTATACCCTTCTCCACTTATTTGACTTGTATTTAAGGAAGAGAAAAGTTAAAAGTAGCTCAGCTTTCATTTTTGGCCTGAGCTAGGGAGCTTAGAAAGGTGGAACCTTGGTCCAGCTTTGGCAGAATGAGGCCCAGAAAAGGGACAGTAAGGCACAACCCTGGCGTGAAGTCAAGGAGTCAAAGGCAAACAGCTAGATTGAAATTCTTAGGAATGAGGAATGTGAATTATGACTCCAACCTTCAGAGCTGAAGAAGGATTAGCAAGAGAAAGGGTAGCTTGGAAGGTAGAGAGGGAAATAAGACCATCCTGTCTGGTTTAAAGGCAGCTGGGTGAAAAAGAAGGAAGATCTATGTGGATCCTCCTCATAGCCTTTCTCCCCAGAGCTCCAGTGCCCCTCAAGGGAAGCTTGGCTAGTTTCTTGGCCTCGTGTATTGATGTGGGAGGCAGCTAGGACAATGGTTCAGTCATTCTTAGGATGATTGTTATTGAGGATGGGGTGGCCATTAGCTAGGAGCCGGCTCTTTTCTCCTGCCGCAGCTGCAGCCTCCTCCCCCTCTGAACTCTCTGTTTCTTCTCTATCGCTGCGTTCATCTTCTATCAGCTGTGAAAAGGACAAAAAGGGTTATGTATCCTTCAGTATCCAAGGGCTACCTCCAAGTTTCCTGTTAACCCCAAACCTTCATACTTTTTAAAGAGAGTTGCTAGCCTAACAAGGAATTTGGAGACTTACAAAGAACCTTCCTCACCTTTCCAGTTATGAACTTGTGGGCCATGCGCAGAATGAAGTATGCCCAGAAGATCTGGAGCATCTGTAACACTACCATCATGGCATTGAAGAAGTAATAGCCAAAGAAGGCAGGGTAGAGCTCCAGTGGGTAGATCATTGTGCAGTGTAGGATCCTGAGGATTTAAGGGCAAATTGTAAACATGGCCGTGGGTGAAAGCTTGAGGGCAGGAGCCTGAGCACCTACTTACCAGAAGGGCATGATAACCAGCCGAGTGATGATGAAAACGATGGCGAACACAATGAAGAGGTTGTTGCAGGTGTTTTTCCATCCCGCGTAGTTAAACATCTTGGCAGACTGTGGAAACAGTCCCATCTATTATCATGGGCTCTTGACTCCCATAGACATTAATATGTGCATGTGGTTAGCAGCACTGAGGATACCCTCTCAATCCCCTAAAAGATGAGGGACAGGGGGACCTGCACTGGGGCCTCTACTGTACGGAAGCCTAACCTCCAGCAGGTAGTCAGAAGAGTCATGCAAAGCCATGATGAGGGTCCCTGCTCGGACGTAATTGGCAAACCAGGAGAAGCAGAGGAGAATGATGGTGGCCACGTGGTGGATGATCTGTTCCTTAAAATCCTGCAGAAAAGAGAGGCTCCAAGGGACTCTTCCCTGTTCATTGTTCCTTCTTCCTCCTCCTCAACTTTTACTCCCCACATCCCAGCAGCTCTGCCCAGATCCCCAAGAAGTCAAAGGGGAGTCTCTTCACCCCATGACCTCATCTGGCCTCTTCACCCACCTTTCGCTTGACATCAGAGGCAATGCTGAAGAGCAGGGACCAGTAGAAGGAAAGTTCAATCATGTAGTACCAATACTGAGAAGGGATGATGCTCTGGGAGAGGAAAGAGGGTTAAAGACTCCCAGAACAATTAGGCCTAAGGGGCACATCTCCAAACGTCACTTCTAGCCCCTCAAGATAGTCATGGATTCATGAAACCCTTAAGGGAGTATTGTGTGCCATTGAACACTCCTACATAAGGAATTTTCTCATACCTGTATGGGATATCCCTCCCAAACTTTCCTCAAGTCATAGAACCAGGGTTTCTGCAAAGAAAGAGATTAAAGAAGGACTCACATCCATGGCTTTACCCCATCTTAAAGGATGTGCTCCCAATTCCAGTACTCACATCCACAATGACGGCCATGCCAGCAACAAAGGCAATTAGGTAGTATGTGAATCTCCAGCTGCAAGAGGAAGCAAGGTGAGAGGATCAATAGTTTCTCACTGCCCCAGACACCCTCTCAAGGTACCCTCACCTCTTCTGCATACCACAGCTCTCCTCCCAGCAAGAGAAAGCACAACTGTGCAACCCAGCTTCATTTGCCCCAACTTCCCCCACCTGGCTTCTCGGAACTTCTTGAGAAGACTAGGCCTGTCCTGGTTGCGGCGGCGGCGGAACCATCGTTCTACCTGGCGTCCAGAGAGCCCACTCTGCCGAGACAAAAGTTCTACCTCCACCTAGGCATAGTGAGACCATTATATTCAGCCCTCAGATCAGCAGTGCCCCCATTCTACTTAACCTATCCCCATAATAACCTGAGTCAGACCCACCCTCTGCCAAGACCTCGCCTTCCCAAGCAAGCATTCAAACTCTGACCCACCCAAACTCAGCAACTCCCAGAATCATCTGCAGCTCATACCTGCTTGGGCTGCTTGCCGCTGGTCAGGTAGAAATGCTCTAAGGTGGCATTGGGAGGTGCCCGAAGTCGGGTTTTCTCCTTAACATTCAGGAGGGCTGCCAGGGGTGTAGCCACATAACTGGGTAAGGGACATGAGAGAGAGGTGTTTGGCTCCTATGGAGCATTCCTAACCCCTAAATGGGACACAGAAAGTACTGTAAAACTTAATTCTGGGCCTCAGTTTCCCAAGTTCCCTGGCAACCACCTTTCCTCTGACCTCCTGGGCTGCCCACAGCTGACAAAGCTGCCTATGTTCACTACTGACCAGGCGAGGAGGCGGGTGCAGGATGAGAACAAATAACCATTGAAGGAAAAGGTTGGGGGTGCAGAGCCCTCTGGAAGACAATGGTGCCCTGGGGGAGGGGCAGCATGGGTAGGGACCTGGGTGGCCAGAACACCAATGTCCGGAACTGGAACTAAGTATCAAGAGACCAACATGAAGCCTGATAGGTTGGCTGATAATTCAGGGAAGGTTTGAGGGAATGCTCACAGCTCAAAGAAGTATCGAATGATGAGAAAGAGCAGGGCCAGGGGAGTGTGATGTAGAGGTCTGAGGCTTTGGCATAGACACGTCCATCTTTGTCTTCTAGATCAGCCCAGGTTAAGTTCACAGGCAGCCATAGTCGTTCCCACCAGAAGTAGTCATACAAGGTCTGGAGCATCCTAAGTGGGGAAGGGAAAAGTCATAAGGCCAAGTGCAAGCAGTCTGCAGGCAAGAGAAGGAATGAATGCTCCTGGTCATTAATGGGACACTGACTCAAGTCTTGGACTCTGGCTCCGTGGCCTTGGAATGAATTAGTTGGCTGAAGTGAGCTGGTTTCCTCATCTGTAATAGGCATTCAGTGGCTTTCAAGTTCAGCATTTATTTACAGTTTGATGCAACCTTAGGTGATGTTGACACCACTAGGACCTGATTCCCTACAATTAAAAAAAAAAAGCACTCCTTTCTTATCAATCTTATCTTTTGGATCTCAACCTGGAGGACAAGCAAAACCCAGTCTGAGAAGCTGTAGTCAACAATCAGGAAGGTTAATCAGGGAGAGTAAGCATAAGGTACACGCCTTGAAGCCCAGCACTCAAGAGGCAGAAGCAGGAGAATCCACACAGCAAGTTCCAGGACATCGAGGGCTACAAAGTAAGACCCTTAGTTTGTAAAATGGGTTATATCAGGGGTGGTGATGAGTCTGTAATTTTGGGCCTTGAGCTGCCGAGGCAGAAGGATCATAAGTTTGAGACCAAGCTGCATAAGCTGTGAAGGGAGGAGGAGGAGGAGGAGGAGAGGAAGACACAGCTCAGTTTTAAATGAATGAGACAAAACACACCCCCAAAGCAGTGAGCATCAAACACCCGCACACTTGACTGCATTTCACACCAAGTCAGTGTCTGCATGGGAGGCAGAAAATGATCTGTAAACCTCTGTTCAGAAAGGAAGTGAGGGGGCTGGAGAGATGGCTCAGCAGCTTAGAACACTGCTTTTCCAGAGGTCCTGAGTTCAATTCCCAGCAACCACATGGTGGCTCACAACCATCTGTAATGGGATTTGATGCCCTGATGCCCTCTTCTGGTGTGTCTGAAGACAGTGACAGTGTACTCACATAAATAAATAAATAGCCAGGCAGTGGTGGCGCACGCCTTTAATCCCAGCACTTGGGAGGCAGAGGCAGGCGGATTTCTGAGTTCGAGGCCAGCCTGGTCTACAGAGTGAGTTCCAGGACAGCCAGGGCTACACAGAGAAACCCTGTCTCGAAAAACCAAAATAAATAAATAAATAAATAAATAAATAAATAAATAAATAAAAAAAAAGAAAGGAAGTGAGGGAGAATTTGAGCCAGCAAGATCTACCAAGGAAAAGCAAGTTCCAGGACAGGCAGGGCTACAGAGAAAACCTGTCTTGAAAAAAAAACAAGCAAAGAAAAAAAGGAAGGAGGGAGAGAAAAAGAAAGGAGTCGGGGTACAGGTACAGATATAGTCAGGACTAGGGACAGGGAATCCAAACAGCAAACCAACTGGTTTAACTGAGCTATTCCCCCCCCCCTCTTTCTTCTTTGAGACAGCACTTATGCATTCATGACCCTACGGCCTCAGCAGCAGCTGAGGTGCTGGGATTACAGACTCATCACCATTCCTGACATAACCTATCCCTTCAAAGGCTTACCCAGTACATAAAAACTCCCTGCAAGAGAACCAGCCAACTTCTTCAAGCCAGGAAAGAGCTGCTGCCTTCAACTTCCCTTCTTCCCTCCACAGTAAGAACAATGTGGCATTGACCACTGAACTAGATGAGGCAGGGAATGGTCTTTGGCAGCTGGCTGAGGTTGAGAAGCCACCTTCAGGTGTCCCTGAAGGGTCAGTCATCAGCACAAAGCCTGGAAACTCTAAGACTTGCCAAGTAGGAGAGTCAGGGATGTCCTCCAGGCTCCACAGCTCTCCTCCTCTTATAATAGGGAGGAGAGGTGGCAGCACGCAGACTGACCTAGAGACTATGAGCTGTGACAGGAAAAAGGTAGTCTCCAGGTGGAGAGGAACCGAGCAGCAGCCTGTGGACCAGTGGTGAGCACCAGGCACTGAATATGGAGTTGCTGAAGGAGGTTGAACCCTCAGCCCACAGCTGAGCTAGGCTGCTCCTAGGTCTGGTTGGCTCTTTCAACAACCCCGCCTCCACCCTCCACAGAAGCACTTGCGAAATCCCTCTGTCACAGGTCAGTCAGTATTCCAGCTCAAGGACTTTACCCTCTGGTCCCCACTGCTGGTCACTGCTCTTCTGGATGAACTCAGAGGTCAGCACAGACAATAAACGATTTTCAGCTGCACACACATGGCACACACATCCTCATTATACATCCCAGGCCCAACATGGAGAGCACTGTCCCTTCCCCTCCACCTCAACCTGAATATTTAATTTGTTAAAGAGTGGAAGCCTCTCCAAAGGGTAGAATTCAATGTAACTACCCACATAAGCACACTTTCTTCCTAGAGAAAAGAAGAAAACTGAACAGGGAAGGGAAGAAGGCAGAAGGCCAACTGAAGGAGCAATTTGGACACCCCATCTCTTCCTTCTTACCTTTTGGGTTAACTGGATAGGAGGTAGGGACCAATACCTGACCTTGTCACCTGGCTACTGTGTTTCTTAGTGCCTAACTTTTCCTCCAAGGAGACCTAAACTCAAGCATGCTGACAATCCTAGCCTTGGGCTGGCTATCTCCATGCCATCCCATAACTAGGACGTTTTTCTTGATAGAACTTTTTGAGGGTTAAAGATTCAGAGAGTGGGTGGAGCCTCTCTCCTGGGCTCCAGCAGCGTAGGAATGTCTAGTGCTTCTCTTATCCCTATAAAGAAGGTAGGGAGCTAGAGGGTGGGGGTTGGGTAGCCCAACTGGGTATCACAGAACAGCACACCTATCTCAACCCCAGGCAGCCCCATGCCGTGTCACTGGGAAGTGAAAACTGCTGGGGGCCTGCACATTAGGCTTCAAGCTTGCTGTTTCTTTCTTCAAGCTTGCTTCCTTTGCTGTTTTGAACTTCCACAGCAGAGAAGCTGCACCCGATGCAGCACAGTCAGGACTTTTAATTCAACAGGAAGGGAAGGGACTAGGGTTTCCAGCCTTACACAGATCCAGCATGCTCCCTACTGCACCCCTGGTGGCTACTTGGCACCAGCACACCAGACAAAGAGCATTCCATCAACAAGAAATCAGGACAAGAGAGGGCGACATCCAGCCCCTAAGGGCTGATTACACCTTGATTACACCTGCAACTTTTCCACTCACAAATATTATACTGCCTGCACACATGAAGAGATACAGTGTAGTGTCCGTCTATCTGTCCTCCTCATACACACCTGCACATTTTCTGAGACACAGGCTGAAGAGGAGCCAGTGTGGCACAGATTTCACAAGCATTATATTACTCGAAACTTAAGCGGGGTTCTTGCCTGGTTCCAACCTTTGCTCCAACTCTGATTGATCCTCCCCCGAAAAAACCCTCCAACCCAAGTGAAAAGGGGTTGGGTGAAAGATGGGCACCTGCAGACCCAGAAGGCTGGGAGGGTAGCCATGTAACCTATAAGAAAACCTCAAGGTGGGCAGTGGTGGCACATGCCTTTAATCCCAGCACCTGGGAGGCAGAGGCAGGTGGATTTCTGAGTCTGAGGCCAGCCTGGTCTACAGAGTGAGTTGCAGGACAGCCAAGGTTATACAGAGAAACCCTGTCTCAAAAACCAAAAAACAAAAGAAAACCTCAGACCCAGTGGGACAGGGGACAGAGTGAAAGGGACTCTTCACAGGCTCTCAAGTCTGAGCAACCACAAAAAAGGTGACATGGTCCTAAGTAGATTTTGAAAATGTTCTTTTCGGGTAGCAGTTGCTGCTCATAAACTTCCTTCTAAACGGTGAAGAGCAACAAAACTCAAAAGGTGTGTCAACTGCTTCAGGCTACAGCACGAGTCCAAAAATACAGGTCAGATTCTGGGAAAGGCAAGAGGGTGAGGCTGTGACAACTGTGGCCTCAGGCTTCATGTGGCCTATAGCTTCAATGGGATGCTTCAAAAACTTCCCTGCCCCAACTCCAAACACTGTACAAAAATATGCCCCCCAGGGACAGGGAGAGGCCAGTAGGATTAAGTAGCAGTTGCAAGTGAGGTGGTCTTGAAAGGAATTGTACAGTGTCAGTCTGTCTGTCACCAGCAACAGAGTGGGAAAGGCCCCTCTTCCCAGAGAGAAACCTAGCCAGAGGCCCCAGTGAGAATAGAGGGGTATGAGACAGTAATGGACAGAAGGACCAATTCTCTCTCTCTCTCTCTCTCTCTCTCTCTCTCTCTCCCCACACACACACACACACACACACACACACACACACACGCACACACACGCACACACACACGCACACACACCTTAGAAATTAGGCAGTGTGTGGCCAGAAACAAGACCTAAGGAACAGAATCCTTACCCTTAAGAGCCCCATCACAAATGCAGTCAGCAACCGGTCACCTTGGCTCTGGGATGGGAAGTGACCTCCTACCCAGCTCTAACACAAACAGAAGTCATTTCTGGAGGCCTTCCCTAATGCAGTTCTCTAGGAAGACCGCCCCACTCCTGACCTCACAGGGCTTAGAACACCTGACAGCTGAGGCTGGCAACTCATATAATTGAGATCTGGTTTGGATGCCAGGAGTGTGTCTTAGGCGCAGTAACTCCCAAGCTCAGACTAAAAAGGAATGTTATCCACCTACAGGTAGCCAACTAGCTTGAGGGCCTCTGGGCTTGTAATTAGCAAGTTACCACCCAGAGTCACACACGCCCCATAACGGTATAGGAATGCTAGTCCCTTTGGGGCCGGGACAGACACTCTAGTGTACTCCTTCCTGTTTCCCGTTAGGCACATGGACGCTCTAACCTCCCTCCTGGAGGGACACAAGGGGCTCAGCAGCGGCGACAGAGGCGGCAGAGGCGGCGGCCAAGTAGCAGCAACAGCAGCAGGGGCCGCCACCGCTCGTCCTCGGCCTCCACACTCAGGCCCTAGGACGCACGCGGGCCCCTAGGGCTTCTAGCACCAAGGGTCAGCTACTGCTCCACTCCCAACAAAGGGGCGTCTGTGCCATGGATCCTGAGCGAGCGCCCGGCTCCAGCCTCTACCTGTTGCCCCGCAGGCCTTCTCCGGGCGGAGGCCCCAGCCGGGCCCGGAGCGCCCGCTCCAGCAGCGCTCGGCCCGCCCTCCGGCAGGCCGGCCGCCATGAGCCGGTGGAGGCCCCGCTCCCTCCGAGTTGCGCCCTGAGCCACCGCCACCGCCGCTGTCCCGCCACCCCCGCGGCCCCGCGCACAGACTCACTCGGCGGCCGGTGCAGAGCTGACCGGTCCGGGCGCCGCGGCTCCGTGTCCCACTTCCAGCGCCCGGCCAGTGCGCACTGACTGGGCCGGGTCCTCTCCTCCCCCTTCCGCTGCCCTCGGCTCCCTCCCTCCTTCCTCCTTTGCCCGCCGAGCCCCGGCGAGCCCAGGCCGAGCCCAGTAGCGGAGCTGAGCTGGGCGTGGGCCGTGACCGGGCGGGGCCCGGTCCCCGGAACCCTGCGCTGCGCCTGTGGAGCCCCGACGGGGCGGGTGGCGCGTGCTTTGCAGGGCGCCCAGGTCTCTGGTTGGCGCGGTTGCGGCTAAGCGGGACATTGGTCAGGGACCTCCTGGTGCCTGAACCCAGAGCTGCTCAGAGCAGGCTGCTTCTGCCCAACCCCGCAGCCCCGGTGTGGTGCCTTGGTTCACCCCCGGGTTGGTTGCCACAATTCCCGCATCCGGCTACACTGGGCGGCAGAGGAAGGGTGCACCCGGAGATGATCCCCTGTCGGATTTGATGGCTCATGCTGAACCATGGTCCCAGCATTTGGGAGATGGTATCATTTTTTTTTTTTTTAACCTTCATGAAATAGTTTTTTATTTATTTATTTTATGTGTGTGAGTGTTTTGCCTGCATATATGCATGTGTTCCACGCATGCCGGTTACTCAAGGAGGTCAGTGGAGGGTATTCCCTGAACTGGAGTCATGTAAGGTTGTAAGCAGCTATGTGGGTGCTGAGAATAAAACCGGGTCCTCTGTGAGAACAAGTGCTCTTTACTGCTGAGTTGTCTCTCCAGCCCATGATACAGCATTCATCCTTAAGCCTGTAGCCGAGGCCCGCCTCACAATGTATGCCATCAAGCACCAGGGCTTTGCCCGAGATCTTAGGAAGAGATTCGACCCCACTGCCCCAACTCTGGTGTGAGAGTTTGGCTCTAGATCTTGTCTCTTTGGGGAGTTTAAGAGGCAGTAAATGGTTTCCAGTCGGTTTGTCCACTTGGTCCTTGCAGTGAGACCCCAGTACAGATTATATACCACAAAACCCTGGCTGTCCCCTGCACTTTGCTCTATCCCTCTTCAGTGGCCTTCTTAAAATTTTCTGCCACACACACACCCTCACTCCTCTTTCTGACAGAGTTCTTCTGTCTGCTGGTTGGGCACCAGCTAACCCTATGTAACCCTCCCCACAACTCTTGATGAGTTGGCCTCTTTCTTATGTTCTTTTTTTTTTTTTTTTTTTTAAATACTTGGCTTTCCTGTGGTTTCCACCAGATATTTTGTTTCTTTGTTTGTTTTTTGTTTGTTTTTCCGAGACAGGGTTTCTCTCTGTAGCCCTAGCTGTTCTGGAACTTATTTTTAATTTTTTTGAGACAGTATCTATGTTGCCCCGTCTGGTTCCAAACTCACAATCCTCCTAAGGTCTGGATTCACAGGTGTGAGCTAGCACACTCAGCTTTACCAAGCTTTTTAAATGTGTACTCTGGATGAGTGAAATTCACTTTAAAAAGAAAGGACGAGAGGAAGAAAAGAGAGAACAGAGAACATTAGGGAGTTGTGTGGGCAGAGGCTGGATAATAACGGCCTGAGCAATGGAGATAAGAAGGTATACAAAAGAGAAAATGGAAAGAGGAGAAACCTGGCCTCAGCCAGCAGCTGGGTGATCTTGCCCACACACCCCCCTGGCTGGACCAGGAGATTAGAATCACCACGCCTCCCTTTCCAACCCATCCTCCACCCTAAGTTGGCATTGCCATGCCCACAGTGCCCCAAGTGTGTCCTGCTTGTGGTGACTCACTTCCTCTGAATAAACTGCTGAGGTGTCCCAAGGCATCGAACAGGCCTTGGGGCCAGGATTAGGCTATTTGAACTAGCTCCTCGGAAGACAGACACATGGAACCTAATGGCAAAAAGGAGATGATAAACCATAGAAGCTGGCCCATCACAATGACACACCGTTAATCCCAGCAGAGGCAAGTAGATCTCTAGGAGTTTGAAGCTAGTCTGTTCTACACAGCCAGGGCTGCAGAGTAAGACCATGTTTCCAAAACTAAAAAATAATAATGACGAGCTGGAGAGATTGCTCAGCAGTTAAGAGTGCTGGCTGCTCTTCCAGATGTTCTGAGTTCAATTCCCAGCAACCACATGGTGGCTCCAACCATCTGTAATGGGATCCAATGCCCTCTTCTGGTGTGTCTGAAGGGAGCAACAGTGTACTCACATACATTAAATAAATAAATCTTTTAAAAAATAATGATAATAATAATAAATTATATATCTATACATACACAAACCAAACTCATAAATAAACAAATAAATAATAAATAAATAAATGTGTGGTGGAAAAGGCCCTAAAAGAGAAGAAAAGGAAGAAAAGCAATATTGGACCAGAGGGTTTGAAGAAGTGCAAACGAGTCAACAGTTCAGGTACTGGACAGTGCTGCTATGACACTAAGGGACACCCTAAGTCACCCAGACCTCATCAAGACATGAAAGATTAGAAGCAGCTGGATAGTGGTGGCACACACCTTTAGTCCCAGCACTTGGGAGGCAGAGGCAGTGGGATCTCTGAATTCAAATCTAGTCTTGTCTACAGAGCAAGTTCCAGGACAACCAGGGATACACAGAGAGAAAATCCTGTCTGGAAAAACCAAAAACAAAAGAAAAAAAGTTTTTTTTTTTTTTTTTTTTGTTTTTTTTTTTTTGTTTTTTTTTTTTTTTTTTTTTTTTTTTTTGAGACAGGGTTTCTCTGTATAGCCCTGGCTGGCTGTCCTGGAACTCACTCTGTAGACCAGGCTGACCTCGAACTCAGAAATCCACCTGCCTCTGCCTCCCAAGTGCTGGGATTAAAGGCATGCGCCATCACCGCCCGGCAGGAAAAAAGATATTGAAACACCTGGATTCTGTTTCAAACCCCATGGGTGTGGGAAGTCCCTACCCTCCTCAAATCCATAAGGAAGGTACAGAGGAAGTCGCTTAGATGTCAACCAAGTTTATAATCCTAAAATGTACAGCATGAGATTTGAAACTGATTGGTAAATCTGAGAACAGCCCGTCTGTCCCTAGTGTTAAATAGATGAAAGTCAAGACTGAAAGGGTTGAAATTCCACTCAAGTTTTAGCAGAACCACTGTAGATGTGACGAGCGTACTCTTCAGGCTCGGAGACGGGGTTTGCTTCTGCCACGTGACTGGGTCTCATACTTCTCCGAATTTAGAGAACTTGCAGCTTCTTTCGAGTAGTCCCTTGGGAAACTTTGGCCAGGGCTAATGGGCCCTCCCCTCGGCCCCTGCCCCCTTCCTCCCTTTCGCCTTGTGCTGTTTGGTTCTTGGAGCCAGAATCGATTCTGAAGAGTCAGAAGGCAATGCCACGTGTACACTGTGTTACATTGCCAGCATCCTGCCAGCATCCCCAAAGCAACAGTTTCCATCTGCCAGTCCTGCGTGGTTATCTCCCTGAGACTTCTTGCTATTTTAGCTACCCACCAAGTCTATCCTGGAACCTGATGTTCTCAGGAGGCTGTACTTCTGACCAGTGGATTATGAGAGCTCCTTGATGCGTTCAGAGGGAGCCAGGACTTCAAGTGGCCCTAGGTGATTTATTAGTAATACTCTCAGTGGTTACTTATGCCCTCTTGTGGCACCATTGAGGAATGGCAGGAAAAATTGAAGCTGTCCAAGATTGGACTTCACAATCTAGAAGCAACAGTTACTAGTACGAAATAAGATAGTAACAATACTTGTTACCTTATGTTAACATTTTGACACCGATACTTAGTACTCTGTGGTAAGCACTTTTCTAATTGTTTTATATGTATTTGGAGGTGGGCTGCTAAGGACTGAACCTGGGCCTCATCCTTGTGAGGGGATAGGATAGCTCTCTGCCCCTGAACAACATCTCCACCCTGCTATATATTTACCTAATTCTCACAACAATCTATAATATAAATGCTTGTGGTGGTTTGAAAGAAAAAGTCCCCGTAGGCTCATAGGGTGTGGCACTATTAGGAAGTGTGTCCTTGTTGGAGCAAGTGTATCACTAGGGGGTGGGCTTTAAAGTCTCAGAAGCTCAATCCAGGCCTAGTGGCTCCTATATCTTTTCCTGCTGCCTGCAGATCAAAACAGAGCTCTCAGACCTTTCTTCAGCACCATGTCTGCCTGCAGGCTGTATATATGTGTGAGAACCACATGTGCTTGCTTGGTACCTGGAGAGGCCAGAAGGCATCAGATCTCCAGGTACTGGAGTTCTAGATAATTGTAAATCACCATGTGTGTGCTGGGAACTGAACCCAGGTTCTCTGCAAGAGCAGCCAGTGCTCTAAACTTCTCTCCAGTGCTCCTGTCTGCAGCCTCTGTTCTGAGGATAAGGAAGGTCCCTGTACCTTTCCAGCATCATGCAGAAAGTCAAATCCCTGACTCTGGGAAGTGTAGCCCTGTGGGCTTTCAGCTTTAGCCACAGTGCAGAGATTAAGCTCTATCTGGGGGTTGTGAGATAGAACTCGAGATATGCCATTAGAAAAGAATTTCAGGTAAACAATAAATAAAGTTATCAGAAGTAATCATATTAAATATTTGGTCATACTTATACCAACAAATTATTCATTGTTTATCTGAAGTAATTTAATTGAGAGTTGTAGATTTTTATTTACTTAATCTAACACCCCTAATTTACAAGGTGATTTTATGCTGCCATTGGCCATTATACACATTGCTTCATTTATTATGTCAGATGCTCCAGCCTCCTGTCTCCTCAGCCCTACAGTTTCTACCACTCTTTTCTTTCTTTCCTTTTTTTTTTTTTTTTTTTTGTTTGTTTTTTTGGTTTTTTCGAGACAGGGTTTCTCTGTGTAGTCCGGGCTGTCCTGGAACTCGCTCGGTACACCAGGCTGGCCTCGAACTCAGAAATCCGCCTGCCTCTGCCTCCCAAGTGCTGGGATTAAAGGCGTGCGCCACCACCGCCCAGCACTCTTTTCTTTCTTTTTTCTCTCTTTCTTTCTTCTTTTAAAATTTAATTATTTATTTTATGTATGTGAGTACACTGTCACTCTCTTCAGACACACAAGAAGAGGGCATCGGATCCCATTACAGATGGTTGTGAGCCACCATGTAGTTGCTGGGAATTGAACTCAGAACTTCTGGAAGAGCAGCCAGTGATCTTAACCACTGAGTCATCTTTCTAGCCCCTCTACCACCCTGTTCATGTAGAGATTATGAAATGTCTAGCTAAAATTACAGAATGTAACCTGGCAGAGCTGGGGTTAAAGGCTTATACCTGTACATCTCAGCACTTAAGGCTAAGGCTAGAAAATTGTGAGCTCAAGGCCAGCCTGGGTTTCACCATGAGTTCCAAGCTAGCCTGGGTTATAGAATAAAACCCTGTACCTTCCCACAAACAAGGAAGATCAGTAAGTATGGGCATTGCCAGCAACCCTGAGTGTCATTGTTAGAACAGCTCCTGCTGAAGGGACCACTGCCATGGGTTTTCCTCTCACTTCCATGTGCACATGCACAATAAAGAATTCTTTAAAAATTAGATATTGCTGGGTGTGGTGGCACATACCTTCAATCCAGCACTTGGGAGGCAGAGACAAGTGGATCTCTGAGTTTGAGGCCAGCCTGGTCTACAGACTGAGTTCCAGGACAGCCAAAGCTACATGGAGAAACCCTGTCTCAACAACAACAACAACAAATAATAATTAATAATAATAATAATAATAATAAGCCGGGCGGTGGTGGCGCACGCCTTTAATCCCAGCACTTGGGAGGCAGAGGCAGGTGGATTTCTGAGTTCGAGGCCAGCCTGGTCTACAGAGTGAGTTCCAGGACAGCCAGGGCTACACAGAGAAACCCTGTCTCGAAAAAACCAAAAAAAAAAAAAAAAAATAATAATAATAATGTGAAAATAAAACAAAAACATTAAGTTAATAAAATAAATAAAAATTAGAGACTGCGTAGCCTTCCTCTACCTGAAAGATAAACAGGCTGAAAAGAAATTAGAGAAAATAAAAATAAAAAATTAGAGACTGACCATGTATCCTCTGGTTTTAAAACTGGAATATGTTTTCCACTTTAGTGAGGAAGAAATTTAGAATATGATTGCCACCATGAAGGTTTTCATTTTCAGTGTGCCCAAACTTATTTTCTTTGTGGGATAGCAGTGGATAATGCTGTAACACTCTCCTTCCAGGATTCTGGGAGATCAAGGCGATCTGGATTTGGAGAATGACAGAGGTCTGGAGACAGAAAAAAAAATGATTCCCTAAACCCTAAGGAGCCAGCCCTGAGGTTTTATCAGCTGCTTGGGGTCCCTGTGGCTGAGAGGGACTGTACACCTGCTGCTCTGTGCTGACAGCTTCAGGCTTGGCTGTTGGGATTGTAGCCCAAACAGCCAAGGGACACTGGCAGCTAAAAGGCGACAGGAGTCTGAGAAATACAGGCCCCAGGAGCCTCTTCCATCTGCTGGCTGCTTTGGGAGTACACTACTCCCAGGGTGCCGTGCAGGTCTGCAGGGAAACACCCTTTCTGCATTTTTCTCTCTTGACTCTGGATCTGCTCCCACCCCTGATTACCTGTGCCCTTCCTTCCTCACAGATGTAAACATCCCCTTGCCTCCCACCCATGCTGGCTGGCCTTCCTGAGGCAAAAATCATTGGTGTTGTGGGCTGGGACCCCCTGTGGGGTGCAGGCTGGGGTGCCCTGATGGTATGTGTCCCAACAGGTTCTTCTCTATCAACCTTGAAATCAGCCTGGAGCCTGTCTGACCTGCATTCCCCTCACCCCCCTCCTTTTACCCCCAGGGAGCTGGAGCCAGTGGTAGAGCCAGGTCAGAACTAAGACTCAAGAGACTAGGTGTCTGTGGTCCCAACCTGGCCCCACAGGGAAGGCAGCGCACAAAGCCTCCTGTGTCCTGGGCTGGGCTGAGAGGTTGAGAGTTCACTTGCGTGGGTTCAGGGCCAGTTCCTGGGAGGAGAGATGCTAGGCAAGGAGGTGTTGGCTTGCTTGTAGACCCTGTACAGCCTGGTCCTCTCCCACGTCTGGGAGGGGCCAGAGTTGGAGACAACAGCTGGGCTAGTCGGCAAGAGAGAGGTCATCTGACTGGCTGCTCAGCCTAGGCTGTCCACTCCTCCTCTTCTCTGCCAGGCCACTCCGGAGCTGGTGCCTACAGTCAAGCCGCCAAACCACAGCACCTGTCTCACCTCTAGCACCTTTGGGGTAAGTTCTGGAACTGAGCCCTTATCTGGGGATGGGAGAACTTACTGATTGTGGGAGGAGTATATATGGTCCTTTTTCAGCATGACAGTGGCTAGCCTCTATCCAAGCACCCATGTTCCACAAGGACAGCCCAGATTACACCTGCTGACCTAAAGATCCCACCTGAGATTCCCCGAGGTCTGGGGGTGGGGCAGACAGGTAGGAAACTGCTTTGCAGGTTGGATCTTACCTGTGGGGGAGACAGTGTGATAAGGAGCTGTCTTCCACCTGTGCCCATCATTGTGTCACCTCAGTTGCCTGAGGAGCCAGGCCAGGGAAGGAGGCACATGAGCCTCAGAGGGCATCATCTCAGACTGAGGGTTCAGGGGCTTTGGGTGAGGGAATTGGTTGGTGAGTGCTGGTTCCAACAGCCTCCCTAGCCAAGCTGACTTACTATAAGAAGGTAAAAGCCAGAACTAGGTTCTTCCTGCTGCCTCCTCTTCCCCTCCTGAGCCTTGCACTAGTTCTGTATCCTACTGTTTGTACACAGGAGAAGAATGGGTTGAGAAAGTCCAGGCCCCATATGAGAGGCCATCAACACACCCAAGTGGGATATTCCCCTCGGCTAATCCCTGTTTTCTTCTGTAGGGAAGCCAGCTGCGCCATGTCTGTGAGCTGTAGACCACTGGGAACATCTCTGACTCAGGAGATCCTCAGCTCCCTGGGCCTTGCCGACAAGGTATGGGCTGTTGGGACATCAGAAATGTATTTACATACTCAGTAGTGTTGGTGATTTAATTCTAGGGGCCACACTTGCCAGCCTAGTGCTCTCCCACTGAGCCACATCTCCAGCCTCAACAATACATTTTAATGTGCCAACTCAGGGGCCAGGAGATGTTGGGGAACAGGGAAGTGGAGATGGCTGGGGAGAGACAACACAGCTGGGGGAAAGCTTTGATGAGCTGAGCTCGATTCCTAGGACCCAAATGGAAGAAGATAACCCAGTACCATGGGTTGTCCTCTGACCTCGACTACACAAACCTAACAAATGAACAGAGGAGGAGGAAGAGGTGGGCAGGCTCCCTCCTCATGAGGCCATGCTCTCCTGCTCTTACAGACTGCAGCCTGGGGACTCTGGGCACCTCAGGACGTTCTTGAGCTTCAGTGTGGACAAGGATGTACAAAGACTGCTGAAGGCTATCACAGGCCAAGGTAAGCTCATGTCCTTGGTGTTTAGGGTCTGTCTTTCATTGTTGATCTGATATTTATTTATTTATAGATAGGTTCTCATTTGTAATCTATGTAGCCAGGAACTCACTATGGAGACCAGCCTGGCTACAACTCAGATCCACTTGCATCCGCTTCCCTAGCGGAGGATTAAGAGTATACAACACCACACCTGACAGGGCCTCACTCTGCTTCTCAAGCTGGCTTCAAATTTGCAGTAATCCTTCTGCAGCAGTTTCCCAAGAGCTGGGATTATAGGCAAGAGCCGTCATGCACAACTGCTGGTTTGCCTTTTTTCTCTTTCTTGTTCTCTTTTTAAATTTTTATTATAATTATTTTATACATGAGTGTTTTGCCTGCATGTATGTCTGTGTACCACGAGCATGCCTGGTGCCTTCAGAGGCCAGAAGAGGCAGTCAGAACCCCTGGAACTGGTCTTGAGTTAGCATGTGGTTGCTGGAAATTGAACTTGGGTCCCCTGAAAGAGCAGCCAGTGTTCTGAACCTCTGAGCATCTCTCCAGCCTCAGGTTTACTGTCTCGTAAACAATCTATAGGTCAGAAAGGAAGAGGGGCAACCAGGTGGCTCAGGGGTTAAGGCTCCTGCTGCCAAGACTTGAATTCAATCCTGGGAACCTCATGGGAGAAGGAGAGAACTCTCACAGGTTGTCCTCTGACCTTCACACGTGCTAAGGCAAGCATACACACGTCCCCCACCACATACATAATAAACAAATAAACAAATGTAAAAAAAAGTCTTTAGGATCCAGGAAGGAGGAGCTAGCCATGTTCTGGGAGTGCCAGTGGGAGCTTGATTCTAGCACGTCAAGTTCTGTGGTGATGTGTCATAGCCACCCTGCAGCACCTGTGTGAGGGCAGGCTCATTATTCCATTCTGCACACAAGGAAACTGGGGCTCAGAGAGATTAAGAGGCTTGCCCAAGGTCACACAGCTCCCAGACTCAAAGCCAAAGGAAGTGAATCTCACCCAAAAAGCCCTTTTACATTTTTATTTCATTAATTTACGGTTTTCTTTCTTAAACCATTATATTAGGCCAATTTTGCCTGAATTAGGATTTGAGTAAGATCTATTTATTCATTTCCTTTCTTCTTCTCTGTGTGTGTTTTGTATCTCTGTATAGCCCGGGCTGTTCTGGAACTCACTCTGTAGACCAGGCTGTCTCAAACTCAGAGACCCACCTGCCTCTGCCTCCTGAGTGTGGGACTAAAGAAGTGTGCCACCACCACATCTGCATTCTTGGCTCGCTTTCTTCCTTCCTTCCTTCTTCCCTTTCCTTCCCTGTCCGCCCCTTCCCTTCCCTCATGGAATGCAGGCTAGCAGCAGGCTCACTGTGTACCTAATGACTGAACTCCACATCACCCTTCCTCCATCTCTCAGGTGCTGGGGTCATCACACCCAGCTTTCCACGACATTTTAAAAAGATTTATTATTTACTTTAGTATGTGCCTGGATGTGTGCATTTGTGAGGTAGTACCCATGGAGGCCAGAGGATGCTGGATCCCCAGAGCTGGAGTTACAGGTGGTCATGAGCCTGATGCGGGTGCTGAGTCCTGTGAAAAAGCTCACACGTTCTTAATCTCTGGACGTCTCTACGGCCCTTTAAATGGCGTGTTTGGTTTTTTTTTTTTTGAGAACAGATGGAAGTAGGGTTGCAATAGCCCTGGTCCTCCCTCCCCTTCCCTAGACCCAGTTTTCTTCCCAAGGAGCTGGGAACTCACAACTGTGAACTCTGTGGCTGCAACCTGGTTTTGTCTTGGTTTAGGTGTGGACTACAGTACCATTGTGGATGTACTGACCAATCGGAGCAGAGAGCAAAGACAGCTCATTTCTCGAGCCTTCCAAGAGCGCACCAAACAGGTGTGATCACTGACATCCCAGGAGCTGTGGACAGGGTGGGAACCCCTCCTGGAGATTCAGCCATAGGCTGCCCCTCCCTCCTGGCTAATCAGGGACTTGGTAGCCAAACCTGGGATGAAAAAAAACCAAGCAAGTCGGGCGGTGGTGGCGCACGCCTTTAATCCCAGCACTTGGGAGGCAGAGGCAGGCGATTTCTGAGTTCGAGGCCAGCCTGGTCTACAGAGTGAGTTCCAGGACAGCCCGGGCTACACAGAGAAACCCTGTCTCGAAAAACCAAAAAAAAAAAAAAAAAAGAAAAAAAACCAAGCAAAGCTTCCTTTCCATGATTCTGGGCCTTTCTTGATCTATATCTCTGTCTGTCTGGGTCCATTTATGCAGGATCTATTGAAGTCCTTGCAGGCAGCACTCTCTGGCAACCTGGAGAAAATTGTGGTGGCTCTCCTACAGCCTGCAGCCCAATTTGATGCCCAGGAATTGAGGACAGCCTTGAAGGTACCGGGAGAGGACCACTGCTGGGTGTCTGGGGAACAAGAACTCCAATGGAAAGAGAAGGAAGTTATCTGACTGGCCTTGACCTCTCCAGAGAGTGGGCCTAGAGACCCCCTAGACCCTGTGGTGACCATTAGACAGAGAAGCGGCTCTCTCCAACACTACCTGCCATCTTGCTGAGCTAACAACATGGCCCAGTGTCACATGGCCTCACAATTTCTTACAGACGTCTGGTTCTGCTGAGGATGTAGCCTTGGAAATCCTGGCCACCCGAGCAGCACCCCAGCTGCAGGAGTGTCTGGCAGTGTATAAGCATGGTAAGATTATATGAGGGGTCCCTGTGAGCTGAAGGGTATTGGAACAATCCACTTCTCTCCTACAGTCCCTGAGGATCTGGGACTCTGACAGACCAATATCTATTCCTTTAAGGTCTCTGTTCCCAGCAGTCCTCCCTCCACTGCCAGTGCCTCAGTCTCCCCAGGGGAGAGTGCCACATGTGGTTATTAAAGGTGGAGAAACAATGATTAACTTAGTCTGGAGCCCTAGGGCAAATTTCACAGTAATGACATTAGGCACCATAACAGTCTCAAAGGTCCCCTTGCTGTCCCTACCATCAAATCACATCCCAAGGTTGCAGCCTGGGGGACAGGTGGAGATCTTTTTTAAGACATGCTGGCCCTGCCTGCCACAGCCTCACCTACTAATTTGTGAGCAGCCTTTCCCACCCTCTCCTCTCTACACCACCTTTTTCTTGTTTTCTTTTGCTGTCTGATGCTGCTCTGTGTTCTTAATCCTCTCCTTACCTCCCTTGATCCCATCTTGGTTGTTTCTTCCCCTACCCCCACCCACAGTATAGCTTCAGGGAGATGAGATACTTCGAATTCATGATCCTCAGCCCTCACAAGTGCTGGGCTTGCAAGCACGGCTGACATTTTGTTTCTCTCTTCCTTCTTCCCTTTTTTCTTTCTGGATTGAACCCAAGGTTTCAGTACATGCTACATACTACATACATACTATATACATGCATACATACATACTACAGTCTTCATTTTTCTGTTCTCCCTATTCCCAATCACTCTCTGCTTGATACCTCACCTCACACATCACTTCTTGGACATTGATTAGAGGTTAGGGCCTAACCAGCTTACTTCATATTCTGGAATTCCCTAACTCTTATTACTGCTGGTTGGGTGATTTGATACCTCCTTCTAGCCTCCTTGGGCAACTCGGCCCCATACCCATAAAATAAACATAAATCTTAAAAAAAAAAAAAAAAAAAAAAAAAAGGAGCCGGGCGGTGGTGGCGCACGCCTTTAATCCCAGCACTTGGGAGGCAGAGGCAGGTGGATTTCTGAGTTCGAGGCCAGCCTGGTCTACAAGTGAGTTCCAGGACAGCCGGCTACAAAGAGAAACCCTGTCTCGAAAAAGCCAAAAAAAAAAAAGGAGGACCTTTAGGGTCCAGTAGGTCAGGTGCTTGGCAAGTCCTAAAGCTATCTGCCCCAAGACAATTAGGAGTCAAAAAGCTCTGCCCCTTCCCCAGATTTCCAGGTGGAGGCTGAGGAAGATATCAGGACTGAGACCAATGGCATCCTGCAGGACCTGCTTCTGGCCCTGAGCAAGGTGAGGAGGCCTGGTCTGAAAGGGATTTGTGTTCCTCAACTGGGCACGGCCCAGAGCAGGCAGCTCGGCTGTCCTGTGGACAAGGGGAGAACTTCAGAGAGACCAGGGTCTGGACGAAACACTGGCCTTCCAAGAGTTCCTGAGAACAGTGTCTCCTCTTAGGGGGGCCGGAGAGCTACTCTGGAATCATTGATTACAACTTGGAAGAACAAGATGTTCAGGTAAGCAGGACTCAAAGTTTGTATGTCCTGTACACTTTGTAGACTCCCTCCTTGACCGTGTCTCAGGGCCCAGACCTCATGTACCATGCGCTGACAACTTCTTCCCGCCGCCTTTGCCTCTGCTCCAGCTGCATCTGCTGGCAGACTGTCCTCTTAGCTTAGGGGTCAGTTCCTTGTGAGAGCAGCTGAACAGAGTCCTTTTCTTAATCCTGCCTGGGACTCACTCTGTACACCAGGCTGGCCTCGAACTCAGAAATCCACCCTCAACCTCATTTCCTTCACAACAGACTTTTGAGGACATCATAACTGTGGCTTCCAGGTTACAATGATCCTAACTCACTGGCCCCTTCCTCTTCCCCAGGCGCTCCAGCAGACTGGAGAATCCAGGACCTGGGTCCTGCTCTTTACACAACGCAGTCCTCAGCACCTCATCCGAGGTACCCAAGCTTCCTCTCCCCACCCAGTTTGCTCTACCCACTGATGAGTGTGGCGGGTCACCATTCTCTGTGGTAAGTAACAGTCCCACATACCAATTTACCTCTCTAACCACTCCCCACACATACCAAAAGTGTTTGATCAGTACCGGAGATGCACTGGCCAAGAACTGGAGGATGCTATCCGGAACTGTTTCCATGGAGATGCCCAGCTGGCTCTGATCAGCCTAGGTAGGCACCTACTCAGATGTGTTGAGTTTCACTGCGATGGGAGGCTGTGGCCCTGACATGGCTCTCTGTCCTTCGACTTTTGCTTCTAGTTCCATGATGAGAAAACACAGCACTGTACTTTGCTAACAAACTCCACCAAGCCCTTCAGGTAAGAGGTGCTCTGCTCCTGCCCTGCCTTGTAGCTTGTCTTTTTCTACCTTGTGGGTTCTTATTTCTTCCATCCTTTCAACCCCTAACACCAGATAAGAGGAAAAAGGATAGAGAGGAAAGGAAAGAGATTTCTGAATAAAGTCAGGGTCAGAAAGGGAATGACACTATGTTAGACTGCTTCCTGCTGTTTGGGGTGTTGAGTTCCTTGGGGCACGTTTGATCTTCTCCATCAGGATGTCTAGTTTCTTGTTTCTTCTTTACACATGATGACTTAACAAACCTCGACCAACGGCAACCAGCTAACAACCCACCCACCTCTGGGCACCCTAGCATTTATGTACCTTCTGAAAAGTCCACAGAATTCCAAACATCTCACAACCACAGAAACTCTCTGCAGCTGGCAAAATGCCCATGCCAGACCGTGAGGCAAATCAGTCAGCTGCTGTGGACAAACCCCAAGCAGCCCCGTATCCCACACCTGGGATTAAAATGAAAACACATTCTTAAAATATTTCTGTGTTTTTCAAAGAAACCAAACTCCACTTGACACTGCACTACCCTTCAGAACCTCCCATGGAGTAACAACTAAGTTAGCTGACCCACAAGGCACTGAAGCCAAGGTCGGTCTTAATGTCTACCTCTGCACCAAAATCTCTGCCCAGTATGGCTGTTGTCAGAGGTGAAGGTGACACTCTGCACAGTGGTTCCCAACCTTCCTGACCTGCGACCTTTTATACAGTCCCTCATATGTTGTAGGGACCCCAACCACAAAATTATTTTCATTGCTACTTCATCACTGTAATTTTGCTAGTTATAAATCGTAATGTAAATACCTGATATGCATGTGGGCCCCTGTGAAAGGGGTCGAAACCCACAGGTTGAGAATCGCTGCTCTAGAAAGAATACTAGGTAGCACGGGGGTGAATTCCTGTAATCCCAGCACTCAGGAGGCAGACAACAGAGTGAGGTTCAGGAAAGCCAAGACTACACAGAGAAACCAGAAGAAATGAACAGATCCTGCCAGTCTGGAGAAAGGGGGCCCAGGGTGCTGAAGGCATTACCATCTCTTTGTTTTTCTTCTTTTTATCTAATGGAACAAGGACAGTGCATAATTGTGTGTGTGTGTGTATTTAAAGGAATATAATAGCCAGCCATTGGCGGTGCAGTGTACACCTTTAATCCTAGCATTTGGGAAGCAGAGGCAGGTGGCAGATCTCTGTGTTTTGAGGCCAGCCTGATCTACAGGTTGAGTTTCAGGACAGCCAGGAACACACAGAGAAACACTATCTTGAAAACAACAACAACAATAAAAGCCAAAAACAAGAAAATAAATAAATAAGAGGGGGCTGGAGAGATGGCTCAGAGGTTAAGAGCACTGACTACTCTTCCAGGGGACTGAGTTCAATTCCCAGCACCCACATAGCAGCTCATAATTGTAACTCCAAGATCTGACATCTTCACACAGATATAAATGCAGGCAAAACACCAATGCACATAAAATAAAAATAAATACAATTTTAAAAGGGATGTGTAATACATGAAAGGTTAGTGCCACCACACTCTGGTAGACAGAGAAGCCTTTGGCACCATGCCCCATTGATGACTATTCAGAAGACAGCCTGTATATGCCCTTGCTCAATCATCGAGATAGCCATCTTGACAACAGATTGTTATACTTAGCTAAGAAAGCCTGGATCATTACGAGTCAAATCCAGGATTCACTTGAAGATCTGTGCTTATCTGAGTTCTGATGTAAAATCAAATCTGTAGGCTAGAAACAGCTTAGTGGCAGAGTACTTGTTAGGCCTGCAAGGCTCACATGTAAGGGAACTGACACATGTCCTAGTATACTGGGATCATGAGACCCACATTCCTGGATATAAACGTCAGAACCTATCCTGCTAGCCAGGAGACATACACTTGCAATCCCAGCACCTGAGAAGTAGAAGCAAGAAGATCAAGAGTTGGAGGCTTGTCAGGCATGGTGGCCCACACCTCAAATCCAGTCTAGAAGCAGAGGGAAGTGATTCGCTATCTCTGAGTTCAAGGCCAGCCAGTCACTTGATGAGACCCATCTCAAAGGTATATATGGAGTTCAAGGTCAGTCTAAGGTACATGAGACACTGTCTCAAAAACAAAAGCATGGTGTGGAGAGATGGCTCTGTGGTTAAGGGTTTCACATTCTTCCGGAGGACCTGCATATGGTTCCCAGCACCCATGTCTGGAAGCTCACAACAGCTCCAGGAGATATGAAGCCCCCACAGGCATCTACACACATTTGGCATAGACACATACACACACACACATTTTCACATAAAACCAAATGTTGGGCTGTACATGGTAGCTTACCCTTTTAGTCCCAGCATTTGGATCTCTTGAGTTTGAGGCCAGGCAATGATGGTAACTAGCATGTTCAAGACCCTGGCTTTGATTCACTAAGCCACGAGAAAGGGCAGGAAAAGATATTTATCTGTAATACTTCTGTGAGAATAGACAGCAACTTTGGCTCTTTTATTGCTTCTACCTTTGCTCTGCTTCCTACCCACCCTGTGTTCTCGGTGAGAATATCCCCTAACTGCCTGCTACATACTTCACAATGCGCTTCTTGACCAGGACACTGAGCCCAATTTCCAAGTGCTGATGCGGGTCCTTGTCTCCCGAAGTGAGAGTGACCTTCTAAGCATTCGGGCTGAGTTCAAGAAGAAATTTGGGAAGTCTCTCTATTCTTCTCTCCAGGTAAAACTTAGCTATTTTTTTCCCCTTCAAAACAGGGTTTCTCTGTGTAGCCTTGGCTGTCCTTGAATTCACTTTGGAGACCAGGCTGGCCTCAAACCAAGAGATCCACCTGCCTCTGTTTCCCAAGTGCTGGGATTAAAGGCGTGTGCTGCCACTGCCAGACTAAACTTAGCTCTTTCTTACCCTGGAGCCTGGCATCCTAGCCCCTCCCTCCTTCCCTATTTCCTTCTGTTGAGTGTGGAACTCCAGGCACCAGAGAGAGGTCTCTCCTTGATTAAGAGCTATGTATCAGCAGGAGGTGGTAGTAATGAGGTTTTCTAATGTTTTTCTAATGCTGATTCCCTTACCTGCAGGATGCAGTCAGAGGCGATTGTCGGTCCGCACTTCTGGCCCTGTGCAGAGCTGAAGACATCTGAAACTTTCCTGATCCACCCTAACTTGGCATTCAAAAATCTGAGATTCCCATATTTGGTTTGAACACATGGAAGAACCCCAAGGAACACCATATACCCTTCTTGAGGCTGGACCTCTAAATTTCTTTGCTATCTTTGGATTTTCCTCTTCTCAAAGTGGCATCTTCTAGCTCCATTCTAGAGAGGAGTAACAGGAGGTCTCAGATAGTGTCTGCCCTACTCAATCTCCCCAAAGGCCAGAACATCTCCCTAGTAGTCAAACATTTTGGCAAATTCACTATCTTCTTATGTTTCCTGGTTAAAGTTTGGGTGGAGCAGGCCACAGTCTGGGTCTGGGAAGAGACCATGGAGTTGAGGTGCCTTTGAAGTCTATTCAGCTATTCAGCAGGAATCCTGGTTTTGCCCCAGCACGGCACTTAACAGTTATCAACATACCCTACCCTCGGTCTCCTCTCAGGAAATTAAGAACAGTAACATCCCCCCAATTCATTCTGTCAGTGCAGGGATTTGGAAATACACCCCCAACTAGAGTCAGGAGCATTACTTCCCACAGAGCACCTACAAAACCCAGGAAAGGGGGAAAAGGCACATTTGGGTTCCCCCTGCTGGCTCTGTGAGAAATGACAGGCAACCTCTCACCTCCCTGGCTCCTCCCCTGTTCACATTCCTCAACTGGGTCAAATGTTTAACTCTACTGCTCCAGGGTAGGAATGCAAATCTCAGGAAAGAAGTTTTATTTCCAAACCCCTAGGACGGCATTAAAAATAACAAAGATAGAAACCCAAACCAAACCCTAAAACAAAGACAGGCCTGTGGGCTAGCCTGGGAGCAACCAGACCAGACAGGCAGGGACACAGGAGAGATGCTTTCCAGATAGGTACCTCACCTAGCAGCCTGGGTCTGTATATCCACGTGACTATTCCAGGAAAGGGGGATGGGCACCAGAGATCTTCACCCGACCCACACCCATGTGGCCCTGGATGAGGAGAAGACAGCAACACAGGGGCAAAGATGGTACCAAGTCTGACCTTGGCACCTACTATCTGTTCTGTTCTCCAACAGTGCATATAGGTTACCCCGTATGCCTCAGAGATTGAGGTGGGGTGGGGTCCTGTGAGTCACAGCCTCTGAAAGAAGGGGTAGGTTGTATGGGGCGGAGTCAGAGCAGAACACAGTCTGACTCAGTCTTTGACCTCTGCCGCCGCTCTCCAGCTGGGCGTCCAGATGTGGCTCCTCTCCCCTGTGTGAGATTTAGCAATTGGTTATCCAATAACTTTGGTAGAGGTCACAGACATCGGGGCTCAAGATCAAAGGCAGCACAGGTTATGAGGAGACCTGTACCGAGATCACATGCATTCTACACCAAGCCAGTCAGTGCCCCATACAGACACAGGCTGCACTCCACGCCAGGTCGGGTCAGCACTCTTGCCCACCAAGAGAAGGGCAGGCTCACCTGGGGCGAAGGCGCCCTTGTTCGCACAGGCTGAACTGCTTGCTGTTGATACTCTTCTTGTTGAAGTTGTTGGGCCAGTTCCAGGTCACTAAGGCCCAGCATGCCCTGTGGCTGCTGCTGCTGCAAGGATAAGGCAATAAGGTAGTCCTAGAGAGAAAACAAGTCATGAATGGACTAAGACCAGAAGGATAGAGATTCAGGCCAAACTTCCAAACCAGGTTTCCTTCAAATACTCTCGCTAGTAAAACAAATATGTATGTTATCTGTGGTGCCAAAAAATCAATCACCCAAGCAAGGAAATGACTTCAGGGTATATGAAGATGCATGGATGTTGGACAGCCCCCAACCAATATAATGCATAAAGTTCACGTATAGGGAACAGCTTAGAAGCCAGTGGTTTTTTCTGCGCCATTCCAAAAGTCTCACACACCTGGTCCATCTGCAGCTGCTTCTCTGGAGAGCCATTCCCACCTTCTGCTCCATGGCTTTTGCCTAGGGAATGACTTAGGTGGAAGTCAGAGTCACAAAAGCAGCTGTCGCCATCCACGTTGTGCAAGCTCTCCCACACCACCTGCTCCTCCTGTAGAAAACCTTGGTCAGTGACCAGTAGGTACAGATGACTCTGCAAAAGAGACACAGCCAGGGCTGGAAGTTAGCTCAGTACTGGAGCAGGTGCCTGACAAGTATTCAAGGTCCCTAGGTCTGAACCCCCAAGGACATGCTGCCTCCTTACGCACCAATCCCACAAGCTGAAAAGGACAGCAAATTGGTGGGACAGGTGACAGAGAAGCAGCTTACAGCCAAGGTACATCTTGAGACCTTCTGAATCTGCCCATCTACTGACTGGAATTTAACACTGTAAGCATCCAGTATTTCCTAAATATGTGTGACTACAGGGAGCAGGAAGGGACATCTGGACACAGATGGGTGCACTGTGGTTAAGGAACCCTTGGGGCTAGGGTATCACACTAGATCCAGTTTTCTACTATCTTTCCTTTGCTTCTCTCTGTTTTCAGATGTATATAGATATAAACCCTTTTGAGAACCAGAAAAACTGGACATGGTGATGCATGCTACAGTCTTAGCCCCTGGGAAATGCCAGGCAGGAAGATCAGAAGTTGAAGGCAGGGCCGGGTGTGGCACGCCTTTAATCCCAGCACTCTAGATGCACACAGATTTGAGTTCTAGGCCTGCTAGGGTTGCATAATGATAGGCTGGATGGGGGATGGGATGGAGGAAGCGCAGAACCAGTGATCTCTCTTCTACTCCATTCCTAAAGAACTTCCACTCCTAACTCTGGAATCCCACTGCCCCTCTCTGGGAGAGGATTAACTTTCCTGTCTCTTCGATAGCGGATTGACTCCTCAGGATCCGCTCTGGTCAGTGTCATTTTCAAGCAAATGCATTGAGAACAAATGCACTATGTTACTCTCTTTTCCTGCATATATAATGGCTTTTTTTGTCAACCGGAGTCCCAGGGTAAAGATAGTGTGACACAGGGTGTAGCCAGTTTGCACTGGGCATGCATCATGAGTTAGCAACAAACACTGTGGTAAACCACACCCATCTTAGTGGTTATTTGTTACCATGGCTTAACCCACTTTATCCTGCCTGACACACTGAACCCAGGGAAAGAGGCACAGGGGAATGACATGGTTCCTGCTCCCCTCCTCCAAAGTCCCATCACCTTGTGCTTAGTCATCGTGCTAAAGTGGTTGTTTCGAAAAAAGACACTAAGTTCATCTTCCTTAGCAGTTGCTGTGAGCTCGCACAGGCCATGGTAGGTCAGCTGTGCTGCAGTGGTCTCCAGGAACTGCTCCGCAACCAAGCCTGCCAGAATGCATAAACCAGGAGAGACATGACTTGAATCCAAACCCATGATAGGAAAAAAGCAAAACAAATCAAAAGGGCTAGGTGTATGGCTCAAGCGTTGAAAGATGCTAAATTCAATCCTGGGCATGGTGTGCACACCTTTAGTCCCAGGCCTGGCTAGGCAGAGGCAGGTTAATCTCTGTTCCATACAACAGTTCCAGCCTAGCCCAGGCTACATAGAGAGACCCTGTCTCAAAACAAAAACTAAAGCCCCCCCAGCCCCCAACATAGCTCCAAAGTCCAAGATAAGGATGTTTGTCCAAAAAGCCCTAGGGTGCTCTCCTGAGTCCCACTTTTTGAAGCCCCTTCCTCACACGGGAGTAGTTCAGGGTTAGCCATATGCTTAGCATGTACACAGGAGTAGTTCAGGGTTAGGCCATATGCTTAGCATGTACAAGAGCCCAGATCTGACTCCCAGCAGCACACACACACATACACAGAAGTTGAAGCCAGGCTTGGCAAGGCATGTCTGTAATCCTGGTACTTGGATACTGGAGGCAGAAGGATCGGAGGTTCAAAATCACCTCAGCTCCAAAGCCAGCCTGAGCTAAGAGCCCCTGTTGCACCCTAGTCCTCAGAGTTGAGATAAAAACCTTCCTTAAAGCCTGGCTATATTTATTCATTCACCCAACAGAGCAAGAGTAGGAGTGCACAGCCGTAATCTGGGCTCTCAGGAGGCTGGTGCAGGAAGATCAGGAGTTTGAGACTAGCCTGAGTTATGTAGTGATTTCAAGGCCAGCCTGAACTACATGATACCTATGTCAAAAAGGAAAAAGATGTCTCTTTTTTTTTCTCTCTCTCTATATATTACACAAAATAACAACAATAACAAGCCCATTCCACTGCCCTTCCGTCCATAAGAGATCTACAAGGGTACGGACTATGACCATTACCTTCTGTCACAAGGTTGGAGTCACTAGAGTGTTTATAGGTGATGATCTTCTCTACCAGCTGGTTGTAACTCAGTTTCCCAACAGCACTCACAGCCTCAGGACTCTGGTGAGTGGAATAGGGTGCAGCAAAAATAAACTTTTTGTTTTTAAAGGAAGGAAATGAACCAAACCCACTGGACTGTGGCTCTTATGACCAAAGGTTCCTGAACTTTTGATGTCCAAAGACTTGATCTTATTTGTGTGTGGTTTCCTCATCCTGAGATGTGACTCCACCCAACATTAGAATCCAAGCCTACCCTACCCAATGCCCTACTCCATCCCAAAACCTTTTCGCCTTACTCATGCCGGCTTGGCTAAGATTCCCCAGGGCCTCCTGTCCTCACCTGTGGATCCACAAGCCAGCCGTGGTATAGAGGTATCCCCAGCAAGTCAAAGATGCTGCACTCCGGTGTATACTCAAAGTCAGAGACCCCCGTGAATCGCACATTGACGTCCAGACCTGTGGCCAGTTTAGGAAGCACCGTCATTGCATCGTCTACATTCTGGTGGGAGAATAGACAAGATGGTTGGTCTAGCCTTCCCTCCCTCACACCCATCATCCCATGTTTTCATGTCTGGCTTTCTTATAAACCACTCATTTCACCCACCTCTTACCTCATCCTCCCTGCCCCCTTTTGTGAGACAGGGTCTCACTACGTATCTCTGGCTATATTGAAACTCATTCTGTAGGCCAGGCTGGCCTTGAACTCACAGACATCTACCTCTTTTCGTTTCCCAAATGCTGCAATTAAAGGCATACATCACTATATATCACTATGCTGGGCTGCCTTAATCCTCTTTGTCTTAAACAAAAATGAACTTTTTTTTTTTTTTTTTTCTTCCATGACAGAGAGATGTTGTTCTTCACTGAGAAGATATCAAGTATGAGGAATTACCACAAGAGCTTCTCAATAGGTCCAGAGTCCCCTTGCAAGCCTGTAGACCCCATGTCCACTGCCCTTCACCCACAAAGGGTTTTCAGTAGGTCCATGGTCCCCTTGCAAGCCTGCAGACCCCATCCACTGCCCTCTTGCCTCACCTGCTGAAAGTTAAGTTGAAGGCCCTCAGATTTCTCTTGGGGTTTGATGGACAGAAGGCAGTTTCCTGTAAGACAGGAAACTTATCAGCCTAACCTAGATGGCCAGTTGTCCCCAAAACTTGGCTTCCTCCTCTTCTGGAGAATGGGGGTACTATCACAGGACCATAGATTTTCAAACTCCAATCCAGAATTTTAATTTCTCAGAGGAATAAATAGGCTTATAGAGGTGAAAGACCCACCCAATTTAATGCTAAAGTCTATAGACACAGTGCTTGCCTAGGATGGTCAAGGCCTACATTTGGTCCCTACCACCAGGAATTGGGGCGGGAGGGGTAGTGACTCTAGACAGAACTGATGCTTTAACTGAAAAATCCTCAGCCTTTGATCTTTGCTCTTCACACTTCAGCTTTACAGAAAAGACACAGACTCTTCCTTACCCTCAGTCCCACATCAGAGCCCCTTCACTATGTCACTCACCAAGATGTGTCAGGAGCTCATCTGATGTGATTACTTCCTTCTGAGGGGCAGCTTCACCTGAAAAGCAGGGTGGTTGTACGTGAGCTTTTACTACCAGCAGTGAAGGAGGAACATATAGCAAGAGGAGGTCCAAGCTAGGCATAGTGGCTCACCAATGTTATCCAGGGACTGAGGAGACAGAGGCAGGAGGAGTGAGGCCAATCTGGCCTACAGTGTAAGACCTTGTCTCAAAACCTCCAAAAAATAGGAGTGTGGTACACATGTTTTTTTTTTTTTTTTCCTTTTTTTTTTTGGATTTTTGAGACAGGGTTTCTCTGTATAGCCCTGGCTGTCCTGGAACTCACTCTGTAGACCAGGTTGGCCTCGAACTCAGAAATCCGCCGGTCTCTGCCTCCCAAGTGCTGGGATTAAAGGCGTGTGCCACCACTGCCCGACTTTTTTTTTTTTTTTCCTTTTTAAAAAAGATTTATTTATTGCATGTATGTGAATATGCTGTCACTGACTTCAGACATACCAGAAGAGGGCATTTTCCATTACAGATGGTTGTGAGCCACCATGTGGTTGCTGGAAATTGAACTCAGGACCTCTGGAAGATCACTAAGTGCTAGCCATCTCTCCAGCCATGGTGGTGCACATCTGTAATCCCAGCACTGGGAAGGCAGAGGCAGATGGATCTCTATGATTATGAGACCAGCTTGGTCTACATAGTGAGTTCAAGCCAGTTCAGGCTACAAAGTGAGACAGAAACAAAAAAAAAAAAAAAAAAAAAAACAAAAAACAACAACAAAAAGCAAACAAACAAAGGAAACAAGGAAGATAGAAACAGAAGGAGAGAGAGCCAATGCTGAGAGATATTTGATCACACTGTGAACCCCAGAAGGACAGAGCCAATGCTGAGAGATATTTGATCACACTGTGAACCCCAGAAGGACAGAGCCAATGATGTGAGATATTTGATCACACTGTGAACCCCAAGATTGAGTTGTTTACTGGAAAAACCTGTTTCTAGTTGTGTGGCTCGACCTTAGCACACATTTTTAATCTAAGAGCTTTCTGCTTGAATATTGTAAACAGGATTAAATAAAGTCAACCATAGGTCAATAGGCAGAGCAAGCAACCAGTTGACAGGAAATGAACATAGGATTATTAAGGGGAAAAAACATGGAAAGTAAGAGGAAATCAGGAGGACGAATAGAGAGACACACAGGAAGTAGAAGGGAGGGACATTCAGTTTGAAGGGTTTTTTTTTTTTGAGGCAGTGTGAGGGGGCATCACTGCAGAGACATCGGCTGAGGAGGAAGGTCAGCTGGGTGCTTTCTCTGACTCTCTGAGCTAGCAGGCTTCCACCCTAACATCTGGTTCCCAAGTCTTCATTGGTAAAATCCAATGATTGAGATGTTGTTTAAAAAAAAAAAAAAAAAAGCACCCAAATCTGGGGCAAGGGAACAAACAGGAAATACTGCCAGGCATAGTGTGAGAGAGCAGGGGAAACAGGCGTGCACCTAAGAGTGATTTGGAAATTTAAAACTCAGCCTGGTCTACAGAGTGAGTTAGTTCCAGGACAGCCTGGGCTACCCAGAGAAACCCTGTCTCGAAAAAACAAAAAAAAAAAAAAAAAAAAAAAAAAATTAAAACTAGCATGAGAGAAATCAGGATGGTGGAGTGGGTCACAGAAGAATACTCCCAGTATTTCCTCACCCCACCCCTGCATATGAAGTCTCTCTTACAATTAGAAACATAGGTGAAAGCTGAGCAGTGGTGGCGCACGCCTTTAATCCCAGCACTTGGGAGGCAGAGGCAGGTGGATTTCTGAGTTTGAGGCCAGCCTGGTCTACAGAGTGAGTTCCAGGACAGCCAGGGCTACACAGAGAAACCCTGTCTCGAAAAACCAAAAACCAAACCAAACAAACAAACAAACAAAAAAAAAAAAACAAAAAAAAGAAACATAGGTGAAACCATTTTGTGTAACTTGAAAACCATTTTGTGTGACTTAGAATAATGTAATTCTTGCAAGATACAGAGCCAGTCCCAAGGCAGGCTCTGATAAACTAATGGACCAACCCCATGACAGCACTGACTACCAGTGAATAGCACAAAACTAATGTCCCCGGGAATAGTAAAAAACTTGGAACTTTGAAAGTGGCCCCTAGGGTCACATTGCCACACTCCAGAGACATGGCATCTCAAGGCTCTGTGTTGATCCCCTTCAACAAGAGAACTTAAGAGACTGGGCTCCGTGTGACTCTGGCTTCAGTGACCCTCGAGTTTCCAGCACCCATGGCCAGTTTACATATGCCCACCTGTCAGCACTAGCTGCTGGCCTGCTGGTCAATGCTCTCAGTGACCTTTTGAGGCCTCTCTAGTGCCACCCTCCCAGCCTGGCACAGAACCTCATCATGTCTGACATGGGTTGAGTTTGAAAATAACCCCAAAGTGTTCTTACTGGAGAGGATTTCCCAGTGGACCTAAATCCTACTTTGCCTAACCAACCATTCCCCACGTAGTAAGATGTCTATGTCTGTGAGACTGTAGTAACTTGTTGGATGATGGTTTTGTGTACTGTGTATTCAGATGCTAATATCTACATTCATACACTAATATGACAATGGCATGGTCAAGCATCTCTAGGCTCAACTTTATGTAAAAATCATTCTTCATCATCTCTGACTGGTCAATTAAGAGCATTTCAGTCGATATCTGGGCAGAGAAGAGGCTAGGGAGAGACTCCCAATCCCTGCCAGGGGATCCCAAAGGAGACCACAGAGTAGGGAGAGAGAGAAGAAAGGAAAGGTGAAGAGATCACGAGGAGTCTCACAAAGGAGAGTCTCCATGAGGACATACACAGACCACAGCGAGCCAAGGCAGGTAGCTTTAGAGCGTTCTAACAGCTCAGAACCTACTCAGATTAGGTTTACAGCTTGTTAATAAATATACCAGGTCTCTGTGTCTTTGTTTGGAAGCTAAAACAGGCTAGAGAAGATATAGAAATGTCCAGCAGTGATTTGAGAATAAAGGGGGTTTAAAAAGTCCCCCAAGAATTACTTTTACAGTGGCCTTTGAATAGTATGGTATTGTAAGGAAGTTCTACATGAATAAACCAAGCATCTTTGAAAGGCAAATCTGTGGACATCTTACTTGCCCTCACGCTCTGCACTTACCTTCCACTGAAGAAAGAGGATGTTCATGATGGCCAGAAGAGGACAAGGACCATTGCTGCTCTGGGTGATGATGGGGGTCCGTTCTCCCTTCCAAGGGATCCACTTGACACAGTAGAAATCTAGATCAGGCTGCTGGATCCTGGGGGACTGGGGAAGCTCCTGCGGCCTGCAACATGCCTCTGTTGTCTTTACCTCAGATGATGTCCCACAAGCTGGTCCAGAAGGACTTGAGCTAGCTTCAGGAGGAGGGCACTCAAGGTTTTCCCCATGCTGGGCTGGTGGCAAAGTTTGGTCTCCTGGCTCCTGTTCTCCAGCTGCCCCATCAGCATCTGCACTGTCCTTGTCCTGAGGATGCTTCTCTGGTCCAGACAGGGCCTCAGGTTTTTCAGATTCAACAGTTTCCGTACTTTTGGCCTTATTAGGGGCTAGGCACTCAGCCTGAGGTTGTTCCATAGTGGGTATAGAGTCAGCTGAGGGGGAATTAAGTGTTCTGTGACCTCAGAGACCTTGCCTAGAGCTATTCTAGTGTGCAGAAGAGAGACCTGGCCAGTAAAGTCACTGAATTACAGGGCAAAGGGAACGACAAAAGTCAAAGTGCACGGGTAGGCCACTCTAGCTCCAGATTAAGGTTCTCTGGGTGTGTATAAACAGGCTTCCGCTCATTCCACCTCTGACTTGCTGTGACCAGATGTGGCGGATTGGACCTGCGTTTCTAGGCTTGGAAAGGATGGAAGATACTGGGTGGAACTGGCTTCTTCCCTGAAACAGAAAATGATAGAGAATGAGGAAAAGATAGAGAGGTCTACAGAGATGGCTCAGAGCACCGGCTGCTCTTCCAGAGGCAACTTCTAGCACCCACAGGACCCTCACAACCACCTGCAACTCCACGTGCGGGGATCCACCCCCCTTTCCTGGCACAGACACACAGGCAAAGTACTCACACACAAGACAATTAAACATTTGTTTAGAAAAGACAGAATAGAAAGGTTAAGTGTGAAGCCAAGAAGGAAGGAAGAGGGTTAAAGAGAAAAATTAAAACTATCCCACAGTGGGCTGCTGTAGCTCCGTGATGTAGTGTCCCAAGCAAACAAACCAGTAAACAAAACCATACAACCCTTATGGTTATTAACAGGGTGATGTTCGGGCAGCCTCGTTAAAGGCATCTTGTCAGTTACAGACACCAAACCTTGTCCCTTCCCAGAACATTCTGAGCACATAGTTGGTGTCCTTAGGGACAAGCTACCTTTGTCCTGCTCACCCCAGGGACCAGAGAGTAGTCATCATATGGTTTGGTAGATGAAGATGTAAAAAAAGTAACACCATGTTCTTAATTTTGTGCCAAGCTGGTAAGGAAGAAGAAATCTTGTTCCTCCAAGGACTATGTATGTATGTACTTATATACGTACATACGTATGTATGTATGTATTGAGACAGGGGCATATTATGTAGGTGAGGCTGGCCTATGTAGACTAGGCTAGCCCCAAACTCAGATCCACTTGCCTGTCTCCTGAGTGCTGAAATTAGAAGTGTGTGCCACCGTGCCAGCTGATGGTCTAGAATTCTTGGTGATGCTCCTACCTCAGCCACCCATGTGCTGATATTCGAGGCCCTTAGTCACCAGCCTAGCTCTCACAAGATCACATTGAACTTCACACAATCCCAAACCAGTCACAGAAAAAAGGTTAGGGAGGGGCTTCCTGCCGAGTCGTGGGACTTGAATCAGTGTTGGATAAGTAATTTTGTAATCTGGGCATCCTTGAAAGGATTGAGAATATTCTAATTTTTTTGGTTTTTTTGTTTGTTTGTTTTTTCGAGACAGGGTTTCTCTGTGTAGCCCTGGCCATCCTGGAACTCACTCTGTAGACCAGGCTGGCCTCAAACTCAGAAATCCGCCTGCCCCTGCCTCCCAAGTGCTGGGATTAAAGGTGAGCGCAACCACCGCCCAGTGATTGAGAATATTCTAAAGCAGTGATTCTCAGCCTTCCTAATGCTGTAACCCTTTAATACAGTTCCTCATGTTGTGGTGCCCCCCCACCATAAAGTTATTTCATTGCTACTTCATACCTGTAACTTTGCTACTGTTGTTTTCTATCGTCTTAGGTGGGTGGGTCAGCAATCCCAGAGGGGTCCTGACCCACAGGTTGAGAACCACTGTTCTAAAGAGACACTTCATCTCACTGTCAACCTGACCACTGAAACAATGGATCCCAAGGAACTGAAATTTCCCCCAGGAATCTCAAGCCTGGAGGAGAAAACACCGACCTTGAGACCAGCCAGAGAGTTACTTGCATCCAGGAAAAGACTTCAGTCTTCTAACAGCTTGTCTGACAATCTTGCAGGCCAGGAGGCTAAGGCCCAAACAATACCCATCAATAATGGGCAGACCACACCTTGACCAGCCCTAGGCTGTTTAGCTGTGCAGAAAGCTGGCTCTTGCCCGGCGGTGGTGGCGCACGCCTTTAATCCCAGCACTTGGGAGGCAGAGGCAGGTGGATTTCTGAGTTCGAGGCCAGCCTGGTCTACAGAGTGAGTTCCAGGATGGCCAGGGCTACACAGAGAAACCTGTCTTGAAAAAAAAAAAAAAATAAAAAAACAAACAAACAAAAAAAAGAAAGCTGGCTCTTCACTGAAACTTTACCTTCATTTAGGGCTCTGAAGATAGACTTGAGGATGTCACCAAATCTCCTTGTTGCTAATCCTAATGTGGCCACATTGAATAAATCTCTGCTTGTTTTTTCTTTCTACTTTTCACTATGATTATTTTTAATTTTATTACATTTACCTAGTGTCTGTGTGTGTACACACCTGGAGACCAGAAGGAAACTTCCAAGTTTGTTCTGTCCTTCTACCACATGGAACCTGGGGCTCAAGCTCAGAGCCTTGACTGGCTTAGCCATCTCACTGACTGGCCTACGTCTACCAGTTCAGCTCCTTTAGTTGGCTTATTGAAGACAAGAGGCTAAACTTGGCTTGTTAAGGCTGCCCAAGGCACAGGTTCTAATCCTACTACCGGTAACAACTTTAGTTAGGGGGCACACAAAAGACTTCTCACAATCCTTGCAGTAGATTGCTCTCACCCACTAGAGTTGACACAGCAACTTCAGATCCTATTTCAGTGCTCGCACCCAGAGATAGTCTCTTGTTCGATATTTATATGGAATGGCAAACTGCTGCTTATTGATTTACATTAAAATACCCTGGGGCTGGAGAGGTGGCTCCATGGTTAAGGCACATAGTACTCTTCCAGAAGATCAAGGTTCAATTCCCAGCACCCACAGAGAGGTTTACAAAGAACTGTAACTCCAATTCCAGGGAAGCTGCTATCCTCTTCTGGCTTCCATGGGCAACAAGCACACGTGGTGTACACACACAGAGGTAAGCACTCATAAACATATATGTATATCCCCACCAGTTGTGTACGGTGACAAGGACCCTTAACTTCAGCTACTAAGGAGGCTGAGGCAGGAAGATCTTTGTGAGACTGGAGGTATAGCTCAATGGTGGAGCCTTGCTTGGTACATGCAATGCTCTGGGTCCAAGCCTCACAGTCTACTGGCACACGTGCTCTTTATGGCTCCCATGTAGATCATTTTGGATGTGAACACTGGACCTGTTTAATTTGTGATCAATCAGTACTTGTCATCAAATGAGGTCCAGATAGGTCTACAGATAGTTAAAGCAATTCCTGCCTCTGGAATATCTAACTCCCTTCAGTCTCCTTATCTGCCCTCCCTACTCAGTGACAGGACACAAGTGAGGACCGTCTGGGGTAGAGCCTAGCAGAAGGGCATGTGCTGAACTTTTGCAAGGTCCTGGGTTTGTTCTCCAGCATCACAACAAAAAGAAAACCAGGAGAAATGAAATCCATTAGAATCTTGTTTTTCTCTTAAACTGGTATCATCGGGCATGGAGGCACACATCTTCAATCCCAGCACTTGTGGGTAGAGACAGGTGGATCTGGTTGCCTACTTTCTTCTAGTAAACCTTCAAGACTTAGGGACATGAAAAGGTCTTAAGGTGTGTCAGCTGGGTGTGGTGTTTCAGGCTTTCCAATCCCTATTACTCAGAGGAATTGAGGCTGGAGGACCTTGAGGTCTGCCTGGGTTACAGAGGAACACCAAAGTTACTGAAATAACATAAATAGAGTAAATCGATCATTCTCCTTATTCAAATATAATTTGTGCTAGCTGCAGGTAATTTATGTTTTGTTAATTTAGACTTCTTTTTTTAGTTTTTTCAAGACAGGGTTTCTCTGTGTAGCCCTAGCTGTCCTGGAACTCACTCTGTAGACCAGGCTGGCCTCGAACTCAGAAATCCACCTGCCTCTGCCTCCAGGTGCTGGGATTAAAGGCGTGGGCCACCACCGTCTGGCTTTGTTAATTTAGACTTAGAGTAGCAAAAAATTACCTGGAGGCCTTCACTCCCTTCTCCCTCCCCTCTCTCTCTGCATCCCTTCCCCATCCCATGGTACTTAGAGTGAACCTTGAAACAGAAGCCATGCCTGGGAAATATTAAAATGCCTAAGGACAAGCATTGCTCATTTTCTGCCCAAGGCTAGAAATGATCAATAATTAAGTGGGGGTTGGGAAAGCTAGCCGCCCAAAGAAAGGAGCTACAAGAAACTACGGGAGGGAATGGAGTGTCAGTAAAAGTGGACAGGGTCAGTGTAGGAAGAGCAACAGAGGGCTCCACCTAGCAAGGCCCACTCCTGGTGGGAAGGACACTGACTGCTTCCGAGGATAGCGAGGGGAGGGTACTCAAACAAACAGGGGGTTCAGCCCTGTCCCTCCTCTTCTTTCCTCAGTCCAAATCCTACACTTCCTCTCTTCCTGGAATTACCTACCTATGGTACCGGTGAGGGAGTCAAATCATTCTAGTCCTTTCCTAGTCAGCAGCAGATACTATTTACACAGTGGAAAAAACATATTAAATAGGTATACACTTAAAGACATCACCCACCCTTAGGACTCTTCTCAAGTTCTTTACTGGTATTACCCAGTCTTCTTAGCTGAATGCAATTTTTCATGCCAACATGCTTTGAGATTCCTCTAGAATAAGGCAAACCCTGCAATTCTTGCTCTTTAGGAGAGGGAGAGGGTTTGGGTTTGTTTATAATGGGGAAATGAAGAGATCGCATCTCTTATTGCTCCGGGTACCTAGGATCCAGTAAACGACCCAGACTTAGAGACCACAGACCGAACATCAGGTGTCAACTTCGTCCAGAGAAAGTGGGGAGAGCTGCGAGACGAGGTGAAGAGGATAGTTTGAAAACAAAGTTTTTACCTCAAAGAGGTGGATGAGGTTCCGGCACTGGGAGAGAACTCAACTCTGGCGGTTCTACGCGGGAGGTGGGGACATCGTTGAGGGGCGCCGACTGCGCCAGCTGCCTCCCAGCTGTCAGCCCGGGAGCTTACGCGGCTTGACACGGCTTTACTCTCGCGGCGTGCAGCCTGGGTCGCGGCCACTTCCGGACTCACGCCCAACACCGGGGGCGCCGGAGCAGGGTCAGGGGCGAGGACAGCAGGGAGCAGCCCAGGCGGTCCCCGCCGGCTTCCCAGAGTCTTCAGGATTCCCGAGTGACCGAGCCTCCGGCGTGCGCTCCAGGCCCTGCCTACAAACTGGCTTTCAAAGGAAGTTTGTGGTTTTTCTTTTTCTTCTCTCTCTCCGTCTTTGCCCCTGTCCGGACAAAGACAAATTAGCCAAGGACGCGGTCCCTGGAGGAGGAGGGGCCTGCTCAGCCACGGAGGATTTCCATCAGGGCTGTCTGAGCCGGTCAGCAGCCCGGTGAGCTGCAGAAAGGAATAGAGAAAAACAACAGACCCTTTCTCTTCCCTCCGCCTGCCGCGGGAAGGGACGGAGCGCGTGTGCCTCTCTGGTGAGAACCGGGAAAAGCAAGCGGCCTGGCAGACCGGGAGGAGCAGGGCGGGACAGCAGCAGCTAATTAGACCTCCCTGGATGCCCGCCGCAGCCCCCTGCTCTAGAGCCAAGAAAGCAGGCGGAAGAGCGTAGTGTTTGCATATTTACTCGTTTAATATGAAAGAAAATTCCCACTCCTGTTTTTCTGGAGCCCGGTGAGCTCCTTTCCAAGGTTTCCCTTCCTCCCTGTATGTTTTTTTTTTTTTTTTTTTTAAAAGGCTAGGAATGAAACTGGTTCAGCTGCGTACCTGATCGAGAGTGAGGAAGACGCTCTTCTGCCTCTTCTCACCTCCCTGAGAAGCAGGAAAATCTGAGGATAGATTAAAAAATGAGGGAACATGTTATGATGAAGGGACATTTTCCCCCAAGTAGTCTGCCCTGGGACACGCAAGTGGCAGTTAAGGGATGTTGGAACCTAGCCTTACGTTCTGAAGGCTCCTATAAACTCTATTGATGTGATGGCCAAAGGATAAGGCTTCAAGCAACTCGGAAAGCCGAGAGAACAGTTGCATCAGAGACCCAGGAAGCAAAGGCACGGTTGCAACAGTCCAAGAATGAGGAGTTATTTGCTAAGGCTGTAGAAGAAAAGCTATGAAGAAGCAGGAAGAGTTGGCACAACTGTAGGTTTTAAGAAAACAAGTCAAAGATTATGGTAATGATTACCTAGCATGAACAAACACATTGACCACTATATGTCAATTTGGTAAAGGAGAGAATTAAAAAAAGAAAGAAAAAAAAAAAAAACCCAACCAAAGAAAACACCTAACATGGGAAGATGTTTTAATAAATAATATATACAGTAATGTTGTAATTTAAAGTCCCAACCATGCCAGGCCTGTGAACCCAGTATTCAGGAAACTGAGAAGAACAATTACAAATTCAAGACTAGCTTGGGCTACGTAGCAAGAATTTGTATTTTTTTTTTAATTAGATTAATTTACATTAATCTCAAACAGATGTTCGGTGTAATATATGGAAAGGTACTATATTTAGCCCTATCTGCAAGTTCAGAGGCCATAAAGGCGAGTTATTGTGACACATACACAATTTGCATGTCATAGCCTTCCGAAAACTGCTCGCTTTGGGGAAAACACGAGCTTCTGGACTACATTTCCCAGGAGGCACCGCGATATACTCCTCTTTGACCTCCCATGAGTCTCTGGGCTCAGAACCCAGCCTCCGCCGCTGAGGGCGGGGTAACACCGGAGTGCCGGATTACGCACTTCCTCCTGGGGTTCAGAGACCGAACTCTTTAGTGGCGGGTTCGAGTCCCGCCCCCTGACTCTCGGCAATAGACCCTGGGTCTGGGGCGGGGTACAATTCGGCCGGGTTACCTCTCCTCGCTGAGGGGCAACGGCACACCTCTGGCTTTACCATGGAGGACTTCCTGCAGGACTGTCGAGCCGCTTTGCAGGTAACGGGTCCCAGTCCGTGACCGAAAGGAATGCAGCGTGGGGTCTGGGAAGGACGAAGGTGTGGGATCTGGGGAGCCCGGACGGTCGGTGTGGACGGATCACAGAGGTGGACGCGGGGAAGCTGAAGGACTAAACCCTTCGCCCATGGGCGGGAGAGACCGGGGAAAGGAGTCTCTTCGTTCACTTGAATCGGGTCCTTCAGCAGGACCTGTGCGGCGGCCGCCAGCCTCGCCCGGCGAGGTGTGTCTGTCCCTTCCTCCCCGCCCCTCTCAGTTTCCTTTCCGCAAGCCGAGCTTCAACCCACTGTCCTCCAGGTGAACCTCTGGGAGCGGAGGGCACCTGGGTGCACGTCTTTATTGCCTCTGAATGGCGGTTTGCCTTTTTCCCCGCCTAGGTAGAGGCGGTCGTGGTGTTTTACTTTAAATCTTTGTTTTTATGCCAAATATACAGAATAATGCATCAGGTATATATGTTGACCCACAACTTACATTCCTTTGCTTTCAGTGTTCTCCTTTAGTTTTAATGCATGCGTGAGCACGAACACACACACACACACACACGCGTAAAAATACTGCCTCCTTGGTAAGGGATAAACACAAATGCGTTTGGAATCTAAACCATAAGCACAGCCCTGAATTCTTTGTAGCTTATTTTTGGTGCTTCCTGAGCCAGCTGGACTCACCCAGCTGTGTTGACAGGCTGTAAGGCATTAGGTCGCTATTCCCATTAGAGGCACCAAGTCACCTGGCCCCCATACTGTGAGTTTCTCTGCCCCTGAAGAAACAGACAGATGTCTTCCTTTAAAATAACTTAGTTCAGAGTGGTAGCCACATGCCTCTAGTTCCAACACTTGGGAGGAGGCTGAGGGTTCACCGGTTCAGGCCAGCTCTGGGCTGGGGAAAAAAAAAAAAAAAAAACAAAAAACATAAAGCCCTCAAAAACAACAACAAAGCTGGGCTGTGGTGGCGCACGCCTTTAATCCTAGCACTTGGGAGGCAGAGGCAGGCGGATTTCTGAGTTCGAGGCCAGCCTGGTCTACAGAGTGAGTTCCAGGACAGCCCGGGCTACACAGAGAAACTCTGTCTCGAAAAACCAAAAAAAAAAAAATAGAACAAAACAATCCTCTGGGCAATAGACTGTGTTCTTTAACAAACCCTGAAAGTCACCTGCTGTAGATTCAGTTTGGTGGATAAATAAATATTCTCAATTTGAATTTAGGGCAAGGTTCAACTTGATTCCAGCTACACTAAAAATTTCCTTTTGAAAAATATCAGGCCAGGCATAGTGCTGCTACTCTGTAATCTTAGCCCTGGGTAGGTTGAGACAAAAGGATTATTAGCTAAAGTGCAGCCTGGGGTATATACTGGGGCAGACCTGGGTGCCATGGTGAGACCCCATCTTCATAACCCCCCGAGGAAAAAGAACCACCATATTTGGGGGAAGTTGTTTTAATACATAAGGTAATTTGAACCAGTTCTCATTGGTTACTCTTTTCTTGTGGGCTTCTCCTGTCACCTGATGCTAGTTAAGAGTTGTGTGCCGTCGCACTTTGCCTGATGTCTGCATATTTTGTTTACTTTTTAGTGTGTTTGTTTTTGAGACGGTCTTATATAGATAGCCCAGGCTGGGCTTGAAGTCCCAATGTAGCCGAGGGTGAGCTTGAACTTGTAGTCCTGCTTCTACTTCCTGGGTGTTGGGATTATAGGAGTCACCTGCGATGCCCAGCTTGACTATCTTCTGATTTATTTTATTTATATGAGACAGGGTCTCACTATACAGTAGCCGTGACTGGCTTGGAATTATGTAGATCGAAACCAGTCTCAAACGCAGAGATCCGCCTGCCTCTGCCTGCCAAGTGCTGGGATCAAAAGCCCTTGAAAATATGTTTTCTTTTTTGTTTTATGTGTGTAGGCATTTGTACATTTAAGTGCACTGCCCATAGACTGCAGAAGAGGATGTTGGATCCCCTGGACCTGGAGTTGCAGGTGGTTGTGAGTCACCAGATGTGGGTGCTAAGTCCTTTGTAAGATCAGTGTGAGTTACTAAGCACTGAGACATTTCTCTAACCCTAAACAAATTGTTAAACTTATTTGTTTAGTGCAGTGTTGAGAGCCACACCCCTGCAGTAGACACACATGGAAGTCAGAGACTTTCGCTATGTTCCCTCCCACCAGGCCTGGTCTCCCAGCAATCAAATTTAGGTTGTTATGGTTGATAACAAATGCCTGTTTCTGCTGAACCATCTCATCCCGTTCGTTTCTCCCACTCTTTCTGTCTTCACAAAACGATGGCTCATCCATTAAAAGGGCTTACTATTCATGCAAAGGACCACATTCTGTTTTTAGCACCTATACTGGATTGCTCACAACCTTCCATATTTCAGCTCCAGAGATATGTGGAATCTTTAATCTCTGAAGGCATCTGTACTCACATGTACATACACAAATAATTTAAAAATTAAAATTTTTTTCCAAAATCTTAAAAAAATAAGTCTTAAAAAAAAAGGAATTACTCTGGGGGCTGGAGAGCGTGCTCATTGGTTAAGAGAACTGGCTGCTCTTCCAGAGGTCCTGAGTTCAATTCCCAGCAACTACATGGTGCTCCTGTCTGTCTGACTGTGTATGTATATGTCTGCACATGCATGTGTCCAAGGAAACCAGAAGAGGATGCCTAGATTCTGAGTTACAGGCAGTTGTGAGCCACCTGACTTGGGTCTTGGGAACAGAATTTCTGGCCTCTGGAAGAGCAGCAAGCACTCTTAACTGCCATGTCTCCTACCTCTAATGTCGAGCGTTATTCTAAGTGCTATCCTGTTGAGTTTCTTCCAGAATCGGGTAACTATTTCCACTGTTTATTGAGAAGCTCTTGGATCTGAAAACTCACCCAAAAGCAGGAATCTTCTTTCCAGCATTTGCTCTACACACCCATTCCCACAGATAACAGTGCATCTACTGTATTACGAAGTTTGGCAGTAGATTTGACTTTTCCAGCATTACCCTATCCCTGTCCTTCTCTACACTCCTCCTTTAAGGAGCAAAATCTAGTTCCTTTGTGAACCTGTGTGCTCCCTCCTGAAGGTGACTGAGTCTTAGAACCTTCTCAGCACACAGCCTCACTAGGGCAGGGAGCTGAGAAGCCAGTAGTAGTATATGCTAGGGGATGCCAGTAATTTTAATTCTTTTTAATTATAGAAGTATATAAGGAAAACATTGAAACATAAAACAGATATGAAGTGTAAAAGATAAAGACCTGTTTTTATTCCTTTTCTAGTTCCCCCAGAATCTGTTAATATTTCCTTTTTAAAAAATTTGTGCCGGGCGGTGGTGGAGCACACCTTTAATCCCAGCACTTGGGAGGCAGAGGCAGGCGGATTTCTGAGTTCGAGGCCAGCCTGGTCTACAGAGTGAGTGCCAGGACAGCCGGGGCTACACAGAGAAACCCTGTCTCGAAAAACCAAAAAAAAAAAAAAAGAAAGAAAGAAATTTGTGCCGGGCAGTGGTGGCGCCAGCCTGGTCTACAGAGTAACTTCCAGGACAGCCAGGACTACAAAGAGAAACTCTGTCTCAAAAAAAAAATAAAAATAAAAAATAAAAAATTGTGTGGGTGCGTGTGTGTTTGTATATCTGTATCTGCCACATGCACACTCGGAGTTCAGAGGGGGTTTATTAAGTTCCCTGGAGTTGGAATTACAAGCTGTGGTGAACCAACCATGTGGGTGCTAGCAACTGCTGGGCTCTCTCTCCAGCCTCCTGTTAATGTGTCTTGTATAGACAGAGCCTAATCTCAGCCTGGTCTACATAGCAAATTCCAGGCTGTCAAGGGCTACATAGAGAGACCCTGTTTCAAACAAACAAGAGCTTGTTTGGAGCTTCCAGCAGAGGAGTACAGAGATGTGTATACCCTGACCAAAGTTCAGTGTTTGATAGAGAAGGTTGTCCTCTTCAGGGCTAGTGCATCTCCAGGAGAAATGTAGGTGGGGCAGTGAAGGAGAAAATTGGACCCTGGCCAAGCAGGGTGGATCAGCAGAATCTGTCTTGATGATCAATAAGATGATGGATGTCTCAGCCAGATTACCCTCACATGTGACTCGGTAAAGAGAAACCAGATCCAGACGGACACACCTTTAAATGATGGCTGTGGGAGTCAGGAATGCTTGGCTTTTGCACAGGACAGAGATAGCGGATTGTAGCTAGTTCTCATTTTTAGCATGTGACACCAGAAGACTTTTCTGTAGTCTCTGCCGCATGACAATAGCGTGTTCTACTGAAAGGAATTCTACATAGCTGTGGCTGAGGTTGAGTTGGGAAGATCCCAAGTTAAGGGGCAACCAGGACTACAGAAAACAGGTCCCTAGACAGCCTGGGCTGTATTTTAGAAAACAAACAAACAAAAAATCAGAAAGGGCCTGGCATTGTTGCCACACGCCTTTAATCCCGTCACTCCATCCCAGGTAGAGGCAGGTGGATCTCTTAAATTTGAGACCAGGTCTATAGAATGAGTTCCAGGACAGCCAGGGCTACACAGAAAAACCCTGTCTTGGAAAACAACAAACAAACAAACAAAAACCAGAAAGGAGCTAGGTGTGAAACTTTTCTTCTCGAAAACAAAAATAAGCAGGAAAAGAGGGAAGAGGAAAGCCTGTTTTCTGTTTGTTCTTGTTTTAAATGAGCTCGTATTCCTAGTGACTCAACTTGTACTTCAGTAGGAAAAACTCTTTCTTAGGGGTGGGGCTACATTTCAGGCTGAACTAGGAACAAAGGTACACTTCTCAGGCGTGACACTGCAGTCAGGAGCAAATAGTGGCTTGTCCTTCATCAGAGGCCTCAGGGTTTTTCTGTTAGTATCATGTAGAGTAACTATCCACCATAGTCATCCTCAGGAGGGAAGTGGTTTTGGTTTTCTTGGGGTTTTTTTTTAGCCCTAAACCCTCTTCCTGCCTGCCATCCAGGCCATCAAACAAACAAACAAGACCCTTCAGGATATATTATTTCAACTAATGGCCCGCCTTCTCCTCTAAAAACAGGTTTTTTTAGATTTATTTTTTATGTGTATGAGTGTTTTTCTTGTATATATATATATATATGGACATCACATGCATGCCTGATGCCCTCAGAGGTTAGAAGATGTCAGATCCTCTGAAGCAGATGTTATGGGATAGTTGTGAGCTACTCTGTAGGTGTTGGGAAACACACTGGGGTTTGTTTGTCCTCTGCAAGAACAAGTGCTGGGTTTGTTTTGATGCTTTTCGAGTCTGGGTTTGTTTCTTTTTTTTTTTTTGGTTTTTCAAGACAGGGTTTCTCTGTGTAGCCCTGGCTGTCCTGGAACTCACTCTGTAGACCAGGCTGGCCTCGAACTCAGAAATCCGCCTGCCTCTGCCTCCCAAGTGCTGGGATTAAAGGCGTGCGCCACCACCGCCCGGCTGGTGACAAGTATTCTTAACCACTGAATATTTCTCTAGCCTCCCTCCTTTCGATTTGTGTTTATATTACATTAATTTATTATGTGTGCATACACTCATATGCCACAGTGCACATGTGGAGGTCAGAGACTAGTTTTCAAGAGTTAATGCTCCACCATGTGGGTCCCAGAGATTGAACTCAGGTCGTCAGGCTAGAGAGCATACACCTTTACCCAAGGAACCATAACCAGTCTGTTTCTTTCTTTCAGAAAGCTTTTTGGCTGGATGTGGTGGCTCACACCTTTAGTACTAGCTGGAGGATCTCTGAATTAAAGGCCAACCTGATTTACATATCAAATTCTAGGGCAGCCATGGCTACATAGATAGACTGTAAACAACAAACTAAGCATGGTGGCACATGCTATAATCCTAGCACTTGGGAGGTAGAAGCAGGAAAATTACCAGGAGTTCAAGGCCAGCTGGGATGCAGTGACAGTAGGTAGGTTTGGTGGCACATGCCTTTGATCCTAGGCAGAAGCATCCAGATCTTTGTGAGTTCAAGGCCAGCCAGGTCAGCATAGCTAAATCCTGTCTTAGAAAAAAGAATGTTTCTCATGGCTCTCAGATTCAGTTTCTTCTCCTGGCAGCTCAGGTTTCTCCTGCTGCTAAGTTTAGCTGTATTTTCCCTGAACTCCTCCCCTGGTTAGAAAATAGACACTGTTTGGCTGTGTGTTCAGCTGGTGGAGAGGTGGGTTGGAGGTGAGAGTTACATATTTTTCCTAACCGAGAAGGACTTGTCTTCTAAGTTAGGGCAGCCACGCCCTCAGGAGTCTCCGCTTTCTGGAACATAGTCATGAAGAGTGCTCTTCCACTCTCAAGGGTCCTCCAGTCTGGACCCTACGCTGCGTTATGAATTAGGGGCACACATGCATGGAAGAGTATGGAGCCCTTAGGGAATCATCTTTCCTGAGAACTGCTGCTGCAGGAAGCTAGAGAGGGAGAGGACGGCTTCACAGAGAAGGGAGCTTTCTGGAAGGTAGCACTAGTGCGGGCAGGGAGGAGCAGAGGAAGAAGAGGGAGAGGTGCTTCCCTTACGGAAGAGGCTCTTAGGTGATGTCTCTTTTAATCATGCATGACATGAAACAAATTAGTGTCATCTTCTTGCTTTTTTGGGCCATGGTCTGACAGTAGTCCAGGCTGGTTTGGAACTCATTGTGTAGTCCAGGCTGGCCTCAGAGTTGCTGCAGTCCTCCTGCCTCAGCAGCCTGAGTACTGGGATTAAAGGTATGCATTAATATGCCCAATTTATTCTCATTAAAAAAAAATTTACCGCCGGGGCCGGGCAGTGGTGGCACACGCCTTTAATCCCAGCACTTGGGAGGCAGAGGCAGGTGGATTCCTGAGTTCTAGGACAGCCAGGGCTATACAGAGAAACCCTGTCTTGAAAAACCAAAAAAAAAAAAAAAAAATTTTTACCTGGGCATAATGGCACAAGCCATCCCAGCACTCCGAACCAGAGGGAGGCGGATCTCTGTGAGTTCAAGGCCAGCCTGGTCGACAGAGCGAGTTCCAGGACAGCCAGGGCTACACAGAGAAACCCTGTTTCAAAAAAAATTTTTTTAATTATATGTATTCACGTGTATCTATGTGTGGGAATATGCATGTGACTAGAGATACCCCTAGAAGCCAGAAGATAGCATAGGATTCCCTGTAGCTGGAGAACAATACATGAACCATCTCTCTAGCCCATAAAATAAAAATTCTTAACATTTATTTATACATTTTGTGGGGGTGGGGTAGGGAGCATGCAGCAGCAAGCACATCTGTAAAGGTCAGAGAACAGCTAGGTGAGATTCCCAACTCTTCCCACCATGTTGGTCTTAGGGACTGAACTCGGGTGTCAAGACTGGCAGCCGTTGCCCACTGAGCACCCCATATCAAGTAAGAAGCAGTGTCGGACTCGGTCCTAGTCTGTGATTGTCCAAATGATGTTCTGCTTCCTGACAGTGAATAGTGCAAAGGGCCTCACAGGGCACGCTCACACACCATGGTTTGGGGGCTCCTAATCCAGTCAGGCCTGGGCAACAGAGGGTGGTGCTGGTGGGGGGTGAGAAGGCTCCATGTCTTTGGTCTGCCCAGATCCAGGACAAAGCATTTCTGCCATCTGCTGCTGGCCTTGCCTGAGCACTAGAGTTTGCCGCTCATCTTAAAATTGGAGACCACTTCTCTTCCTTTCACACTGTGAGATAGATGGCTTTGGTCCCTTTCCTCCACATTGAGGATCTGACTGGCCATGATTCAGCTGCACTGTTACAGGGAGTTAGAAAGGCTCTCCAAGACCTTCCTCGCACTCCTGGCACTCCTGGCTCAGCCTTTCTCGGTTCTCTTCCGCTTCCCTTCAGCTGGGACACATGGCCTTCAGTGTTTACAACCCTTCCGGCTTCAGGGAGTCAGTTATCTCTGAGTCACCACTCTCAGGTTTTCCTGTCACTTTGGTCTTGGATGATCCTTGGTGTTTGGGAGACAGGAGCCTTCCCTAGTCTCGGGAAGTAGTCAAAGGAGATGTCACGTGACTGGGGGCTTGGGTGTAGACTTTTTTTTTTTTATTTGTTTGTTTTGTTTTGTTTTTTGTTTTTGGGACAGGGTTTCTCTGTGTAGCTCTGGCTGTCATGGAACTCACTCTGTAGACCAGGCTGGCCTCGAACTCAGAAATCCACCTGCCTCTGCCTCCCAAGTGCTTGTGCCACCACTGCCTGGCTGGGTGTAGACTTCTTATTGCTTTGCAAAAGAGTCTCCAGTTGCCAAGTGTAGTGGTCTGAGAATGCAGTTCCAGCATTGGGAGGCTAAGGTAGGATGATTCTGAGAATCAAGACTCTGTCTTAAGAAACAAGACATTACAAAAAAGAAAAGAAATTGAAGCTAGAGAGATGGCTCACTGGTTAAGAATACCAGCTACTCTTCCAGAGGACCTTGGTTCAATTCCCAGCACTCATGGTGGGTAACAACAGTCTGTAACTCCAGTTCCAAGAGATAACACCCTCTCTGGTCTCTGTGGGCAATGCACACAAGTGGTGCCTAGACATACATGCAAGCAAAATGTCCAAATACAGAAAATAAAAATCTCCAAAAATGATTTTTAAAAATGTTTAAAAAGACTAGTGTCCCCCCATCCACCACCCCTGTGGTGCTTCTTGACATTTCTGAGTTCACACTGTATACAGACACAGTGCACAATCGAATCCGGATAGTTGGCGGATCTATCATTCAGACATTTTCATCTGGTACACCTGGGTTTTTGTTGTTTTGTTTTGTTTGTTTGTTTGTTTGTTTGTTTTGGAGACAGTCTCACTTGTAGATCAATCTGTCTTTGAACTCAGAAATCTGCCAGCCTCTGCCTTTCAAGTGCTGGGATTGAAGTCATGTGCTGCTACACCTAGCTGTTTTCTGTTTGTTTGTTTGTTTGTAGGTTTTGTTGTTCTTTTGTTTGGTTTGTTTTTTTGAGTCAGGGTTTCTCTGTAGCCCTGGCTATACTAGAACTTGCTTTGTAGATCAGGCTGGCTTTAAACTCACAGAAATCATGATGCCTCTGCCTCCTGAGCGCTGGGATTAAAGTGTCTGCCACCACCACCTGACTCCTTAATTAATTAATATAAGACACAGGGTCTCATGTAGCCTAGACTGCTCTTGAAATTGCTTTGTTGCTGAACTACTGATCCTCTTCCACACTCATATCTGGGACAATAGGCATGTGCTGCCACCCCGGCTCACTTAGTGTTGTGTTAGTGGACCAGGACTTCTTATGTGGAGGGCAAGCACTCTGTAACCTGAGCTACGTCTCTAGCCCTGATGTGTGTTGTTGCTTGTTTCTTTGGCTTTTTGAGGAAGAGCCTCACATAGCACATGCTAGCTTCAAACATACAGTACAATGGAGACTTCTGCCCCCACCCGCTGAGTGGAGTGGGGTTGCAGGCATGCACCCCTGTATCACCTCATCCTTCATCCTTCTGGAACAGGAATTTGCTATACAGTGCAGGCAGGCCTATAACTGTGTAATCCATACTGGCCTCAGCCTCATGATTCTCTATCTTAAGCCTCCTTAATTAGTGCTGGGGTTACAGGCATGAACCACCATACCTGACAAGGGGTCCATGCTCTTTAGGAAGTAATCAATTAATTATTCTTTATGTATTTGTCGTGGCACACATGTGGCGGTCAGAGGATAAGTTGTAGAAGTCAGAATTGGTTCTCCTTCCAGCATGTGAGGTTTGAACTCAGGTCTTTGGGCTTGGCAGCAAGCGCATTCACTGCTAAGGCATTTCTCTGGCTCAAGGGTTCCATACTCTTGAAATGGACCTGAGAAATGGGCATGGGCAGATCTTGAGAGCAAATTTCCTTTAGGAGCCCTTTGCCCCCAGAGGCCTGGCAGATAATCTTTACTTTTTGTGGTACGAATAAGAAATGAGGAAGAGAATGATTGCAAAAAGAAGCCTATCTTGGGGCTGGAGAGATGGCTCAGTGGTTAAGAGCACTGGCTGCTCTTCTAGAGAACCTGAGTTCAATTCCCAGCACCCACATGGTGGCTCACAACCACAGCAATGGGATGCCCTCTTCTGGTGTGTCTGAGGACAGTGACAGTGTACTCACATACATAAAATAAATAAAATCTTAAAAAAAAAAAAGAAGCCTACCTTGGGAATATAGCTTATAGCTCAATGTTGCCTAGCATCCAGGAGTCAGCACGTTCAGTTTCCAGCACCACAGATCATAAGCATCAGGCTATTTCGTAGCTGCAGATGAAGGGCTGAAGAGATGGCTCAGCGTTAGGAACACTGGCTGCTCTTGTAGAGGACCTGGGTTTGGCTTGCAGCACCCTCCTGGAAGCTCACGGCCATCCCAGTTGCATGCCTGCTCATGGCCTCTGCAGGCACCAAGCATGCACATGGTACATATACATAATCAGACACGTGGTGTACACGTGAAATAAATAATTCTTTAAAGAACAAAGTTTCCTATGTCAGCGTATTCCACTATTGTCCTGGTAGAGGGAAGGTCACATAAATAAGGACAATGACTGTAGGTTCCCCCTGAACTTTTTCCTAATGTTGCATTACTTGATAATGAATGGCCACTTGCTATGTCTTAGTCTTCTGACCCTTTTCCTAGCTTATTAAACTCTATGCCTAGCAGATTTCCCTGACAAGGAGCCACGTGGCTTTCTACCTTGCTGCCTCCTTCATGTAACCCAGTAGTCTTCAGCTGGGGCAGTTTATCAAGTGTGGAGACAGCTTATGATTGTTATGACTGCAGTGCTATCTGCATCAACTGGGTAGAGGCCAGAGATCCTGTCAAATGTTCTGCAACGTGCTGGACAGCCCCTCAGCGCAGGCTAGCCAGCTCAGAATAACAGTGTTGGAACGAAGGAAACTTGCACTGACCCGTATGTCTTGCTTTGTCTCATTCAAGCCTGGTAACTTGGATCTGATGCCAGAATCCACATGGTGGAAGGAGAGAACCTACACCCTCAAGCCATCCTCTGTTCTCTATGCACACACAGAATAGATGGTGGGGATGGCAGCATTATATATTTTTTGAGATAGGGTTCTGCTGTGAGCCTTGGCTTACCTAGAACTTGAAATGTAGATCATCAGGCTGCCCCAAAACTGGCAGGTCTGCCTCTGTCTCCCAAGTGCTAGGATGAAAGGCATGTGCCACCATGCCTAGCTCTCATTTTTTGTTTTTTAATAGCGCCTTCTCTTTCTTTCTTTCTTTCTTTCTTTCTTTCTTTCTTTCTTTCTTTCTTTCTTTCTTTCTTTCTTTCTTTCTTTCTTTCCCTTTTTGGTTTTCAAGACAGGGTTTCTCTGTGTAGCCCTGGCTGTCCTGGAACTCACTCTGTAGACCAGGCTGGCCTCGAAACTCAGAAATCCACCTGCCTCTGCCTCCCAAGTGCTAGGATTAAAGGCGTGCCACCACTGCCCAGCTTTAATAGGCTGTCTTAAGGACTGGAGGCATCGTTCAGTTGATAGAGGGTTCACTCACCAGCAACACATAAACCAGATATGATGGCACATGACCGTAACCCTAGTGTGAGTAAGGTTGAAATAGGAAGATCAAAGAGTCAAAGACCGTTTGGATTATTTAGCAACCCCCTACCTCAAAGGTGAGGTATGTCCCTTAATAGTAGAGTGCTTGTTATCAGCTGGACTTTTAAAAGTTCTGTGCCAGCCGTGGTGGCACACACCTTTAATTCTAGCAATGGAGGAAGGAGAACATAAGCAGGTAGATCTCTATGAGTTCATGGCGAGATCCCATCTCAAAATGAAACAAAACACCAAAAGTTCTGGCTTCGGAGATGGCTGTCTTAGCGTTACTGCTGCTGAGAGGAAACACGGACCAAAGCAGCTGGGCAGGGAAAGGTTTGTTTGGCCTCTGCTGTCCATCGCTGTTCATTATTGATGGAAGTCAGGACAGGAACTCAAACAGGGTAGACATTTGGAGGCAGGGGCTGATACAGAGCCCATCGAGGGGTGCTAGCTTACTGGCTTGCTCCTCATGGCTTGCCGATTCTGCTTTCTTATAGAACCTAGGATCACCAGTCTGCCGATGGGCTGGACTCTGCCAAATCAACCACCAATTAAGACAATGCCCTACAGACTTGCCTGCGTACAAGCCAGTCCTATGGAGGCATTTTCTTGATTGAGGTGACTTCTCTCCAATGACTATAACTTGTGTCAAATTCATATAAAACCAATGAGCACAATGGCTAAATGAATAAAGTACTTAGCATGAAAGCATGAGGACAGAAGTTCAAATCCCCAGAACCCATGTAAAGCCAGCTGCTACAGCATGCCTCTGTAATCTTAGTGCACCTACAGCAAAGCAAGATGGGAGACAGACAGAATCCCTGGAAACTTGTGGGCATGCTGTAGTGACCAAGAGACGCTCTCCCAAAAAGAAGGAAGGAGAGGACCAACATCTGAGGTTGGCACTGTGCCTTGCTTACACAGGCACACACTTGTATGCACACACACATTCACTGAAAAAAGTGTACAAGCCAGGCTAGCTCATGTGTGTAATCCCAGCATCTAAGGGGCTGGAGCATGGATGCAAGGCCAGTCAGGGCTATAGAGTGAGAACTTCTCTAAAGCCAAGCCAAACCAAAAATCCAGAAAAGTTGCCTCAGCAGCAGCAACCCTTTTGCTGTGGCTTATGTGTTTACTTTCCTAGTGTGGCATACAAAGTAATGAATATGGGTGAAGGTGCCTGTAAGTTCAGGTCCTGGACCACATGGAGGCTGGAGAACAACTTTCCCAGGGACCAAACTCAGGTCATCAGGCCTGGTTGATGGCAGACACCCTTACCCTTATCCACTGAACCTTCTTGCTGGTGGTAGATTTTACTTTTTACCTTTATTTGCAAAGCCTCTTTGCTTATTTTTGTAGCTTAGGAATGTAAAAATTCTTCTTCTAGTTTGAAAATCGGGGTGATGAGTGGCAGCTTAGTCCTGGAGTCCTTAAGGGCATGGCTTAACTGTGTTTCCAGAGCATCAGGATTCTGCCTACAGTGAGGGCCTGAAGTCGCAAAGCAATCTGATAATGGTATAGTGTTCTGAGAGTTAGCATGCAAGGACTCATGGTAGTAGAAGGAAAAATGCATCTTTCTGCTGACTGGATGCATGTAACTGCTTAAGGCCTAGCTTTAAAACTTGGGCCTTCTCTGTCGATCCCTGTCATGGTCTCGTAACAGAGGTACAGAAATGCACAGAGATGGTTATCAGTTTTCTCCTTCCCCTCCAGGAGTCCAGGCCTCTACATGTTGTGCTGGGAAATGAAGCCTGCGACTTAGACTCAATGGTGTCCGCTCTTGCTCTGGCCTTCTACCTAACAAAGGTGAGTATCAAGAAACAGTCCCTTGAGTGAAAAGATTTAGATTCAAGGCTCAGCTCAGCCACTTACCAATATTTAGCCTTGGCTAAACTGAAGTGAAGACTCTTTTGGAAGTGAGATAAAGGCCACTCTGTTTCATTGACAGACAGACAGACAGATCGATGTTGGAAGCAGGAGGCAAGAGGATAAGGACTATTCTGTTTCATTAACAAACCAGGGATCGGGGTATGGGGAGGGAGGGAGGCTGGAGAGATGAGTCAGAGGACCAGGGTTCAATTCCCCAGCACCTACATGGTAGTTAACCATTTACTATTCCAGTTCCAAGGGATCAAAATGTCTTCTTTTGACCTCCAGAGGCACCAAGCATACCTACGGTACACATGACACACAGGCCAGATATTCAATATAAAATAAGGTGACAGCCTGGTCTACAGAGTGAGTTCCAGGACAGCCTGGGCTATACAGAGAAACCCTGTCTCGAAAAAAATAATAAAATAATATATAATGTGAATAATTCAGTAAAAAAAATAAAAGTTGGAGAGTGGGTGAGCTAGCTAGTCAATAAAGGCTTTGGTGTGTAAGCATGAAGACCAGAGTTTGATCCTTAGAACAACATAAACAAAGTCAGAGGTGGTGGCACTCCCTTCTCATCCCAGCACCAGGGAGGCAGACAGGCAGTCTTGGGGGCTCGGTGGCCAGCCAGCCTAGCCTACCTGTTGAGTTTCTGGCAAGCAGGGAGCTGGATGCTGGTGCCTTAGAGATGACACCTGAGGTTGTCCTCTGAGCTCCTCTACACATGCTTACGCAGGTATATGTGCACCTGCGCACAGCACTTTGTCGAGTACTGTGTTTCCCTCTGGTACGTATAAATCTGGTTTGAGGGATGTCTTTCTATTGCAGTAAAAAGACACCATGACCAAGGCAAGGCAGTGCACACCTTTAATACCAGCATTCAAGAGAGACAGAGAGACAGGTGGATCTTTGGGTTCAAGGCCAGCCTGGTCTACAGAGCAAGTTCCAGGACAGCCAGGACAACACAGAAACACAAAACAAAACCAAAAAAAAAAAAAAAAAGCATTTAATTGGGCCTGGCTTACAGGTTCAGAGGTTCAGTCCATTTTCATTATGGTAGCCAGCATGGTACCATGCAGGAAGACATGGTGCTGGCAGCATGGTGCCATGCAGTGAACATGTCTGGCGCATGTCCATGCAGGAGCATGGGCTGAGCGAGAGGACATCGGATCCACATGGGCAGCAGAATTGAACAGCTTGACCTCAAAGCCCATTTCTAGTTATACCTCATGCCTCCTCCAATAAGGCCATACCTTCCAGTCCCTCTCAGATAGTGCCACTTCCTTAATAACTAAGCATTCACACATTTGAGCTTATTGGGGTCCTTTAAATCACCACAAGGAATTTGCAAAACCATAAAGTTATATGGATACAACGATCTAGAATTTATCTTTCCCAATTTAGCTTTTTTTTGAGACAGGCTTTCATTTATTTCTCATTGACACTGAACTCACTAGGTAGCTGAGGGCGGCACTGAATTTTAAATTGTTTCCGGCCAAGAGATGGCTCAGGGTTAAGAGCACTGACTGTTCTTCCAGAGCTCCTGAGTTCAATTCCCAGCAACCATGTGGTGGCTCACAACCATCTGTAATGAGGTCTGATGCCCTCTTATGGTGTGTCTGAAGAGAGCAATGGTATACTCATAAACATAAAATATAAATAAATAAATCTTTAAATTCTGCTTCTGCCTCCTGTGTGCTGGGCTTACCACCATATGGTTTATGCAGTGTTGGGAATTCCTAGGCCTCTTGCATACCAGGTAAGTACTATACCAACTAAGCTACATCCTTGCCAGCCCAGGTCAATTAGAAAGGTTTTTAGTTTGTTTGTTTTTTTCAAGACATGGTTTCACTGGGCAGTGTTGGCTTACGCCTTTAATCCCGCACTTAGGAGGCAGAGGCAGGAGATTTCTGAGTTTCGAGGCCAGCCTGGTCTACAGATGAGTTCCAGGACAGCCAGGGCTACACAGAGAAACCCTGTCTGGAAAAAAACAAAAAAAGAGAGGGGGGGGGAGAAAGAGAGAAAAAAAAAGAGAGGGGGAGGGGAGAGAGAGAAAGGGAAAGGAAAGACACGGTTTCTTGTTTGTTTTTTCAAGACAGGGTTTTCTCTATGTAACATCCCTGGCTCTCCTGGAACTCTCTTTGTAGACCAGGATAGCATCAAACTCACAGAGACCCATCTGCCCCTGCCTCTGGAGTGCTAAGGTTAAAGGCTTGCACCACCACACCCAGTAACATATTTATTCTTATTTTATGTGTATGAGTGTTTTGCCTATATATGTGTCTAAGCACCAAGTGTGTACCAGGTGCCCTCAGAGTCCAGAAGAGGGCATCGGATTCCCTGGGACCAGAGTTGTAAATGGCTGTGAGTTACCATGTGGTTACTGGGAATGGGACCTGGGTCCTCCGGAAAAGCAGCCAGTGCTCTTAACCTCTGAGTCATCTCTCCAGCCCCTGCCTGGGTCAACGCTTAAGGACCGATTTTCTATTTCTTATAGCTTGAAGTCTATACCTAGGTCTTTTCCATAAAGTTGATTTCTGTGTCATTGCTAAGAAGGAGGGCAAGGACCATTCTCTCAGAACGTTAGAGTGCAGCTCAGTTATAGAATGTATGCTTCCATGGTCATGCTTCACTTGTTTAAAAAAAAAAAAGTCATCCCTTATTTTTATAGGCTTGCTAATTGTGGCCTTGAGAGGAGGTAACACATCCAAGATCATGCCTCTTTGGCCTTTTGTTTTGCATATGTGTATTAGGGAGAGAACTCAGAACCCAACCTCAGAGTTAGAGTTAGGGTTGGGGTTACTTTTTCTTGCAGTTTCCTAAGCCTTAATATGTCTTCTTTTCAATTCCTTAACTAGACGTCTGAAGCAGAAGACATCTTTATACCAGTTTTAAATATAAAGCGTTCTGAGCTTCCTCTACGAGGGGACAATGTCTTCTTCCTCCAAGAGGTTAAGATTCCAGAGCCAGCGCTGATCTTCCGGGATGAGATTGACCTCCTTGCATTGCACCAGGCTGGCCAGCTCACCCTCATCCTTGTTGACCACCATATTTTACCCAAGTAAGCAGACGGGCATTAAGTCAATGAAGTGGACGCTCGGCCTGCACAGAGAGAGAGAGGAAAGAGAGCTGCCCTCTGGAGTCTCAAAGGCCCATTTGTTGTCACTGTTCTGATTTGTTTGTTTTGTTTGCTCTTCATGTGAGGTAGGGCCTCACTGTGCAGCCTTGGCTAGCCTGGAGCTCACTGTGTGTTCCAGTCTGGCCTTGAGGTCAGAAACCCACCTGCCTCGGGCTAAACTCTAATTGATGTGTCATATCCAGTATATATATATATATATATATATATATATATATAAAACTATTAAAAAATAGTGTCATTTCTCTAGTTATGTAATGTTTATGATATAAAGAAACAAAAATATATAGTGAGTTCAAACTAAATAATATTCAAAATAACTTAAATCTGCCTTCAATGTCAGAACTTTTTGCCGTTTTGAAATACAGGAATAATATGTTCTAGTAGACTCTATAAATATCACAGTCATGTCTGTTCAACAAATGTGTACATCCATAATAATTCCGCTTCTAACTTAGGACTAGAAAAAGCTGCCAGAAAGCAGCATGAGTATGATTCTTGTCTAAGTATGTCTGGCTCCTGCTAGTCTTGAAAATGTATATTTTCCCTTGAGCACATTGTGGTTATACCAAGAAACGATAGTTGCCCGAGGACATTCCTGTTTCTGGTTAAAACCTTTTTGCTGAAGTGGATGAAGGTGACAGTTTTCATGCATCTTTCAGTCAGGAAGAGGGAGGTAATAAAAGAGATCATTGTAGCAAGTGCTGGAGGCACACCACGACTGTCACTCTAAAGGACAGTGGGACTCGAACTATACATGGACCTAACTCATTGTGCTGAAGGGAAACCGAGGGCAGAAGGACTCTCCAGATGAGCTGACCCTTGTGCCCAGTCTTAAAGGAGAACTTGTTTGTCCCTACTGAGGTGGGAAGCTGGCTGAGAGGAGCCTTCAGGCAGAGAGAGGAGTTAGTGAGGAAGCCAGGCAGGCATGAAATTGCACCATGAGTAGTCCCAAAATAGGGACTTGTTTTGCACAGCTGGGCATGAACTATGTGGGAAAGGTGAGACGTGAACTGATGAGAGTGAGGTAGGGAGGGTGCAGACCCTGGAGTCCGTGTGGTCCTCTAAGAAGATTGACTTTGGTTTTAGGCAGTAGATCACTTGTTAATTATATTTATTCAGGTCCTAACAGAATAAAGGGTTGTTTTTTTTTTTTTTTTTTTTTTCATTTTGTTTTTCAAGTGGCCATTCAGGAAGCTTTTGAGGGGCAGTTAGATGAGCCCTTAGTTGAAACAGTTCAGGTAGGGGGATACTTATGGGCCTAGAAGGCAGTAGCACAGGGCTAGAAAGGAAGACTTGGAAAAAAGTCCTGCCCTGGTGACTTCTGTGATGTTTCATTGTCAAGAGAGCAAGGTCAAGTATACAGTTCAGTTGGAAAGCCAACCCTAAAGGACAATGGCTGTGTGGATATTTATAGCAGAAGCTTTCACAGAGTTCACTTACGAGCTGGTTAGATGCTGCTTCCGACTCCCCAACAGAGAGTGGAGGGGTGAGGCTGGGTAATGACTTCTGTGTATTCACATAGGACATGCACACTTTTCCTCACGGAGGAAGTTGGAGATCCGTTTGGGCAGCTGGAGAGCTCTTACCTGCTTCTCTTTCTTTCTGTTTTCTGTTAACCACCACCCTCCCAGGAGCGACGCGGCTCTGGAGGAGGCCGTAGCAGAGGTGCTGGACCACCGACCAATTGAGCAGAAATACTGTCCTCCCTGTCACGTTTCAGTTGAGCTGGTGGGGTCCTGTGCTACCCTGGTGACAGAGAGAATCCTGCAGGGGCACCAGAGACCTTGGACAGACAAACTGCAGCCCTATTGCATGGTAAGGGATCAGGTTTGGGTTGAGACCTTTGCTCCATCCCAAAAAGGAGGGCAGTGAAAGTCTAGCCCCTTCCAGCCTTACTGGTAGCAGTGTGCTCTTGAAGACGTGCATCACCCCAGAGGGCCAGGGTTCTTGCAGCACCTGGTCACTGTTTCACTGCCTGGGAATTTGTTGGAGAGAGTACAAAGGAAGCACAGGGCACGAACCTTGGTGGTTCCCATTTGCAGCAATGTTTATGGAAGCACGACTCACCAGAGAAACAGGAAACGTCTCTGATAGCAGTTCCACCAGGAAATGGTTGTTATATCTCAAGCAGGTCTCTTAACCTTTCCTCTTTTATTTTTCCACGGGGTGTGTATGTACTGATCTCATTTAGATTAGATTTGGCATGCTCTTCCAATATTAAGATGCTTTGATGGAAGATAAAGTCCAGACAGAAGAGAAGCACAAAGCTTCATTCGTAGGCAACAAGCTATTTGAAATGCTGCTGAGGCAGGGGATCAGTTTTCATCAGTGGAGTGACACTGGGTATGTCAGTCACACTCCAGGGCAGGCCTGTGCTCAGGAGTAATTGGCCAGTAAAAATCATGCTCCGTGAGGTTTTTTGTTTATTTTTCATTTTTGTCTTTTTAAAAAAAAATTATGTGGATGGGTGTTTTGCCTCCATGTATATCTAAGCACTACGTGATGAGCTCAGAGGTCAGAAGAGGGTATCAGAGTTACAGATGGTTTGAACTGCCATTTGGGTGCTGGGAATTGAACTTGGATCCACTGGAAGAGAGACCAGTACTCTTCTGAGCCATCTCTCTAGCCCCTACCCACCCCCAAACCCTACCCCCCTTTTTGTTACTTGTTTTTATGAGATAAGAGTCTCTCCCTGGCTGTGCTAGAACTCACTCTGTAAACCAGGCTGGCCTCGAACTCACAGAAATCCACCTGCCTCTGTTTCCCTAGTGCTGGTATTAAAGGCATGCGCCACCACTGCTTGACTTTCCTACCTCTCTTAGCTCCCTCCCCCCGATTTTTTAAGTTTTTCCAGATATGGTTTCTCTGTCTAGTCCTGGCTGTCCTGAAAGATCTGTCTGCCTCTGCCTTCTGAGTGCTTGGATTAAAGTCATGTGCCACCACTACCAGGTTCCAATCCCATTTTTTTAAGAAAGAGAAAGAACATGCAGTTGGGTAGGGAATGGAGGTGGAGCTAGGGGAGTGGAAAGAATATGAAAATCTCACGGGCGTTGGTGGAGCAAGCCTTTAAATCCAGCACTTGGGAGAGAGGCAGGCGATTTTGAGTTCGAGGCAGCCTGGTCTACAGGTGATTCCAGACGCCAGAGCTCACAGAGAACCTGTCTCGAAAAACCAAAAAAAAAAAAAAAAAGAATATGAAAATCTCAAAGAATAATAAAATTGTAAAAAATGTCTTTAAAAGATTTTGTGATGGAATTTGGCTTGCTGAGGAGCTGGATTCCTTCTGAGGCTGTGAAATCTACAAGGCCCAGGATGCTCGGGCTTTTTTTGGTTTTTGGTTTTTGGTTTTTTTTTTTCTTTTTACATCTTATTTTACTTTATTTTTATGTGTATGGGTGTTTGGTCTATGTACCATGTGCATGCCGGGTAACTGAGGAGGCCAGAAGAGGGGTTTCAGATCTCTAGAAACTGGAGTATCAGTTATAGACTGCCATATCAGTTCTTTGACTAGAACCCGGGCCATCTAGAAGAGTAGCCAGTGCTCTTAACTGCCGAGCCGTCCATCCCCACGCTCAGGCTTCTTTCTTGTCCACTTGTCCATGTCCCTCACCGCATTTTACTTTGGGAGGTTTCCCTTAGGACATGGTCAGTCCAAGTATAGAATTTTGTCTTCAGTGGGGTTGCCTGGGATGTATCTTCTGGATCATGTCCATTGGGTTTGGAGTCGTGTGTGTGCTAAAGATTGTGAGTAGAGGGTTCACTCACACACAGGACCCTTGTTCTGCCATATTCCTTTCCAGGAACCATCATCCTGGACTGTGTCAACATGGATGCCAAAATTGGAAAGGCAACCCTAAAGGACAGCAAATATGTGGAAAAACTGGAGGCCCTTTTCCCAGATCTGCCCAAAAGAAAAGACATCTTTGACTCTCTTCAAAAGGCAAAGTTTGATGTCTCAGGTATGATGTGTCGTATTTTCCATGAGAGAGTCAGTGGGCAAGCTTTGATTTCATATCTGGAAGCCATCAGGACGATTTCAGAGCATAGAAATGGTAATGAGTAACATACATGTCTGCTCATGAACTGTTGAGTCATGTCACGTCATTCCATCCTGAGTCTGCAAGAGGATTGTAGCCGGTATTTGCTACTTTGTGGGTTCTTTTTCCTATCCTTTAGCCCCCTAGTCTCAACCCCTGTCACTAGAGAGGAGAGAAAGAAAGATGGGTGTGTGTGTGTGTGTGTGTGTGTGTGTGTGTGTGTGTGTGACAGACAGAAATATCCTTGTATCTAATTTCTTTCTTTCTGTTTCATTGAGCACGACTACTAATAGACCAAACCAACCTCCCTAAATTACCAATAACCACCCACCCCACCCTTCTGAAAAGTCTCTGGAATTCCAGATGTCACACAATTGTAAAAACTATCTGCAGCCAGCAAAGCCACGCCTCTGCTAGAGGGTAATGCAGATCATAGTCAGCTGCTGTGGACAGACAGAAGCAGTCCCACATCCTCCACACCTGGGATTAAACATGAAAGCACATTTCTTATAATATTTCTGTGTGTGTGTTTTTAAAGATTTATTTATTATGAATACAGCGTTCTGCTTGCATGTAATGCCTGCGGGCCAGAAGAGGGCACCAGATCTTACTACAGATGGTTGTGAGCCACCATGTGGTCGCTGGGAATTGAACTCAGGATCTCTGGAAGAGCAGTCAGTGCTCTTAACTGCTGAGCCATCTCTCCAGTCCCCATTTCTGCATTTTTAAAGAAACCAAAATTGCAGAATTCTCACTCCAGAGGATCCTTGGGGCAGAGGATGTAGCTGGAGAGCAGATGCTTGCCCAGCATGTGCAAGGCCCTGGGCGGGGGGGTGGGGGGGTGATCCACAGCAAAAATAATAAACAAATGGGGTGAGGGGAGGATAGAGAAAGTAAAGACCTCTGTTGTTTTGGCTCTGCTTTTTTGGTTGGTTTGTTTTGGGAGGCAGGTGTTTGTTGATGAGATGGTCTCACTATGTAGCCCTGGCTAGCCTGGAACTCATGATGTAGACCTGGCTGATCTCAAACCCTTGAGCTTCACTGGCCTCTTCCTCCAGAGTGCTGGGCTCAAGGGTTTGTACCACCACCACTACACCCAATGAAGTTTCTCTTCTACCCTTCTACAAAGTCCTTTACTCTAAAGGCTGCCATTTAACTGTTGTGATCTGACTGTTATCATTTTAAAGTTTTATTTACTTATTTTATATGCAGGGGTATTTTGCCTGCATGTATGTCTGTGCACTGTGTGCATGTCTGGTGCCACCAGAAGAGGGTGACAGATCCCCTAGAACTACAGTAACAGACAGTTACAAGCCATCATGTGGGTGCTGGGAATTGAACGCAGGTCCTCTGAAGAATAACCAGTGCTCACAACTGCTGAGCCATCTCTTCTGCCTGTGACCTGATTATTTAAGTAAGCCTTTATATAATTACATCTGCAGTTACTGCTCCTGTTCGTTGTCCTGAGGAGAAGCTATTGTTCCATGTTCCTTGTCTTACCTTTGTGGTGTTAGGCCAAGTCTCCTGTTTGACTTCTATTTCCTAGGATTGACCACTGAGCAGATGCTCAGAAAGGACCAGAAGACTATCTACAGACAAGGCACCAAGGTGGCAATCAGTGCAGTCTACATGGATTTGGAGGTAAGAGCAAGCCAGTGAAAGGGGGAAGGGGACACCTTCATTCATGAGACCCTGCCCTCAGTTCCTAGCTCACTCTAGAATACTGTGATGGTTTGAAAATGCTCAGCCCAGGGAGTGGAACTATTGGAAGGTGTGGCCTTGTTGGAGTAGGTTTGTCACTGTGGGTGTGGGCTTTAAGCAACTCACCCTAACTGCTTGGAAGCCAGTATTCTGCTAGCAGCCTTCAAATAAAGATTTAGAACTCTCAGCTCCTCCTGTACCATGCCTGCCTGGATGCTGCCATGTTTCTGCCTTAATGATAATGGGCTGACCCTCTGAACCTATAATCCAACTCTAATTAAATGTTGTCCTTTTAAGAGTTGCCTTGGAGCTGGGCAGTGGTGGCGCACGCCTTTAATCCCAGCACTTGGGAGGCAGAGGCAGGCAGATTTCTGAGTTTGAAGCCAGTCTGGTCTACAGAGTGAGTTCCAGGACAGCCAGAGCTATACAGAGAAACCCTGTCTCAGAAAAAAAAAAAGAGTTGCCTTGGTCATGGTGTCTGTAACTAAGACAACCCTAAGACAGAAGTTGGTACCAGGAGTGCGGTATTGCTGCGATAGGTCTGACCATGCTTTTGTTTGAAAGAATGTGGACTTTGGGACTTTGGATTTGGAAAGCAGTGGAATGCTTTAAGTGGGGCTTGATGGGCCACCCTAGGAGGAATAAGGAAGACTTTGTTGCTGTGAATGATTTGAATTGTGTAGACCTGGACCAAAATTTCAGTGGAGAATTTCAATATGTGGCCTAGAGACAGTTTTTGTGGTATTTTGGTGAACAGTGTGGCTAATTTTTGCCCTTGTCTGAAGAATCTGCCTGAGGCTAAGGTGAAGAGACTCAGATTAATTGCACTGACAAAGAAAGTCTCAGAACACCCTGGTATAAAATCTGTTGTGTGATTACTAAAGTTCACTCTTGTGAAGAGCATTTTAATGATAAGGAGCAAATCGAGAAAGCAAAAAATATAATGAGTATTAAAGGGGCACCAGAAAGTGTGTTTGAAGATATTAAATTGAATTAAGGGAGTAGTGACCTTGGGGCAAGAGCCCACCTAGCTAAATTTAGATCCAGACATGGTAGTACAAGCCTTTAATTCCAGGAGAAAAAGACAAGCAGATCTCTGAGTTCAAGGCTAGCCTAGAGCAAGTTCTAGGTGAAAAAAAACTTAAATCCAGGCTTGGTGGACCACACCATTAATCCCAGTGTTTAGGACACAGGCATGCTGGTCTCTGAATTTAACATCAGTCTACAGAGCAAGTTCCAGAACAGACAAGCTCAGGCAGTGAAGAGGTTGGAAAACAGAAAGCTGGTGATAAAGTAATAGAACAGGAGGCCATGCTCCAGCCTTAGCAAGCAGCAGAACTGGCAACTTTAGCCACGTGGCTCTGGCTTTAGAGTCCAGAATAGAAGGGATCCTGGGACAATTGACGCTGATTAGCTGGAGCTAAGAAATTAGTGGTGATTAATAAGAGACCATCATCACTGAGGTGAAATATTCTGGGAAGTGTTTTCTGAGAGCACAAAGAAGCTGTGTTCCAGAGGCAGCCAAGGTTGTACCTCGTGCTGTGGCTGGACTTGGTAATGTGTAAGAGTCTCCCAGGTGGTACTGGTTTTGAAGGCACGAAGGAGTCATGTAGAGCAGCTGAGACTTGGCACTGTGAGAGGCCATGGAAGGCCATTGGTAAAGGTGCAACCTCAGTTTTAGTTGACGGCTCAGGACTGAAGGAGTCGTGCAAAGGAGTTGAGGCTTGTCACCATGAAAATAGCCTATGAGAGGCTATTGGTAAAGCCTGGTTGCAGCAGTAGACTCCAGTGTATTGGAGATGCCAGTAGCATGAGATGACCACCAAGAACAGCAGCAGCAGTGGAGTACAGGCAGCTGGAACCTAAAGACAAGGTGTGTGCTACAAAGGGCAGAGCTGGAGAAGTGACCCAAGCCTCGGAGGAGCCCAGAAGATTATGTGTGAGTCCCAGACATTGAAACAGGAAGCTGTGGGCTGGAGAGATGGCTCAGTGGCTGAGAGCACTGGCTGCTTGCTCTTCCAGAGGTCCTGAGTTCAATTCCCAGCAACCACATGGTGGCTCACAACCATCTGTAATGGGATCTGATGCCCTCTTCTGGTGTGTCTGAAGACAGCTGCAGTGTACTCATATAAATGAAATAAATAAATCTTAAAAAAAAAAAAAAAAAAAAAAGGAAAGAAAGGAAAGGAACAGGAAGCTGTAACATTGAAGTTGACTTGGAGACTGCAAGATATTTGAGATACCAGAGCCGAGGGCTATCTGCTGAGGAAAGCTGCTAACTGGGTGTAGAACCAGCCCAAGAGGAAGAAGTTTGTTGTAGTCAACAAAGATGAAAAAGGAGTTGGAGATCTGAAGACCCTTTTGACATCAGCCATGTGAGATGCAGCGTTTGGAGTTTGCCCAGCTCCTTTCCTGCCTTGCTTTGGGGGTTACAATTAAAGTAATTGGATGAATCTCAGAAGACACTTTGGACTTTTAGCATTGTTGAGACTGCTATAGACTATGGGAACTTTTAAAGTTGAACTAAATATATTTTGCATTATGCTATGCTTAGGTATGGCCCCCATAGACTCATATGTTTACACCAGCTTATGAGGGCCATATGTTTTTTTTTTTTTGGTTTTTCGAGACAAGGTTTCTCTGTCTAGCCCTGGCTGTCCTGGAACTCACTCTGTAGACCAGGCTGGCCTCGAACTCAGAAATCTGCCTGTCTCTGCCTCCCAAGTGCTGGGATTAAAGGCTTGCGCCACCACCGCCCGGCCATATGTTTTCATTTTAATCCCAGGTGTGGGGATGCAGGGATGCCTCAGACTGTCTGAAGCGCCTGACTATGATTTACCTCATGCTCTAGTAGAGACGTGTTTTGGCCAGCTGCACATAGTTTCTGCAAATGTATAACATTTGGAATTCTGGGGACTTTTCTGAGAGTATATAATTGCCAGAGCCCCTAGAGGTAGAGATTGGTGGTTGTTCATGGCACAAGGGGTTTGGTTTGTGGTTTGTTAGTAATCATGCTCAAAGAAGAGAGAAATTAGATTTAGAAATCTTTCTCCCTTCCTCCCTCCCCTGCCTCTCCTTTCTCCTATCTATCGATACAGGGTAAAATGGGGTGGGGGGATAAAGGATGGGAAAAAGAAGAACCTACAAAGTAGTGAAGACAAGCTACATGCTGTCTTTTTATTTTATTGAGGAAACTTAAGCTCAGGGGGTTAACATCACCTCTAGGTCTGATTCCTAAGAGGCAATGTAGTAGAGCTACTTTTCAAAACAATGCCATTTTAATTGAAAGCCTGTATTCTCCCCACTCTACCACAGTCTTCAGTTTGTAAATACTACATACATTTTTAGTGATGCACAAGTTATGAGCTGCATGCACAGAAAACTCTTAGAGTTTGTTGGTGATAAAGACAGTCTGGCTGTAAACTTTGATTGCTTCCTGTTTCTCCCCTTCTAGGCCTTTCTGCAGCGGTCAGACCTCCTCACCGATCTCAGTTCTTTCTGCCATGATCACAGCTATGACGCCCTGGTTGCCATGACTATCTTTTTCAACACTCACAATGAGCCAGTACGGCAATTAGCTATCTTCTGTCCCCACGAGGCACTTCAAATGACAGTGAGTCTCCATCCCATCACCCTGAGGGTCGATGGCCTCTGTGTCTTATAGTTCTGTGCTGTAAGACCTTGCCCTTGAGTTCTGTGTGTTTTAGATTTTTATTTACTTTTGTGTGTTTATGTGTCCGTGTGAGTACGTATGGGTGCCTATGGAGGCCAGAAGAGGGTGTTGGATCCCTTGGAGCTAGAGTGACAGGTGTTGTTATCCACCCAATATGGATGCTGGGATATAGTGTGTGTGCAGATGTGGAGGTCAGAGGACAGCTTGCAGGAGTCAGTTCACTTCTTTTACTAGTGTAGGTCCTGGGGATCAAACACCAGTGATCAGTCTGGGCAGCCTTTATCCACTAGTCCTATTTTTGTTTTTGAGATTGGCTCACACAAGCCCAGGATGCACCTAGACCCCTTGCCTGCTTTTTGTCCATCCTCTCTACAAGGGAATAACCTTAGTCATACAGTTACTGAGAAAAAAATGGTTCTAAAGATTAGAGACAATAATTTAGGCTTACAAGAAGCTGCAGCAAACCCTGGGTAGAAGGAAGTATTGTCACCTGTAGCTAGAACTTGAACTCACTGGGCATACTGACTCAGGCCTCTCTCTGTTCCCAGCATTTAGGGACTGCAGCCTAGTGCTACTTAGTAACAGAGAAACTACTTCAGAACCCTAAGGGCTGATGTCAAGCACGGTGCTCACACCTCCAACCCCAGCAGTAGATAGCAGAGGCAAAAGGATAGCCTGTGAGTTTGAGGCCAGCCAGTTTTGTATAGTGAGATCCTATCTTTAGAAAAGAACAGGAGGAGGCTGAGGATTCAGCTTATTGGTAGAGTGATTACCTTGCCACCAGCCAGGGTTTGATCCCTAGTACCACCAAAAAAACACAACAACAATAAAATTGGGTTTTCTCTTTATTGTGTTGACAATTTATGGACAGAACAGAAGATTGGGGGTGTAGCTCAGGAGTGAGCACTACAAAAAGTAAAAGACAAGGGGCTCACCCCGTCCCCACATGCACAGTAGGAACCCTTTCAGCTGTGCAGCACACTGGGATCAGTCTGGATACCACACTCCAGAGGACGGCTCGGGACTGCGTCAGCCCCCTTCCTGGCTTTCCTTTGGTTTTCCCGTTGGTTACTGATTCAGAATGACTTAGGACTCTGAGTTTCCTGTACTGGGAAGATGCTCAGGATAGTCCAGCCAGAAGTTCTTTGTACTCAGAAAAGTTGTGTCTGCTCTTTGCTGCTGCTTCCTCTTTTCCTCCCCTGGTGTATTTTGTTGCTGGTATTATGAAGAGAACAGGTTTTATAATGTGGTAGACATGATTTTTTTTGTCTCAGGTCCCTACCTGCTTGCTCTGTGAGCTAAGCCAGAGGACTTGAGTCACTACAGCGTGCTGTGGTCATCAGCAAAAAGTAGTGATGGAAGAGTCACTACTGCAGAGTTTGCTGTGGTCGTTAGCATCAAGTGCATTCTGTGGCAGGGTTCATGTGCACAACGTGTGGCTTTCACTAACCATGTAAGGGGAAGGTGCTTTGGCTATAGGAAAGGACCCTCCTCCTCAAAACCTAGTCCCCACTCCACCACTGATGGCTATAACTGCCCATGCTCTCCGTGCTGACGAGAGGATCCTTTTCAGTCTGTCCTGCCATTTCTTCTCTTCCTTCTGTTACTAGTATATAATACATTTAGAGCACTACTTTTGCTGACTGTCCTGGGTTCAGATGTCAGTTTCATTTTGTATAAACTATGACCTACTCTGCTGGTCTTGCTGGCACACACCTTTAATCCCAGCACTTGGGAGGCAAAGGCAGGCAGATCTTTGAGTTGGAAGCCAGCCTCGTCTACAGAGCAAGTTCCAGGACAGCCTGGGCTACAGAGAGAAATCCTGACTCAAAACCAGAATGTAAAACAAAACAAAGCCATGAGCTAATCTATATAAACCTCAGTCAACCCAGCCCTGTGTGAGTGCGCGTAGTGTCTATACCACCCTAATGAGGTGTCTGCAAACACCTAAGTCGGCAGCACGCTTGGCCTGCCCCTGCCCTCCTTCCATTCGGCTTGTTTGACCTTCGTCCTCTGATCTGTACACGGGTGCTAGTGCTGTCCTTGCTGAAGTCCATGAGCATGGGGATTCCATGGACCCCGCCTTGCTTTGAGTGCCAAGGATCCTGGGTCTTCTCAGATTCTGCCATCCTCCGTGTGATTTCACTCAAGACAACCTCTGTGCATTTCGGTTTCTTTGTTAATGAAACAAAATATGTCATCTAAATAAATGTTCCAGCCATGCAGTATGCCTTATACTTGTAATATCAGCACTTGGGAAGCCAAGGCAGGGGGATTACAATGTATTCAAGGCCAGCCTGAGCTACCTAGTAAGTTCCAGGGTTGTAGTAAATATAAGACCTTTTGTCAAAAAAAAAAAAAAAAAAAAAGGGGGGGGGAGGGTGGCCAGTTGATCTAGGCATGTAAATCGTCCGGCAGAGTGCTTCCAAATGCTTGAAGCCTGGGGTTTGATCCCAAGCACCTCATAAACTGGCTATGGTAGTACATGGGTAATGTCAGCAGTTAGAAGGCAAAGGGGGTGAGTCTCTGTGGGTTCCAGGCCATCCAGGGCTACATTGTGAGACCCTGTGTCAACAAAGAAGCAAACAAACAAAATACTTTTCATCCCTGTTAAAGAAACCTCACCTCTATGGTATGTCACTTGACCATCATCTCCTGTCCTTGTCTTACAGATCTGTGGAGTCCTGGAACAGTCCACCTCCCCACCCCTGAAGTTGACACCTATCCCAAGCATCTCTCCTAACCTCCAGGCCTACCTTCAAGGCAATACCCAGGTCTCTCGAAAGAAGCTGCTGCCCGTGCTCCAGGAAGCCCTTTCCGCATATCTTGACTCAACAAAGATGCCTTCGGGGCAGTCTGAGGTAGTAGTGGGTGTGTCTGGGAGCAGGTGGACAAGGAATTGGACAGGGCGAGTAACTCCTTGATTTCCGGACTGAGTCAAGATGAGGAGGACCCTCCGCTGCCACCCACGCCCATGAACAGCTTGGTGGATGAGTGCCCTCTGGATCAGGGGTTGCCTAAGCTCTCTGCTGAAGCTGTCTTTGAGAAGTGCAGTCAGATCTCACTGTCCCAGTCGACCAGAACCTGCTCATCAAATAAGTGACTGTTGGAAGCAGGGTGGGAGGTGTGGAGGCGGTGACAGGCCTGCCTCAAATGCATGCTTTGAGATGTTTGACCACGTCAGCAACTATGTCCACGGCTCCAGGAGCGGGTGTGCTGTTCTCCTAACACTGGGGGGGCAACGAAAGCAACTTCTGTGAGGATAGCCGTCTGCCTCCCCTCCTGTCTCTACCAGTCAGACACAGTTTAATTTTATTATTTAATCTGCACTGAGCTTCCTCTGTTTGGTGGGTACAGTGTAATAGGACCACTGTCCTGACAGAGCAGGACAAAAGGAATGTAGACCCCATCTCAGTGTCTTCAGAAGGACCGTGAACAGAGAGACAGCATCTGCCATGAAACCAATTCACTGCTCGCCTCCATGAATTGACCTTTTCAATTTTTTTAAAGTTCTTTTTGAGACAGAGCCTCATGTAGCCCAGGCTGGCCTTGAGCTCTGTATGTATCTGAGGCTAGTCTTGAATTCCTAATCTCCCTGAGTGCTGAAGCTGTCAAGCACTTCTGCTATACCTGGCTAGTGTCTTGTCCCGAACAGATGTCTGATTTCCTGTATCTTTGGCTCCTTCCATCCCAGAATCACGGGAAGCCCAAACAGAACCTGAGGACTGAGATTCTTGCCTTCTCCTGGCACCCAGGCTGGCTATGGGACCTCATGGGCATGTTTGCCAAGAGGGCAGAACTTGATTGAGCCCTGGATCTTAGTGGGTCTGGCAAGGTCTTGTCAGTCTTTTTCTGGTTTTGCTCATGTTGAAGACTGCGTAGAGTGTTTTCTGGTGAGACACCTGCTGTCCTGGGTCTCATTTCCCCATCTATAACTGAGGTTGGGAGAGATGTGCCCTGGTGTTCTGTGACTTGCTCTTCCTCCTGTCCTTTCTCTCCTCTCAGTCCTTGTTATTTTTCCTTTTGTCTTCCCTGGGAGCGCTCAGGGTCACTGGATTGTTTCGTGTTTATGTGTGAGTGTACCAAGGAACGTAGCCTCATGTAGCATGTACAGGGTTGTAATGGTGACCCAGCCGTGAGCTCTCTCCCAGTGACTTGTTCTGCATGTGTAGTCTCCCCTCCCCTCCCCTCCCCTCCCCAACATCCCCTCTTTTTTTCAAACCAAGCTGTTTCCCCGTTATTTCCCCATATAAGTTGCAAACAATATCGCTGAACAGTAGGGTGTTTGGTGGTTTGGGGCAGTCTGACTTCACTTTAGGGTATGATGTCTGTAGCCAATGGGAATGTGAAATATTGGTGCGATCACTGAACCAAAGGGATTGTGTTCTGTGACTTTGGTACTTTGTTTTGCATTTTTGTTTCATAATAAATACTTTCTTCCTGTTTGAGGTCTTGTCTCTTTTTAAAAGTATAATCAGGCCTTCCCTCTGGTAATAGCTACACCTCCCACAGACTCGTCTCCCATCTCCCACATCTCCTCTTCTCCACAGACGCAACTCCTGGTCTCCTACATCTCCCCGTCTCTCAGACTCGTCTCCCTGTCTCTCACTTGTGCTTTGTTGACTCAGCCATGAGCTGTTCCCGTTCATCTTCAGCCTTTCCTTGATTCCTGTTCTCAGAGCTTTCCTTAAAATATTCAGTTGTAGCCGGGCAGTGGTGGTGCACACCTCTAATCTGGCACTCAGGAGGCAGAGGCAGGCAGATCCCTGTGAGTTCAAGGCCAGCCTGGTTTACAGAACGAGCTAGTTGTCTCAGATAGTTTTGTTTTTGTTTGTTTTTTTTTTTTTTTTTTTTTTGAAAAAAAAAGTCTGAGCTGGGCTGTGGTGGCGCACGCCTTTAGTCCCAGCTCTTGGGAGGCAGAGGCAGGCAGATTTCTGAGTTCGAGGCCAGCCTGGTGTACAGAGTGAGTTCCAGGACAGCCCAGGCTACACAGAGAAACCATGTCTCGAAAAAAAGAACCAAAAAAAAAGAAAAAGAAAGTCTACCAAGCTGCCCTAGCTTATCCTGTAGCCAAGGCTAGCCTCTAATGCATAGCAGTCCTCCAGCAGAAGGCTCCTTGTGCTGGAATCGTAGATGTGATGTACCTAGCTTGTCTCCTCTGTTTTCCTTATGCTAGAAAAGTAGGTCCAAGATGGACTTACAATAGCTTTGCCTGTATTTATGTGTGGTTCCGGGATAGTACTCAGGGCCTGGTCCATGCTGTCAGGTACCCAGGGCCTGGTCCATGCTGGTCAGGTACTCAGGGACTGGTCCGTGCTGTCAGGTGTTTTAACTGTTTGTTTTGAGACAGGGTTTCTCTGCATACCCCTGTCTGTCCTGGAACTCGATGTATAGACTAGGCTGGCCTTAAACTGAGAGATCCACCTGCCTCTGCCTTCTGAGTGATGGAATTAAAGGCATGCCCACCCCCACCCCCCAGCTATTTTTAACTTTATATTGGAGACAGGGTCTCACTAAGTTGCCCAGGCTGGCTTAAAACTTGCATTCCTACCTCAGCCTCCTGAGAAGCTAAGATTACAGGCCCTTGCCAGGACCTACTTTTAAAGGTAGGAGCTCGGGCTGTGAGATGGTATGAGCAGAGGCACCCAGGGCCCCGATGACCATCTGAAGTTGATTTCTTGCACCTACATGGTAGAAGGAAAGTACCAATTCTCACAAGATGTCACACACCTACACATTCAAAAATAAAATGTGATTTATAAAAATGTTAAGGGCTGAGGAGATGGCTCAGTGGTTAATAGGACTGGCTGCTCTTCCAGAGGACTCACGGTTATTTCCCAACACCTACAGGGCTCACAACTACCTGTAACTCCAGTCCCAGGAAATCTGAAACTATCCTCCAAGGGCACCAGCCACACAGTTGGTACACAGACAGATATATAGGCAATACACCTATGCACATAAAATTAAAAAACAAATTCAAGCTCCAAGGAATAGAGAGGTGGCTCAGCAGTTAAAACTGTGTTCTCAATGTAGAAAGTGAGTTCAGATCCCAGCACCCATGTAACAAGATGCAGAAGCCTATACTCCAGCTCCAAGCAGAGCAGAGATGGGAAGATGGCTGGTGGGATTCCAGCCTACGAAGCGCAAGATCCAGGATCCAGGTTTAGAGATATACCTTATCTCAAAAAAATAGGCAAAGTAATAGAGGAGGACACCCTTCCCTGACCTCGCACATGCGTGAGTGCACATATGTGCTTGTATGCACACAATAAATAATATTCTAAAAAAGTAAAACCTAGCTCCTGGTGGGACCTGAAGTGGAAAGATCATGTGACCACCCATTCCACATTAGACTGTTCTAAAATGTAAGACACTTAGAAAAATAAAAGGTCGGGGAGCTGGCTCAGTGCATAAGGCACTCATTCAAGCAAGAGGACCCAACTTTGGATCCCCAGGACACACAAAGGCTGGGCAGATGTAGCATCTACCTGTAACCCTGGCACTCTGGGAGAAATGGTCAGGGGAATCCCTAGAATTAGTCTGGCTAGCTAAAGCTAGGTGAATCAGTGAGCCCTGGGTTCAATTGAGAGACCCTGCCCCAGCAGATAGAGGAGGATACCCAATGCCAGCTTCAGGCTTCTACAGGAATGCACCCGTGCTGACACACAACATTAGCTTTAACATCTCCTCCGACCCCTTAAAGGGCAAAAAAAGGGCTTCTAGGTTATAAAGAATCTGGAATGGAGATAGATCACTACCCTAGAAATCTCACTCTTCACCCGAAAGCCCGCCCCCACACAAGAGGCTGGGCTTTTGGGCAAACCTGCTCCTTGGGAGGGGAGGTGGCAAAACCTGTTTGAAGATGAGGTTACCTCCCTTCCACACCTCCTGCCTCCTTAGAGGCAAGAGCAACAGCTGACACAGGAAAGTGAAGAGTTTGGGGGCTGGGACCGCAGACTCCTGTCCTCAAGTGTCCACACAACACAGGACGACTTGGGAAGATGGGAACCAGGCAAGAAAGAGCAAAGGAGACATTAGAAGAAAGGTAAGTGAGGCCTTGGCCTGACTCGAGCCAGAGAGGGTGTTTCCTACCAGTCAGGCCTTCCTGGCTTCCTTAAAGAAGAGCATAAGGAGAAGTTAGCAGAGAAGGGACCGGGTGGCTTGGGACAGGAAATAAGTATAGCATGGAACAGTTCCACAGTCGTTTCTATCTTATGTGTAATAGTTATGTGTAATAGATCCATATTCTCTCTCTCTCTCTCTCTCTCTTTTCTCTCTCTTTCTCTTTCTCCCTCTTTCTCTCTCTCTCCCTCTCCCTCCCCCCCCTCCTAACTCCCATCCCCTACAATAGCCATTAGGAAACCTGGGCCAGAACCAAATGTATACCCTGGTTCTGCTTCCCAGTGAATCTCTCCTTGTACCTGTCCTTGTACCTGTCCCATATTTTCCAAGCACAGCAGAGGAAAGGCTGGGCTAACGAGGTGCCATCTGCTACTGCTTTGCCCAGGGTTAACTAGGCAGGTCTGTCTGGGTTCCAGCCAGTCGGGATGTGGGATGCCTTTCACTCCTACACTGTAGGTGAAGCCACTACCATGGATTAGCTTGCTAGGCCATCCCCTCTGCTAAGCTCAGCAGCAGATGGCCTGCTCTGGCAAGTGGAAAGGGAAACCGCCCATACACATAGACGGGGCCTCTGTGTCATGTGTGGCATGTTCTTAACACCAGTGTCTGGCTCCATTAGGAAACTGTCTAGGTTGTTTCATGGTCTTTTCTTCTGGGCCATTGACTATCAGGGCTGAGGAGAAGGCAGAGGCCTCGGAACCAGGAGCAGCCCTGAGACTTGGAGAGCTGGAGCTGAGGGAGGAGTGGCAAGATGAAGAGTTTCCTAGGTGAGGCTGAGAGCTGTTTGCCCTCCCTGTGGCTCTTCCAGAGGTCCCAGGTTTGAGTCTCAGAAACCACACGGTGCCTCACCATCATCCTTTGTTCCAGTCCCAGGCGATCTAACGCCTTCTTCTGGGCTCATCTGTGGTGCACAGATAAACATGGAGGCAAAACGCACCCACAGACCTAAAACCAAACAACTTCAGGGGAGATTGGGGCAAGAAGAGAAACCAGCATGGTGGAGAATGGAGGCAGCTGGCTGGGCGGCTGTGCCTAAGCCCCTGTTTAATCCTCCCTCTAGATTGCTTCCTGAGGAGCCTGGCCTGTCTGGAGACCCTGAAGATCCTGGGAGAGGCTCACAGGCAGGTAGGGAAAGGAAGGTGGAAACTAGACCTGGGGTTAGAGTTGACTTCTGGTGCTGTTAAGGCAAGGATGTCATTGTGTAGCTTCTGTCTCTTTGCACCCACTTTCTCCCTTTCTACTTGCCCTGGGTCACATCCCTTTCTCAAAATTCACAGGTATTATCTTGTTTAAAATTTAATTTTAGTTACTGTTGGTGCTTGGTGAGTTTTGTTCGTTTATTTGTTGGTTTGTTTGTTTGAAACAGTGTCTTTCTATGTAGCCCTAGCTGGCCTGGAACTCATTTGTAGACTAGGCTGACTTTGAATCCACAGAGATCTCTCTCTTCTGCCTCCTGGGTGCTGGGATTAAAGGCAAGGGTCACTGTGCCTGTGGTTTAACTGGGTTTTCTTTGAGACTGACTCAACTTTTTAGCCTAGGCTGGTCTCTAACTCATATAGTCTGAGTTGGCCTCAAATTTGTACTTATCAGGACTGACTGGAGAGATAGCTCAGCAGTTGAAAGTATTGGCTATTCTTACAGAGGACCAGTGTTTGATTCCCAGAACCCACATGGTGGTTTACAACTAAGCTTAACTCCAGTCCCAGGGCATCTGACACCCCCTTCTAGGCTTTGAGAGCATTACATGTCATACACAGACAAACATACATGTAAGAAATACCCATACACACAAAACAAGCAAGAGGACAAAACTTGCAGTTATCCTCCTGCCTCTGCCTCCCAAAAGCTGTAATTGCAGATGTGAGCCTGGCATCAAGGCTTCTGTATGTAGGAGTTCCTGTGCATTTATATCTTTCTTTTGATACAGACTCATGTAGCCCAGGATGCTCTATAACTCAATCTGTAGTCAAGATAACCTTGAACTGTGATCTTCTTGTCTGTTTTCCTTTGTAGTGTTGGGATTACAGGCACATGCCTCCATACACAGGGATCTCAAATCACCATCCACTCACACATTTTTCTCTCTGAGTATTTTCCTGCTCCTGTCTTCCAATCACAGGTACCCCCAGCAGTCTGGCCTTGTGTGGCCAGCGCCCTATGCGGAAGCGTCTTTCTGCCCAGAATGGCAGCTGAGTCTGACTGAGGAAACCGGAGAAAATGGAGCCTCTTCTACCCGCTCTGTGTCTTCCTCTTCTGATGGTAGCCTGGACCTGGAGGTGGATGAATTGGAGACACCTTCAGACTCGGAGCAGCTGGACAGTGGACATGAGTTTGAATGGGAAGGTGGGAGCAAAGCCGGGGGCGGGGCTGGCAGAAGCAGAAGGGAGTAGAAAACGCAGCTCGAGGTGGACAGACAGGACAGGATGTCAGGCTAAGCAGGCAGGCAGCAGTGTTCGCTCAGTGGTTAAGAGCATGACCACTTTTCCAGAGGTCCTGGATTTAATAACCAGCACCCACATGGCAGCTGTCTAGCTCCAGTCCCAGGGGATCTGATGCCCTCTTCTGACCTTCAAGGGTACCAGGCATGTATGTGATACACACACATACATGCAAGCAAAATATTCATACAACTTAAAATAATGAATGAATCTGAAAGAAAGAAAGAGAGAGAGAGAGAGAGAGAGAGAGAGAGAGAGAGAAAGGGAGGGAGGGAGGGAGGAAGGGAGGATGAAGAAAGAGAAGAAAAGAAGAGGTAGTAGCCAAGAGGCCAGACAGGCAACAGAGAGGAAAGGAGCAGCTTCCAGAGTGGGTAGGAGACCAGCCAAGGACTAGGAGGAGAAGTTTATTAAGAAAAAGATTGGCTGGGCAGTGGTGGCGCACGCCTTTAATCCCAGCACTTGGAGGCAGAGGCAGGCGGATTTCTGAGTTCGAGGCCAGCCTGGTCTACAGAGTGAATTCCAGGACAGCCAGGGCTACACAGAGAAACCCTGTCTCGAAAAAACCAAAAAAAAAAAAAAAAAAAAGAAAAAGATTGAAGGGCAGAAGAGGTGGCTCATCAGTTAAGATCACTAACTAACTGCTCTTCCAGATGACATGGGTTCCATCCCCAGCACCCACATAGTGGCTCAGAACCACCTGTAACTCTAGGTCAGAAGATCTAACACCTTCTTTCAGCCTCCACGGTGCCAGGCACACATGTAGTACTTAGATATATATTTAAGAAGCACACATCTACACATAAAATAATAATTAATAATAACGATAAAGAAAAGATCAAAGCTGCATGTGCTGGTTCAAGCCTTTAATCCCAGCATTTGGGAGGCAGAGGCAAGTGGATCTCTGCGTGAGTCAACCTAGTTCTACATAGTGAGACCTTGTCTCAAAAATAAAAAAAGCAAACAAACAAAAGACAAAAGTATTGAGGCAAAAGAAAAAAAAGAAGGAAAGGAAGAAATGAAGAAGAAGAAGAAGAAGAAAAGAAGAAGAAGAAGAAGAAGAGAAGAGAAGAAGAGAGAGAGAGAGAGAGAGAAGAGAGAGAGAGAGAGAGAGAGAGAGAGAGAGAGAGAGAGAGAGAAAAGGAAGATAGTAAATGTCTGTTCCATGCTGCCCTGATCTAGGACTGAATTATTACTACTATTGTGTTTGGGACAGGGTGTCTCTTGTAACCCAGGCTGGTCTCAAACTCAAGATCCTCCTTGATTTGGCCTCCCAAGTGCTGGGACTACAGCCAGATGCCTCCCCGACAGCCTGAGGTAATAAGGACAAGAAGCTGGGTGGGGGTGACTGCTTGCCTCTGATCCAGCTCTAAGGCTGAGGCGGGAAGATTGCCAAGAGTTTGAGGATAGTCTAGGCTACAAAAGGAGCTACAATGTGAAGCCTTGTCTCCCAAACAACCTAAACAAATACAAACACAAAGGTGCCCTAACCTTAAGAAACACTGTTTAGTAGGAAATAAGTACCTATAAACAATTGCAGCTCAAAGTCAGGCTCTCCATGTGGATGTTAGGGATTTTGAGATGATTTTGAGTCCAGGCCTGAATGCTAAGAGTCATGTTTATCAGGATTAGAGTGGGGCTAGATAGATGTAGCAATTCAGGCAATAGCATTGAATACAGGGGAATTCAAAGCACAAAGCCTGACTATATATACAGGGCTGGGAGGCAGAAGAAAAATATCAAAAGATAGTGCTGGGTTAAGCTGGCAAAGTTCATATCATGGTGGTCCTTGTTGTATGCTAATGGGTATAGACTTTTGTATGCTAGACAATGAGGAATAATACAAAGGTTTTAATCATGGGATATCTGGTCACATTTAATGACAGTAGACTGAAAACAAGTTGAACTGATACCTCAGTTGGCAAACTGATTGTCACACAAGCCTGAGGACCTGAGTTACATCCCCACAACCCATGGTTTAAAAAGCCAGAGCTGCCAGGCAGTGGTGGCTCACGTCTTTAATCCCAGCACTTGGGAGGCAGAGGCAGGCGGATTTCTGAATTCGAGGCCAGCCTGGTCTACAGAGTGAGTTCCAGGACAGCCCAAGCTACACAGAGAAACCCTGTCTCAAAAAAAACCAATAAATAAATAAATAAAAAGCCAGAGCTAGACATGGTTGCTGGCCCTCATCTTTAATCCCAGCACTCAGGAGGCAGACAAGGCAGATCCCTGTGAATTCCAGGGCAGCCTGGTCCTACATATTGAGTTCCAAGATGGCCAAGGCTAAATAGAGACACTTGTCTCCAAAACACCACACACACACACACACATACACAAGATATGTGGAAGGAAGGAGGAAGGGATTGTGGTGAGGTGGAGAAAGATGGAGAGAGACAGAGAATCCTAAGGCTATAGTCTAGTGAAAGAGAAAGTTAAGAAGAGACAGAAGAGACCCAACAGGTTGAGTTAATTGGACAGAGAGCCAGTGAAAACATTGAAACATGAGAGATTAAAACAGTAAATTCTGCCAGATGTACTAGCTCTCAGGAGGCTGAAGCAGAAGAGTCAGGAGTTGGAAGCTGGCCTGAGCCACACAGCAAGACCTTCTCTCAAAAACCCAAGCAAACAAACAAAACCCTGGAGGAGTAAACTCTATCGATCCAGGAAACTACAAGAATCTGCCTTGTTCATTTTTCCCTCCTGTGTGTTTTAGATGATTTGCCTCGGGCAGAGGGCCTGGGGGCCAGCGAGGCAGCTGAAAGGCTGGGCCGGGGATGTGTGTGTGATGTGGCTGGAGAAGATGGTCATCGTTGGAGAGTGTTTCGAACAGGACAAAGGGAGCAGCGAGTGGACATGACCATCATTGAGCCCTATAAGAAAGTCTTATCTCATGGAGGTAATAGTAAAGGCAATACAAGGGCAGAAACCATGGCACTGTCTGGCCAGGGCCAGCGAGTGGAGGTGCTTGCCATGCATGCTGGCAACCTTGAGTTTGATCCCTTAACCCTCAGAGAGGTTTGAGGAGAGAATTAACTCCACCAAAGTTGTCTGACCCCCACGTAGACCCATCTATGCATGTGCACAATGATACATGAAAAGTGACTGACAGTGACAGTCGTGCAGGGAGATTGTTGCTCTCCCAGAGCACTTGGACTGGATTCCCAGGACCCACATGATAGCTCACAACTGTAACTCCAGCTCCAGGGGAGTCTCACAACTTCCTCGGATCCCTACCATGCACATACACACATGCAAGCAAAATAGCCATATACAAAATAAAAAAATCACCAAAACACTCTGACAGTTTGACTAATGTGCCTTAGCCAGAGGTTCAGTTTTTGGGTTGTTTAACAGCATCCATTGTTTGACTTCCAAAGACTCCCATTATCATTCACCCTAAACAGAAGTGCTGTCTATTTATAGATCTGTAACTGAGTCCATTTTCCTCATATTGGTCCTCAGGTTACCATGGTGATGGCCTCAATGCTGTCATTCTCTTTGCTTCCTGCTATCTACCTCGAAGCAGCATCCCCAACTATACCTACATCATGGAACACTTATTCAGGTGAGGTGGAAACCCGAAAGGGCTTCTGGAGGGGACTAAGTCGGAGGAAAGTAGAAAATGAAAGGCATCCCCACCAGTGCAATAAATCAAATTGAGTCAAATTGAAAGTATAAAAGCAGGTTTAATGAGAATTGATTGCTCCAGGGTGGGTTCCCTGATCTCACAGGAGGAAGTCAGGGCAGTTGCTCTCCTGGGCTGGGACAGGGGCTTTTTATAGGGGAAGGGAGTGGAGGTAGTGATGTACTGATAAGGTATGAGTATTGCCTTATTAGGTGATTTTAGGGTCCTGTAGGTGGGTCTTAGGTCCAGTAGTCACTTTGGAATCAGGAACTAGATGTTGGCTTTGTCTGGTGTTTTTTGAGGGCTGTCTTCATGGGCTTTTCCAAGCATGGGCTCCTGGCTGGAAGAGAAGGGCAGGGACCTCCTGGTCCATGCCATCTTGGCCGTTGTCACAAAACCTCCAGCCTAACAGAAAAGACCCATGCCCCAAACCAGTCGATGACTGGAGAATCTCCATATTCACGTTGCTGAGTTCAGGGAAACACCCAGCACATACCTTCCCTACAATGTTGTCCCCAGGTATATGGTGGGAACTTTGGAGCTGCTGGTAGCTGAAAACTATCTGCTTGTTCACTTGAGTGGAGGCACCAGCAGGGCCCAAGTGCCCCCTCTAAGCTGGATACGACAGTGTTACCGTACCTTGGACAGGAGGTGAGACCCAAGGACAAGAGGAACACAACTCTCTAGCATCTCTTCCATCTTTCTATTTTTCTCTTCTTCCAGTTGGATCCTTTGTGGGTCTTTTCTTTTTTCTTTTTTCTTTTCTTTTCTGAGACTGACTTGCTGTATAGCCCATGTTGTCCTCAAGCCTCAGCCTCTTGAGTACTGGGATCACTGATCCGAGTCATCCTGCCCAATGCCCTCTTTTATGTGTTCTTCACATCCCTTCAAACGTGTCGCCATGTCTCCTGTTGTATTCTCTATGGTCAGGGACATCTTGACCTTATGACTTATGAATTATGACTAGCCACATTTTGGAGAGCTCACAGCTTTCCTATTTAGTTTCTTGTGAATCCGCACAGCATGTTTTCCCGGTGCATGGAGCCACTCCATTTATTCTCCAGGTCTTACCACTTGCTTTCCACATCTCCACTGCTCTCTCTTCCTACATCCCTGACAGAAATCATTCCCCACTCCTGTGCCTTCTCCTTTGTTTTCTCATCGCGTAATCCAGGCTGGCCTTGAACTATGTAGCCAGACAAAACCTTGCACTCCTGGTCTTCCTGCCCCTCCCTTTCCCCAGTGCTTAGGTCACGTGTCATCACCATTCCTGGTTTGTCCCATCTCACCCTTGCTTAGTTTCCTTCTTGTGCCTTTTCCGTTTTTTTTTTTTTTTTTTTTTTTTTTTTTTGATTTGCTGATATTTTTTCCCACTTAAGAGCATTGTTGTTTCTTGTTTGGGGGAGGGATTTATTTTGTTTTATATAATGGCTTATGTAGCCTAGGTTGGCTTCAGAATCGGAGTGTAGCCCCAGTTAGCCTTACACCCCTGATCCTCTTGCCTCTGCTGGGGTCACCCACACCATCACATCTAGCTTCCTCTTGGAGTTTTAAGTAGCCTGGGCTACATAATGGAAGAGATGGAGAAGTTTGCAAAAGGAATTTATGTGGGCTGGAGAGAAATGGGTTGCAAAGACTAAGGTACTTTTAAAGGAGCATTCCCTAAACATGGAGTATAGAAGGCTGAATAAATTGGGACTGGCTCAAGGCATGGTGATTAGGCACAGCTGCCAGAGAAATTTGGAAAAAGATACACCAAGGCACCTGCAGCATGGAAGATAACCCACCTGTTCCTCCTGGAAAAATGTGGAACAAGGAATTTATGATCATATTGGACTCTTCCTCAGGCTTCGGAAAAACCTTCGAGCCCTGGTGGTCGTCCACGCTACGTGGTATGTGAAGGCCTTCCTGGCACTGGTTCGGCCCTTCATCAGGTACTAGTTCAAGGCATAAGGAAGTCCCTTCAACTGTTTTCAATACTGAGGTCGTGGAGGTCTTACCCAGTCCTCTTTCTAGCCTTGCCATTCTGCTTGCTCCAGTTCCCTGTGTGACATCCTTCAGGATCACTCTGCTAATACAAAGTGGAATTGGCTTATTCTTTCTCTTCAGTTCCAAGTTCACACGAAAGATCCGATTTCTGGACAGCCTTGGGGAGCTGGCCCAACTCATCTCGCTAGAGCAAGTGCACATACCAGAAGTTGTCAGACAGTGAGTCCTGCACTTAAGGATGCTGGTTTGGGATCGGATGTCTAAAGCCAATAGTGTTTTTTAATGTCTCTGGGGGAAATACAAAGAACTAAGACACACAAGTCCTGCTTTTAGTTGTGTCAGTGGGAAAACTGCATAAACCTAGAACAGAAATGAAGGACACTATATTATTTGTCACATGAAGGGTGCGCTAGTGAGATGGATCAGTAAAGGAACTCAGTCTCAATCCCAGCACTTGGGAGGCAGAGGCAGGCGGATTTCTGAGTTCGAGGCCAGCCTGGTCTACAGAGTGAGTTCCAGGATAGCTAGGGCTACACAGAGAAACCCTGTCTCGAAAAACAAAAAAAAGAAAAAAGAAAAAAAAAAAAAAAAAAGGAATTCAGTCTCCAGAACCTCCATGGTGGAATAAGTCCATGGCATGCTTGTGTACACATTCATAAGTAAATGTAAACAGAATTTAAAGGGCAGATGAAAATGTCATGGAAGAGACACTGAGGTGGGGAACACCAAAGAATAATCCCAACACGGAAAGTCTGTGTTGTACTTATGTTCTTATGTGCCTTCTGTGCCTTCTGTACTATGAAGAGGTAAGCCAGCAGGGAAGAGATAAAATCCAGTGGGGAACATGTTAGGGAGCAAAGGGTGGGAAATGATTCAAGTACTCAACTTTCTAACTCCTCCAACTCACCTTGCTTCATTCCTCTATCCCCCTAGGCTGGACCAGGATCTTCATGGCTCCAGAGGCACCTAACACAAAGCTGGGCAGAAGGCCTAGGATCAGGCAAAGATCATGAATGGTCTGCATGATGGAGCATTATATTATCTCATCCTGAACGCCAGTGCCACTGGATCCTCACTTCCCAGTGTGTTACTCACTACTGGACACTGCCTTCAAGCTGGGATTTAAGGGTGGGAACCCCATATATGGGGTGGCTTGCATTTCGGCTGTCCAAAAAAAAAAAAAAAAAAAGAAAAGTTGCATGGCATTGGAAGTGTAAGGCTCTGAGTTTTAATTCTGCTTTAGTTGTAAAATATGTGGGTCTCATGTTCCTTCTCTGTAATCAAGACTAGTGGGATTCCTCCCAGGTTAGTTGTCTTAGCAGTCTTTGAGGGGAAGTGGATGGAAGGTAAAGAGGGCTTAACCTGCAGCCACAGCCAGCCTGTCTGCTGGGAGCCCAGGAGCCAGCTTGCAAAATCTTGAAAAGCCAACCCCTTCTTAGTAGTCAGCTGCCTGTGATCCTGAGAACTGCTGTCAAAACCTGTGTTTTCACTCTTGTTAGTAAATTCAGACCTGTAGTCTTTAATAAACTGTGGTGAGAGATTTAAGTCTGTGCCTAGGAAACCAACAAGTTCCCCCCAAACCCTTACATCACAATCTTTTTAGTTCCAGCACAGAATTCTTGCTTACCAGGGTTCCTCAGGACTTTTAGCTCAGCCCCTGGGGCTGCTGGCCCTGCTCGGTAAGAGCACTTAGGGGAGGGGCAAGACACGTGCCTCTGAGCACCCTCCTGGTCGGTTCAAACGACCTCGAGACCTGGCGGGTTGGTGGAGAGCGGAAGGGAGGGAGAGAAGGTAGGAGCCTGGGCCTACCTCTCGACCTCAAGACTCCCAGCCCCATGGTCCCCGCCGCCTGCATGCTGCTCTGGGCCCTGCTGCTAAGTCTGGAGTCCCAGGCGGCGGGGGCCGAAGACGAAACGGAAACGACAACCCCAACAGCTACCACGACTGGGATGCAGCGGGTCAGCTTCCGCTTTGGGGGCCCAGCCCGCAGCCTCCGGAGCACAAACCCCACTGCCCGGAGCTCTGTATTCCGGAAGCTGAGGGTAACCCTGGAGGATGAAAATGATGCCCTGGCCACCGCTGACCGCCTGGCCGTCCCGGCAGCCGCTGAGCTTCTGTCCACTGTGACAGGCTATAGCCGGTCATCAATACCCAGCCCCAGTAACTGGGAGGAGGATGGCTCCTTGGAAGAGGGGGTGGTTGATACCAGAAAAACCAACAGCCCTCTAAGTTTCTTTTCAACCACAAATAATGGGGGAAGTTCAGGCAGTACCGGGAGGTTTATATCCAATAGCCAGGAGCGAGAGATTAAGCTGACCACTGAAGTGCGATCCCTTAGTTCAAAGACTACTGTGGTGGACCTGTCTGCCGAGTCTACCCTGCAACAATGGTCGACACCTGGGTCCACCCCATCCCCGTGGCCAAAACCCTCATTCTCAGCCATGCCATCTCCTGAGGATCTGCGGGTAGTACTGATGCCTTGGGGCCCATGGCATTGCCACTGTAAATCAGGCACTATGAGTAGGAGCCGGGCTGGAAAGCTGCATGGCCTTTCTGGGCGCCTTCGAGTTGGGGCACTGAACGAACTCCGCACAGAGCACCGGCCTTGCACCTACCAGCTGTGTGCTTGCAACAGGCAACTGGAGGAGTGCCCTCTGGACTCGAGTCTCTGTTCTGACCATAGCTGCAGCTCTCATGCTGCCTTTCAGAGCAGCACTGCTTCTCTGATTCCTGTGCACATGAGACGCAGGCCCATCCTTCCAGCCACTAGCCCCAGCCCCAGCCCAGCTCTTGCCTTTTGGAAACGTGTCAGGATTGGCCTGGAGGATATCTGGAATAGCCTTTCTTCAGTGTTCACAGAGACGCAACCAGTAAGTTCTACTGATGAGCCAGGGACTTTCTTGATGAACCTAAAAAGTCTTGATGTCCCAAATCCTGTTGCTAACACAGCCAGTGCTCTTGCAAGAGTGACTGACTGACTTACTGGTCAGTTACTGAGTCTTAATTTGCACTGGTTAGTCTAGTCTTGGCTGGTTTTCTGTTTTGTTTGGTGTGTATGGGGTGCACATGCACGGGCTACTGAGGCCTGAGCCCTTACCTCACATATGGTAGGCAGTGTTCTACCACTGAACTGGATAGCCATCCTGCTTACTTCCCTAACCCCTGTTTTGTTTTGATCGGGTTCTACTATGTTGTCTAGGCTGGCTTATAACTCCTGGGTTGAGGTGATTTTCCCAACACCTCAACCCTCAGTATAGTGGAAGGCTCAGCTGCCTAAGTCTTTTGTTTTTGAGACAGTTTGTTTAAGACAGAATCTATGTTCTGGCTGTCCTGGAACTCACTAGGTAGACCAGACTGGCCTTGAACTCTGATCCTCCTGCCTCTACTGGGATTAAAAGTATGTACCACTGCCATTTGGCTTTTTTACATTTGTGTGCATGTTGTATGTGTACACATGTGGAGGTCACAGGGCAACTTGTGAGAGACAGTTCTTTCATTCCACCATGTGGTTTCCAGGGATCAAACTCAGGCTGTCAGGCTTGGAGCCATCTTACCAGCCTGAAATAGTCTCAAGGATGGCCTTGAACTCACTGTGTAGCCAAGGATGCAATCACTTCTATAAGAGCCAAGATAAGAGGCATGTATCATCATGTCTTGTCACTTCTTGAAAAAATGCCATGTCTTACTGGTCATCAGATTATTACTGACCAAATAAGACTTCTTTACTTTTATTATTATTTTTTGAGTTTTGGTAAGTAGTCCTGGCTGATCTTAAATCGACAGTTTTCCTACCATGCTTGGCTGTAAAGACTAAATGCATAGACAATGGACATAGAACATATTAATAAGTTAATAATGATCAAGAGAGGTTTTAGAAAATGTGTTAGGGTTCTTTGCCTGCACATATGTCTGTGCACCTGGTGCCCATGGAAGCCAGAAAAGGGAGTTGGATTCCCTGGAACTGTTATAGATGGTGTGAGCCACCATGTGGGTTCTGGGAATTGAACCCAGGTCCTCCAGAAGAGCAGCCAGTGATCTTAGCTGCTGAGCCATCTCTCCAGCTCTGATTAGTACAATAACTTATGCTTTGTAACAGTAACAGCCAATATCTGAGGTCTTATCCTGTTTACAGATGAAGGAACAGTTTTACAAGCCAGCAGGGCTGGAGGTATAGTTCAGTGGGCTTCCCTAACACATGCATAAGGTGCTAGGTTCAAACCCCATCACTGAAGGAAAAAAGCAATGATAGGGCCATACAATTGAAACCAGGTTTGGCATCAGTACACATGTGCCCAAAAGACTATCCTTCTGGGACTGTTCCCAGCAACTTAAAATTTCATAAAGAAGTCAGGTGTGGTAGTGCACACCTTTTAGTTCCATCACTTTGGAGACAGAGACAGGTGGGTATTTGTAAACTGAGGGCCAGACTAGTCTACATAATAAGTTCCAGGCCAGCCAGAGCTACATAGTGAGACCCTGTCTCAAACAAACATACAAAGTTACTATAGGTTCAGACTGACTCCATAAAATAGTCTCAATTTGCTAGGGATGACTGGCAGGAGAAAAATACAATAAACAAAAGGCATACTTGGTGACTTGGTGACTTAGCTGGTTTCTATTTTTGTTTTCCTTCTTGTGAGTATGATTCTATTTTTAATATAAAAATAACATACTTGGGGGCTGGAGACTTACGTAGTTCAGCTAGGAGAGTGCTTGCCTAGCATGTATGCAGCCCTGAGTTTGATCTGCAATACCACAAGCTAGGCATGGAGAGGTATACCTCACAGATGTGGGTGGAGGCCAGGGAGCAGCCATGCCAGGTCAGTAGACTGGAAGACGGCTCGGTGGTTAAGAGCATGCACTGCTCTTCCGAAGGACACAAATTTCCAGCATATGCATTAGCTACTCACAGCCACTTGTAAACTCCTGCTTGAGGGAGATCCAACACCCTGGACTGTGGGTACCTGTGCGCACATGCACATTCAGAGGGGCACGGCAGGCCAGAGAGATGACTCAGCAAGGAAAGTGCTTACTGCACTTGCCTAATGCCTGAGTACAATGCCCAGGGCCCATGTGAAAATCCAGCTCTCATATGGCGATGGGAGGTGAGACAGAACTGGCCTGAAGCTTTTACCACACACACACACACATACACACACACACACACACACACACACACACCCCAAACTAGTAGGGCTGAGAAAAAGGTTTGTAGCAGGGTAAAGCAAGTAAAAGAATGTGATTACGATTATAATCTGTTTTCTCTATTTTCTTGCCTTCCCCAGATAGAAAGAACCCAGAGGTAATGGCCATGTCACCCTCGAGAGAAGACGCCTACATTATAAACTCCCTTTTCAACCCCAGCACCCACTACATATTTTTAATATAGAGAAAAAAAACCTGGAAATACATACTTTGGTCTCATTTTTTCTTTTTTTTTTTTTTTTTTTTGGTTTTTCGAGGCAGGGTTTCTCTGTATAGCCCTGGCTATCCTGGAACTCACTTGGTAGACCAGGCTGGCCTCGAACTCAGAAATCCACCTGCCTCTGCCTCCCAAGTGCTGGGATTAAAGGCGTGCGCCACCACCGCCCGGCGGTCTCATTTTTCTTTTTGGTGGTGACTGGGTCAAACCTGGGGCTCCGCACACAACGGGGCCCATGGACTCCTCCCCAGCACCTGTCTTTACAGAAGTGCAACTTTAGAGCCAGCAGCTTCTAGCCTGTTTCTCTACCCCTTCCTTCCAAGATAAAATATTCACACTGCTCATTTTCCTCATTTCCAGTATTGTTTTACAGAAAAAAAAAAAAAATTGCTGGGCTGTACTGGTGCACATGCTTTTACTCCCAGCACTCAGGAGGCAGCGGCAGATGGATCTCTGAGTTCAAGGCCAGCCTGGTCTACAGAGTGAGTTCCTGTGCAGCCTAGGGCTACACAGAGAAACCCTGTCCCAGAAATAAAACAAAACCAATTTGGTTTTTTGAGACGGCTTCTTACTACACAGCTCCAGCTAGCCTTAACTTGCTGTGTAGAAAAGATTGGCCTCCACCTCAGAGATCCACCAGCCCCTCAAAAGCTGCGATTAAGGGTGTGTGCCAACACACCTGGTCAAAATAAGTAGTTTTGAAACACCAAATGAAAGAGCACAGTGGCTTTTCCTCACCTATCCAGTACTCTGTCTTCACGTCAGGCTATGCTGTTCTCGTCAGGCTGTGCTGTTCACGTCAGGCTATGCTGTTCTCGTCAGGCTGTGCTGTTCTCGTCAGGCTGTGCTGTTCACACCAGGCTATGCTGTTCACGTCAGGCTGTGCTGTTCTCGTCAGGCTATGCTGTTCACACCAGGCTGTGCTATTCACGTCAGGCTATGCTGTTCTCGTCAGGCTATGCTGTTCTCGTCAGGCTGTGCTATTCACACCAGGCTATGCTATTCACGTCAGGCTGTGCTGTTCTCGTCAGGCTATGCTGTTCACACCAGGCTGTGCTATTCACGTCAGGCTGTGCTGTTCACGTCAGGCTATGCTGTTCTCGTCAGGCTATGCTGTTCACACCAGGCTGTGCTGTTCACACCAGGCTGTGCTATTCACGTCAGGCTGTGCTGTTCTCGTCAGGCTGTGCTGTTCACGTCAGGCTATGCTGTTCTCGTCAGGCTATGCTGTTCACACCAGGCTGTGCTGTTCACGTCAGGCTGTGCTGTTCACGTCAGGCTGTGCTGTTCTCGTCAGGCTGTGCTGTTCTCGTCAGGCTGTGCTGTTCACACCAGGCTATGCTGTTCACGTCAGGCTGTGCTGTTCTCGTCAGGCTATGCTGTTCACACCAGGCTGTGCTATTCACGTCAGGCTATGCTGTTCTCGTCAGGCTATGCTGTTCTCGTCAGGCTTTGCTGTTCACACCAGGCTGTGCTATTCACGTCAGGCTGTGCTGTTCTCGTCAGGCTATGCTGTTCACACCAGGCTGTGCTATTCACGTCAGGCTGTGCTGTTCACGTCAGGCTATGCTGTTCTCGTCAGGCTATGCTGTTCACACCAGGCTGTGCTGTTCACACCAGGCTGTGCTATTCACGTCAGGCTGTGCTATTCACGTCAGGCTGTGCTGTTCTCGTCAGGCTGTGCTGTTCACGTCAGGCTATGCTGTTCTCGTCAGGCTATGCTGTTCACACCAGGCTGTGCTGTTCACGTCAGGCTGCGCTGTTCTCGTCAGGCTATGCTGTTCACGTCAGGCTGTGCTGTTCACGTCAGGCTATGCTGTTCTCGTCAGGCTATGCTGTTCACGTCAGGCTGTGCTGGAACACATGTCTGCAGTGATGACTCTGAGACCATTTTGCTTAATTCTTTTATTGGAAAAAAAAATGTATCTTAAAAGTCCAACTTTTTAATATAAATTATGACTCTCAAACTCACTCCAATCACCTTAAGTGGTGGCAGCAGACACACTAGAGAAGGTAGCTCGAGGCAGGAGAGCATCAACAAGACTGTGCTCGAAAAAACTTACTAACTAGACTGGAGCTCAGAGGTCACCCACACCGTGTCCTCTCCAGTTAACCCACACACAGTGTCCAATCTTTTGCCACTGTGACCCAATGTTCATGGCCTTCCTGGGAGCATGCTGCCACTGGGCACAGGTCCTCCGTGCCTGCAAGCTCCTCTAATAAGATCATCTAGGGCAACAAGGTAAACTCCCTTAAAGGAGGCACACTCTGGATATCCATGAGCAGTCTTAGAGCCTGAAACACCATGCGGAGCACAGAGCTTTGGACAAATGAAAGCCTCAGTCACTAGGATAGGTGTTAACTGGAAGGATGGAGTCAGCAGGAAGGATCAGTTTCCACAACCCTGACCCATTACCACAAAACAAGCTTCCTATTACAGAGCTAATGAGACCCCAGCCCTCTCTTCTAGGAACAGGCAGGAGCTGTCGGTCTTGTTCTGCCTTTCTAGTCAGCTTGCAAAGAAAAGGCCAGAACAAAAACACCTGAGAAAACAAAGGGCCCAAATGCTCCGCTCCTACAGCGCTTTCCCATCTAAAGCACACTCCTCGGCCACATGGTGACACCTGATCTTCCAAAGTCCCTGAGTCTTACACTGGGTTCAAAGACTAGAGCAGAGAGGCGCTTAGCATACAGACAGCAATAACTGTCTCTGCAGCTGATCCCTCCTCTCATCCCAGCATACCCCACTCTTTCTCTGCGTGAAAGGCCCTCTTGCAGAGATCAAGAACAGACACTTAAGCACAAGCAACACATTTGAAATCAGGCTATGCAGCCCCGCTGAGCCCGCCCTATGAGGGTGCTAGCTCACCCATGGCTCAAGATGAATCACCAGACTGGGGGTGGCGTGCCATGTGGAAATCACTAAGGAAAACATACCTTGACTCTCAAGCTGTGGCTTTCAACTGTGGGTAATCTCATCCCTGGGAGACATTTGGCAATTCCTGGAGATATTTTGGTTGCCACACTGGGGTGGTGGAGCAGAGATGCTGCAGTTTGTGCAGAACAGCTCTCCATGACAAAGAACTATGCAGCCCAAACTGTCCAAACTATTTTCAAGTGTTTGTGTTGAAAAGCCACGCTTCCATAAGGATCTTAGGGCCTGGGCTCCAAAGAGTGCTTTCAACCCATTTACCTCATCATCTCACAGGAAGTCTACCCTGAGATACAGCTAATTTTGCTACATCCTGGCTTTTTTATCCGGAACCCTCCTCTTCCTTTCACCTGGGCCAGCAGGGAGGCTGACGGAGGGTAGGCCAGGACTCCAAGTCTTAAATGGAATGTGGTCAAATTAAGATCCATCCCTTAACTCACTCAGTGGGAAACCTAAGGTTTCTTAGAGGAACTGGGGTGGGGGTGGGGGGAAGGACAGAGATAGCAGGATGGGGGTAATTAAAAGAACTCAAATTAAAATTTTAATTAAAAAAATATTTCTGGGAAGCTATTAATAATACTACAGAAGCATGGGATTAGAGGCCTAACTGGAGCAAGACCCTGGTGCCAGCAGAGAGACATGGTGGGGCTGTGACCTTAAGGTCTGAAATCCAGAGTGGACTGGGCAGTGGTTGCCCAGCCCCTTCACCTCTGCATTGCTCATTCCAGAAGGAAAGAGAGGGCAGGGATGCGGGGAGAACTATAGCAAAGTGGGGTTCAGCTGTAGCTCCCACACCTGCCTGCCACGATCAAAGAATAAAGGCAAGAAGTTTAAACAGGTAGCACCCGACCTTCATTCAGGAGCAGGGAACCTATCCCAGGTTCCCAGAGAACCCCCCGCTCAGATCGAAGGTGTGCAGGGCTTCAGCTGAGTTCCTCTGGCCCACCAGTAGTCACTTGGTCAGTCCTGCTGCCTTGACCCCAATCTCCAGGAGGGGCAGAGGCCAGAGGGAGTAGAGGGAGTCCAGCCCCCACTCCTTTTGAGGCACTTGTTAGAGAAAGAGAGAGAGAGACAGAGAGGCCCTTGGGCCACCGGTTGAAGGGATCTGGTGATGGCATTTCTTCTGGCCTGGACACGCAATGGGAACTCCAAGACTACAGAACCTGAATTAAAAAAAAAAAAAGAAAAAACAAAAAAACAATCAAGTTTTGGTCTCACACTGTAGCCTAGGCTGCTCTCATACACATAGCAATCCTCCTGCCTCCAAATAACTGCTGAAGTAACTCAAATTCACTGTGCTGTCCAGCTGACTTTAAATTCAGCATCCTCCTATCAAAACCCCACTAGAAAAAAAGAGTTTGCCCTCAAAGAGGCTAAAACCAAGCCTGAGGGAGACGGCGCTATACAGAGTGCGTTTCGGGGTGGGGGTGGGGACAAGGAAAGGGGCTCTCACTATGTATTCCAAACCTCAAACATGCGAAGATTCTCCTGCCTCTGTCTCTGCCTCCCCAGTGCTGGTTAAAGCCATGTGCTCCCATGCTTGCCCTATAGTGCATATGTATACTTTCTGTAGGGTGCGCTTCTCAAATTCATTGTTTTTTGAGACAGGATCCCATGTAGGCTGTGCTGGCCCTGCATGCACTGTGTTGGTGAACAGAAGCTGACCTCTGGCTTCCCCTCCCTCTCCCTGCAGTGTACAGAGGTTACAAGTGGGTGCCACCGTATCCCCCTCCCCCACCTTCTTGTAAAACCCCTACAGGTTTTGATCTTGTGTTCATGATTTTTCATTTTAATTCTGTCAGCCCACCAATTCACCCTCATTCTTGCCTCTAAGGATTGAGGAAGGATCTGAGGCAGGGCATCAAGCTACACTGGACAGGCACGTGTCGTCAAATGCATTTCTCTAGTCACTTACCAGTCCCATGGGAGCTACAAGGCCCTGGAATTGCTCCAGGGTCTGTCACGGTTTCCCTTGGATCTCATCTGCTCCTGAACTGCACCTGTCTGTTGAAAAGCACACATCACACAACCACCTAACTCTCCATGTTTCACAGCAAGCAACAATTTACCCCGTGCCCCCAAGAGAAAGCTGACAAGCTGACCTCAGCTCTCGTCTCTGACAATGACATCTATCTGAAGAGGTTAAACCTGCCTGCCATCCTCTCAAGGAAGTCTCATGAAGACCAGGTAGGAATGAGTCATTTACACCTCTCTCTCTCTCTCTCTCTGTCTCTCTCTCTCTCTCTCTCACACACACACACACAAATACTTCCATGTATTTATATATTTCTGAGTTTTGTAACAGGTGTTAAAAAGTATGAGCAGACCCCCTTCTCTTACAGAGAGCAGAAATGCATGAGACATTATTTAGAATAAAGCCCTGGACTCACAACTGATTCACTCCAACACTGCTTTAACAGGTTTTCTCTTTCCTTTTTTTCTGTTCTGAGATAGGGTCCCTAGGCCAGACTGGCCTCCAACTCCCCATGCAGCAGAGGATGACCTTGAGCTCTGAGATTCCAGGTATGAGTCACCACATCAGTATGCAGTGCAGGAGAGCAAACCTAGGGTTCCTGGATGCTAGTCCTGGCTCTGACTAGTTCTTAATAGGAAGGGAGACCATGGTTTTAGAAAAAGCTCTTCAATTTTTACAAGATCTATATCCTTCACTCCAATGAAGAGCAATATGTTACTGTAAAGAAAGGGGAGCTAACCTTGGAGATCAGGAATGCACAATCTCACATTCTCATTTCCCCATTAAGTTATTATTATGTCCCTTGCTTGAATACACTCCAGATAAACATGTCCCCCTTCTCCCTTACCATGGCAAGTCCATCTCCAGCCCCCATCTCCCCAGAGCCGATGTGAGTCAGGTGGACAAAATTCATTGGCTCCCCAATCATGGTGCGGTCAATACGTCTTCTCTTTTTCTTCTGTTTGGGGAAAGACAAGGAGTCACGTATACAGCCATCTCTTCCCATCAGTAGAGGAAGGAGAAGGAGTCTTGAAAACCCACTAATGACCTGGCAGTATAATGGGTAGAAAGACAAAGTTGGAAGATCAAAAACCAGAGACAAAGTCACTAGAGTGGTAAGGACAGTGGTCTGCTGAGTGGTTACCTTACAAAGAAAGGACAAAGCAAAGTCACCTCTGGTGAGAGGGACCGCTGACAGGTCTTAAGTTTTACCTACAGCCCCTGCCCATCTCAGAACTGGAGTAGTTGACAGCTAGGTGACTTGTTTCTTCTGTCACACAGCCTCCTTTATTGCATGTGAACACACCTGCCTAGTCACAGACACTCTCAAGAGGGAGGTGAGGAAAGTGTTTTATTTTCATAAGGCAGATCAGAGATGGTGTCTCCACTTCACAGCACATGGTAACTAATTCCTGTGTTGGGGCGGGGATGGGGAGACTTACCGGCTGGGGTTTCTCAACCACGCAGCAGCCCAGTTTGTGCCAAAACTCACTCATATTCCCTGATGGTTCCAGCTTCAGGCCCTGCCAGAGGCCCCAGGGGGCTCTTGTTTGTTGCTAAGCAACCAGTCCTCACACTCAGGTGTAACGCCACCCTGGGTTCACTCAACTGAATGGGTTGGGAAAAGGCAGAAATCCTAGAGAGCGGTAGTAGCCTTTCGATGAAGGATGAAGGTTGGAGTCTCTGAACTAAGAACACTGGCAGGAGGCTTGGGCAAGCAGGCACACGGTCCTGTCTTCTTTAGATTCGGAATCCTGAATTTTAGCAGAAAGAAGATAAAATGTTAGTGGGAAACAACCCTCCCTTTTCCCCAGAAATCTTCTGCTAAGCCCCCATCTTCCGAGTCTCTCTTGGAGACTATTGAGCCCCAATACTGAACCCCTCCAAACATAAGAAGCTCACAGTTGCTTCTCACAGAAAGAATAGTGCAAAAAAGACCATCAACAGGGTAAGGACCAGAAACTACAGGGACCAAGGAAGAAGGTGGCCGAAAGGACTTCAGGTGAGACTGTGGGAGAAAACCAAACAGTGACAGAAATGAACAGTTAGGGGTGCTGCCAACTTCAGCTCCCTTCTCCCTTGGCTAGGGCAGCAGGGGAGGGGCACGTAAGCGCCTCTGAAGAGGAAATAGTGGTTTTTGTTCTCACAAACAAGGCCTCCGCCCTGTCCCTCCCTTTTCTCTTACCTTGCCCCAACACCTGCATTTTCTTTAAGGACCACCTAGCTGGTAAGACACTGTAGTAGTGTGGACCTCAGCAAACTTTTCTGAAGGAGGAATTGCTTCCTTCTTGCTCCACTGCCTTTGTCTCCCCTCACTTGCCCATGAAGTTCAACCGCCCCTCCCAGAGTTCAGTTAGAGTTAATATCTGACCTTGTCTTTCCTGAAAGCTGGGCAGACCGTGTGCACCTACCTGGCCCTCGCTCCATTCGTGAAGGGGTAACGTGCAGAGCAGCTTTCTGCTCTGAGGAATCACTTTCCCCACCCTTTTTCACATGTCCTATCGTGTGTAGCTCAGTGTCTCACAGCCCAGGAGGCTCAGGCCTCCCTTCATCCTCCCCTCATGTTCTGACCTGTGTCTCCCCCTCCGCTCCCCACCCTTTGAAGCTCCACCAGAGAACCAGACACAGGAACTTTCCAGTAGCACTTGTGTCCGAGGAAGAACTTTCTCCCCTTTCGCTGCTCGCAGGGGTTATGGCCCAGCTGAGCTTCCGTATGTGAACTGCACTTCCCTCTCCTAGAGTACAGATCAGCTCAGGAAGGCCTGTAGGGCAGCTCATGAATATTAAACATTAGCATGAATAAGAATGAGCCTCTCCCTCTAGGCTTGAGGCTGGAAGGCTGGCACTCCAGTAGCCTAGACAGACCAAAAAACCGAGTTCAATTTATTTTTGAACGTGTTTTTTTGTTGTTGTTTTCTAGCAGCCTTGAGATGAGATCACTCAAACAGTGGAATATAGCTTCTAGGGTAGGAAAGAACCCAAGAGTCTGGACTCGCTCTCACTTCCTTTCCCACCCCTGGAAGGGAGGAGTAAGGAGGACTGAAGTCCAGACAGCTGTGCTGAGAGGGGAGGCTTGGTCAGTGGGAAAGTCGGTCACAAGGCTCATCATGATGGTGGCAGGTGGTAAGGCTTGGGAAACGGAGAAAACAATAAAGAATCAGAGGAAACCCCCAACACTACCAGACAGTCCATACTGAGGCTGGGCTCTCCCAGCATTCTCCACCCTGCTCTGAGCAGCGTGGACAGGGGTGGCCAATGCTGAGAGCGGGAAGGAGGAGGGAGAGGGAGAGGAAAGGGGGATGTGGAGGGAACAAGGACAGTTCTGTTTCTCTTCCAGGGACCTGACCAAGCTGGGTGGAGGGAAAGTGTGTGTGTGGGACTTGGCATGAAACCACCGATGATGATGAGAACTGACCAGGAAATTCCATTCCCTTAGGACATTAGGGTCTCTGAAACTTGGAGGCCCGTGTTAAAGTGTCAAGACCAGCCAGGGTCACTGTGGTAGTGTGGGGTGGGGTAGGGTGGGGGAGGAGGAACAAAGCCAGAAAAGGAAGTACTAAGCACATTGGCTGTCACTCTGCTTCAAAGCAGCCAACGAGTGGGCAGAGGACAAACGAGGCCTCAGCTGGTGAGCTGAGGAGGGAGGGATGCTGAATCCACTGCCCACTACTTCATCCCCACAGTAAAAAGGAAGACAGAAGGGATCAGGGATTAGAGCGCAGAAAGCCACATCCTGACAGTCAGGGCCCTCTCACTTCCACAAGAAACCCAGAACTTGGAATGACAATCCCTAAACCACCGCCATAGTCACGGTGGGCCTTAAAGACTTCAGCACTGTAGAGGGGCACCCAGGAGAGAGTTGGAGGAGAGGAGCTAAGAAGGAAGGATGTACATAGGTAGTTCCTCGATCCTGTGGTAGCCCCAAACCGGTTCACCCGGTCTCGCTGCCTCCGGCCCCAAGGCCTCCAACCCGCTGTCTGACAAGCCTTCACAAGAAGCAGCTGGAGAGAAAGAGACTTGAGAATGGTGTGGGCAAATTCTGGCTATAAGCCCAGGGATGCAGCTGGTCCCTGTGTGGAGACCCTCCAAACATAGCGGGCTGCTGAGGGACTCAAGAGAGGAATGGGCCCCATTTTCAACCAAGTGACAGACATTTGTCCTAGCACCAACCCTGCCCTAACCCCTGGAAAGGGATGGGGGTACTTAAAACGTAACAGAAGGAGATCCTAATTTCTTCCCCTCCCCCAATATCAGACTCCAGCTCTGTTCCCTACCCACAGCTACCCAGGATGGGAACTTCGATGAATCGTACTGCCTCTGTCACTGTTCTCCGTGGCTGCCTCAATCTGGCTTAGACCTTCCGGGCCCCAGCTCCACTTCGGTTCGTCTAGCACAGCAGAAATCTAAGGTTAGAGGGCCGGCGAGGAGACCCCGTCGCTTCGCACCTCCCACCCGGCCACACGCTGCAGTCGCCGCTTCCTTGCCTCTCCGAGGCTTGCGCCGCCCGCGCGTATAGAGTGACCGCGCCCTCCCCGCGCCCTCTCGTCCCGGTTGCCCGTGCGCAGCCCAGCTCGCCGGGAGCTCTCACCTGCGGCTCCTCGGCGTCCCACTGCGGGCGGGGGTTCCGCCACTCCGGGTCCCCGGGCTGCTGCTCCGCACGGCAGGGAGTCGAGGGCGGGCCGGCAGAGGTGGGGCCGGCCGAGGGCGGAAACGCCGGCGACGCGATTACGAAACCTAGGGGCTGAGAGCCGAGCGCAGCGCTCCGCCCAGCTTCGGGGAACGCGGCGTGGCCCGCGGGGACAGCGGCAAGCACCGCGCTCCAGGACACCCGCGGAACCCCAAGTGTCCGCGCTACTCTGTCCACCTACTGCAGGCCCTGAGAGGACGATGTGCTGGGGCCCTTTCCGAGTCTCCCAAAGTCCCCTTCAGTCCTTACAGTGGGAAAGGAAGGCCATTCTGTTGTTTAGCGGGAAGACTTTTTAACCCATACATCTTACAGGACAACTAACTGTTCAGCCGTGCGCTCCAGTCAGCACGAGGGTGCTTGGAGAGGTGGGGGTGCCGTGCGAGCCGATGGAGAGGCTCTACCCTGGATGGCGTGTTCCGGAACCTATCCCTAGAATTAGCCGAGTCAGGCAGAGAGGGGGCGGGGAGTGCTTCCGCCCTTGCTAGGAGGGGCTGCATTGCAGGGGAGACCCAGCGGCAGATTCTGTCACAGACGAGGGAGAAGGCGTGAGGAGACAAAGCCGTCACATCCCCGACAGCTTCCTTCAGCAGCCTCCTCCTCTCCAGTCCAGAGCCGACCCTCGAGCCCCTGAGGCATTCCTTCCATCTTCGGAACACCCTAGTCATTTCATTGCTAACAGGTAACCTAGACGAGGGACGGCTTCTCAAGCTTGAAAGACCCCCTGTGAGACCGAGGTGGGGGACAGTTTAAGAGGAGAGAAGGGGCGCTATGAACAATGGGTAACTATTTGTTACCAGATTTTTATCTGTTAAGATATCCATCCATGCGGCATCATGTACCTAGGCATTCATTTCTAACAATTTACGGTAATCATCTCTTGGCATTTAGCTCTTCATTTCATGTATTCATTTGCCTATAATTTTTGCCCTGTGCATCTAATGGTTTCTGTCTAGTGTCTAGTTATCTATATCTTCCTTTTCAAGCTATAATTCTTGCTATCAGTTATTTGGTGAATCTTCATTCCTACTGCAATTATTGTAGCCTCTACTTCCTTGTATTTCCATCCCCCTCGATTTTCTGTCTCTTGTCGGGAGGTTTGGGAGATAGGGTACTTTTTTTTTTTTTTTAAATATGAGATGCTATTGAGAGTGATTGGAACCTTTAACAATCTCCTCCCTGTCTCAGATTTTTGCTCTTAAGAGGCTTGAGGTAGGACAGGTGGGGGCAATTGTGGAATTGCCCGATGGCATGCTGCAATCGGTGTAGCTCACAGGAACTACTTATGAGAGCAGATTTGTCTTTTCGGCTTCTCCTAGTAAGAGAGAAGGATTGTGGCTAATAGAAAACTCCTAGAGCAACATGAGAAATACCATAAAGCCTCCATTTTCCTCCCCCACCATCCCTCCTTAGACTGCATGGTGGCAGCATGACACAGCAAGGCCCTGTGGATTAGGCCTTGGGTGCTCATGGGGGTCTGGACAAAGGGTATTTGGGTGTGTCCAGGTAGCTTAGAGAAAGCGTGTCTTTTAAATGTGTGTATCTATTAATCATTTTATCTCTAAGAATAGACAATGGAGTTTAGAAGTTATTTTGTATAAAATAACTGGATAGCTCAAAAATGGATGGCAATGGGAAGCATTTGCTGAGCAAATCTGTCATTTGTCACCGTCCAGAGCCTTTAAGATGAGCAAAGCTGGATAAAAAGATGGAAAAGAGCATTTAGGGAAAGAAAAGGGAAGCTAGCTGAAGAGCAGCCTGTCCTTTTTTTTTCTTTTTAATGCTACATATGCCTTTCTGTCTGTTTTCTGGAACAAATCTGGGTCTCTCTGTACGTGCCTCTAGGTCAATGGTATAGCTGGAGATTTTCAGCCTTATACGATTTCACACATTTTCCTTTAAATTGTTTTTGTTTCGTTTTGGTTTTGACTCATGTTCTTGTTTTGATTTGGGGGCTTTGGACTCACTGTGCAGCCCAGGCCAGGCTGAGCCCACCATCCTGAGGGCCGGGATTACAGCTGCGTTGCCACACTGGACCGTAGCTCTTTACATTGGATGATCGTTTGTCCCTGATAAAGGATTTAAGCAACTTTTATATGTCACAGTTGTTAGGAGTCAACCAACAATGACTCAAACTCTAGCTTAATCTCTGCTCACTTTATTTTCCAGGACAAGGGTCTCTTGTAGCCAGGCAGTCAACAAACTCCTGATCCTCCTGCCTCCACTTGCCAGATGCTGGGGTCATAGGAATCCACCACCATACCCAACTCTCCTGCTATTCAGATTAGAACCACAGAGAAAAGTCAACAGGATATAAGAAAATACTTTTTATGAGAACTAAATTCTTAACTGGGCATTAGGGCACATGCCTGTTATCCCGGGACTAAGAGGCAGAATAAAAAAAACAGCACTTTAGACTAGACATCAAGACCTTGTTGAAACAAAACTAAAACCACACCAAATGTATATTTTATTTTATTTTATTTTATTTTTTTATTTTTTTATTTTTTTTTTTTTGGTTTTTCGAGACAGGGTTTCTCTGTGTAGCCCTGGCTGTCCTGGAACTCACTCTGGAGACCAGGCTGGCCTCGAACTCAGAAATCCGCCTGCCTCTGCCTCCCAAGTGCTGGGATTAAAGGAGCGTGCCTCTGTACCAGCCTCAAAATTCTTACCGGGCTGTGGCGGTACATGTCTATATTCCCAGCTCCTAGGAAGCTGAGACAGGATTGCCGAGGGTGCCGACCGGGCTGGGACTGGGGAGATGGCTGGCTCAGTACTGCTCACGTCTGAGGACCTGAGTTTGAACCCACAGCGCTCACATAAAGCTGCGTGTGGGAGCATGGCTGGAATCCCTGGGCTTTGGCAAGATGGAAGGCCCGAAAGCTCATAACTCAGCAGCTTGCCTGGTTTACAAGGTCACACAAGGCAGAAGGCTGATGCCCGGGATGTTCCTCCCTCTGCATAGGCTCTGGCTGTGGACACAGCCCTCTCTCAGACATAATACACACAGATTTTTTTTTTTAATGTATGCCAAGTAGATGCTTGTGGCCCAGGAAGGCTAGGTGTCAGATCTCCTGGAACAGGCCTTACCTGTTAGTGGATGCTGGCCCAGGTCCCCTGGAAGAGCCTCCAGTGTTCTCAGCCTCTGAGCTGTCTCTAGATTCTTAAACATTTGTAAGGGAGTATATTAGAAACAGACTTGGGATATACACAAACCTAGCCAGTTACTGAATAATCTAAGGTATCCTCTGTAACATTTTTAGTAGAGTGAGATGTCACACACCTTTAATCCAAGCATTCAGAAGGTAGAGGCAAGCAGATCTCTGTAAATTTAAGGTCTACAAAAGGAGTTCTAGGATAGTCAGGACTATATAGTGAGACCCTGTCTCAAATAACAATTTTTTTTTTTTAAACTTGTTTTCATTTTAAGCCAGATGTAATGATAATGCCTGTAACCTCAGCACTCAGAAGGCTGGAAGTGGCAACTAGAGGCTAGCCTGGGCTAAATAAGAACTTCCTACATAGCTAGACCCTAGGTCAAAAGAGCAAAATCAATTTTTCCCCTAAGGATTCTGTTGTTGTTGTTTTTTTTTTTTTTAATTTGCTTATTTGTTTGTTTAAGAGCCTATTGTATAATCTTTGAGGAGTAAGAAGGGTCAGAAGTTCAAGGTCAGCTTCTGCTACAGGTTCCTGGGCTACCTGAGACTGTCTCTGGAAGACAGTCTCTATTATACGCCATGCATTACAACGAGGTCACTCTGTAGGAGACTTACAAGGAAGGTTGTTTTTTTTTTTTTTTAAGTCAGCTAACTAGTAGAAACCTGGTAATGCAATAAACATTCCTGATAAGCAGTGTCAGTGACTTCGATGACTTTTGGAGCGTGTTCTGTAGTATCTGGAGCCCTAGTCTGAGCAAGGATGGGTTCACTAAAAGGTGTTACAGGTACAGTCATGCTTGTGCACATCTGCAAATTACTATGGAGATGGTCAGAGCTGAGTTCCTGGGATGATGACCTCACCTTTCTGCAAACTCCTTTGGTCTGCTTCAATCCCGACAGCACTCTCTTGTTAAGATGCTTCTCTGCTGAGTAACGTTGAGTTCCCAAGGGCTTATTCTGGAGCTTGAAAAAAAAGACAGACAGACAGACCTAGAATTTCCTTGTTTTAAGCCAGGTATCCTGGGTCATGCCTGTAATCCCAGGGTTTGGGAGGTGGAGGCAGGAGGATCAGGAGTTACAATTTAAAGCTAGCCTGAGCTTTGAGACCTTGCCTGGAAAAAAAAAATTTTTTTTTTTGAGCCAGGGTCTTGCCCAACCTGGACCCAAACTCATGTTCCTGCAACTCCTGCCTAAGCCTCCTGAGTGCTGGGATTATAAATAGAGTGGCTAGTATTTTTAACATTAAAAGGTCATGAGATGAAAAGATGGCTTAGCAATTACAAGTACTTGGTGTTCTTTCCCAAGACTCAGGTTCAGTCTCCAGCATCCCTGCTGGCTCGTAAGCCTGTAACTTCAGCACCAGCGGAACCAGCATCCTCTTACACAGCAGCTTGCACACACACCACACACACAGGTACACATAAATTAAAGAATTTTAAATGAACAAAAAAAGTTGAGTCAGATTCCTTTAATGTCAGCACTGGGAAGCAGGAGGCAGAGGCTGAAAAAGGCAAACTCTGTGAGTTCGAGGCCAGCCTGGTCTACAGAGTGAGTTCCAGGACAGCCTGGGCTACACAGAGAAACCCTGTCTTAAAAACCAAGCAAGCAAGCAAGCAAACAAAAGCTGAGGAGGAGACTCTGTGGGTAAGCCCGCCTGTCCACATACACAAGAACCTGAGGTCACACCAGTTGAGAACACTGGCTGCTCCCATCTTCTAGAGGCTCTGAGTTCAATTCCCACCAACTACATGGTGGCTCACAACCATCTGCTATGGGATCTGATGCCCTCTTCTGGTTTGCAGACATGCATGCAAAGCACTCATACGTAAAATATATAAACAAATAAACCTTTATCTGCTGAACTCTGGTGGCACATGCTTTAAAAAAACAAACAAAACTGAGTTCACCGGGTGGTGTTGCACACCTTTAATCTCAGGAGGCAGAGGCAGGCAGATCTGGGTTTGAGGCCACCCTGGTCTACAGAATAAGTTCCAGGACAGCCAGGGCTACACAGAATAACAACAACCAGAGTTCAAATCCCCAGTACACAAATAAAAGACTGGGTGTGGCTGCACACATCTGTTTCCCCGGCAATATGGGAGTGTACAGAGGCTCGCTAGATTTGTTGGCCACCAGCCTAGCTCCAGGTTCAGTGGGAGACCTTGTCTCAAGGGACTAGGGCCCATAATGATAGAGCAGGACACCAAAGGTCCTCTCCCTTACCTTGCTCCACAGTCTAGTAAGTGTGCATGGCCTTGTGTGCACCTGTATGTGTCTACCTTACACAAGTTTAATGGAGGAAAGCAAAGTCTCAAGCCAAGTGTGGGGTGCATACCTGGAACTCAGAACTCCAGAGACTGAGGCAAAAAGATTGCTGGAAGTTTGAGGCCCAGGTAGACTACCTTTTGAGTAATGGAACAGCCAGGGTTACAGAGGAAGACCCTGTCTCAAAAAAACCAGCCCAAACGTTCTGGACCTGGTAATATATTCCTGAAATGTAGCACCAGAGATGCCTCAGCAAGAAGGGTTTGTGTTCAAAGCCAGCCTGAGGTAGAACTGAGTTTGAAACAAGACTCAAAAGCAAAAACGAGACAAAACAAGTTACCTCTGCTGTATCCTCTGACCGTTTAGCCTCCACACTTCCTGTAGATTGTGTCCTTGGCTTAAGCTCTTTTCCTACTTTGGTAGAGACAGTTCACATCATTTAGGGACATTTTGGAACCTACTTATGGCCACTTTTTAGGAGTCACAGGCTGGTAAGAGCTGATGGTGTGCTCGAGAAAGGCTCTCTGAAACTCTGGCTTCTATTTTTGTGTGGTAGTGGAATGTTCTCTTTGCTCCTCTGGGAACATTTAAACTAAAGCTTTTTGCCCTTTCCATTGCTAGGAAGTAAACCACTGAGGCTCCAGACTCTACTGTCATAGAAGAGGCAGAGGCAAGCAGGGTGTGGGTTGGATGAGAAACTAAGGGACTACAACTGATCCTTAAAACATGAGAAAAGGAGTTGGGTGTGATGCTGCACGCCTTTATTCCCAGCCCTCAGGAAGCAGAGGCAGGCAGCTCTTGGTGAGTTCCAAGACCAGCCTGGTCTACATAGTGAGACCTTGTCTCAAAAGAAAAAGAGCTGAGATTTCTGTTAAGGTACCACTTCTTTCTATTCTAAACTTTACGTCCTTACCTGTACTTCCAAGCTCTTTGCTCTTGATGGTCAGGTTTGTTGTAGCATTGGGATCAGAGGGAAAGGATCCTGGTGTGCCAGAACAAAATGATCTTGTCTGAGTTTGTTATGAGGAGAGATAGGCCAGAGAGATACAGTAATACTTGTCACACTAAGGAGAAATCTGTGAGAGTAGAAACATGAAGACATGTTAACATTTCTATGGAGGGGCTAGCTAGCTCCTGCCTTACCCAAAAGTAAGTGTGTTTGATTTTTGAGACAGTCTTTCTATGTAGTTCTGACCGTCCTGTAACTTGCTGGCCTTGGACTTAGAGATCACATGCCTGTGCTTCCTGAGCGTTGGGAATAAAGGTTTGTGTAACCACCGCCCAACCTAGCAGGTGGGTTTTTACCCATAGAGGAGTTTTTGGTCTATTAAAAGAGATAAACCCATAAAACAGGTATCCAGTCCATAGTGATCTGTAACCAAAGCTCAATGAAGTCAGGTAAAACTGCAGGGTGCTGGAGCCAGCTCAATGGATGGAGCTCAGCGATACGAGGGTGATGTCCTGGAGGAGGTGAGTTTGTAGTTAGGTGTAAAGGCAAGAAGAAAAAAAAAGGACCTTTATAGAAGCATCATAACTTACTTAGCCAGGCGGTGGTGGCGCACGCCTTTAATCCCAGCACTTGGGAGGCAGAGGCAGGTGGATTTCTGAGTTCGAGGCCAGCCTGGTCTACCGAGTGAGTTCCAGGACAGCCCGGGCTACACAGAGAAACCCTGTCTCGAAAAAACCAAAAAAAAAAGCCAAAAAAAAAAAAACCTTACTGAAGTGCCTTGAAGAGGCCAGATATCTAGGTCTGAGGATGTTTAGGGTCCTTGACCAGCACATGCAAGGTCCTGCGTTTGATTCTCAGAATAATTAATTAATAATTAAGTAGGCTTAGTGGAACAGGCCTGTAATCCCAGTTACTCAGGAGGCTGAGGCAGGAAGATCGGAGGTTCAAGGTTGGACTAGGCAACTCAGTTAGCTCCTGTCTCAGTAAAGGTACAGAGAGGGCTGAGGGTATGTTAGAACATTCACCTAGCACACATCAGTGTCTGTCAAACCCTCAATACCACGCATAAACAAAGAGTGGGGCCAGACTTTGGATAGCCTCAAAAATCAGATCCAGAGGGGGTGGCATGATACAGTTACTGCCTAGCGTGCTTAAGGCCTGAGGTATATTAATTACTGCAGGAAGAATTAGAGCCAAGAAGAACCTGGTGCAGTAGGCAGTATCTGGTCAGCCGGAGATGGTGAGAAGGAAGGTAAGAGCTTGGTGGTAATAACAAGAGTTCTTGTTATTTGTCTTAGAAAACTTGGATGATTCACCAGAGCACATGGAAAAGAACAACATAAGCAAGGGAAGGCTCAGGGCAAGGAGCTTGCTCTAGCATGAAGACTAACAAGTGATTTGCTCTTCCTTAGGGAATCATGAGGGACCCTGTGAGTAGCCAGTACAGCTCCTTTCTTTTCTGGAGGATGCCCATTCCAGAACTGGATCTGTCAGAGCTGGAAGACCTGGGCCTGTCAGATACACCTACCTACAAGAGCAAGGATAGCAGCAGCATTGGCAAAATGGGCGGGCAAGCATCCGGAACGGAGCAGAAGAACCCCGAAGGTGACCCCCTCCTTGAGTACAGCACCTTCAACTTCTGGAGAGCTCCTATTGCCAGCATCCACTCTCTTGACCTGGACTTGCTTTAAGGCCGAGGCTTCTCTCTCCTGCATCATACCCTCATTGTCTTCCCTTTTAAGTCCCTTCCTCTCTAAGCCTTCCACTTTAATCTTGTTCTCTTCCCTCTATTGTGCTGGTGGTGCTGATGAATCTGCCAATTGAATTGTATGTTTGTATGTATGTATGTACTTATTTATTTATTTATTTATTTATCTATCTGCCTACTGTTTCTCTCAAAAGCCCTCTAGGCACAAAGTCAAGAATTTAATCAATGGAATACTAAATCATAGGATTTCCTCCCCTTAGCCCCAAGAATATTAACCTAATCCCAGAAAAATCACCCTTATTTGAGGCACCAGAGAGAGATACAGTTGTGAAAATGCGAAACCACTTTTTTTTTTTTGTTACATTTTAATCAGTTTCAAAGATTACTTGAACCTCCCTAATTTCCTGCACCAGGCCAGTAAGCAAATACTACTTCAAGAAGTAATGAGAACCTGGAAGTTTCGAGATGCTTTCTACAAAACAAGATTTCTAAAAGACTAAGATAAGAAGTTCTGCTTCTTTTTATAGTGCATTCTCTTCCCCCAGAAACATGGAGATAGTTACAAGTGGAAAGCAAGCGAATGGGAATAGGAGAAACATCGTAAAAAATCGTTTCAGAGCTAGTTCCTTTAATATCCAGCACACAGCTCTGTTTCCAGCTATGGGTTGGAAATTTTCAGAAAATAAGATTTGAGTCTTCATGGGAAGAGTTCGCTATTAGGATAATTCGTAAAAGGCAAAAGATGTATTCCATCTAAAGAAAACCCAGAATATTATGAGAATTTATATAAAATTGAGATTTAGTCATGGAACAGGCGGAGTGTTCTTAGTATCTTAGCTTTGCCTTCCTGTACTTGCAGCATGTGATAGGAGCCAGTGGTTCCTGGACACAGCTCTTCAGCTACCATAGACCGTGAAATAAGCAGTTACATTCAAACCCTACCCCTGTCCCAATCTCTTCCAAAGCAATTGCAGCTGAATTGTGGAGCCATTTATTCATTTATGTAATAAAGACATTAAATCCTAAGTCTGGGGCTTGGTTTTCTCGATTTGAGTGAAGTACTACAGATCTCAGAAATTACTCATGCTTCCGCATCCAGTTTTTCCTTTTATCTTTCTAATATTTGACTTTGAGGAACGATTTGGGATTTAGACATAGCTTGCCTTAAGAAGCGCTTGCCGTGTATCTACAAGGCCCTGCTGGAGTTCCTCTGTAAGCAGCCAGTGCTGCTGAGGGATAAGCCCATTATTAACTTTTAAACTTTTTTGTATGGAGACCAGGCTCGCCTTGAACTCAGAGAAATCCAGACTGCTGGACTCTGCTGGGGTGGGCCTAGCACTGAGGCATTGAATTAGGGGATCTCTGACTCCTACTGTGATTTAAGGCATACTTGTTATTGTTATTTATTTTAATTTTTAAGTTTTTACTTTATGTGCATTGGTGTTTTGCCTGAATGTATGCTTGTGGGAGGGTGTCAGATCTTGGAGTTATAGACACTTGTGAGCTGCTATGTGGGTGCTAGGAATTAAACCGGGGTCTCCTGGAGGAATAGTCAGTGGTTTTAAACTCTGAGCCATCTCTCCAGCGCCCTGTTACTGATTTTTGAAGGGTTTTCTCCCTGGTTTCTCTCAGTCCTTTCATCAGTTAAAATGGAGAATAGAAACCAAGATAGACTGTTTGGTAAATGGAATGGCTAAAAAGACGTGTAATTTCTTTTTTTTTTTCTTTTTCTTTTCTTTTTTTTTTTTTTTTTTTTTGGTTTTTCGAGAGAGGGTTTCTCTGTGTAGCCCGGGCTGTCTTGGAACTCACTCTGTAGACCAGGCTGGCCTCGAACTCAGAAATCCGCCTGCCTCTGCCTCCCAAGTGCTGGGATTAAAGGCACGCGCCACCACCGCCCGGCAAGACGTGTAATTTCGTGTTCCAACCTCTTCTAGTCTCCCCAAAAGTTTTCCTGACATATACTCATGACACTGGCAAAGTTTGTCTGGTCAAACAGGAGTCTGATTCGAGTGCATAACCAGGAATGTCCCGAACAGCTTCACTGAGGCGGAAGCAAAATTCTCCCCCAACCCTAAAGTTAGCCCTGCGTTGAAGGTTCCAGTGGGAAGGTAGAGTGCAAACGCCAAGTCGCACCAGTAACCTAGTTTCCCCTGAGCGGTGCACATGTTGGCGCCAAAACTACCATCTCGGTCCGTCCCCTGCCGGAACTATGCCCACGTAAGCCACGTAATCAGTGATCCTACGCCTCGCCAAGTAGTCCCGTTCAGGATGCCCTCGGTATAAGCTTTTCCAGCTCAGAGGTCCTGAGTAGCAAGAAATCGGACTCAGAGGTGCGTTGCGGTTCTGAGAGTGGCAAAGTGGCTTTACTAACTCATTTCCTTCAGATTCCTCCGCCGGGACGCATAGGCACAGCGCCTTCACTTCCGGGTCCGCCATTTTATTGCCTCCATTTCTCCGCGAGGGGGGGGTAAAGGCCCCCCAAATATGCATATGTGAAAAGGCCAAAAAGTGAGGCCACTGGCAAGGAATCTTAACTAGAGAGAGAAACGGGAACAAACTGGCGGGCCCAGTGAGAGCGAAGCCGGCAGCGCTCCGGACTAGGTGAGGGGGAAGGACACGCGGGGTTCCGGAGCGTCCGAACTGCGATGGAAGGTGCCGTGACAAGTGGCCGGCCCAGCCCGTCCCGGACCTGTGGGCTCCGGCCTGGAGACTGCCGGAGCGGGGGTGGCGGCGGGGGGGAGAGGGACCAAGAGGAAGGGGATGCTGCCGGGAGGAAGGGGAGGGGACTGGGAGGTGAAGGGGGTGGGTGGAAGACCTGGGGCTGGGGAGCTGGACTCCGGGAAGCCAAGGCCACATGGGGTGACCACTAGGGGGCGGTGTGGAGCAGGACTTCAGGCTGCCTCTTGACTCAGTCTGGGACTCCCTCTTGCAAGTTGGCTCTCCTGAGTTTGGCACAGTGCTGTTGTGAAAAACTGAGAGATACATGACGGAGGAGGAAGTGAGAACTCTACTTTTCAAGGTCCAGTAATAACGTGAAGCTTTAGTAAGTTCATATTCTGAACAAGATCGATCATGGTCTTATATCCAGTTCTTAACACAGATGCTTGTACATCTGTCCTCCCAGTGGGAATGTGTGCAAAAAAAAAAAAGAAAAAAGAAAATGAAATGGAAGAGAAGAGAAAAAAAAAAACCATACAAACTGAGAATTCTTTACTTGCTCTTTCTTTCCCATGCGCCTCTTCTCACAGATTTCCTGCAGGTATTATTCTGTTTGTTTCCCTCTTCCTATAAAGGCTTTTCTCTAGTTTCCATCTCAATATTTGGGTCTTACTATGTAGTTTAGATTGGCTGCCTCTCCTCTAAGCCCCTGGAGTGACAGGATTGCTAAGGTGAGCCATGTTTTTATACATGCTTTGAAAAGAACAAACCACCACACCCAAATTATAAACAGAAGTTATTATTCTTTGGTAGTGGGCTGCTTTGTCAAGTGCTTCAGCACTCCATGGTTATTAAAATCTTTATTTCTTTTTTCTTTCTTTCTTTCTTTTTTTTTTTTTTTTTTTTTGGTTTTTCGAGACAGGGTTTCCCTGTGTAGCTCTGTAGCCCTGGCTGTCCTGGAACTCACTCTGTAGACCAGGCTGGCCTCCAACTCAGAAATCCGCCTGCCTCTGCCTTTCAAGTGCTGAGATTAAAGGAAAATATTTCTTGAAAGTTCTTAAAACTAAGTAAGCACTCAGTACTTGAGAAGAGGAGATAGAAAGATCCAGACGTTCAAGGCCAGCCTGTGCTACTTGACCCAGAAAGTTCTCTTGGGTTTGTTTTGTATTTTATTCGCCTTCACAGATTCCTAAGAGACATGGTTGGGAATGTAGCTCAGAGGCAAGTGTGAATCTAGCATCCCCTTTGCCCTGGATTCACTTCTTAGCACAGAGGGACTGGGAAGAGAATTTAAAAAATCTTAGGATACAGATTAGACCAGCTCTTATGTGGATATTATGTGGATGCATATCCAGTAAGAGAGAACAGTTCCCTTTTATAGTATTCAGAACATGGTCTTGTGACACTTGGGCCAACCTCCAAGTCACCATCATCCTGATTCAGTTTCCCAGAGTGCTGAGGTTATAGGCAGATGTTGTCATGCCTAGCATGACTTCATTTTCATTGTGACACACCCCCTCATGCTTGTTTCTAAAGTTTTCTCTGAAGGCAGCTTTGATATATCTGGTGCTTTGATCTCAACTATCCCTCATCACATGATGATCTGTCCAGATTGGTCTGATCTGATCCCATGTTGGGAGAATGAAGTGTCTAAAGTTAGTACCAATAAAACTTTCAGAGCCATGTTTAAGCAAGGGGTGTAAAAGAAGTGGCTTTTAGTCAGGCCTACCTGGAGTCCGTTCTTATCTTTGAGTTCTCTTTCTTTTGTGGGTCAGAGAAGTCCTAGCATCTCAGAAATGTTGCTCTCTGTCTTTTGTTGTATTTCTACCGAATGTTAACAGCCAACAGTTAATAAGCTTCATAGAAGCACAATCAACAAGAACAAAAATTTACTGAAAACTAGCTTGAAAGTTAAGCACTGTTTATAGGGGTACTCCATGAATAATCAGTGTCCAATACCTTTTAATTATTGGGAGGCACTGCTTGGAGCACACAGTGGTAGGGCATGTCTAATTATCTTTGTTTAAAGAGACTAACTAGTCAGTACAATTAGGAGTATGTGAACCCAGGCCTGGGAGAAAGAAGCACCACTAACAATTGTAGTTTAGGGCCCCACCAGCTTAGGTCCCAAGCACTTAGCTCCTAAACTTTGCATCTTAGAAATACAGCAGGCACATGAATACCTTTAACATGTAAAAGAGCCAACAGCATTTAGAATCATTACACAGAAGAAGGCTACAGAAATCCTCTCTGTCTGTTTGTTCAGCTTTTGCCTGTTAAGCAAAATTTAGAATCTTTTAACTTCCTGGGCCTACTGTATCAGCAAAACCAAACATTAGGCCTTCAAAAATATAGTAACAATTGTAGACTCATTTATTTCATTGTGGGGCCAATAGATTGGAGACCCAGGTTTCAAAGAGCAGGATTACTCAAATGGCATGCTTTCTGCATGAATGCTCTTTCTGCATGTATACCTGCATGTCAGAAGAGAGCATCAGATCCCATTACAGATGGTTGTGAGTCATTTTGAGTCATGTGGTTGCTGGGAATTGAACTCAGGACCTCTGGAAGAGCAGTCAGTACTCATAACTACTGAGCCACCTCTCCAGCCTGAAACAGTATTGGTTTTATTTATTTGTGTGCTTGTGGGTGTGAATGCACACATGACTATGGGACATGTGTGGAAGCCAGAGGACAGTTTTCCTGAGTTCAGTCTCTTCTACCATAGGTGTTCAAGAGGTGGGACTCAGTTCCATCAGGCTTGGTAGCTTTTATCCACTGAGCCTTCTTTTTGCTGCCATGTAATGACCACAGTGGCTGTAGATTAAAAAATACCTGAATTCACAAGCTGGGTTTGGTGGCCCAGCCAGTCCAGATTTATGTCCCAGCACTTGTGAGTTAGTAAGCAGAGATACTCTGAAATCTAAGGCATCAATGGACTACAATTGGTGTATTAACTTTGTCTACTGAAAAAAAAAAAAAAAGAAGCCCAGAATGTCCATTAATATTCATTGGGCTCCTACATGTTGACAGTTCTGATATCAGGCAGCTTGGTCATATATTCTAGAAAACAGCTAATGGGCTCACAGTGAACTGTCTCGAAATTACCGAATATTATAATTCTAAAAAAAATCTACGCTGGAAGAAAAGGTTGCACTTTACATATTTTAGTCACAAATACATGGAGTATTATATGTACTAAAATCACCTTAGAATAGTTCCTTGCAAAGTAGTCATTAAAAAAACATAATTACAAACTTAAAGGAACTCTTGAGTTTTTGTTAAGGTTTTTGAGACAAGGTTTCTCAGTATAGCATTTCGTACCCTGGATTAGTCCAGGCTGGATTGAATTCAGGTTTCCTACCTCTGCCAACAGGCAAGATAGTTTTCCTTTTTAAAGAAAAAAGTGCAGGGAGGGGGATTTGGGGCGGGGGGGGGGGAGACACTGGAGAGATGGCTAACTGTTGAGCACTGACTGTTCTTCCAGAGGTCCTGAGTTCTATTCCCAGCAACCACACGGGGCTCACGACCATCTATAGTGGGATCCGATGCCCTCTTCTGGTGTGTCTGAAGACAGCAAGAATGTATTCACATAAATAAAATAAATACATCTTTTTATTTTTTTTTTTTTTAAAGATTTATTTATTTTGTCATATGTTATGCTGTAGCTGTCTCCAGACACACCAGAAGAGGGCATCAGATCCCATTACAGATGGTTGTGAGCCACATGTGGTTGCTGGGAATTGAACTCAGGACCTTTTGGAAGAGCAGTCAGCGCCTTAACCACTGAGCCACTCTCCACAGCCCTACATCTTTTTTTAAAATACAGAATTCTATTTTTTATAAAGATTTTTTATTAATGGTATTGAGCACACTCCACTGTCTTCAGACACACAGCAGGAGGCATCGGATCCATTACAGATGGTTGTGAGCCATGTATGGTTGCCGGAATTGAACTTGGAACCTCGGAAGAGCAGTCAGTGGTCCTAAACAACTGAGCCATCCCACCGCCCCCAAATAAAATAAATCTTAAAAAAAAGGGGAGGGGTTTGGCATCAAAAGGTGCATGCCTTTGCAAGGCAGGCTGGTCTCTGAGTAGGAAGGCAGCCTGGTCTGCACATTGAGTTCCAGACGCAGGGCTATCACAAGAACCCTGCCTCAGAACATACAAAACACGGGTGGTGGCGCACGCCTTATCCAGCACTTGGGAGGCAGAGGCAGGTGGATTTCTGAGTTCGTAGGCCAGCCTGGTTACAGAGTGAGTTCCAGGATGGCAGGCTACACAGAGAAACCCTGTCTCGAAAAAACCAAAAAAAAAAAAAAAAAAAAAAAAAGTAACCACCTTTTAAAAACAAGGCAATAGAGTCTCTGTCACTCAGTACACACACACAACAGGTATAATGGCATAGGCCTTTTCTATTGCATATAGAGTAAGCTTATGCAGATGCTCAGTGCTGCTCTTGTGTCTCCCTTCACCAAAGGGAATAATTGATGAGCTGAGGATACGCACCAAGGTAAAATGCTTGCAACCAAACCTAAAGATCTGAGTTCAATTCCTGGGACCCACATGGTGGAAGGAGAGAACTGACTTCAGCAAGTTTTTCTGCTCTCCACATGTGTAACACACACACACAACAAAACACACACACAACCCCACACACAGAATAAGTAAATGTAAAAAGATGAAATATTCCTGAAGAAGGAAACATAGCAATAACTCCACAAAAGGATTATTTTTTGTTTATTTTGTGGGGACAGTTTCAAGACAGGAACTCTCTGCGTAGCCTTGACCATCCTATAACTTAGTCTATAGACCAGGTTGGCCATCAACTCACAGAGGTCCACCTGCCTCAGCCCTCTGAGTGCTAGGATTAAAGATGAATGCCAGTATCACCTGTCCAAAAGATTTTTATGTGCATTATTTAGAGGCATTTCCATCAACATAAAGGGTTGGTTTTTTTTTTTTTTTTTTTCTTTCAAGACAGGGCTTCTCTATGAAGCCCTGGTGGTCCTGGAACTCACTTTGTAGGCGGGCTGACCTCAAACTCAGAGATCTGCCTCCTCTGCCTCCCAAGTGCACAGGTACAAAGGACTTTTATGGGGCTAAGGATGCAGCTCTGTTGGTAGAGTCGTGCCTAGCATGTACAAAGCTATGGATTCAGTCCTCAGTACCACATAAATTGAGTGTGGTGATACACAACTATAATCCCAGCACTTAGGAGCTAGAGGCAGTGAAATCAGGAGCTCAAGGTCCTCCTTGGCTATGTGACATGTTGGAGAGTAGTGTGTACTACATGAGACCCTATCTCAAGTAAAATAAATAAATAAATAGCTTTAGTTATTTTATTTATACGAGTACACTGTCGCTTTCTTCGGACACACCAGAAGAGCATCAGAAAACATTATAGATGGTTGTGAGCCACCATGTGGTTGCTGGGAATTGAACTCAGGACTTCTGGAAGAGCAGTCAGTGCTCCTAACCACTAAGCTATCTCTCTAGCCCAGTTTTTTTTTTTGTTGTTGTTTTGGGGTTTTTTTTTGGTTTTTGTTTTGTTGTTTGTTTTTTAATATGTCCTTTCAAGTATCTTTCAGGTACTTTTTTGAACATAAAAAAGTAAAACTTAAGTTTATTCTTAAAAATTGAGCAGGGGAATTTTTGTGATTTCTAGGTCAGCCTGTCTACGTAGTATGTAACAGGCTAGCCAGGACTACACAATGAGAACCTGTGGAGGTGGGGAAATCATCTAGTCACAATTTATATAGTTAGCTATTAAGTTCTATATTTTAGTTTACTTTTCAAAGGAATAAAAAATAAAGCTGGGGGAGCAACTCAAAGTCTGCCTTAGATATTCACATACATAATAGTATACACACCTTTTAAAGCAGGCATGTCAGGAATAGTAATTTTAGCACACAGTAAGTTTAAAGAGAAATGGAAAAGTGAAGTAGCCGGGGCTGTACTACTCAGTTATTTCTCAGAACTCTGCAGACAGATAAATTTCTGCCCTGTGGTGCTTTAGAAACTGATGAGTTTACAAAAGATTTAGTCATCTAGAATTTCCCCAAAGGGCCATTAAGATAGTACAAACAATATTTTCCATGGTTACACAAATCACAATAGAGTTCTCAACATGCTTGCTTCTCTGTCTTGAGACAGAGAAGAGCCACAATAGATGGACATGCTTTAACCATCATGTGTAGATTTCCAGATCCTTCAACCAAACTCCAGATTCCTTCAAAAGAGCTTTCAAAATGCCAAGGTTTGGGGGTGGAGAGGTGGCTTGGTGGCTAAGAGCACTATCTGATCTGCCAGAGGATCAGGGTTTAAGATACAGCACCCACATGGTGGCTCACAGTTGTGACTCTAGTTCCAAGGGATCCAGTGCTGCCTTGCCTCTTTTGGTACTAGACAGACACGTAGTGCATAGGCATATATGCAGACAAACACACAGCATACACACACACACAATTGACAAGGCTCTTATTGTACAAGCAGTATGACAACCTAAATAGTTCAACAGAATTGAAATAGCTCAGAACTACAGACAAAGCCTATTGCAGAAAATTTCCAAGGGGCAGGCTTTCTCAAGAGCCCAGTGCTAAGTCCAAATACTCATTTCTCTGCTTCATCATGTAGAGGTAAAACAACCAACACAGCAGATGAAAACGGAAATGGGGGGATAAAAGTCCCTAGCTGGGTATTGTGGCACATGCCCAGCACTCAGGAGGCGGAGGCCAGCAGATCTCTGAGTTTCAAGCCTGCCTTGTCTTCTTATTTTTGGGACAACCAGAGGTTTGTAGAGAGATTCTATCCTCAAAAGAAGTCTCTGGAATAAAGTGACCCCAGCAGCTACTTAATACCATTCAGTCTGTCCTCTTCATTGAGAATGAGCGCTGACTGTTTCTCCTGCTTTGCCTTGCCAAAATGGTTACTGTGCATGTTAGGGTCAGAGCTTGAGCCCTGGCATCCCTAACAATTTAGGCTTGGCCACCCATCATCAGATATGTCAATTAAATGCACCATTAGTGACAAAAAGCAGAAAATGATTGATTCAGTGTGACCATACTGGAAACAGGCCAGTGACACCCCAGTCTGTTTTGGGGCTCTGATGTAACACGAGTTTTAGGTTGATAGGTATGTATGTATAACTAACTAATCACTCCTGGGCAAGCTGTGGCTCCAGTCTCCTGCAAGGTGGTCGGGCAAGCTGTCAGAATTGAGATCTCTTTCTGAGGTGACAACTTTCTCAGCTTGGCATCTGAGAATCTCTTGAAGTTTGCTATCCCAATAGTCTGATAGTGGAGGAGAGCAACACACAACTTTTTTTAGAATTTCTGTGAGGATAGTTACACAGGAATTATAGGCATGAGATAACAGGTCTGGCCACACCTAGTTTTTTAATAGCTTTTCTAGATGATGGTAGGTATTCTTTGATGCTATACCAAAGCTTGGCAAGTGGTAATTTTTTTGTGGTCCATATAGCCTCATCCATGCTAGACAAGCACTCTGCGTTGTATTACATCGCTCACAAGATATGTGGTAATTTCTTAAAAGTTAGTTGCAAGATTGATAATTTAGTTCAGTAATATCCTGGGTTTTGTCCTCTGCACTAAGGGAATAGTTGCAAGGGCTTGGAGAGATGGCTCAGCAGTTATAGTACTGGGTGCTCTTCCAGAGGACCCACATGGCAGCTCACAGCCACCGTAAATTCAGTGCCAGAGGATCTGATGCTCTTTCTGACCTTCACAGTCTATTGCATACAGGTACTGCACAGAAATAGATTCTTGTGAAAATAGTCATAAATACAAATAGTTTAAAAACTAATAAAATTAGTTGAAAAGAGAAATCTGAAGCTATATCAAAAGAATTTTTGTACTGTGTCTAATTTTCTGTCTTACAGTTTTATTCTTGGCTGTACCGGGACTTGAACCTAGAGCCTTACACATAGTAAAGAAATATTATATCTCTGAGCTGTTTTTTACTATTCTTTAGTTTGAGGCAAGTCTCACTAAATTACTCAAGCTATATTTGAATTCATATTATAGCCCAGACAGGCGTTGAACTTTTGTATCTCCATGCTTGGCTGAGACCCAGGGTTTTGTGCATGCTAAGCGGCCCGCGGCCCTCGGTTCATTTTTTTTTTTTTTTTTCTTTTTTCGAGACAGGTTTCTCTGTGTAGCCCTGGCTGTCCTGGAACTCACTCTGTAGACCAGGCTGGCCTCGAACTCAGCTCATTTTTTGAGATAAAATGGTCTCATGATACTGCCCAGATTGGTCTTCAACTTGGAATCTTCGTATCTCATTCTCCTAGAAACCAAGACTACAGAGATTACAGGCACTTGCCACAGGGCCCTACTTTGACTTTGTTTGTTAATTTGTTGGAAGGGGTGGTATATGAGAACTCCGAGGACTCTTTTCTGGAGTTACTTCTCTCCTTTTACCATGTGGATCCTAGGATCAAACTCAGGTTTTAGACCGGCAAGGTAGCTCATGGTTAACTCCTGCCAAGCCTGATGACCTGAGTTCAATCCCTCGAGCCACACGATAGAAGGAGAGAACCAACTCCTGCAAGCTGTTCTCTGACCAACATACACATATAAAACACACACATACACACATGGGACGGGAGAGAGAATGAAAAAAAAAATTTGAGACTAGCTCAGGCCTGTCTAGAACTCACCATGTAGCTGACACTGGCTTTGTGCTTCTCATCTGCTGCCTCCACTCCTAAGTGCTGCTGTTACAGGTACATACATACCTCCTTCAGGGCAAGGATTTTCTTAAATAGAATTTACCCTTCCTCCCCTACCTCACCCCCACAAGTACATAGAAATGACTGTAGTAAGCTACCTCACAGTTTGATTTGGGCAAAGACAGCACCAGTTATGCCTCCATGGTATTTTCACCACCATTGCAACTACTAAGATGCTAAAAAATAAAGTCAAATAGTGCCTTAATCTTATAGTAAAAATAGTCTGGGTCACATGGACTCCTGAAAGGTTGTAAGTGTGGCTCAGGAGCCATAAACCACACTTTTGGCGCTGACTTAAGTAAGTCATCTGACATGCTGGCTGTGATGTCACTTGCCCACATTCTCAGTACCTGGGAAGTGAAGGCAGGAGGATCAGGAGTTGAAGGTTGTCCTCAGCTACACAGTGAGTTAATGGTCAGTTTGGGCTACAGGAGTTTTTGCCTAAAAGGAAAAGGAAAAATGTTGCTGTCTATAAACTTTGATAGGCATTACATCATCTCACCATAGTAGAAAACAAAAGATTAACCCTTGCAATTCAATTTAGAGAAGATGCTGCTTAGTAGGAAAAATGAAAACTCCCAAGAGTGGGAGAGGTTCCCAGAGAGGAATACTTGGATGTGCCTTGCCCAGGGTTCTGATTAATTGTATTGTTTGTGTGTGATGGGGGAGGGAGCACACTCCACGGCATGTACTCAGAGGACAACTTAAAGTCAGAATTGGTTCTCTTGTACCTAGAGTTCTGGGAGGTAGAGCACAAGTCACCCAGCTTTTATAGAAAGCACTTTCACCTCCTGAGCCATCTCACAGGCCCTGCTGGCCTTTTATGTCTAGTGGAGGAATTGCATTAAGATTGAGGAAGTCTTTATTGGAACTGGTCAGTTTTGAGCCAGTGGGGAGTTTACCTACCCTATACAGGTTCTTGGGGCCAACCAGAGAAACAGTCATGCCTACTCATGCAATCCAGCCGTGCTGCCGGTCATCATGGAGAGATCATTAACTCACAGTTTCCTTCAGGCAACATTTTTACAAATAGGTACCCTTGTGCCTTGCCTAGAAATCAGGGTGCATGTTTCAAACTGTACATGTATATCTTTAAATTATATTCTACTACTGGGTCTGGTGATGAAAACCTATAATCCTCGTTACTTGGGAAGTTGAGGCAGGAAGATCACAAATTCTAGGTTTACCTAAGCTATGGAGTGAGTTTTGGACCAGCCTGGCCAATTTAGGTACTGCTTCAGAATAAAAAAGGGGGGTGGATGGGAGGGAGCCAGGTATGGTGACACTAGCTTGTAATTCTACCACTTGGGTGCTGGAGTCAGATGAAAAGATCAAGGCCAGTGTAGGCTGCATGAGCTCCTGTCCCCTAAACAAAAGCATCTTGTAAACACTTCACTATGGTGGTCAGTGTTTGTATATTAGCATCTGGGAGGTAGAGGAAGCAAGATTTTTCAGTTCCGTGCTTTCACGGGCTACATAGTGATTTCTAGGCCAGCCTGGGTAGCATGGCAAAACCACCATGTGTTAGAGAAAACAAACAAAAAGCAAGAAAACATACTACAGACAACTGCTTCCCTTGTGTTTGAATTGCAGCTACCTGGAAACATTTGTTTCTATGCATAAAGATGTCTCTGGTGGACTTGGGGAAGAGGCTGCTAGAAGCTGCAAGGAAAGGCCAAGACGATGAAGTGAGGGCGCTGATGGCAAATGGGGCTCCATTCACCACAGACTGGGTAAGTTAGCCAGAGGCCCAGTGTTTTCCCGAGTGCCATAACCAGTCCCCAAGGCTGAGCAGGCGTGGTGCTCTCTTCAGTTCCTGTGTCATTCCTTCTCAAAGAGCTTTATTTGCTTCACCTCAGTGTATAGGTTCCCTGTTAGTTTTCCAATTTGAAAATTGTCTGTGAGTATATAGGTTGTAATTGTAGCTGTTAAATACCTGGGATTTTTTTCCTTTTATTTTATTTTGATATTTTTATTTGCAGATATGATGGTGCATACCTTTAGTCCTAGAACTTGGAAGGCAGGGGCAGGAAGACCTCTTTGAGTTTGAGCCAACCTGGTCTACATAGCAAGCTCCCAGACAGCTGAAGCTACATAATGTGACCCTGTGTCAAAAAACAAATAAAAAAGTTCCTAAAAGTTGTCCTCTGACCTTCATACACATATACCTGTGTGTACATGCATTCACACACATGCAAATAAATATTACAGATACCAAGCAGAATGGTATACATCTTTAAGCACTGAGTTCGAGGGACCAGCTTGGTCTGCAGAGCAAGTTCCAGGACACCCAGTGCTATATAGAGAAAAAAAAAAGTTTGATATAATGAGCCCATCAACTGGCTTGCAGACCAAAGAGCTCCAAAAGACTCAGGTCTGTGTGATAATGTGGGACATCTTAGCACGCACAGATTTCCTAAGCAGTGACTGGTGTTAATAATTTTGATGATGGAGTGATGACTGTTACGGTAGGAATTCTTTGTAACTTCAGGGTCCTACTGGTTCATTTTTTTGTTTGTTTTGAGATAGGGTCTTCAGTAAAGCCCTGGGTAGCCTGGGCCTCCATCTCACAGAGATCTGCCTACCTCTGCCTCCCAAGTGCTGGGACACCATACCCACCTCAGAATATTCTTTTGATACTAAAAAAGAAAAGATAAGAAAACTATCTTGTGAGCCATGCTTAAAATCCTGTCTTCTAGTGAGTTTTACCCAGCAGCTCTATCTCACTTAAAATCATTATACTTCACAGTTATTTAATTTATGGCCCCATTACCTTCCCATTAACATTAATTTTATTTAATTATTTTTAATGACATACATATGAGTATGGCTGCATGGGGGTATGTGCATGTGAGTCTAGGTGCCCTTAGAAGTTAGGTATTGGATCACCAGCAGCTGGAATAACAGCTGTGAATCGCCAACATGGATGCTTGGTCAGTCCTCTTAACCCACTGTTCTCTGCAGCCCCAGTATAGTAACTCTAAAATTCTGTCTTTTTTTTTAGTCTATCTGTCCAGGAAGATTCTTTCAGGGATGAATACTATAGGATTCATTTCTTGTTCATATATCTTTACCCAGAAATGATAGTTCTTCACATGGTAGAACTCAATGAGTGTTATTTTCCCACAGCTTGGAACGTCACCGCTTCACCTTGCAGCCCAGTATGGTCATTATTCCACAGCAGAAGTGCTCCTTCGAGCTGGTGTTAGCAGGGATGCCCGGACCAAAGTGGACAGGACCCCTTTGCATATGGCTGCAGCTGACGGACATGCTCACATCGTGGAACTGCTTGTTAGGGTAAAGCAAGAATAATGGGGGACCCTGGCAGTGGTGGCGCACACCTTTAATCCCAGCACTCAGGAGGCAGAGGGAGGCAGCTCTGTGAGTTCTGGTCAACCTGGTCTACAGAGCAAGTTCCAGGACAGCCAAGGCTATACAGAAAAAGTCTGTTTTGAAAAACAAAACAAACAAAAGAATAGTAGTTGGACTATGCTATAAGACAGAAGTCTGTTTGCCTCCCATTTTTTCTTAAATAGTGGTAAGAAAGTGATCTGGAAAGACTTAGGGTTGGTGGTCACTGAGTTGCAAATTTATTTATTTATTTATCTATTATTTATTATTTTACTCATGGAAACAATATTTCAGGAGTCATCATGGAGATGATTTTCTGATTCTTTTTTAAAAAGGCTAAAACAAATCTTACGGATTTTTCTTCATTCCTTTTCTGTAGGTGTTCTCTGTACTTATGCCTTTTTTTTTTTTTCCAGGCCTATCAGCTTTCTGCTAATAAATGCAACAAAATCTGTTCCTTCCCCTTTCTCAGCCATCTGTGAGAATTTCCCAGTGATGTCCTTAGCAGACCCACTCATTGAAAGCATAATGTCTCAGCATTCAGGAGGACTTAAATGCTTCTCTCTCTGATAGTCCTTAAGTGAGAACTAAAGTTAAATGTCTCTCTGTGAATCTGTTTGGTAACGGGATCCTATACGTATTAAACGGTTGCTTTCTTACAACAGAGTGGTGCGGATGTGAACGCCAAGACATGCTGCAGATGACAGCTCTGCACTGGGCCACAGAGCACCACCACCGGGATGTTGTCGAGTTACTTATCAAATATGGAGCTGATGTCCATGCTTTTAGCAAATTTGATAAGTCTGCCTTTGACATAGCACTGGAGAAAAACAATACTGAGATTTTGGTCATGCTTCAGTATGTTCGTTTATATTCCTCAAAGTACATTAATTTATAGATTATTTTGAGGGAACTGAATTTAAACAGAATGTCTCCTCATTTTAAATTCTAGCATGTCTTGATCATGTGGCTCTGTATTGGTACCTCTCTCTCATTTTTTTTTTTCAGTTGAGACGGGATCTCAAGTAGCCCAGGTGTGACCTCAAGTTTTGAATGTAGCTAATGGTGACTCATCATTCTCTTGCCTCACATACACTGGAATTACAGATATGTGCTACCATGCCTGGCCTTTGTTTTCAGAGTCTTACTATGAAGCCAGAGTCAAAGCTAGCCTCTTAAGTAGGCCTGTAAATAGGGTTTGTTTGTTTGTTAAATAGGATTCTACAAAGTCCTGAATCATTCAGTGATTAGAAATCAACGTTGTGGAAATACTTAGTGCTGACATTGCAGAGCAGAAGCCCACAGACCTTCTCTGGTTCTGAGAGCTGCCCAGCTATCAGGCAGCTCCACAATCCAGACATCTGCTCAGAGTCTCCTCCCCCACAACTCTTTGCTCCCTTTACTGTTAGTGGGGTCCTGAAGAATCTTCCAGGCGTCTGTTCTTCTCTGATATGTGGGCTTTTGCTTACCTCCTATTTGCACCAAAGGCTGCTCAGCTTCCTTCCTTTCTGGAGCAGATGTTCTGATTCAGAGAGAGGGAATGTTACAGATACAGAGGAACATGCCTTAAAATTCATGCACATGTGTGCCCTGGAACACTAGTGCACAACACATACAACAAATAAATTGTAATTAAAAATATTTTAAACCAGCTGTGGAAGCATGTGGTTATAATCTCAATGTTGGGGAAGCAGAGACAGATAGCTCCCTGGAGCTTGCTAGCCAACCACCCTTGCCTACTTGATGAACTCCAGACCAGTGAGAGACCTATCTCAAAAAAACAAGGTAGGTAGCATCTGAGGAGCTATACTCAGGCTGTCTTCTGGCTGCACATGCACACAAATGGATCCTCCCTCCCACACATACATACACTAAGACACTCTCTAGACAATGTGGTGCATGCCTATAGAATCCCACCATTTGGAGGTAGAGATATAAGGATTAGAAGTTCAAACTCACTCGGTAGTGGTGGCACATGCCTTGATCCCAGCATTCGAGAGGCAGAGGTAGATGGAGCTCTGAGTTTGAGGCCAGCCTGGTCTACAGAGTAAATCCAGGACAGCCAGAGCTACACAGAGAAACCCTGTCTTAAAAAAAAAAGAGAAACAAAATCAAATTAAATTTAGGGGCCAGTGAGATAACGTAGTGGTTAAGGGTGTTTGTTGTGAAACCTAACAGCCTGGGTTCATTCCCATTCCCTGGAGCCCACATGTTAGAAGTGAGAGCTGACACTAACCGCTGCCTCTAACCTTCAGGGCTCTATGTACACATGCACACCAACTAAAACCATGCAGAGCCAAGCGTGGTGGCACACGCTTTAATCTCAGCACTCAGGAGGCAGAGGCCGGTAGATCTCTGAATTTTAGACCAGCCCAGTCTCCATACTGAGTCTCCAAACATCTAGAGCCATGCAGAGAGATTCAGTCTAAAATAATAATAATCCAGTCTAATAATAATTAGTTAATTATTTAAGAGTGAAAAGAATTTAATCAGGTCAGTGAACTGGCTCAGGTAAAGGTACCTGCCAAGTGTAATGACGTAGGTTTGCTTTTCTGGACCCACATGGTAGAAGGAGAGAAAACTGACTCTTGTCAATTGTTTTCTACCCCCCACATGCATAACCCATCCACACACACAAAGAAAAGTAATGTTATTGTATTCATTAAGAAAAAATTTTTTTTTTTTTTTTTTTTGTTTTTTTCGAGAAGGGTTTCTCTGTGTAGCCAGCTTCCGAACCGAGACCAGGCTGGCTCGAATCAGAAATCCGCCTGCTCTGCCCCCAATGCTGATTAAAGCTGCGCCACCACCGCGCAAAAAAATTCTATTTAAAGTGAAACAAAACCATAGTAGAACAGAATGTTTTTTAAAAAGTAGTTATGTGTGTAGAGAAGAAGCAATGGGTTTGGGGACGGCAGGTGCTTAGCAGGTAGGCTGGGTCTGCATGTGAGCGTCTTACATGGCTAGTCACGTGCACTTAAGTGAGATGATAGTTCCTGTGGGCAGTGGGAACATACTAAAGCTTTCTTTGTTTTGTTTTGCATTTTTTAAAGACTGGTCTCTCTGTGTAGCCTTGGTTTTCCTAGAAGCTTTGTAGACCCAGCTGTCCTTAAATTTACGAGGTCCACATGCCTCTGCTTCCGAGTGCTGAACTAAAGCTGTGTACCACTACTCCAGACTAACGTAGGGAGGGCTGTTTCTGTGTGTGTTTGTTTTTGAGAGGGAGTTGGAAGATGATCTTGCTGTGTGGTTCTGCTTCATGTGGCACTTGCTCTGAAGCCCATGCAGGCCTCCAACTCAGGGTGATCCTCCTGTCTCAGTTTCTAGAGTGCTGGGATTACAGGTTTGAACCAGCACATCTGGATTTAGAAACTTAAATCCAGGATTGGTGTGATTCTTTAAAAAGGTAATGGAAGATGGTACATTGGGTGGAGAAGACAACGCTAAGTAGCATGTGATTGCTTTCATTAGGCTGGGCAAGTCTGCCCATGAGAGCTTCCACCAAGGAAACTGCTGGAGGTTAGAAATAGCAGACTGAAGAAAGAATTTAACAGTATCCGGAAAATGAATAATCTGCTTCAATTGAAGTTCTTAGTCAAGGGGATAATTACATATGAAAAATAGCTGCTTGTGCATTTTCGGGTTTTGTTTGTTTTTCATGACAGCTGGTTTTCCAAAGACTGGTTCTTCTCCTCAACTTTCAGTTATTGTTCAAAGTCCTTTTATAACTGGACTTTTTTGGTAGTTTTCATGTTTGTAGAAAATTTCTGAAAGTAAAAATAAAAGATAAGCATCTTTTCACCAAATTGAGCTGACATCCTTGGAAGCAAGAGGTAGCATATGGAACTAGACTTCAAAATCTGCTACTCATTTATCTGCTTGTTATATGTTCTCTTAGGAATTTCTTCAGTGGCAGAATGGAACACGTTGTAGGATAAAGCTCTAGAGAGTATTTTGCTCTGCAGGGATCTCCTGCTAGCATCTTGTCTTGTAGATAATTGATCATGGAATATTAGTGCTACAAATTACTTTTACACTATGCAGACCAGTTCCTTCCCTTCATTCTTTTTCAAGTCAAAATGCAGAGCTAACATTAAGTAAAGCATGTAGAAGGATCTGTGAATAATACACCTTTGCTTTCTCAAGTAGAAACAAGCTCAGGGAAGCAAGCTAATACGAGTTGCTTCAGTTTGAAAAGCTGTAGTCTTAATGAGAACTCTTAGCTCCCTGGACATCATGCTAGACTAGTTCTGCTTGATGGAGCTCGGGGAGGGGAGGGGCTGTGTTGTTCAGTGACTGTATGACTAAAGTGTACTGACTTTGAAATAACCTGCTTTGTTTGGCAGGAAGCAATGCAGAATCAGGTGAACACTAACCCAGAGAGAGCCAACCCGGTGGCTAACCCTGTGACTGTGACTGCTCCGTTCATCTTCACCTCTGGAGAGGTCGTTAACCTCGCTAGCTTTGTTTCTTCAGCCAACACCAAAGCAACCTCAGGTAGAGTTCTGATAATGAGGTATTCGTTGTAGGCTTAAAAATGAGCAAAATCCTAGTTTCCTAGACATAAATGGATATTCTGTCTGATACCCACTCTTTCAAAAGATATTCCTCTAAAATACTGGGATTAAAGCTCTGAGATAGAACACTTGCTGCATGTTTAAGGCTGTAGACTACACCTCTAATACTGTAGAAAGTAAAAGTAAAGCATTCCTCAAACCCTTGATTTTCAATGTAGACAATGAACCTCACACACACCTGAGCTATATTCACAGCCCTTCTATTTCTGTTTGCTCTTTCTTTGGTTTATTTAAGTCAAGGTCTCACTGTATTGCAGGAGGGCCTTGGACTAATTCTCTAGTTAATGCTGATCTTGAACTTGTACCAGTCTTTCTGTCTCAGCTTCTTAATTGCTAAGATTACAGCTATGAACCACCACAAACAAATTTATAATAACTTTAAAAGCCAAGACATTTTTCTTCCTAAAAAAAAAGGGAGATTGTGGGGAATTATAATCAAGGGAATAAAAATGAACAGTTAAAAACAAAATATTAAAAAAATATATTCTACAGATTTATCTGTCAAAAAGTTGTGCCTCCAAAAAAAGTTTTTTTTAAATAAAGAGAGAAGAGTTATACCTTGCCAGGCTTGGTGACACATGCCTATAATCCCAACAGTCCAAGAAGTGGATGGAGGAGGGTCAGGAACTTAAGGCTAGCATGCATCTCAGAAATCTCAGTGACTTGCTGCACACCTTTAATCTTGGTACTCAGGAGGCAGGTAGATCTCTCAGTTCCAGGCCAGTCTGGTCTACATAAAAAAACAGCAATTGAATAAACAACAACCGAAGGTTATGCTTTGGGCTAAGTAAGATGTAGCCTAGTTATTAAAGTGCTTGCCCAGCATGTACAAAGGCCTGAGTTTATTTTCCATTACTACAGAAACAGTTTGATAGCACATGTAATCCCAGCACAAAGAAGGTAGGAGCTGGAGACTCTGAAGTTTAAGGTCATCCTCAGAGGTTCAAAGTTAATTTAAGGGGAAAAAAGCTATACCTGACCCTAAAATGAAAATATAGCAGAATCTAAGTGTGGTACTGCTGAGGGAAATAATTAAATATTCTTAGTTTAAAACAGTAACAATCAAAATAAAAATTAGTGGCTGTTGAAATACTAATATAAAAGAGGTACATGTGATTATTTAAATAAACTTAATTTGTAAGCCAAGTAGTGGTGTCTCATCCCTTTGATCCCAGAACTTGGGAGGCAGATGTAGACGATACAGAGCTAGAACCCTGTCTTGAAACAAACAAACAAAAAGCCCAAACTCCATTTGTTCATGAGCATATTGTTGTGTGTGTGTGTGTGTGTGTGTGTGTGTGTGTGTGTGTGGTTTTTGTTTGATTAAACTGGCCTACTTTAGCCCTTATCACTGAGATTCCTGGGTTTAGGATAAATGTTGTATGTATGTACTTTATTACAATTATTTAAAGCAGAGAAAATACTTAGTATTAGTCAATGACACTTGCATGTTTTCTGGGGGTAGATGGAGTAGTGCTGAGACAAGGTCTTGTAGCCTAGGATGGCCTTGAATTTGTAGTCCCCCTGCCTCCACTTTCCCAGTCCTAGGATTACAGGTGTGTACCATACACCTAGCCTGACACCTGGATATTTTAAACTCTAAAAAGGAGCAATGAGTTTATTTTTATCATTTTCTTTTATAAATATGTGCTCTGTGATGAGGAACTTGTATCCTTAAATAAATTTCTAATTCATGGCTTAATTTTTCTGTTTCTGACTTTGAAAGATTAAAGACTAGGCTGGATGTGACAGCATTGGGAATCACACTGTAATCAGAGCTCTGTGAGTATGGGGCCAGCCTGGTCTACAAAGCAGGTTAAAGGCCAGCCAGAGCTACTTAGTGAGGCCATATTCCAAATAAAACAAACTAAATAAATAGTAAAGCATGTGGTATTATATTTCTGTACTCCCAGCATTCAGAAAACTACAGCAGTAAGACTACCAGAAGTTCCAGGCCAGCCTGAACTACATAATGAGAGCCTGTCTCCAATAAATAAATAGAAAATGTGTAAAAGCAAATGAATGAAAATAAATAACTGGACTGGGAATGTAGCTCACTCTGAGAGCACTTGCCTCCCATGTACAAGACACTGGATTCAATCCTAGTACCTAAGGATAAAAGTTGTATCTCAAAGGAAGGATCTTAAATACATTACTTTTGAGAGGCAGAATGGCAAATAAAAAAAAAGCATATACATAAACACAAACAGAATTCTGAGGTCAGGACTATACAAGGAGGCTGAAGAGATTGTTCAGTGCATAAGAGCACTTACTGCTCTTGGAGAGGATCTGGATTTTGGTCCCAGCACCCTTCGTTGTGGTTCTCAACTGCCTCTAACTAGTTCCAGGTGCTCTAATGCTCCCTTTTGGCCTCTGTAGGTACCTGCTTGTACAGGATGCACATAAACCCCCATAGGCAGGCATGTACACACATATATACACATAAATAAATACAATCTTGTAAAAAGAACAAAAACACAGGACTGGAGAGATAGCTCAACCATTAAAGGGTAGCTCACAACCAAAGCATCAAGAAAAACATAATGGAACAAAAAGAGATTATGTACAGATAGGAGTCAACTGGCTGACTAGCAGCTTATCGTTTGGAAAAGTATAAGACTTCCAAAGGTCCTGTTTACTGATCTCTAACATGGGAATATAATAGCTAGTTATATTACCAACAGGCTGCAGGCTGTACTCTGGGTACTATCCAGTTCACTGCCCTCTTGCAATATATTGAACAAACTCTTCTTCCCCCCAAAATATAGCTATACATGTAAATAATTATATTTTAATTTTTAAAATATTTATCTATTTATTTAGTATATGTGAATACACTGTAGCTGTCTTCAGACACACCAGAAGAGGGCATCAGATCCCATTACAGATGGTTGTGAGCCACCATGTGGTTGCTGGGAATTGAACTCAGGACCTCTGGAAGAGCAGTCAGTGCTCTTAACTGCTGAGCCATCTCTCCAGCCCTTATTATTATTTATTATAATTGAGTTTTTGTTTTGTGTTGTTTTGTTTGAGGCAGTCTAGACTAGCCTGGAACTTTCTATGCAGCCCAGACTGGCCTCAAAGTCTTGAGCACTAGATCTCCTTGCTTTTCCCTCCCAAGTGGTAGGATTGTAGTTGTAGACCACCATAACAGGCTTGAGAACTTTATTTCAGTGTCCAGTTGATTGCAGGACTTCAGAAATAACTCTTAAATGACACTGAGGGCTGGGGTGGTAGTCCTGAAGCAGGAAAGGTCATGAGTTGGAGGCCAGGGAGGAAGGGAGTGGAAGGTGATAATGTGATACCCACCAGAAGGCAACAGTGAGCTTCATGTGCAACCTAATAAGTTATCTTATTTTGTTTGTTGTTGTTGAGACAGGGTTTAACTGTGCATAGTCCTGGCTGTCCTGGAACTCAGGGATCCTCCACCACTGCCTCTGCCTCCCAAATGCTGTGACAGAAGGTGTACACCACTACCGCCCTGCTAACACTTGGGTTGGTTTGGTTTTGTTTTTTTTTTTTTCAGTTCATTTTTTGACTTTTTTTTTTCTCCCCCAGATAGAATCTCTATGGGGCCCTGGATGTCCTGGAACTTGTTATGTAGACCAGGATGGCCTCACACTAAAAAGAGATCGGCACACACCTTTAATCCCAGCACTTGGGAGGCAGAAGCAGGCAGATCTCTGAGTTTGAGGCCAGCCTGGTCTACAGAGTGAGTTCCAGGACAGAGAAAACCTGTCTCTGAAAACAAAAACAAATAAAAGGAGGCTTGTAATCAGGGTACCTCTGAAGTAGGTTTCAGGAGGACAAATTGGCCACTTCTGGGTAACAGCATCCAAGGCTGACTCTCTGCCTTCCATGTGAGCATATGCTACCTACAAAAGAATTACCAACAGGCTGCAGGCTGTACTCTGGGTACTATCCATCCCACTGCCCTTTTGCAATGTATTCAACAAACTATTCTTCCCCCAAAATATAGCTATACATGTAAGTAAATATGCATATATGTATATGTTCCTTTTTCTTTTTAAGATCGTCTCATTTAGCTTGGGCTTACCTGCATTACCTGCATTACTTGTATAGCCAAAAATAATCTTGAATTTTTGACCCTCCAGCCTCTATGTTCTGAATGCTGGGTTTACAGGTTTATGCCCCTCCCTGCTGGGAATAGAAACGAGGGCTTCAAATGTTCTAGGGAAGGCAAACAGATACCAATAGTGTTGCATTCCCCGGCCCTGGCAGCTGCAACTTTTTGTTTTGGTTTTGGTTTTGGTTTTCGAGACAGGGTTTCTCTGTGTAGCCCTGGCTGTCTTGGAACTCACTCGGTAGACCAGGCTGGCCTCGAACTCAGAAATCCACCTGCCTTCTGGCCTCCCAGTGCTGGGATTAAAGGCGTGCGCCACCACTGCCCGGCACAGCTACAACTTTTATATTGACTTAATTTCTTGCCAGCTGACAAGAAGTCTCATTATGGGGTCCAAGTCCATCATCACAAGACAGGGCAAATAAGGCTGAATTTAGAGGAAGAGATAATAAGTTGGTGCTTGCCATAATCTCTGAAATTATAAAGAAAGATAATGGGGAAATGAAATTCATTATGTAGAAAGTATACTTCTGCAGAAATGAATTACTTCATAAAGTTAGACCCATTTATCGTCAGCACTAATTCACTAACCTAGATGTTTGCTGTGAGAATAGCATTCATATACACGAGTAAAACACTACAGACAAATTTTTTTTTTTGGTTTTTTGAGACAGGGTTTCTCTGTGTAGCCCTGGCTGTCCTGGAACTCACTCGGTAGACCAGGCTGGCCTCGAACTCAGAAATCCGCCTGCTTCTGGCTCCCCAGTGCTGGGATTAAAGGCGTGCGCCACCACTGCCCGGCTACAGACAAATTTTTTTAAAGCACATCAAGTTATGGTTAAAGTAGATAATAGTGGTTTACAAAGCATTACTCCATTGTGCATTGTTCGGCATTTGGAATTGGAAACTTGAGGTTTGTATTAGATATGGAGGTGCATGGTTACAGTCCAACACTTGGAAGGTGGTAACAGAAAAATCAGAGTCCAGGGCCGGCGTGTGGCAGCACGCCTTAATCCAGCATTAGAGGCAGTAGGCAGGCGGAATTTCTGGTTCAGGCCAGCCTGGTGCTACAAGTAGTTCCAGACAGCCATGGCTTATCAGAGAAACTGTCTTAAAACAAAACATAAACTAAACAAGATAACAGATTCCAAGAGCATGCTTGGCTACATGCAGTGTTTGGCAGCCTGTGCTATAAGCTGTTTAAAGCATATATATAAGTAAAGTTTGGGAGTTGAGACAGCTTTTCACTGTGTGTTAGCTGGCTTGGCTCAGCCATGCTAAACAAGTATGCTCGTTGACAGCATGTGTGCTCTCTAAGTCTGTCCTTTTCTGTCATTATCTGTGGATGACAGTACAGTGGTCCACAGCCCAGGAGCAGCATTGTCCCCTCAGCATGCTCAGCTTGTAAGGAGGCATGCTCTGTAAGCCTGCTTTAAGGAGGGCTGCACAGGGTCCTTGGGAGTGGGTGACATCACGTTCGGCTAGGTCCTGGCACTGGCAATGGAAGAGAACAAATAAATAAGGGAAATGTAGTAGGCTGTGCCAAGCACGTTGAATTAATCTACTGTTGTCAAAATCTCTTTAAACCTTAAAGGATTTTTAAAAATGTTTAACATTTATTTTGTGGAGGGAGTGGAACATGCTGAAGCACATGTAGAGTCAGAAGACAGGTGGCAAAAGGTGGCTCTCTCCTTCCCCATGGGCTGGACCAAACTCAGGTCTCAGCTTGGTAGCAAGCCTTACCTGCTGAGCCATCTCAGCCTTGAAAGAATTTTTTTTTTTTTTTTTGGTTTTTCGAGACAGGGTTCTCTGTTTAGCCTGGCTGCCTGAACTCACTCTGTAGACAGGCGGCTCGAACTTTAGAAATCCGCCTGCCTCTGCCTCCAAGTGCTGGGATTAAAGCGGCGCCACCACCGCCGGCATAGAATTACGAAGGTTGTTAGCTGCATGCAGGTACTGGGATTGAACTGGGTCCTCAGAAGAGCAGCCAGTGCTCTTAACACTGAACCATTTTCCGTTGGAAAGAATTTTAACAACACAATTGGATGAAATCAATTTGGATTAGGGAACACAATAAGGATGGGGTAAAGGCCGAAGGTTTGATTTCCTTTGCCTCTTCTTTCCACTGGACCTCATTTTCCCTTTCTAACAGATTCGGTGACCCCGTGCTTCGGCATTGCAGGGGTCAAATCCCTCCACTTGAGGACTGGCCCACACACACACACACACACACTCAGGCATCAGCCTCCCTCTCCAGCTCACACAGAGCCACAGCTTGGTGGTCGATCTGCTGAATGAATTAGTTTCTTTTGTTTTTAATTCTTCAGCAGTTTTAAATTATATGAAATATAATTTCATATATTCAACTGTGCCAGGCATGGTGGCACACACTTCAAATTCCAGTAATTGGGAGGCAAAGGCAATCAGATCTCTGTGAGTTTAAAGACAGCCTGGTCTACAGAGAGCGCTCCAGGACACACGGAGAAACCCCATCTCAAAAAAGAAAGGGAGAAAGAAAGAAAGAGAGAGAGAGAGAAAGAAAGGAAAGAGAGGAAAAAAGAAAAAAAAAATACTGAAATCAACAATCTGGGTCCTGCCACCTTCTCATGGTTATACCACGTGTGCTTAAGTGTTGCTGGGAATATAGCTCTGGCATTTCCTGTGGAGCTGGGCATATAGTTGCGGAACACCCTTCTGATAACTAAAACCGTAAGTTTTCAGGGGCTAGCAATGTGGCTTAGCAGGTAAATGATCCCACCAGGCCTAACAGCCCAGGAACTCACATGGCAGATAGAGAACCAATTCCCACACGTCATTATGGCCTCTGGGTGCACTACACACTCACAAAGTAAAAAACAAAAATTTTTTTTAATTTTTAATGTCAAGTTACATACCTAGTGAAAAGTTACATAGCTTCTGAGAAAAATCTTAGGAATTCATATAGCTATGGGAAGATAATTGGAGGAAGTATTCTTTTATAAACCCTGGAAGGGTCTGGTTGCCTGCTCTTTCATTAATGATAGCCAACTGTTGCCGGGCGATGGTGGCGCACGCCTTTAATCCCAGCGCTTGGGAGGCAGAGGCAGGCGGATTTCCGAGTTCGAGGCCAGCCTGGTCTCCAGAGTGAGTTCCAGGACAGCCAGGGCTACACAGAGAAACCCTGTTTCGAAAAACCAAAAAAAAAAAAAAAAAAGATAGCCAACTGTTGTGACATATTGGCATTTTTTTTTTTTACTATATTATTGTATTTTTATACCTCTACCTTCCAACCTTTATTCCATCCTAATCTCCTCCAACCCCCAACACTAGGTAGGAGAAAAAGAACTTAGAGGGGAAAGGAGGCATAGACCTCTTTTAACTACTTCCTTCTGATTATAGGGGCATTGGGATCCTTAGGAGCAAGTCCAGTTTTCATCATCGGGATATCTCCAGCTCCTCCTCAAACCACAACAGCACCAACTGGGAGCAGCCGCTGCCATAGGAGCTCTCGCAGCTCTCTTACTTATCCAGTCCCAGAATTAAACTACCTGCAGCTGGCAAAAATTACACCACTGCTAGTGCACGAGACAAGTCGTAATCACCTGTGAAGCAGCCTCTTAGCCAACACCTGGGATTAAAACAAGCACACATCCACATAACATAACTGGGTTTTTAAAGAAACCAAAACTCTCCCTACAGTGATGTCATTCTTGCATTGACAGTTGAAGGATGAGAACTTCCCTTCGCCACAGTCATTTTTCTTAAGTTTTATATGCATGAGTGTTTGTTTGCCTGTGTGCCTGCATCCTATGTGTGTGCCAAGGAGGCCAGAAGATGGTGCAGATCCTCTGGAACTGGAGTTCAGCAGTTATGAGCAGCCACCATGTGGATAGTGAGAACTGAACCCAGGTCCTTTCTAAGAGCAGCCAGTGCTCTTTTTTTTTTTTTGTTTTTTGTTTTTTCGAGACAGGGTTTCTCTGTGTAGCTCTAGCTGTCCTGGAACTCGCTCTGTAGACCAGGCTGGCCTCGAACTCAGAAATCCGCCTGCCTCTGCCTCCCAAGTGCTGGGATTAAAGGCGTGCGCCACCACCGCCTGGCACACCCAGTGCTCTTAATCGCTGAACCCTCTAGCCATTTTTCTTACCAGTACTAACTCTAAATGTTGTAGTGACATTTTAAGAATTCTGGAATTTTGGTTTCTTTAAAAACACAGGGAGTGTGTGGGGGAATACTATAAGCACGTGCTTTCATTTTAATCCTAGGTGTGGGTGGTGTGCTTAGGACTGACCAAAGCGGCTGGCCATGATTTATGCCTCATGTTCTAGCAGAAGCGTAGTTTGCCAGCTGCACATCTGAATGCTAGGCCCCTGAGAGGTGAGGTGGGAGGTTGGTTGTTAGTAGCTGTAGTCAAAGAAGAAACAAAGGAAAGAATTTGATTTTTTTTTTTTTTTTAAGATTTCTGATTTCCCTCTTTCCTGTCTCCCGTCTATCCTTATTTCTCTCCTATCTAGTGTGTGCGTGTGTGTCTGTGTGATAAAGGGTGGAAAAAAGAACCTGAAGAGAGCAAAGACTGGCTACAGAAGGTGGTTTCTCAGGCTGGGGTGATGATGCACACCTTGGAAGCCAGTTCTCAGGAGCAAGATACAGGCAGGTCTCTAACCTCTGTGAGTTGAGGACTACATAGACCCTGCCTCAAAAAAAATGTTTTTTTTTTTAACTTGGAAATGTACAAGTTGGTGGTGTGCAAGACTGTTGAGAGACACGTACTGTGTAAGCTTATCCTCCCGTTGTGCTTTGCTCCCTGGTTTGGGTAAATCACTTCCATTCTCCAGGTTGTTTGTGTCCTAATCTGGCATGGAGGTGGTTTTAGATTTCCACCATAACATTCAGCAATTCTTTGTGTTGTCTTTGGATTGGATCATTTGATTGTTTGTTGTTTCTGAGTTAGGATCTCAGAACTCTCAACTCCTGATCCCCTTCCTTTACCTCTCAAGGACGCTACAGGTGCATGCCGCCACACCCGGTTTATCCTTCCTTTCTGTGAGGTGCAAATAGTTTATTTCCATTGAGCTTCCTTGCTGTGTCTCCTATGGATGGACCATGCTACTTATTCAGAGTTCTCTGTGACTTTCAGACTGTGTGACTCCTGTTACAAACCAGTTCAGGAGTGGCAGAGGTAGTGCATAGCCAATGTATGGGTTATTGACCAACCAATGTCAACTGTGCACTCACATATATAAAACTCTCAGGAATGTACCTGGAACACAGTGAGCAATCTGTAGTGTAGCTCTTGTTTTTGATTCTGTGTCAGATGGGAAAAGCCACCTTCCATGCAGTCTCTCTGTTAAACTTTAACCCATTGATTATTTGCTGTAATGTTTTATTGGTTCACTATTAAATGTCCCATATTCTTAAATTGTTTATACTAATTTAGATTTTTTTCAAGTGTTTTAGATTTATTTAGACTTTCAAGGTATTACCTAAAAAAGGATTCTAAGTTCTTGGGGAAATGTAGCCTATCGTACTATAGGGAAAATCCCAAACCTCATTACCCTGTTAAAAAATGATGATACTGGCTGGGCGGTGGTGGCGCACGCCTTTAATCCCAGCACTTGGGAGGCAGAGGCAGGCGGATTCTGAGTTCGAGGCCAGCCTGGTCTACAGAGTGAGTTCCAGGACAGCCCGGGCTACACAGAGAAACCCTGTCTGGAAAAACCAAAAAAATAAATAAATAAAAAAAAAAAAAAAAAAAAAAAAATGATGATACTGGCCCCTAAACAAAAAATTTGACACACAGACACAGACACAGCTAGGCTGTAGCTCACATGAGTGTGTATCCAGCTTTTACAAGGTCCTGGGCTTCTTTACCAAGGCCGTGTCAGTCAAGCATGGTGGCTCACACCTGTAATTCCAGCATTTGGGAGATAGAAGCAGGAGGACCTCCTTAGCCACGTAGTGGCTTTGAGGTTAGCCTGAACTACTTGAGACCCTGTCTCCACTGCTCCTAAAATGTATATGTATAGCTTAGTGTTCTTTGACACACGGTCTCATGTAGCCTAGGCTGACCTCAAACTCCATATGTAGCTTGGAATTTGCCTTTGCCTCCTGAATAAGAGGATTATAGTTACACCTGGCAAGTTTAAGTGTATTTGAACTAACATTTCAAAATGTATTTATGCATAGGAGCTATCTCTTTTATTTATTTATTTATTTTTTGAGAGTTTGTTTCTTGGAATAGAATCTCACCACATAGCCCAGGCTAGCCTAGAACTCATGGTGAGTCTCCTACCTCACTCCTCTGGGTGTTGTGATTACAGGGTATGCTACCACATTGAGCCCTAGAACCTATCTTTATTGAGCACTGTTAACATCTTAGAACATTTTTAGAAAATACTGTTGTAATGAATTCCCTGGCTTATTTATAAAAGTTTTTCTCAACAGTTATTGTTGCTCAGTCCTATAATCCTAGCACTTAGGAGGCTGAGGCAGGCTGAGCAGCCTGGGCACAGAGTAAGGTCTATCTTAAAAACTCAACCAATTTTTTTTTTCTTTTTCAAAAATACTTTGAATAGTATTTCAAAGAAGATGATGTATTCTTCAAAGAGAAACTTGTATTCTTTTTTTTTTTTTTTTTTAACTAAACTTGATGTTTTAAATTTACTTTTGTTATCTCTAGCTAATTTAGAAGAAATTGAAGAAGGAAATTCTCTTGACTCCTCGATCCAGCAAGTGGTGGGGAGTGGAGGCCAGAGGGTCATCACCATAGTGACTGATGGAGTTCCTCTGGGTAATATCCAAACTTCAATCCCTACTGGAGGCATTGGCCAGCCGTTTATTGTAACTATGCAAGATGGCAGCCAGGTGAGTTATACCCAGGAGACACCTGCTTACTTAGAGAGATTTTAGATCTGCCGTATTCCCCTAAAAACGAGGCATTAAGACAGATTGCAGGAGTCGGGGAAAGCCCGGAGAGGACAGAACAAAGAAGCTCTGCGAAGAAACAGTCACCAGGCTCCCCAGACTACTCAGTTTCCCTAGGAGATACAGTTTGTGAGTGGAAGTGAGTGCTCTCATCCACATGTGTGCATGCCTGTGGGATCAGCACAGGGAAGGGTGGGCCACCTGGGGCTGCACAGAAAGACATCTCAAAACCAGATCAGAAGGCACAGTAGACACTGGGCAGTCGGAGGAGTATGGCTGCAAGTTTCAGGCTAGCCTGATCTAGTGAGTTCAGGGCCAACCAGGGATGCAGAGTGAAAGAGCATCTCACAAGACAGATTGAGGATGTACTCAATTAGTAGAGTACGTGTGTCCCCTGCAAGAGAGCATCCTCCACAAGTCAGAGAGAGAAGCTTTAGAAGGAACCAAGCCATCCCACACCTTGGTCTCCAACTCCCAGCCTCTAGAAAATGGATTTTGTAAGGAAAACAGGCTACAGTGTCTACTGTAGGCACTGTCATGTTCTGTAATGACAGTTCTAGCAGGTGACTAAAGGATGGTACCTACTGGGTGTGCTGTGTACTTGTACAGGAAGATGATCTAGGTCTAGAGGTCACTCATGAGCAAACCCTTTGCACATTAACTCAGTGTAACCTAACTTTAACCCCAGCACCTGTTCCCATTGGATCTTTGAATCCTTTTGTAGTCAGATAGCTGCAATTCAGAGTTGTCTATAGTACCACTGTCAGAATCTCCTGTGTAAGCCGGTAAGATGGCTCATGCTGTACTTCAGGTTCCCTCCTGCCTGGGCCACCTTTCTGGTTTCTCTGTGCCCCTGCATCTCACCTTTTGACTTCAAGTTTGTGTCCCGTTGTTTTGGGTTTTGCTTTGTGAGACGGTTGGGGTCTTGCTGGGTAGCCTTGCTGTAGACCAGGCTGAGCTTGAATTGAGAGATATGCCTGCGTCTGCCCTGAGCACTGGGACTAAGGATATGTGTGCCCAGAGCTAAGACTCCAGACGTTAAAGAGAGATCATAGACAGTAATGGGGAATGTGGTATGATTGGAGATCCTAGAAAACATGTCAGGGGGAACGGGGTGTGTTGCAAGAGGCCCATTGTTCTAATATCTCCCGCAACAGGGGTGTGGCTTGGTGGTAGAACAGTTTGCCTTACAAGAAGCCATACCTAGTATATAATATTAAACTCACTTTTCTCTACTTAAAATCGAACAAGCCTCCTTTGTATATTGTGTGCTCATTTTCTCCCATTGGTGTGCTTTGGCTTGTAGTTCTAACTGTACCTGCTGGTCAGGTTGCAGAGGAGACGATAATTGAAGAGGAAGAGGAAGAAGAGAAATTACCGTTGGTGAAGAGAGCGAGGATGGCAGAGATGACAAACAGTGTTGAGGAGATGAAGGTACTGAGTGAGTTCTTACAGTGAGTGAGAAGGGGAAGGAGGGAAATGCATGCCTTGGTGATGAGGGCTGAGGCCCTCTTTATTTTTCTGTCTTCCATGTGGGAAGTCCTGCTCAGTGTTTCTTACTGTGGTGGTGACTGTGGTGGTGCTGTTTGCTTTACAGGAAGGCAGTGAACGAGAGATGCTGCAGCAACAGCTCCAGGAGGCCAACCGCAGAGCCCAGGAGTACAGACACCAGCTCCTCAAGAAGGAGCAGGAGGCAGAGCAGTACCGCCTCAGGCTGGAGGCCATGGCTCGGCAGCACAACGGAGTAGACTTCACCGTGGTTGAGGAGGTAGCTGAAGTGGATGCTGTTGTGGTGACAGAAGGGGACGAAGTAGAGAGAGCAACGCAAGTGATGAAGTCAGGAAGGACCACAGAGCCTCACCCTAGTGTTTCCATAGAAACTGTTTCGTCCTAACACCCAACAGCCACAACTTGGCCTCGATCATCTTATTCTTTGTAAGAAGAAAGTACAGAGAGCAAGTACTGCGTACGAATTAGAATGTCCTTAAAAAGGTAACAATAGCAGGGCTCGAGGCCTGAGCCTAGGAAGGCTGTATGTGCAGCTGGAAAACTCAGAGCCATTTAGGGGCATCTGAGAGACCAAAGGACCAGGACCAAATCTCTCAGCTCATATCATTGCTTATACAGAGTCCTGGGCATTGTGGGTTGATTTTTTTTTTTTTTTAAAAAAAGTTAGCTTTATATCAAAAGATTTTAAGATTATACTTGTAATACATATACACCAAGAACCTTTAATGATTTCAAGTGACCTGAAAATTTGCCTTAGATTTATGAAACTGATGAGGTTGTAGGAAGCCTCCTCTTGAGGAAGAGTGAAGGATACTATACATTTCTAAAGGAGCAGGCACACAAGTTCTCCCTAATTACTGAAAAGAAATCTCTAGCCAGGCATGGTAGTGCACACCTGCAATGCCAGCACTCAGGGGCTGTAACAGAAAGCTTTTTGAGGTCAACTTGAGCTAGAAAGAATCCTTCAGTAAAAGAGGCCAGATTGGTGGTGCATGCCTTTTAATTCTAGCACTCGGGAAGTAGACACAGGCCGATCTCTGTGAGTTCAAGGCCATGTGGTCTACATTCCAAGTTCCAGGCCAGCCAAAGCTACATACACAGTGAGACCCTGTCTCCAAATAAAGCAGAACAAAGCTGTAGTGGAGAAGTGGTGGGTTAGGAATTTAGCTTGCTGTTTCAGAGAACCTGGGTTCTCTTCCTAGCACCCAATCAAGCTGCTCACAATTACATGTAACTCCAGCTCCCGGGGATCGTGTCCTTTCCTGATAGGCGTAGATGCCCACAGATACACATTTATATATACATATAGATAAAATTTTTAAAAATTAATAACAAAGCCGGGGGTGGTGGCGCACGCCTTTAATCCCAGCACTTGGGAGGCAGAGGCAGGCGGATTTCTGAGTTCGAGGCCAGCCTGGTCTACAGAGTGAGTTCCAGGACAGCCAGGGCTACACAGAGAAACCCTTCTGGAAAAAACAAAAAAAAAAAAAAAAAAAAAAAAAAATAATAACAAAAAAATTAAATTAGTTGAATCCAGTGGTTCACACTTTGGGAGCCTGAAACAGGAAGATTGACATGAGTTTGGAGCCAGCCTGAGCTCTACAGTGAGTTACAGGGCAGCCTGGGCTACAATGTGGGACCTTAATGCAAGAAAAAAATCAAGTGTAGTGGTGCCACCTCTAATTCTAGCACTCAGACGGCAGAGGCAGGAGGATCTCTGTGAGTTTGAGGCCAGCCTAATGTACAAAGAGAGTTCTGGTATAGCCAGGACTACATACAGAGACACTGCCTCAAAAATAAAAATATTAGCAAAGAAAGGCTGACTTATGATTGCCTGATAAATTGTGTGTCCATAGCTTAGATACTATATAAAAACAAATTAAAATAGGCATAGTGGTGCATTTTGTAATCCCCAGCACTTGGAAGGTGAGACAGAAGATCACTGTAAGTTAAGGGTCCGCTTTGGCTTCAGTAAGATCTTTCTCAAAAGTAACAACAAAACCTGGAAAGGCCTACATGTGGTGGCGATGGCCTTTCTTCCCTGCACCTGGGGAGCAGAGGCAGCCTGTAGGATTCTAACTAGTCTGGCCACATGGTCAGTTCCAGGCTAGCAGGATTACTCAGACTCTAACAAGGAACGGAGGGAAACCAACCCTGAGGACGTAGCTCAGTGGTGGAGCGTGGTGCTTAGTGTGCAGGGAACCCTGGGTTCATCCTTTGGCACCGTACATACGCACATAAACAGCACGAGGAGGGCAGGAGTGCAAAGAAGAAAACCTTGGACACCAGACTTAAAGTTAGGAGGGAAGCTGTGCTGATATGGACAGTGTGTACAGAGCCATGCCTTCCAGGCTGTGCTTCCAGAGCACAGAAGGCAGCCAGAAAGAGGCTTCTGGGCCCCAAGTCTCTGGTCTTGAGATGGAAACTATATATTGGTGAACTTTATAAAACTGCAAGCAGGAGGATCAGTTTCAAAATTTTTTAAATTAATTTTGTCATTGTAACAATATCTTGCTTCCAAACATCTATTTATACAAAATCAAGCTCAAAACTCTTGAAATTGTATAAAATTTGGCCAAATTTTCTATGTCACATGGGACACTGGTGCTTTCTGTAGCATTTAGTGTGTCCTGTCAAAAACAAAGAAGTGTGGCAGACATGGGGGCTGACCAGGCTGGGGAGGTTTGTCCCTGTTTGATTTTGTGTGAGTGCATTGCTGCTTCTATTAGTGTGGCCATGGAGTCTGTGCCCTATAGTGCTTAGGTGACAAAGGGAGCAGGTATCACTGCCACAGAGCAGGAAGCCACGCACCCAGGCCTCCCCTCCCCCTCACTCTGCACATTCCCTCTGCTCAGGCACTTTTGCAAAGATTTTCAGTGCTGGGTTTTTGAGAAAGGTTGGGGCAGGTCTCTGTAGCATGAAGTATATGTATGTGTTGTATAGCTGGACACAGTACTCATGCCTGTTAGCAGTCAGGAGCTACAGGAGGAGGGCTGACATGAGTTCAAGGCCAGTCTGAATGACACAGTGAGTGAACCTGTCTCAAAACCACAGAAACAAGACAGCTGAACCTTGTGCCGCATGCCTGTAATTCCCACTCAGAGGGTCACTGGATCTTCAAGATGAGACCTCTAGGCAGTACAGTGAGGTTCTGCTCCAGGGCAGCATGTACGTCATTTATGAAGTCAATCCCCAGGACTGCAAAGAACAATATTTAAACATTTTTTAAATGGGATGTGATAGTACATGTCTATAATCCCAGAACTGGGAGAAGGAGGCAAGAGGTCAGAAGTTGAGAGCCATCCTTGGTGATTTATCAAGTTTGCATCCTGCTTACACCCTGTCTCCCCAAAGCAGCAGAGGAATAAGTGCAGAGAGGGGTTGAGGGGTAGGTATCCTAGACTTGCATGCTTTATTGCAAATTAGAAGAAACCAGACGGACATGTGCCAAGTACTCATCTGAATTACTGTTGAGAATATGGTTTCCTAATTAGTGATCATGAAGAAAACATGCATTTTTAACCTGGAAAAGCTTGGCAGCTAACATGGTTCTGTTTACCTTGATTAGTGGAATAATTTGTTGCAGTGTTTCAGAGGTATAGAATTATTTTTGGCTCAAAATAGGCTGAAAACATAACTCTCCAAATCACATTTACAGAATTGATAATTAGAGGTTTATAGGCAAAAATAATCATTTTGAAATTAACCTTGACTACTGGTGCTGTGGCTCGGTTTGCCCCACAGACGTGAGCATCAGGGTTAGCCAGTGTGTTGAGTGCTGTGGGAGCAGAGGGAGGGGGTGTGTGCGGTCCAGGGTGGTCGAGGGTGGAGCTTCATCTGTGTGGAGTCTTCTGTTTGCAGGGCTCTTCTGAGACACCCCGGGAGTGGCGTGCTAGCAATAAGCTGTTGTGGGTGGCATTTCAGAGCCTTGGTAACTAGAGGGAACAAGTTTCTTTGTAGGTGGCTTTTGTTTACATTCTATAGAGCATATGTTGACTTCAATTCCCTTCCTTCCTTCTTTTAAAGGAATAGATGCTAACTCTGCAGAAGATAACCATGCCTAACCACCTCATTATCTTGAGTAGTAACTGTGGGGATGTGATCTGTCCATCTAATCCTCCCTTCTGAGCAGAGCTTCTTTCTACCCTTAGGGAGGACCGTTTAGTTGTTCTAAGTCACTTGAGATAGGCAGTGTCTGAAAGAGGTTGGCAGGAAAAAAGGTTCCCTTCTATTTACTTTAATAAATGCCTATCATCTCAAAAAGGAAGTAGGCTTTGCTTTCGATTAGACTGCAGTGAGTGTGAGAGGGTGTGGAGAGGGAGATTTCAGTCAGTTAGAGATTAAGTACTGAATGGTCAAGCACAGGGCAACACGTGTGAAGCCTCAGCACTGAGGAAGAGGCCATCCTGGGCTACATGAAGACTGTTTCAGAAACAAAAGATGGGGCTGGAGCAAAGGCTCAGTGGATAAGAACACTTGCTATATACAAATTTGAAAGCCCAAATTCAGATCCTAGTATCCATTCTAACAAACCAGGCTTGGTCTCTGATGTACCTATAACCCTAGTCCTCTAAAAGGACGAGGCAGGAGGATCACTGGGCGTGCTGACTGTCAGCCTCACCAAAAGGGGGAATTTCAGGTTCAGGGAGAGACTGTGTCTCAAGTGAATAGGCAGAATGTAATGGAGGAGAACACCCAGCGTTCCCTTCTGTCCTCTGCCATGGACACATACATGCACATACACCACACTCATATATATACAACACACACAAACATACAAATAAGTAGAAATTAAGTATTGAATACAGTAATACCATTTCATGACTTCACCTAACCTTCCAGGTCAGCCTTTTTTGTTTATTGCTTTTTTAAAACTGGGCTCCACTCTGTAGCCCAGGCTGGCCTCAGACTCAGGGCAATCCTGTCTCAGCCTCTTGAGTGCTAAGACTATAGGTGTGAGCCGCTTCATCTGGCTTGGGCCGGTTGAGAAGATGACTCTTAGATCTGAGTTAGGACTTTTCAGCAGATTAGTGGAGCTGGATTAGTGAGTCAAGTAGTAGACGAGGTGTTCAGAACTGAGGCTCGAGCAGGGAGAGTGGCAGCTTAGGACTCTATAGTGAAGCTGCTGCAGGAGTACCAGTGTTAAGTCAGGGTGCAGAGGAATGCAGTTTATTGTAAACCCTACATTTGCATTTTGGTTGTAAGTCTTTCACCCCAAAAGAGAAAAAATGTTACAATTTCTGTTCTTCCTGACTTCAGGAAGTTCATGACAAATCTATAAATGTGCCTTCCCTCCATGTTCCTGCCTCTGGGGGGCAGCATTATTGCAATGCCAGAGCAGAGACCTCATGGCTGACATAGGAGAAAGCAGCTTTATGGGGGTTTTGCTCTAAACTCTGTGCCTTAAAAGACACTTTTCTGTCAGATGTATATTTACATTTTTTGTTTTGTTTCTAAGCAGTCTTACTATGTAGCTCTGGCTGCCTGGAACGTGTTTTCTAGACCAGGCTGGCTCAAATGTATAAAGAATTCCCTGCTTCTGCCTCCGCCTCCCGAGTGTTGGGATGAAAGGCACCTGGCAACAGGCAGTTTTTAGATCCCTTTGCTGGGTGCATATTAGTGTATTTGTATATAAATACATAATGGATCTCCTCAGTTTTCTCTTTGAGGTTCAGCTCTAAATTATCTGGGATAACCTGGAAGCTTATTAATTTACATAGAGAGGGATTCTCTGAATTCCCTTAATCCAAAGGGGGAGGGGCACATGGGATGCTGGAGGTGTGGGGAGCATTGAGTAAGGATTGTGGGAGGTGAGGCCCAAGGAGATGGTCCATGTTTATGAGGAGTGAGCAAATAAATGCAAAGCACCGTGGCCTGCACAGGGACAGGGATCAGGGTGAGCTGCCCTCCATCTTCTCCATGGCTAACCGGTTGCCTTTTATACAGGGACAGGGATCAGGGTGAGCTGCCCTCCGTGGCTAACTGGTTGCCTTTTATGCCTGCTGAAGCTGCCTTAACACTTCAAAACCCCTCAGAACCAGGGATGGGGCACATACCCTTAATATCAGCACTCAGGAGGCAGAGACAGGTGGATCTCTGAGTTCCAGGCCAGCCAGGGCTATACAGTGAGACCCTGTCTCAATAGGAAATGAAAAGCCCTTTAGCTTCCAAACAGGAAAACCCAGATGAGGGGCTGTGGATGGACAGAGGCTCTGCATTCCTAGCTCAGAATCTCATGTTGAGAGAGAACCCATTCTGAGAATGCCGAGGTGACCATCCCCTAACATCTGCCACTTCTAATGATATAAGAGCAGAGGCGCATGGTGAACTCTTGTCAGAAGTTTTTAACAGTGAGCAGGAGTCACTTTTTGTCCCAGTGCTGGGAGGACCGTGCCCAGCACCAGTTTATTGGAGACTAGCTTGCTGTTCCTACTTGAGCACATGAATTTACGCCAAGGTTGCCAGCACGCACTTTAAGCTCTTACCTCTATTTTATGTTTTGTTTTCCTTCTTTGAATCACTGTAGCCCAGGCTAGTCCAGGACTCTCAGCAATCCTTATGCCTTAATCTCCCATGTACCAAGATTACAGACTGAACCACCATGCCAGAGCGGCTCTAGCTCCATTTACCATGGTGCCTCTACCCTTTTTGGAGTGTGTACTCCATTTCCTGTTACTCTACTTACCAGGAGACCAAAAGCAAGAAGGATGTGAATTAGAATTAAATAGCTCTGAGCCTCTGGTGGTGTCCTTTCTAAGGTTTTAACCTCTCTAGGGTTAGGGGGAGGAAGAGAATTCCTAAACTCTATACAAGTAATTAGGCTTGGCAATAGCAGGAAATTGTGATCCTCTCTGTCTTCCCTGCCCCCACCCCACTACTGTTTCTGCCGTCCCACGGCTCTTGTCTTTGGAAGGCTTTGCCAGGCACTGGAACATAATTAGTCGGTCATCTCTAATCTGTGGGACTCTCCTTTCTCTCCTCCTTCCCAACCACATAGTTTGTTCTGAGGTGACTTGCCTCTGAGAACTAACTAGGTTATACTCTATATTCTATATTCCCACTTAGTTTCAGACATCTTGTTGTGTCAACTGTTACAGTAGCAACTCTGCTTCCTGGCCTTGCCCAATGTGTCTTTCTGCCAAGGCTATGTAGAGGCGGGTGCCCTGGGGTTCTTTTTACAGTGTCCTCTTGTTTTTCAAGTTGTCTGGCAGCTCTATGTACAGTAAACTTTCAGGAAAACAAAAGTTTCTTTTTTATTTAGGATAAAATAGTTTGATTCTGATGAGCAAGCTTGTATGTACATGTGTGTGGATGAGCATTTGTGTATATGTACCTATATAAATCTATATTATATATACAATTTTGTACTGTCATTTAAAATAAAGACAAATTTTTAATAAAATGTCGGTGTTGTTGGATTCTTTACACCTTGGTAAAAAATGTTTCTGTCTGTTACACAGAGCCAGTCCAACTTGAGTGTGTGGTGTGTACCTGCAAGTTCCAGTGCCTTAGCTCTTGCCTTGGTTTCTTTTTGAGACAGGGTTTCTCTGTGTAGCCCTTGCTGTTCTAGAACTCACTCTGTAGACCATGCTGGACTTGAACTCAGAGATTCCTCTACCTCTGCAGAGGCTAAAGGGATGCACTACCACACCCACTCTCTCAGTTTTGTTCATGTGTGAGGAACACCACACTGAAGGGAGCTACTTAAGTATGAATAGGACTAAACAGTATCGCCACCATCTTGGGGCAGTCAGCTGTACCCCTTTGCTGCCCAAAGATCATTCCAACTGGGCTTAGTGACAGTTTTATACCCTCCACAGAGAGAGAGGAAGAGGAGAGAGAGAGAGAGAGAGAGAGACATGAGGATCTCACCTGTTGTCTCTGGCTCCTTACCACCTATTATAGGGAAGTAAACAGCCTTAACACAGGGGACTGTGGGATAAAGCAGCCTTAACATGGGGTTGTGGGATAAAGGCTTCTCAGGTACCACCCCTAAAGTAACCCTCACTTATGATCTGTAAGGAACATCAATAAACTCCTTGGTTCCCCAGAGTGAACTCCTGCCTCAGTTTGCCACTGGGACCTTAGAAGGAATTTTAACAATACCCCATAGAGGCAGCTCAGAGTAACAACCTCAGTACTCCTATGAGGAAGGAAGTGGAGCCAGGACCATCCCAGAAAGCCTGGGGCCTCCTAACCAGGCATACAAAGTGGCAAACATGAAACCCACACTTGAGCTATGGTACACATGCACCCATACTCACATGCAAACACAAGCATGATCATACAAAATAAATACTTTTGATGAAAAAACTCAAGCTGGAGAGATCACTCAGTGGTTTAGACCACATGCTGCTCTACAGAGGCCCAAGTTTGGCTCCTGCACCCATGTTAGAAGCTCACAACTGCCTGTAACCCCAGCAGCAGGGGAATCCTCTAGCCTGTAGACACCTGCTCTCACATGCACATATCACACACATACACATCAAAGTAATCTTCTTTCTTTTTTTTTTTTTTTTTTTTTTTGGTTTTTCGAGACAGGGTTTCTCTGTGTAGCCCTGGCTGTCCTGGAACTCACTCTGTAGACCAGGCTGGCCTCGAACTCAGAAATCCGCCTGCCTCTGCCTCCCAAGTGCTGGGATTAAAGGCGTGCGCCACCACCGCCCGGCTCAAAGTAATCTTTTCAAAGATGTTTAACTCTGAACATGGGCTGGCCATGTAGCTCTCAGTTGGTTAGAGTATTTGTTACTATGTGCAAGGCCCTGGGCTTGAGCCTCATGTCATAAAATGAGGCATGGCAGTACATGCCTATAGCCCCAGCATTCTTGGTGGAAGAAGGATAAACTCAAGGTCAACCTTGGTCATATGGGCTGTATGTGACTTGGTGTCAAAAATCGGGGAGGGAAGCTGAGGATATACACTTGTATAGCATATTCGAGGCCTAGACTCAATCCCAATAGGTGTGAGGGTAGGGGTAGGGGTATGATGACACTAAAGCCAAATCCATAAACTAAGTACCTGCATTCAACATCTAGCTTCTTAGCTGGCATGGTAGTTCAACCCAGCACTCAGAAGGCAGAGGCAGGAGGGGGCTGAGGCCAACTCCTACGTCTGCAGGCAAGCTCTCAAAGTCAGTAATTAGAAAACCAAACACTCCCACGAACTAAGCTTAGTGTTGGTAAATCTCTCTTTGGCAAGTATGTATGCCCTGCACATACCACACAATAACCTTAAGGTTACTGAAGCATCACAGATATGATCATCATTGGCTGAAGGGAACAGTGGGAGCTTGAGGAGCCTTGAGAAACAAAGAACAGAGTCTGCTGTGAAGAATCACAAGGAGGATAGGGAGGTTGGGTGGACTAGAGAGGTAGGAGTTCTCTGCACTTGACCTTAGCCAAAGGCAAAGAGCACTGGACAGCTGAAATGAAAGCTACCAGACAACTGCTGTGCCTACAAACATTTTGTGCAAGATGGCTAATAGATTCCAGAATAAGTTAGGATCATGGGTAGCTCCTGAGCAAAAGCATGGGGACTAGTCAGTGCCTAACCAGACATAGAGTTAAGAAAGTTACAAGAAGCCTCATGTGGTAGCACATGCTTTATTAAACCCAGCACTCAGGAGCCAGGGTCAGGTGGACCATTGTGAGTTTGAGGCCAGTCTGGTTTACATAGAAAGTTCCAGCCCAGCCATAGCTACACAGAAGAACACTGCCTGCTCTTCCAGAGGACCCAAATTTGACTTCTAGCGCTCACTTTAGTCAGTTTACAACCACCTGTAACTTCAGCTCCAAGGGATCTTCAAGTCTCTTCTGGCCCTATGCACAGTGTGCATCAGTGCATACAGATAGATACACGTGGGTACAAATAAAATAAATCTGAGGTTTAAAAAACGTTTAATCTTGATTTTTTTTATGTGAATGGGTGAGTTTTGCCTTGCATGTGTGTCTGTATTCCACATGTATGTGCATGCAGTATCCATGGAGATGAGAAAAAGGTGTCAGATCCCTGAGACTGGAGTAACAGACTCATCCGGGTCCTCTGGAAGAGCAGGCAGAGCTCTTAACTGCTGAGCTTTTTAAGTTTTTTGAGTTTTGCCAGCCTCTTTTAAGAAAAGAAAATTTTACAAAAAGTTATAGTAAAGAAAGATGATGTTGGAGAGAAGGCCCACCAGTACTGTGATGGCTGGTACTGTCAACTTGACAGGACTTGGAATCACTTAAGACACAAGCTTCTGGGCAGGCCTTCGAGGGGGCTTCTGGATTGGGTTATTTGAGGTAGAAAGACCCACGCTAAATGTGGGTGGCATCATTCCATGGGCTAAGGTCCCAGACTGAATAAAAAGGCTTGGTGGCATGCGCCTTTTTTGGCTGAGCCAACTAGTTGGACTGCTTTAGACATCTAAATTCATCTCAAATTGCATTTAAGAAACTAGAGGAGGAGCTTGAGAGATGGCTCAGCAGTTAAGAGTGTATTTACTGCTCTTGCAGAGTATCCCATGTTTGATTCCCAGTACCTACATGATAACTATTAGTTAACTCCAGTTGCAGGAGGTCCAGGATGTGACACCTTCTCTGCCCTCTGCACCAGGTATATACATGGTACACAGATGCATGCAAGCAAAACACTCATACATCTAAAATAAAAATAAATCTTTAAAAATGTTTTAAAATCAGAAATGGGCTGGGGAGATTGCTCAGTGGTTAAGAGCACTGGCTGTTCTTCCAGAGGACTCAGGTTCAATTCCCAGCACCCACATGGCAGCTCATAACCACCTGTAACTCTAGTTCCAGGGACCTGATCCTTTACTGGCTTTGTAGGCACACATGTGATACACAGACATACAAGCACACAAATACAATTATGCATAAAAGCAAGTGACATTTTAAAAAGTCAGAAAGGAGCAAAACAGACTGAAATAAAGTGTATCAGTGTCTAACTTCTCAGGCCCCTCTCTTGGGGTCACCTAGCTTCCATTAATACCCTGCCCAAGTCACTGCTCCTCTGAAGACAATTTCTACCTCCAGCTTCCACACCCAGTCCTCTCCCCAACCCCACAACAAGTCTCACTATAGTCCAGTCTGTCCTCTAATTCATGGCAATCCTACTGCCTCAACTCAGGAGAGTAACACATCTATGGATCACACATCTATGCCACTAAACCTGGCTTTGAGTATATAACCTGTTTTCTTTCTTCTTTCTTTTTTTTTTTCTGTATCTTTCTCTATTACTGAGATAGGAAATTATGTTTTCCCCAGGCTAGCCTTAAATTCAGTGCCCAGCATTATCCTGAACTTCTGATCCTCCTGGGTCTACCCACATCCCTCTTGGTGCAGGGATTACAACCGCTGCATCTGTTAACCCAGTCTGGGGGTCAAACACAGAGCTTAGGCATGGGAGGCAAGCAGTCTGTCTGAGCTTCGTCCCACCTGTATAACCTTAAACTTAAGGAGTCAACAGCTCTAAAGTGTCATCTACTGGGTCAAATGGTAGTGACTCACACCTGTGTGCTCCAAAGCTTGGAGTGGCAGCATTAAGACACAACAAACTTGAGTAATAAATAGTTCAGGTCCTTGTGACTTTGCCCTAAAGAACCCAAGATGCCGAACAGCTTTTGAAGCTCTCTTGACTGTGGAACCTTTTGAGTCTCAGGTCCCCAAAGCCTTAGACACCTGATGGCTTCAGCCTGCTGAGGCCCTGCTTTTCCCATAATCTCCTAGGATGCCTCTGAGAAATTAGCTCAGAGATCCCTGAGGGTGAGGCTCCTGCCATATCCTCCTTTTCCTAATAACAAAGCAGGCTGATATTGTGACATTTAAAGACTACCTATTAAAAGTGGAGATTACACACACACCTGTAATCCCAGCTCAGGAGACGGAGGTAGGAGAGTCAGTTCAATGCCAGCCTGGGATACATGAAACCCTGAAAAAAGCAGAAACAAAACTGCTGAGCAGATTTTTAATTGAACTTAAAGGACGTTTGTTTGTCTTTCCATTTTTAACAATAATATCTGCAACTATCCCTTAATGTATCATCCACTATTATAATCTGCCAATAGAAAGTTTCATGAGTAACAAGGGATTGCCTCTTTGGTGGTGGCCTATGTTATTTTGGGCAAATAACCATGTCCTACAGAACACTTAATTGTGGGGCTTTTGGAGATGGTGAAAGGAAGCTGTGTTGTCCAGGCTTGCCTTGGATTCACAATGTTTCTGACTCAGACTCCGAGGGAGTGAGATAACAGTGGCCCACCACACACCTACCTAACCTGCTTGATTTAAGCTTATGTATTTACAAACCTTACAAATCTGTTAGCGTGTGTTCTTTCCAATCCTTAGAAAAGAAATTGAGACCCAGGTACAGTGGCACACATTTTTGATCCCAGCATTTGGGAAGTAGAGGCAGGCAGATATCTGAGTTGGAGGCCAGCCTGGTCTACAAAGTGAGTTCCAGGACAGCCAAAGCTACAGAGAGAAAGTTCGTGTGTATGGGGCGGAGTGGGGGAGGACAACTGCTTGGAGAGGTTTACTTAAACTACAAAAGGTTTCAACTAAGGGCCCAAGGACTAGCTAGCTCTTATTGCCAACACAGTTGCTTTCACTTGCTCTGGGTTCCCAGAAGAGAAGTGAACATTCTCTTAAAAACACTGATAAATGAAAAAGCAGGACATTGAACTGTAAACTGCTGCTGCCTGTAAAGAATCCCAAGGTTAAAACTGAGCTGTAGCTCCAAGGCAGGCTTCGCTGGCGTCTGTGAGACCCTGGGCTTGCTGGGAAACTGTATGTGTACTGGAGACTTTTTTCATCATTATTTCCTAAATAGATGGTACAACATATGCTCACACTGGGAAGCTCACATCTGTCCTTGTGAGTCTAAGGCTGCTGGAGGATCAGTTCAAGGGTAGCATCTACTACACATTGGAGGGCAACCTTGTTTCAAAAGAAACAGAAAATTATGCTATTTATGTTGTTTTTGGCATTGTTAAGTAACGTAGAGATGATATAAGTATACTACAGGCTGGCATGGGTCACATGCAAATACCATGTCCTTTTATATGAGGGACTTGAATTTCCACAGACTTATTTTAGATGTGGTCACTGTCCTAGAATCAATCCCATATAGACATTACAGGATAACTGCACTTCTATTTTAGTTTTTGTGACTGGATCTCTCTGCTGCCCTGGAACTCACTTGTATATACCAGAGCTGTGCCTCTCATGTGCTGTATTCAGTTTAGTTCTTTACAAATCTGCTTTTATTTTGGGGTTGATTTTGAGTCTCATAGTTTTTGCCAATGTCAAGCCTGCTATTTGAGCAACCTTCTCTTCCTGTCTTTTCCTTCCTTCTTTCCTGATACCACCTTACATCATAGCCCAAGCTGCCCTTCAATTCACAGACCTCCCGCCTCTTTCCAGAGTGCTGGAATTATAGGCGTGCACCACTTCTCCATGTCTTGTGGTGCTTGGATTAAACTGTGGATTGTCAGTACATGCTCACTGTGCCTTCTACCAACAGAGCTGGTACCTCTCTCATCTCTTCAGGATTTGTGAGAGAGAGACTGGGGGAAGGGAGTTGCCTGCAATGGCACACGAGGTGGGACGACAATTTTAGAGAGTTCTCTTTCCACCATGAGCTTTGGTACCTAGACTAGGCAGGTAAGCACTTTAGCTGCTGAACCATCTCGTTCTCCCTTTCTTCATTTGAGACTAGCTATAGTCCAGAATCCAAGATCCTCAGGCTCCATTTACAGATGCACCCTGCACTAACTATCATGTTTTGAAGAGATTCATCAGCCAGGTGACTGAAAAAGACATTCCCTCTTCCTTGTACCTCGGCATTGTTTAGGACACTAGCAACAGCCCATCATAGCTTAAGGTCCCCAAGGAGGAATAAACTGAACCTGACAAAAAAGCTCCAAGCTAAGAGATGTTAAATTCTGAAGGATCCTTGGCCAATTAGCTTAACTGAACGTCATTAAGAGACATTCGAAGGATTAAAAACCTTGAGGGGGAAAAATCTCTAAGTCGAATTTATACTACAAAGGGAAACTGTATCCAGCAAAAGCTGACTACAAACATTGGTATACACAGCCTAAACTAGTGAGACGGGAGGAACCACCGTTTCAGGATTTCTCTTTCACAAAGCATTTGCACATTACAGTACTTGAGCCTCGCCATCCTATTATTTCAGATGAGAAAGGAAACTTAAGGCAGTTACCATCCCAAAGGTTAAGATGAAGAAGTAAACAATACATTTGGAACTATTGGCCAAATTGTTCTCCGAATATTCAAGCAACCAGAGAACTGGCGGCTTACTCAGCTGCAGGGCTTGGTCGGATCTCTAGGAGGCGCCAATGGGAAGTGGCCTGGAGCTGGAGCAGAGCGGATAATGTCGACACGCACCTGCCAAATTCCCTCAAATCCTCCAGTGCTGCCAGCACCCACAAGAGCCTTTAAGTGGTCCTAGCGCCAGGGTGGTGGGTGGGAAAGCGTTCCGGGTCATCCCCCCCCCTTAGATACTCAGGATACTGTGCAGCTATCTGCAGCCAGTCATGGAGCATCGTGACACACATTAGTCGTTCTAGTCCTGGGCCAGCAAGCGACTGGAACTGTCCCTTAGGGAACTAACTGCTGGGGCAAACCCTCGCCTGTTACAGGGCTTGTCTTCTGCTGGTTTTTGTTGTTTTGCTTTGCAGCCTACCGCTCAAGTAACCTAAATTCTTCTAAGCCAAGTTCTCTCTCTAGGACAAGATTTGCTGATGTGAAATTCAAATCACGCAGCAGCTTCGTTTTATTTCTCCAAAAGTTCTCTCTCCCACCCCATAGTGTAGGCCGTGGAAAGGTGCCTGACCTCTATCCAGAAACCTGCTGAGCGCTTTCCCCAGCACCCCCAATCAGTACCTGCTGCTCTCCTGGGCCCCGGCTCATCCCACACACACCAGGTCTTTGCTTGCCTCCTTCAGGAAACCTTTCCTGATTAACCCCGGTGGGACACCCGCCAAGCCAATTGCTCCGGAGAGACTTGGGAGCCGAGCTGAAGTGCAGACTTTCAGGAGCACAGGTACCCAGAGGGCCGAGCGGCCCCGCCCTCCTTCCCCTCCCGCACCGCGAGGAAAGTCAGGCAGCGGCTAGGGGACACGGCTGTATTGGAAGCGGGGGGCTCCTACACAGTAGGAGGAGGCACGTCCCGGCCCCAGGAGGCCCGAGGACTCTGTACACAGCGCGCGGCTCCAGCCCCGGCCGGCCCGCCCGGGGCCCAGTCCGCGGGAGTCCGGAGCGGCGACTTAAGGCAGCGTGGCTGGAAGGGAACGGGGAGTGGGAGTCGCCCAGGTCCCCTGAAATGCTGGCGCTCCGAGCGGCGAGCTCCTCGCCAAAGGACAGGGGGAAAGACAGTCAATAAATAAACCGAGGCGAGAGGGGGCCCCGGGAGACTCTCGGAGTCCGGGAAGGCCGGCGGCCTCGGCAGGCCTAGGCCTCCAGCGCCTCGACGGGCGCTAGCAGCTTCTGTCAGAAGTTAAAATGGCCGCCGTGCGGGGCGGGCTGCGGCGGGGAGGCGAGGGGCGGCTTGGGTGACAGCGGAGACTTCATGTCCACCCTCTTAAGGGAGCGGCCGCGGTGGCCGTCGGGTCGGCCCAGGTACAGGAGGTGCCTCCCGGGCCCCCGGAGTATCTGGCCGGGCCTCCCGAGGGACTCGCGTGAGCAGCCCCGGGGGCGACCGGTGCGTGGGGAAGGGCAATCTGCGGCTGCCGCCGACGCCCAGGCGGGGAGCCGGGGCCGAGAGAGCAGGCCGCCCGCCCGGGGCCGCGCGCTTGCCGTCGGGCGGCACGTCGAGCCTCAGCGGGGGCACGCAATCCCTCGGCATCGGGCTGGAGTCCACGAACAGGGCGGCGCCGGGCTCCGAAGCAGGCGGCCTCGAGGTGAACGGGGCGGAGGCGAGAGGTTCACTGCCCTTCCTGGGCGGCTGCGGGCCATGCAGGTAGCGCAGCAGTTCCTCCAACGTGGTCACCTCCACCGCCTGCCCGGGACAGCCAGGGGGCGGGGGCCTCACAAGCACGCGCGGTGCGGGCCCGCCCGTCGCGCTGCAGCCCCGTGGGCGGCCTGGGCCCTCCGAGGCGTTGTTCCCGTTCTGGTTCCACTCCCAGGGACCCCCGGAGGCACGAAGGTGCTTCACCGGCAGCTCGGGCGTGGTCTCCGGGGTGGGCAGGCAGGCCAGCTCCGGTGGGGATCCGCCCTCAGGAGGAGGCAGGAAGGTAGTGTAGAGCTGGGCCGTTTGCGCTGCATCTCCATCCTTGGGGGGAGGCGGGGGCTCAGGACCGCCACCGTGCAGCCGCGCCAGACTGCGAAGGGAGAGGGGGCGCGGCAGCCCCGGGGTCTCGATGTCCTTGCTCCGACGGTGGTTCGCGCGACGACAAGCACAGGACACCAAGAGGCCGGAGACTGAGGCGCCCAAAGCGAAGGCCGCCGCCACACAGGCCAGGAGGAGTGGGATGGGGATGGATTGGGAGGCTGAGGCTGGGGCAAGGTCCCTGCGCACGCCTGCCGACCGAGAAGGAAGGAGGAGGCTCAGCTTTAGGGTAGGTGATGCACAGAACGGGCACAGGTGGGGCCAACAGCAAGTTTTCATGCTGCCTCTCAGCTTCACTCCACACAGTCTCAGGATCCCTAAACACACAGGCTAGAGCACTAGTCTGGGGTATTCCCCATACCGGTTGTAGCCCCTGTAGCCATGCCAAGAACAACTGCCAAATTGCCCGTGCAGGACACTGGCTGGGATGTCCAGCTGTGGTGAAGGGAGGTTCCAAACAGGTGTTAGTGGGCATCAAACACCAATCAGTACCCGGCTTAGAACTCTGAGACTCAGCAGTTCCACACTGCAATACTATCCCTCCCAGGTGACCCCCTTACCCTGCGTGTGAGCTCCAAGAGTGGAAGACTGGGGCCCTGGGTGGGCATCACTGGGGGAACTGGGGGTCTCAGGGGAAGGGCCAGGACCCAGAAGCACTGGTAACAGAGACCAGGTCAGAGCCAGTGAGACGTATGCTCTCCACCCGTGATACCACCAAGAACCTCCCACCCCCTTTGGAACCCAGGAGTCCAGAATTCCAGTGTCTCATCTGACTGTTCAAGGTGCTGGTCTGCTTACAGCCCAAACAGATTTGGTTATGTGACTAAGTAAGGAAAAAGGACAGTGAGGCCAGAAGACTCACCATAAGCAGAATCTCCAGGGCCAGACTGACTCCCGGTTGCTCCGTCTATGAGAGAGGGTGAGAATGAGGGAAAGAACATGAAGAACTGAGAGAGGTAACTGGTACAGATGCTGAGAAAGACAAATGCCCACGCCTGGGATGCTGTCCGGAGCTGTCATAGTCATGTGCACCTTGGCTGTGACTGCAGCTGTCCCTTGTGTTTACCTTGGCAGTTACCATGCTCCACGGATTCCTGGTTCCCAGTCAGATCCACATCAGTCCTAGAAGGAAAAGGAAGTGGTTCACTGTGGCTCCACACTTTGCCGTGCACTCTCCTCAGGAGACCCAGGGGCTCCTCACTCACCCACCAGGTCCCCTGATAGTCACGCAGCCTCTGAATTGATGCCATCCACAATATGGGTCCAGAGAAGCCAGGCAGCTCCTGGGAGAAACTGGGCTGTGTGAGGCTGCTACCTGCCCTCCACTCACCCTGACTTACAAGAGCCCCTCCCTCAGTATTTCCATCCCATCCACACCAATCTGCTCCAGACCCCAGTGTCGACCTACTTCAGACTACAAGGTACCCCATCCTCTCCTCCATTTCCTTGCCACTCTCAAGACTTGGGGATTTTTCTACTAACCCAGGGGACCTCCTACTAACCCAGGAAGTGTAGCCAGGCAACATCTGACCTTAGGCTCCTCTCACCTCTGACATGCTCCATGCCGGGCACAGCGGCTGAGAGAGAGGTAGACGATACATCCAGGAAAGGCCACAAAAAGCCTGTGACCCTCAGTGTCCAGCTCCAGCCCTATGATCCGCCGCGCAGCTCGGGCTGACCGCTTTCCACTGCACCTAATGTAATGCCATAAGCAATCAGAATGGGGACCTGTCCCCAAAAGAGTCAATGGGAAGAAAGAAGTGATAGGTGGAGAAGGTGTACAAAACAACTGAGCACAACCCATGGGGTCAGCCTACCCAACAGTGGAGCCTTCTCACCAAGTCCCTTTCCCGACCTCAAGCCTCTAATTCTGCCGAGCCAACACTGGAGTACCCAACCTATCCCCCATCCCCATCACCCACCTGCCCCCTCAAACGACTCACCGGGCATGGCTGTAGGCATCGATCTCTTCCAATATGATAGGCTCAGGTCCCAGAGACTGTCCCCCTGGAGGTAGCACCTTCAGCACTGTCCCATCATTGGAGCCAAGAAACAGGACTGTAGTATTTCTGTGGGGACCAGCCATCCCGTCCACAGCTACCTGGGTCAGTAGAGCCCTGCAGTGATAGGCTTCAGGTGAGGACAACTTGTCTAAAGCCTGAGCATTTCCAGGGCACCCAGATGCCCTGCTTCCCACTCTCACTGCTTCACAGGTCCTCACCCCAATGTGTATCACCTGATGGGCCACACAAGGGAAAGACGGGAGCAGCTGAGGGCAGGAGGCAGTGATTACCTGCTAGTCAGAGTGAGGAGTGGTTGATGGGTGGCAGGTGGCACAGCAGGGTCCAGCAGCGGGTGTGCCTTGATGAAGAGCAGGACTTCATCGGGTAGGTCTTGAGAGGAGGAGAACAAGGCAGCTGCACCCACACCTGCACAGGACCCTGGCCTGGTGGGCACATGGGAAGGAGCAGCCTTAGGGCAGAGAACTGATGTTAAGCTATGTGTTGCTTCCCCCTACCCCACAGTCTCAAACATGGCTGACTACCTTTACTCCCCTGCAAGCAGACACACTTGCATCATTTCTTCCCTCCCCTGTTGCAGCTCCTCAATCCATCCCATGATCATCCTTGGGCCACAGAGACCTCCGTACAACCCAACATTAAGAGCAGGAATTGCTTCTGCCCCAAAAGCCACTCCATACTGGGTACCTGGGTGAGGGGACCTTGTCCTCAGACACAGGAGTCCAGGCCCCATCCAGACTCCTCTGCTCCTTGAACTTGCCCTCAAAGCCACGTTCAATATCATCTAGGTAGAAGGCCAGACTGCAGACCCAGGAATGCTGAGGGAGCCAGAAAAGATGCAAGGTAGATGTTGACAGGGACTGCACAGCTCCTGCCAGGTGAGAAGTGATAGCTGCCCTTTGTGCACCAGATGAGAGGCAGAGAACAGTGGGAGGGGCAGCCTCGGGGGAATGGGTGGCCAGGACAGCAAACTGGCCTTGCTTGGAGCTTCCTCCACAGTAGGCATTAAAAGGGAATTTGGATGCTGGGGGACAGGTGGTACTAGATCACATAATCCAACTGGTACCAACCTATTGGTCTGAGTAGTGAAGACCCCAAAGAGAGCAGAGCGGCCATGCAGGTTCACAGGCCCGGTTAAGGACTGTAAGACGTCAAAATAGAAGGTAGAGTCCCCGGGACAGAGCAGTTGAGCCTTAGCTTAAGGAAGGATGTCCAGTGGCGATCCAAGGCCCGAGGTGAGCCACCCATGTCACGTTTACACACCCGGGCTACCCGGGAAAACTGCACCTGGGAGAAGATAGAGCCACACATTAGCTGGTTGAAATGCATGGTGTGATTTAAGAACTCCAGGAGACAATATCAGGGTCACAGCAAAGACAAGAAATGATATAGCAGGTCCCTCTGGAGATGCAAACTTGTGTGGGGAGGAGTCAAGATTCTAAGGAATCCGATTTCAAGATTAGGGTCAAGAACTTTCCTCAGGACCCAGAACTGTCCAGCAATCAATCCATCCCTGGGGCCCAGCTCCTTACCCTCCCCAGGCGGGCATCCTCCACAGAGACTTCTCGGAAGAAGAAGTAGACATGTTCTCCATGCTCCAAAGCATAGACAAAGTGTGGCTCTAAGGCAGAGTGACAGTAAGGGGCATCCATACCTGCTCAGAGACTCATGCCCACACAATCCTGGTGTACCACCCCCACACCCCCAGGCAGTCTGGCCTCCAGGATGACTGACCTCGAAGCCACTTGGAGTCATACTTTGCAGAACGGAGTGGGGGCTGAGGTCCAAGGCTTCTGTAAACTACAGCATCACTGGCCTGGAAATCTGCTGCTGTGGCTGAGTACAAACTGCCCTCTGGAGAGATGAGGGGAGTGGGGTCACAGGAAGCTCAAGATCTGCAGCTTGTCTCCGACTGGTGTGCCCATACATCTACCTAAACCTGGTCCAGCTCCTACCTCAAACCCTCCACTCAAGGACATGGCGGAGAGACCAAGGTGGGAGAGAACTCCCTCCAGCCACATGCCTGCCCCTCACATGCCCAGGTGCACACCTGCAAAGATGGCCACAGTGGACTGCGTGGCATCAAAGGGGCATCGAGCTTGCCCACTCAACTCCTCACCCTCCTGTTGCAGAGATGTTATCTGGGGATGAGGAAGCACATTCCTGTAACCTTGGGGTCCTGGAGTCTGGCCCTACAGCACACACCCACCTCCTTCTCCAGCCCCTCTGCGCTCTTGCACCCAGTCCCTTCCCCGATGCCCATCTCTTTCCATCAAACTAAAAGCTTATTTTGGGTTCTCCTCCCAGTTCTCTTCCTCTGTACCCCATAGCTTCGGCACATAGGGCTGAAGGAATTTGTTCCACAGGCAAGGAGTGTCTGCGAGTCCCAGGGAACAAGAACACGGATGTAGTTGTAGCATTCGTCCTAGAGAACCAAAAATTCTAGGTCAGTGACAGGCCTGGAACTGAAGTCAGGGGTCACAGGAAGTTAGGCTACTACTCTTGAGCCAGTCAGAGCAAGGTGGCTAAGGCTCAGGCTATTGACTGGCCCTTAGCTTTCAGCAAGCACTCTGGTCTCTCAGAACCTCCCTTTTCTTTTTCCTGGGATATGTAAAGGGAACTTAGAAGGATGAATTCCCTTTGTCTGGGCTGGGACGGAAAGGGAGTAAGAAATAGTCATGGGGGCGCACTACCTGAAGGCAGTCCTTGCCTTCCCTCCAATTACACTCCACTCCTCACCGTCAGCTTTCCCCGGACAGCACAATTCTCCATATCTTGGCTCCTCCATGTCAGAAACTGCAGGAAGAAGAGAGGTCATGTGGCCACCTGGACCCCTCCTCACATTATGACTCCTTTGTAGGTGTTTTTTACAGCCCCCAGGACCCCCGTTACACCTTTCCCAGCTTTGACTCCCTGCCTGCACCTCCTCGCATACAGCCCCTCACCTTGTTGGGCACCAGCCCCTCCCCTTCTTCTTGGGCTTGAAGATCGAAGGAGAAAACGTGATCCCTGAAGGGTAGGTAAGGAGGGATCAGAGCTGAGCAGAGGCACCCTGCCTGAGCTCCTTAGCCCTCCTTATCCATGTTCACCAGCTCAGGGCCAAGCCACACAGAGTTCCTGCTCCCTAGCCTCCCCCTTACTCTGCGCCTTGGCATTTGTTCTCTGGGTTCAAGCATGTCCGCGCCCCATGGCTTGTGCACCTGCATGTGTCCCCTGCAGGATGCTGCAGTGGCCATGCAGGCCCCATGTCTGCCCCGGAGCATGCATGTCTGCCCCACAACGGTGCCTCGGCCATTTTACCGGGCAGCCACAAGCAAGGTCCGGTTCAAGGTCAGGAATCGCTGAAAGTCCAGCCCAAGTTCCACAGCCACAGCATCGTCCTCCAGGCCCCGGAACCAGGATGATGGAGAGGTACCTGGAGGGTAGGTACAGTGGCATACTCAGAATGGCAGCTGAGATAATACACACTTCCTACCAGATGGAACCCGGCCACAAAGAGAGGCCCAAAATCTACTACTAAAACAGTACCAGTAGCTAGGCATATGATGCATACCAGCACTGGGGGAGGCTCAGGCAGGAGGACTGCTGAGAGTTTAAGGCCAACCTTGGTTACATAGCAAGATGCTATTTCAAAAAAAAAAAAGAAGAAGGAAGGAAGGAAGGGAGAAAAGAAAAAAGACAAAGAAAGAAGAAAAAGAAAAGAGGACATTGAACTGGCTCTGAGGTTAGAAATACTTGGATACATGCAGCCAAGGCTGATTACAAAGTTCACATACTGGGAGCAGAGAACAAATTCCCAAGTAGTCTTCTAGTCTTCACTCATATGCCATGGCATATGCACTCCCCCAATAAAAACTCTTAAACAAACAATAATAATAATAAACCCACCACCAATGGCATTTAATTTTCATCAGGTACTGTGTGAGTCATTTGAATGATGTACCTTCCTTAATATATTAACCTTATAGGTAGGCGCTCACCTTGGCCCCATTTCATGGCTTAGTGCACTGAGGGATTTACATGACTACCACACAGGCAGCAGGGTCTGTCTGACTCTCCGGAGTTGAGCCAAGTCCCTTCTCAGGATCACCTTTGTATTAGAAAGTGCCTTTCAAGGGACTGGAGATGGCTCAGTGGTTAAGGGCAGGCACTGTTCTTCCAGAGGTCCAGAGTTTGATTCCCAGCACCCACATCAGGTGGCTCACAACCACCTCTAGCTCCAACTCCATGCAACCCACCTCCTCTGTTCTTGAGATTAAAACACGCCATTCTGCAGGCCAGCTCCATAAGCAGGGAGGTAAATATCTAAAAAAATCAGCTTCAAGAACTGCCTGAAACTGACCAGATTCAATAGGCCCCTCCCTACCAGAGTCAACAATAAAAGCTCAGGGCCCCCCTCAGAGGAAGTGAAGCTGAGCCGCAAAGAAGACTTTCTGCCCGGAAGAGACCAACTGAGGCGCCCAGAAAGGACCCTCCAGAAGGTGAGCTGCCTGCAGACTGCGGTGTGCTCCCAGTTCCCAGCCTTGTGAGCTGTCGCCCATGCTGGAGTGGGACCTGCTGGTGCAGCTGTCTTTGAGTCATTTCTGCTTCTGGAAGGAACCCCTCACCCATATTCCTGTAAGTATCTCCAGTAAAACTTATTGGTTCACCAAGTCGGGCTTTGGTGATATCCATACTTTGGCCTCCCTATCTGGGTTCAGTAGACGTGCGCTGTCTCCCCAGGAAAAGTTTTGTCATACAACAGCTCCTACAAACACATATTTGTACATAATTGAAGCATCTGCTTCTCCTACCCCTCTTCGAGTCTCCCTCAAGACTTTTCAACACTTCACCATTGTGACCAACTCCACTGTCCACCTGGTCTGGGCATAAAAGCTTCAGGTGTTGGTGTTTATGGGGAAGCCAGGATCCACAGATGATGTAATGCAGAGTACTGAGAACTGCATCAGATGTCGCATGTGCTAGTCTTGTCTGTCCCCCAACAGTCACTCCTAGTAGCCCAACCGAAATAAATCTAAATCCAACATCTCTAACACAGGCCCAAACAGATGAGGATTTTTCCCTGAAAGGGTGGGTTTATGGTTTCTGTCATAGTGAGACGTAGGCTCTCTGGTGGGCAGAGGAGAAGTACGGGTGTTGGGAACCACTGGCCTGGAGCAGGACTTCACTCTGTAGCTAAGAATAACACACAAACATAATTTGGGCCAGAAGTGTTCTCAGGACTGTGCCTCATTTGTATTATATCTGTCACCTCACTCAATCTCCAAGTAACAGCATGAGATACAACACTTTGATTATTATCTTCCTTTTACCGACGTGGAAACTGAGGCTAAGATAACATTAACAAGGTCGCACAGCAACTGAGCAGCTGAGCAGGGGTTCATACCTGCTACGGTTTGGTCTGGCGAAGACCTTGCATTCCTTTTGGCTGTCTACTGAAATGGGGTCTTGCTATATAATCCCAACTGGCCTGGAACTCACTACAGAACTCAAGCTGTCCTCAGACTTGCAGCAATTTTCCTCCCTCAGACTCCCAAGTGCTGGGACTGTGAGCATGCACCATCACGTTCAGCTAGAGGTCACATTTTTAGCCGCCTAGCAACACTACGTCTGAGTGAAGAAACAAAGGACGGACAAGAAACGTGCAGTTCCAGCTCATCCCACCTGTTTGTTCCCCTCTGCTTGGCCATTCTCTTAGCTTCCTTAAGACTGGGAGCATCCCGACTCCTTGCCTCCTCCAACATACAGGTCTCATTCTCTACTTGCATCCCCCCGCCCCCCAAGAAGGTAAAGTGGGTGGGGCACTCACCTTGTAGGTTAGAGGTCAACAGAGGGATGGGGTCCTGGGGAAAGGCAGCCTGGGCTTGGGGAAGTGACAGCAACAACAGCAGCAGCAAGGGCATGGAATGGAGGGCACGGGGCATCCTGTGCGGGGCAGCTCAAGCCCCAGGGGGTACCCCCTCACCCATATGCTGACCCTGAAATGGGGAGACAGAAAAGTGGGGGAAGGGACTAAGTTCTCTCAACCCTTGTTGCAGGCAGACTCCTCCCCAGGTCTATCCCCAGAAGACCCTGTGGGGTAGGGCAAAGAGCCATTTCTGCCTCACTCCCAGCCAGCTGTCACTGTCACTCAAGGCCCTTCTCTCTCCAACTGGCCCAAACTGGTTGGTGTGCTCCCTGCTGGTGTGACCCCAGGTAAGGACAGAACAAATCCTCTGCCCCTCCCAGCCTTTCCTCCTCTCTCCTGCCTAGGTCTGGGACATTCAGTAGGTGACACCTCCTGGCCCCCCTTGTGCTAACCCCTTCTCAGCTATAATTAGACACTGAAGCCTTAAAATTATAAATAGTGACTCCTTGGCACTAGGAGGAGGAAGAGGGCACCAAGTCTGCTCTCCCCTCCCCTCACAGACCCCCACAGCACCCTGGGAGTAATGTAGGCACTGCGCCCAGGCAAAGGCAGCTGTGCTGCAGTCATGGTCCTGTCTAAGGCTGAGAAAGAACAGAAGGAGAGGGACAAACAGCCTGGGGGTCACTGACCCAGCCTAAGCTCATACTTCAGGGGCCGTTCCCATTGCTGAGGAAGAAGCTGAGCAGGAAGGGAATGGGGTGTGCATGGAGGGGCTGTCTTAGCCAAAAATGATTCTGCATCAAAGCCAGATCAGAGGCTAAATATAGCTCTGGCTGCAGCTGTCTTCTCGACCACTGGGCCCCCTCCCAGCCTGGAGCCCCCTGTTGCCTCCCTGGCTCCTAAGAACCAACGCATGTTCTCAACGTGGGGAGAAGAGCAGACCCACCCCCTATGCTGAGCGAAGGATAGAAAGGACGGGTGAGAAGAAATGGCTGAACGTGCCCCGCTTTCCCCTTCTTCCCTCATCAGGCTGCCTCTGAAATTGAAATATAAATAATTCAATGACAGGCAATTGTAGCCCAAAGTCCAAGAAAAGATGGATATGGTGAAAGGAACGGTGAGACAGGTCTCCTTCCCACCCAGCAGTCTCCCCCAGCCAGCTGACCCTGACTAGACCCACTGTGGGAGATGCATACCAGCTTCCTGCCTTCCCTTGAAATTGAAGTGAGGGGCTGAAGAGGCTCCATTAATCAGGTCAGGGAGCTAGGAGTCCTTTCTTTTGTGACAGATCACAACAAGCCTTAGTTGTCCATTCCAAGTCTTCTCAAGAAGAAACTCTGGGCTTACAGGGCAAGCTCCCTTCCATCTCTCCAATAATCTGACTCTTGAAGCCAGGACCCAAGTGTCCACCCAAGCCCAATCTAGCGTCACTGGTGGGGAGGTTGACGTCAGGTGGGGCCCCAAGAGAGCTGGAGGAAGGGGCAGGGTAGAAACACCTAATGATGACCCCCCTTCCCCAGAGGCAGAGCACTTAGCTACCTAAGGACCCCTCCCTCGAAAGGCCAAGTCTTCCTCTCTCCCCCAACCCATGTTTCCGGATGCTAGTCCTCCCAGAAGAGAAAGGGACACAGCTTGTCTCCTATGCTCTCCTACCTGCCCTCAAGTTGCCCTGGGCAACTGCTATCTTCACCCTGGAAACAACTTTGGTCTCTGGCAAGTGGAGAGAACAGCCCGACCCTACTGACCCTCTTCCTGGCCCCTATCAGAGCCTGCCTCTATCCCCTGTGCCTTTTCCTTACCTGGGGTGGTGGGTCTTGTGGGGATGGAGAGGGATAGGAGCCCTCTGATCTAATGGAGAAAGGGACAAAAGAAGAAGGGAAAAGACTAAATCACATCTCCCTTACCACATCCTTTAAAAGTAAGTGTGCAAATACTGGGAAAAGCTGTTGAAGCCAGTATCGGGAGTGCATTTTGTTTGGTTACAAAATGAGGGCGGCTTCGCACCGGAAGATACGAGGGTAGCTTTTGGCCTTTAGCCAGAAACTCCTAGAACTGCAGGACTAGTCTTGGGGAAAAGGTTGTCTGGGAGTTGTGGGGCCTGATGACCACTCCCATGTTAAAACCTTCAGACTCCAACAGCCTTCCTGCAAAAGCTCCCAAGCTAGGGACAATAGAGGCTAATTTGCATCTAATTTGCATGCTCTTCATTTCCAAGCAAAATGCTCTGATAGCAAGTACCCTCATCCTCTTATTTCCTCAGAGAGCAAACACTGCTTCCCTCCTACCTAATCTCTCACACTAAGGACCCCCAACACACGCTCACTTTCAGCAGGGTTAGTCCAGCCTCTAAAAACACTTGGTTGGCCTTTTCCTTGGCCCACTAGACTCGAGTATGATACATCTTTAAGAGGGCTTCCCATAGCTGTTTGGGGGAGCAACATCTGGGTGGCTCCCATCCAATCCCTGGCCTGGGGATAGGCATGCTGTGACCTGGAGAAATCCCAAGGAGAGACCTGGCCATTCTTTCTCCTTTTAGGTCTCCCCCCAACCCCCTTGATAGAAAGATGAAACAGCCAGCCCCCTTCTTTCCTTTTAGCCAGACAGCCACCTCTGGGGAGTGGCCGAGGTCATAGCTGGTGTCTAGAGGAGCAGGAGAAGGAATAGGGAGGCTGGCCGGGGACAATAGCAGGAAGCCATAGACATGGTTGCCCACCCCTGCCCACTTTCCTCAGGAGGCTCAGGGGGTGCACCGAACCTCTAAATCCTTTTACCCTATCCTTCGCTCTCAGTCCCAGGCTTTGTACGTACCCTCCCTCCCCCAACGTGTATAAACCAGGTGTCTGGAGCTTCGCGTGCGCTTAGCGTGAGATGGGCCTGGGGCCAGGGCTCGACGTGTCTCCCCCTCACTGGATCCGGGGCTCCGAGGAGGGGCGGGTAGCAGCGCCTGGGCCGGGACCGGGTCCCAGAGCCACGTTAGCGGGAGGAGGGGCTGGAGGGGCCTGCAGGCGCAGATCAAGTGGGAATGAGATCTGGGTTTGGGGAACGGAGGCGGGTCTCCCAGACTAGGGAAACAGGGCTTGAGGCTCGAACAGCAGAGGGCGGGCCCTAGGCCCGCGCGGAGCCGGTAGGTGAGCTAGGATGCTGTCGCCAGGCCCGCTCTCCTCCGTGGGAGACCAGTCTAACAAAGCCCCGGGCGGAATGAGGTGAAGCGTAGAGGTGGGCGCGGGGAACGATGCTTCTCCCTGGCCGTTCCTGGACTCTTTGCCCAAGCCGACCCCTCCCCCTAGGAGTACTCGGACACCAGCCGGCACAAGGACGAAGAAGCAACCCTGACAACGAAGTCCAGAATGACTTGTCCCCCTTCCAGTCCCCGCAGAGGCATCGAGGTCTATTTCTCCACAGGTCTTGAAGCCTCAGTTTCCCGAGGGAGAGGCAAGGTGCTGGGCTTACTACCCTCTGCATTGTGTGCGCCTCAAAAAAAAAAAAAATACCCCTTCCATGACCCCCAATCTTGCGGGACGCGACTACGACCAGTCGGAAAAGAAGCCTACACCCTGCGCCCATCAGTGCAACTGGGCTCGGCCACGGTCCCCTCCTCCTCCACGCACCCTAACTCTGCCAGGCACTAGGCGCGCTGGATCCACTCGGGTCCCTGTGACACTAAGAAGCTTGACCACCTCTTGCGGCGCTCCTGTCCCTCCCTGCAGCTACATCCCTACCCCTAGGTACTTGCTCCGAGATCCGGGTCAGGTCCAGGGAGCAGCAGGCGGCCGCTAGCTCCGCGCCGCGCAGAGTTCGCAATCCGTGGTTGGGGCTCCGGCAAGATGCGACGAGCGTCCTGTCTGAATCGTGCTTGGATTTAGGATCCAGGGCACTGTCGGGTTACCCGAGTCTTGGGTCCGAGTAGGAGCCCCTATTCCCGCCGCAGATCGGCGGAGGAAAACAATGCGACCGCCCGGGGCTCTGGGCTCGGCCCCAGCCGCCCCGCCCGCCTCCCAGCCGGGACCGCCTCCGGACCGCCTCTCGGTCCCATCGCCCAATGGGATACTAAGCGGCGGATAGACACCGCCTTCTCGCCACCTCTCCACCAATAATACTACAGGAAGGAGGGCCGCCGAGCGCAGGGTCCACCCAGAGCTAAATCCAGAGGGTAAGCCTGAGACCAGAGTCAGGCATCAGATGGAAAGACCCACGGACAGTCTCTGAGACGAGGACATAAGACGTACGCACACAGACAGGCTAGTAGAGAAGAGGCCCCGGACAGAAGTGTCACAAACAGGAAGAAGACAGCCCAAGAAGAGTGACAGGAAACCAGGGGGCCTCAGCTGGGCTCGGCTGTCAGAGCCTGACCGATCCTCCCTCACTTCCATCAGCGACTTAGGCGACCCTGCTCTCTAGGGAGTCTCCCGCCTTGTCCCTCTGCATTCTCCTTCCTAAGCTTCTGCCTGCATCTCTTCTGCATCCCCGTGTGCTTTCTCTGGTTCGCGTTTATCCTGACCCCAATAAGACGGCTTGAATGTAGTTTAGGAGGCCTGAGAAACGAAAGTATCCTCTGGCTTATCAATTGCGCCCATCATCTTCTCCCCAGCGACCTCTACAGTCTGAACAGGTCAACCCTGAGCCACCATGCCAGGAACTAAGAAGTCTGAAAGCTAGACGCTGGCTGTCAAGAGACAGATGGTTGACAAAAGAGGACAGGTAGGAGGGCTAAAGCTCAAAGCCAGGTGAAGACCAAGACGAAATGATTCAGAGAAATACAGAAACATCAAAGGGAGAGAGTGAACAGCTACCCTGATCCCATAGATATAAGATTAGTGTGTCCCACTTCCTCCAAAGGCTCTTGAACGTCCCTCTAAACGGCAAAACTGCTCCCAAGGCCGAGGGACCCCAATAAAGGGCCTTTCATTTGGGGAATGTCAGTGAAGAGGAAGAAGGCTACTTCAGACAATACTGCTTCGCTTCCACCTTGGTGTTGCCTGCAAAGATTTTTCCTTGCGTGGGGCTGAGACAAAGAGTATTTTCAAAATTCCCTGGAATGTAGGTGGCCGGGAGACATTGACATTCTAAGATAGTGTTGTCTGAGTGGGTACTTCTACCCACGGCTCCGTCTCTGGACTAGAGGGAAAAAAAATGTTGAGTTACCATTTTCTACACCAGCCTTAACTGAATGGGGGATCTGAATAGAATAAATACATGGCCAGACAAACTGTGTCCTGCAATAAGATTCACACACAGACATGGACAGTGAGAGACAAGACAGACTCCTAGACTTATGACAGAGGAAGCAATGAGATAAACAGAATGAGAAAGGAATAATACCTACACATGATTAACTGCTGAAGGATTCCGGAGCCAAAGTGATTTAGCAGACAGTAAAATTAGGGAACATAGACCAGGAAAAAAAAAAAAAAAAAGGCTTAATGAGTGAAAGCACTTGTTTCAAAAGCCTATGGGCCTAAGAATAGTGCCCAGAAACCATGGTGGTAGGATAGAACCAACTCTCAAAAACTGTCTTGGACCTCCACACCTCACACACATAAGCAACAATGATAATAACTAAAACCTAAATTAAAAAATAACAACTATGGCAGGCATTGTGGCTTATGCCTTTAATTCCAGCACTTGGGAGGCAGAGACAGCCGATCTCTGAGTTTAAGGCCAGTCTAGTATACATTTAAGAGTACCAGCACAGCCAGGGCTACACAGAGAAACCCTGTGTGTGTGTGTGTGGAGAGAGAGAGAGAGAAAGAGAGAGAGAGAGAGAGAGAGAGAGAGAGAGAGAGAATTAGAGAATGTTCTAAAGGTTGTAAAGAAGTCTTGGAGAAAGAGACATAACATGTAGATGTTTAAATGTTTCCTAGCTTCTAGCATGGGACTTAGATATTCATTCAAATATGAACTTACTGGATAGGTTAGTATACATGGGTTGAAACATAATTCCTTAAAGTTTTAAGAAAGATCAAACCTCAATTAATGCAATAAATATTAAACAACTCAAGCACAATTTACTGTGGTTTATTATCCCACATTTAGAAATATGACTGTCATGGTTGGAGAGGTGGCTCAGTAGGTAAAAGCCAAGCCTTACAGACTGAGTTCAGTCCCTGGGATCCACATAGTGAAAGAAAAGAATCAGCTCCCACAGGCTGAGCTCTGACTGACACAAATGTGCTACACCACATTCACGTGCAGGTGCCTGCACACACACTAAAGCTTTTTGGAGTGCAGGAAGAGTTGAGACAGGGTTCCTCTGTGCGGCTCTGGCTGTCCTGGAACTCTCATTCTGTTATGTATACATAACCTTTTTTTTTTTTTTTTTTTTTTTTTTTGTTTTTTGAGACAGGGTTTCTCTGTGTAGCCCTGGCTGTCCTGGAACTCACTCTGTAGACCAGGCTGGCCTTGAACTCAGAAATCTACCTGCCTCTGCCTCCCAAGTGCTGGGACTAAAGGCGTGCACCACCACTGCCCGGCATAACATTTTTAAAAATTTAAATAAATTACAAAAAAAATTCAAAAGCAATACCAACAGCTGGGATTAAAAGTGGGTGCCACCATGCCCAGATGTGATAAAACATTCTACAAGAATGATAATGACCACCATGGTTGGGGGATGTGTCTCAGTTGGTATGGCGCATCCACAAAGCCCTGGGTTCAATCCCTGATATCTGTAACCCAGGTGTTGATGTCAGCCTATACTGTTTCCCAGCAGTTCTTAAGTAGAGGCAGGAAGATCAGAGGCTCAGAATTATCTATCACTATCTATTTGAGTAAAAACATTGACCTACATTATACTAAGGATTAAAGAGGAAGGCCAGGGCTGCTTGCTCTTTCAGAGGACCCAGGTTCAGGTCTTGGTACCTATATGGTGGTTCATAACCATCCATAACACCAATTACAGAGGATTCGCACCTTCTTCTCATCTCTGTGGGCACCAGACATACATGCAGTCAAAACACCTTTACATAAAGAGTGTGGTGACACACACTGAATCCCAACACTGGGAGGCAGAGGCAGGAGGATCTCTGTGAGTTTACGGCCAGCCTAGTCTACATGAGGTTCAGGATATGGAGGATTACATAGAGAGGTGATGAAGCCCATCTCACAATAAGTGAATAAGGCTCAACAAATCAAAATAAAAACACTCATACACATAACATTTTTAAAAATCTAAATAAATTTCAAAAAGTTTTCAAAGGCAACATCCCAAAAGCTAATTATGACAAAACTATGTGGAACTCCCGGTCTGTAGGCGGAGTCCAGCAGAGGGGTTCAAGGCCAACTTGTGCAGGTCTTGTGTTTCCAAGAGAAGATAATGGATACATTTTAATTACCATTTTTTCAGTGCTGGAGAAAGAAACTCAAGGCCTTGATGATATACTAAGTAAACATTCTAACGCTGACTTTTATTTCTAGCCTGTTAAAGATATTTTATCTTGAGGGCCAGGGAACTTTGATGGGAGTCGGCCTGAAGAAAGGAGAAAATGTTCCTTAAAAAAAAAAAGAAGAAGACAATGTTTAAATAAAAGCTTTTACTTGGTAAGCATGGCGCCTGAAGCGTGGACAGCAAAAGGTCCCGTGAGGCTCGTGTGTGCAAAAGACACTGGTTCTGAGTAGGGGGAAGGAAAGAGGACCCTGGTTCCAGAAGGCCTGGAGCACCAAGCTGGGTTGGGTGAAACTATTTGGAAGGAGTGGGACCTGTTTTAAGTTCTTTAGTAAGAGAATGATGTGACAAGGTGTTTTGTTTTTTTTTGTTGTTGTTGTTACTAAAGAAGACAGTGGGGCCGGCGAGATGGCTGTGGTTAAGAGCTCTGGCTGCTCTTCCACAGGTCCTGAGTTCAATACCCAGCACCCACGTGGTGGCTCACAACCATCTGTAATGGGTGCTAGCTTTCAGCTATACATGCAGACAGAGCATTGATATGAGTAAATAAATCTAAGAGAAAGAAAACTGAGAGGGGGTGGACTGGACTGGATTTCTGTTTCCAGCATTCATGTGGCAGCTCACAGCATCGTAATTCCAGTTCCCAAGCATCTGATGCTTTCCTCTGATCTCTGTGGGCACTGGGCATGCACATCATACATTAAAGGTAAAACATTCATCCACATAAAATACATACTTTTATTTTGAAACAGGGTTTTTCCATGTACCTTTGGCTGTCCTAGAATTCACTATGTGGACCAGGTTGGCTTCGAACTCAGAGAGATCTGCCTGCCAGATTTCATGTGAAGGTCAGAAAACAACTTCTAGAAGTCGGTTCTCTCCTTCTACCTTGCTGAGGCAAGGTCTCAAGGATTCTCCTGTCTCCAACCCTCAGCTGCCTTGGGAGTATGGGCTCCAGATTGAGTGTCTACCTCTATTTCCCGCTTTTTACCCAAGCCTTGGGAGGCTTGGATCATCAGGATTGTGTGGCTAGCACATCTTCTAGGGCACACATTTGCTTTCATTTAAAATGGAGCCTCACATACTCCTCCCCTTCCCCACTGATGACCTTAAACTCCCAACCCGTCTGCCTCCACTTACCACGCCAGGCTAATAAGTATTGTTAACATATTCGTTGAATAAATTTATACTTTTTTTCTACTTAGGGACATAATTCTACATCTTTAAAACCATCTTCTTTTATTTAATTGAGACTCAGTTTGTTGCTCAAGGTGACCCCAAATTCCTAAGCAGGTTTAAATAATCTCCCTGCCTCATTCACTAGAGTGCCCAGGACTCTAGGGGCGTGCCATTGTATACAGCATCCATCCTTTGAAAATTGTTTTATTGACTGTAATTACAATTTTGGTGATAGGATACTGAGTCAGGTCCTCACTCTGTAGCCCTGCTGCTCTCTATGTAGACCAGGCTAGCCTCAAGCCTCAGCAATCTTCCTGTCTCAGTCTTCTGAGTGCAGGGGCTATATGTGTGCAGTACCAAGTCTAACACTGATAATAATTATTGTAAGAGACACTTGGGCCTAGAACTTGTGGTCCTCACATCAGCAGCTGTAAAGTACTGGGTTTATAGACTAATGCCACCATCTGAGCCCTTATTTATTTTTTTATATTTATTTTGTGTATGTTTGCCTGCATGTGCACAAGTGTAGCAGATACATGCAGTTTCCTGTGGAGATCGGAAGAGGGCGCTAGATCCCATGAAACGGAAGTTATAGAAGAGTGGGTATGGATGATGGGAACTAAACCAAGGTTTTCTGCAAAAGCAGCCGGTGAACAACAGCCATTCTTTCCTTTATTTTTTTTTTTTCCACGAGGGGAATATTTATTTTGGTCAGAGGAAGAGAACAAGAGGAAGAGAGAGAGAGAGAGAGAGAGAGGGAGGGAGGGAGGAGGGAGGGAGGGAGGGAGGGAGGGAGGGAGGGAGGGAGAGAGAGAGAGCAGAGAGAGCAGAGAGAGAGATGGAGGTGGAGGCCGGCCATGACCATGTGGAGAGAGGAGGAAGGGAAAGGGGAAAGGGGCAGAGAGAATCTGCAGGTGCTCGGGTCACAGGAGCAAGAGCTCTTTCCTTTATTTTTAATACTTTCTTTTTATTTTTGTTTGCTCGTTTGTTTGGTTGTTGTTTTGTTAAGACAGGGTCTTACTGTGTAGCCCTGGCTGTGCTAGAGCTCACTATGTAGACTAGGCTGGCCTTGAACTTAGATTTTGCCTGCCTCTGTCCCCCAAGTGCTGGGATTAAAAGCATACACCACTATGCCTGGCTTTTCTTTTCCACTAACATCTTTCCTTCAGAGTCTGTGTCTGTCTGTCTGTCTGTGTTCCAATATCTCTCTTGAAATTTTAACACTTGCATGTGAGCCCTGCATTTTGGAGGTAGAGGCAGGAGAATCAGAAATTCAAGACTAGCCTGGGCAACATGAGACCAGTATATATATATATATCAAATCAGGGCAGGGTAGCTCAGTCCTGTAATCAGAGTATTTAGGAGGCTGAGATAGGCAGGAGGACTGCTGGGAGTTTAGGGGTAGCCTGAGCTATAATGTGAGATCCAGTTTCAAAAAAAAACAAGGGCTGGAACTGCAGGTCAGTGGCGAGGTTCTACCCAGAAAACTCAATGCACTAGGTCCAGTCCTTAATATCAACCAAGAATGCAATCAGGATTGCAATTGGCCGGCCACAGTGATGCTTGTCTATGGCTCTGACACTGGAGAACCATGAGCTTGAGGGTAGAGCGGATCAAAACCAGAAGGGAACCAAAGCTCCAAACTTTCTCTTGCTCCACATCCACATTTAGTGTGTGACGTCTAGAGTCATACGTCCTTGTCGCATTATTTTTTGGATTCTCATTAATCCTGAGGCTTTTTCTTTTTGCTTCCACCAGTCCCCAGAGATTGTTGTCATTAGGGCTGTCAGTGACCTCCTGGTCACAGTCAGCTCTTAAGCCTTTATCCTTTTGTCCCCTTCGTGGCATTTGACCCGACTGACCTCTCTCTACTTCCTGGAAATTCTCTCCTCTGTGACCTCAGAGGGTTCTTTTTCTCTTGACAGAGACAAGTGGCTTAATAAATATTTCTCAAATCCGTGAATGGCTTCCCCAACTTCTACTAAGTGTGGGTGGTCTCTGAGGTCACATCTTCAGGCACCCTCTTTTGCTGTGCATTCTCTCCCACAGAGATAATCCCACCCCTGGTTACAATGACTGTGTGCGGTACTCACCAAGAATCCAAGTGTCTACCCGAGGTCTTTCTGCTGAGCTCCAGCCCTACAGAGCATGACCTGTTGGGTCTGTCCATTTTGCTGTTAGTATGTATTCACCACTCCACGCCTTTGCTCTCAGCACTCAGAAGGCAGAGGCAAGTGGATTTCTGTGAGTTTGAAGCCAGTCTGGTCTATATAGTAGGTTCTAGGCCAACCAAGGCTGCATAGTGAGACTGTCTCAAAACATTTAACTAAATAAAACCAGAAAATTTGCCCTTCCTGTTTTCCATCATGGCACAGGATCAGGTTGAAAAGGAGAACTTGTTACAGGAACTTCATATCCACAAGCACAGCCTCAAAGTCTGTGTGGGGGAAAGCAGAGACAGACTGACCTGTGCAGCCACAGCCAGACAGCAAAGCTAAAGCCACGAGCAGGTCCTTTGGCATCAGGATAAATGAAAAGACCGGTGTTGGCCGCCCAGAGGGTCTAGGGCAGATGAAATCCTGGAGAAAGCTCCGAAGGAGCTAAGTTAGGAAAAGACAAAATTCTCAGAGGCTGGAAACTTCAGATTTGGAGGTCATGAGCACACTGGGCATCAAAACAACCCAAGCATCGGGATCTAGGGCCAAGGCTTCTGTGTGGTGCTGGGTATGGCAGGTTTCAGCAACACAGGCCAGAGCACAGAACAAATTTCATTGGAACCAAACAAATAGCCAGCAAAGAAGCTGTGTGCTGGTTCTAACAGAAGTATGACAAGTTGTTTCTGTCAAATAAATTCAATCCAAAAGGCCAATAAACTTTTTTCAAAAAATTTATTAAATGAATAAAAACAGGAAGTTTGGTTAAAAAAAACCAAAAACGCAGAGTGTCACTCTGTAGTCCTGCTGGCCTGGGACTCACCATGCATTTGTCTCTATATAGCCACACTGATCTTACACTGAGCAACCCCCCTCAGCACTCAGAATGCTAAACATACATTTGTGAGCCACCACCCCCAGCAGGAAGCCTGTCTCTTGTCTTCTTTATCCCTAGCACTCAGTTATACTGTCTAGCAAGCAATAAGCAGAGGAATAAGTAAATGCATCAAAGATTAAAAGGAACATGGTGAGGTAGAGTAGGTTAAACGCTGTGCACTGGCTCCAGCTCTGTCAAGCTAAGTTCCCTCATGACTGATGAGAGAATGACCGCACTATGCTGAACCTCAGCTAAGCTACGTACAAGCCAGTGATGGATGCTATACTTAGGATATGGTAAGCTCTGAGGTCAGTCAGTCTTCAGCCATGAGTTTAAGGCTAGCCTGAGCTACATACAAACAAGCAAAAATCAAATGATGGGTTCTATTTATTGGTCTACCTGCTGCCCTCTTGCAGAATATTTAATAAACTCCTTTACTTTAAGAATTTAAAAAGAAGGGCTGGGCAGTTGCGACTCACACCTTTAATCCCAGCACTCAGAAGACAGAGGTAATGAATGTCTGTGAGTTTGAGGTTGGCCTGGTCTGCAAAGCCAGAGCTACAGAGAAACTCTGACTTGACAAAACAATGACAATAAAAACAAAAGGATATCATAATTTAACTTTGTTGTGTTTTTGAGACTGGATCTCACTATATAGCCCTGGCTGGCCTTGAATTCTCCAAGTAGACCAGGCTAGCCTTAACCTCACAATCAACCTACCTCTACCTCTGGAATTTGGAGATTAAAGGTATAAGCCACCACATCAGCCAATCATTCAGCTTTTTTTTGTTTTTGTTTTTCAAGACAGGGTTTCTCTGTGTAGCCCTGGCTGTCCTGGAACTCACTCTGTAGACCAGGCTGGCCTCGAACTCAGAAATCCACCTGCCTCTGCTTCCCAAGTTCTGGGACTAAAGGCATGCGCCACCACTGCCCGGCATGAATTTAGTTTTTGAGAGATTTTTACTCCATACACAGCCCAGGTTGATCCCTCTCAGCAACTCTGAGTCTCCTGAGTGCTGGCACTACAGGCATGAGCCACAGTGAGTGCTGAGCTGCTGGGATTATCGACATAAACTGAATCACAATGCTTAGACTTCTCTTTGAAGCAGGGTACCATGTAGTCCAATCTGTCTGCAACACACTAAGTAACTAAGACGGGAGCTAATCTTCCCTTCTTTACTGCCAAAGCGCCAGCACCACAGGCATGTGTCACCATGCTTCTTTAATATAACATAAAGTCACCCAGGAACACAGGAAGGACCACCACCACCCAGTGAGCCCTTCATTTAATGCATACCCAATACTAGTAAGTATTGGCATATAATTACCAGTAAACTAAAAAGGAATGAGGAACTTTCAGAAACAGGGAACAGGCTGGAGTGATGGGTCACTAGTTAGGAGCATGGGCTGAGCTTCCAGAGGGTTCAGTTCCCAGCACTGCAGCCCACAGTCCTCAGTCCTCCCTCCCCTCCCCTCCCCTCCCCTCCCCTCCCCTCCCCTCCCCTCCCCTCCCCTCCCCTCCCCTCCCCTCCCCTCCTCTCTTCTCCTCTCCTCTTTGCTCCTCTCTCTCTCTCTCTTTCTCTCTCTCTCTTTTTTTTTTTTTCCGAGACAGGGTTTCTCTGTGTAGCCCTGGCTGTCCTGGAACTCACTCTGTAGACCAGGCTGGCCTCGAACTCAGAAATCCACCTGCCTCTGCTTCCCAAGTGCTGGGACTAAAGGATGTGCGCCACCACTGCCCGGCTCCTCTTCTCTTAAGATAGGGTTTCTTTCTGGTCCTGAAACTCCCTCTGTAAGCCAGGCTGGACTCAAACTCAGACATCTGCCTACCCCTGCCTTCCGAGTGCTGGGATTAAAGGCACAAACCACCACTGCCCCACTAAAACAATAGTTTAATTGTTTACATTTTTATTTTCCTAGTCTTTCTACATTCTCTCATTGTTATAATTGTTTTGTTTTTAAAATTAGTTTTATTTATGTATTTTATGTGTATGGGTGTTTTGTCTCCATGCATATCTGTGTACCACATGCATGCTTGGTGCCCTCAGAGGCAAGAAGAGAGAGTGGCCAGATTCCCCTGGGATTGGAGTAACTGAGAACTGTGGGCTGCAGTGCTGGGAACTGAACCCTCTGGAAGCTCAGCCCATGCTCCTAACTAGTGACCCATCACTCCAGCCTGTTCCCTGTTTCTGAAAGTTCCCCATTCCTTTTTAGTTTACTGGTAATTATATGCCAATACTTACTAGTATTGGGTATGCATTAAAGGAGGGGCTCGCCGGGCGGAGGTGGTGCACGCCTTTAATCCCAGAATTTGGGAGGCAGAGGCAGGTGGATTTCTGAGTTCGAGGCCAGCCTGGTCTACAGAGTGAGTTCCAGGACAGCCAGGGCTCAGGACAGAGCTCAATGCAAGAACATTTGCCTAGCACGCACAGGCTCTGCAAGGCACACATAAAGTTTCTCAGCAAGGCAAGGGGGAAAAAGGTGGGGCTGTGGTGGTGTACACTTTTAACTCAGCACACTGGAGTCAGAGAGAGGGGGATCTCTGTGAGTTCAGGGCTAATCTGTCTACAAAGTGAGACACTGTCTGAAAAAAATCAAGAAGAACATCATCACTTGACATAACTGTTATCTTACTGTCATTTCCTCCTTATCATCTTGATTCATCCTTTCTCTCTCTCTGTGTGTGTGTGTGTGTGTGTGCGTGGGCGTGTGTGTTCATCTGTGTGCAGGTACATGTGTAGAGTCCAGAGGTCCACCCTAAGTGTCTTTCCTGAACTCAAACTCACAGAGATCCTCCTGCCTCTGCTGCCTAGTGCTGGGATTAAAGGTCTGCACTACCACACCTAGATCACCCTTATTTTTTTAAGGCAGGGTCTCCCATTGTCCTGGAGCTAACCAAGTGAGCAAGTCTGTCTAGCCAGTGAGCCACAAGGATCTCCTCTCTCTCTTCCCCAGTGCTGTGAGATCTAAGGGTATACTTGTATACTAGTTGACCTTTTTGTTTGTTTTATTTTGTTTTTCAAGACAGGGTTTCTCTGTGGAGTCCTGCCTGTCCTGGAACTCACTCTGTAGACCAGGCTGGCCTTGAACTCAGAAATCTGCCTGCCTCTGCCTCCCAAGTGCCAGGATTAAAGGCATGCGCCACCACTGCCTGGCCCAGTTTTTTGTTTTAAATATTGGTTCTGGGGATTGAACACAGTTTATCTGGCAAACAGTTTACTAAACTGAGTTTACCAGTGGCCCTTATATCCTGTGCATTTTGAACTTAGTCTTTCAGGAAGCATTTACTGAGCAGGATAAAGCATAGATGTCTTTTTTTTTTTTCGAGACAGGGTTTCTCTGTGTAGCCCGGGCTGTCCTGGAACTCACTCTGTAGACCAGGCTGGCCTCGAACTCAGAAATCGCCTGCCTCTGCCTCCCAAGTGCTGGGATTAAAGGCGTGCGCCACCACCGCCCGGCTGCATAGATGTCTTCATGGGTTCATAGTTTACTAGTTAATAAAGCCACACATACCCAGGTGGTGGTAACACACACCACTCAGCACTCAAGAGGCAGAGGCAGATGAATTTCTGAGTTTGAGGCTAGCCTGGTCTACATAATGAGTTTCAGGACAGCCAGGGTTACAGAGAAACCTTGTCCAATAATAATAATAACAACAATAATAATAGTAATAATAATAAAATAACTAATGATGATGATGATGTTGTCACACACTACAATAGGGGAGGTGTGGGACTGGGGAGACGGCTTGGTGGGTACAGCGCTTGCTGCACAGACATGGAGATTTGAATGAATCCAAATCCCCAGCTCCCACCAGAAATCACATGATGGTGGTTTGTGGGTTGTGGGTTCAGGAGAATCTCAGGGGCTCATTGGCTAGCAAGTATAGCAAAAAAGGTGAACCCCAGCTTCGTTTTTCAAGACAGGGTTTCTCTGTGTAGCCCTGGCTGTCCTGGAACTCACTCTGTAGACCAGGCTGGCCTAGAACTCAGAAATCCACCTGCCTCTGCCTCTGCCTCCCAAGTGCTGGGATTAAAGGCGTGCGCCACCACCGCCTGGCTGAAGACTCAGTCTTAAAAGGTAAGGTGAAGAGCAACGTGGGAGGACACCCAGCAGCTCTCCGGACTCCACGTTTACTGGTGCACACACCAACTTGGAGGTGTGCAGCGCTGGAGACTTTAACACACTCTAACACACTTTAAAGGACAGAAGACAGCCCAAGGGTAGGAATTTCAACCTGGTATGGCAGCAGACACCTGTAATCCCAGAATTCACTGAGAGGGCAGAGGCAGGAGGATCACTGCAAGTATGAGGCCAGCTGGTCTACACAGTGTTCCAGGCAACCAGGGCTACTCAGAAACAAGGGAATTAAGATTTTTTTATCTGAAACCTAAAGGATGAGTAGGAATTCACGGAGCAGGAAAGAGGTACAGGCTGGAAGTTGAGGAGAGTTCCAGGCAGAGGAAAAGGCAGCAGGAGGAAGACCCCACAGTGCACACCGTAGGAAGCTAAAATATCAGCCTGGCTAAGCAATGCAAGAAGAGACGAGCTGTGTGTGGCTGTGGTGGTGTATGACAAAACTTTCCCTCGGGAGCTCCTTTGAGTTGTTTGCTTAAGGAGTTTCATATAAGATGGAATGTTTCAATCCTCAGAGGAAACTTACACAGCAGATGGCATGACAGGAGGTTTGAGTTCAAGGTCAAGCTGGGCTACAAAGAGAGACCTGTCTCAAAGACTCAAAAACAAAGATGAAAGACAGACTAGAGCCATCCAGAGGTTCAGTGGGTAAGTGCTCACTACACCAGCAGTGGGGCTAGACTGGGGTTAGAGTCTCAGAATCTAAAAAAGATGGAAAGAGAGAAGTACACAGTTGCCCTCTGACCCACCGCGCACCAGCTGTGGCCGTGCACAGACATAATCATATCAGGCACAGTAATAAATGATTAAAGGACAAAAAGGGACAAGAGTCCAGGCTGCAGAGATGAGTAGAGTTGGCAGCTGAATCACAAGTTAAGAACCTTTTACAATCAGGATGTAAAGAGAATAAACTAATTAATTAATGGGGGGGAGACTTTAAACTGACCAAGTGATAATGGTGAGTGCTTTTGATCCCAGCACTCAGCACCTCCGCATGGAGGAGGCAGAGGCAGGTGGATCTCTGTGAGTTCCAGGCCAGCCTGGTCTACAGAGCAAGTACCAGGACAGCTATGAGTACACAGAGACCCAGAGACCCTTTCTTGGAAAAAAAAAAAAACCCACAAACCACCCCCTCCAAGAATTTTTACTGTTTTTCATCCTCCCACCCCCTGCCTTTTCTTTTTCCTTCTGGCAACACTGGGAATGAGCATCCCTAAGGCCTGGAAAACACAAGCAACATGAGCTCCATCACTCAGTTACACACCTGGGCTTTGTTTTCCAGTCAGAAGTATCACTAAAATGCTCGCAACCTCTAATTCATATTACACTTCAGGTAGGCCTTGAACTTGCCACCCTCTGGCCTGCCTTCCCTTCCTGAGAAGCTGTGATCACTGGCCTGTGTCACTGGGCTCAGTCTATTTATCTTATTCTTATTTTCTACCTAGATTATACACACCTCATGAAGATGACAACATATACATGTAATTCCAGTGCTCAGGCAGTTTTAGACCTTAGGAACACTGGGTAGGAGAGTGTGATAGAGGCCTGTCTGGATTACAGTGAGAGCTGTCGAAAAAACACCAGGGAGATGGCTCAGTTGGTGAAACTTGCCACTTAAAGCATGAAGACTTGAATTTGGGTCCTTGGCACCACAGCCAAGCCAAGTATGATGGCAGCAACTTGGTGCTAGGGAGGTAGACACAGGAGAGTTCTGGAATTAGCTGACCAGACAGTCTGGATACTCAGTAAGCGCCATGTTCAGTAAGACATCCTCTTTCAAAAACTAAGTCGGAGGAGCTGGAGAAGGCTCAGTCATTAAGAGCACTTCCTCCAAGCTGGCTGGCGGTGGCAGAAAACATAATCCCAGCACCTCGGAGGTGAGGCAGATCTTTGTGAGTTCAAGCCAGCCTGGTCTACAGAGTGAGTTCTAGGACAGCCAGGGCTACACAGAGGAACCCTGTCTAGAAAACCAAAACCAACCAACCAACCTAACAAAAAGAACAACAACAACAAAAAAAACCCCAACCCACTTTATGTGTATGTTTGTTTTGTCTGCATGCCTATTTGTGTGTGCAGTGCTTGAAGAGGCCAGAAGAGGGCATGGGGATCCTCTGGAACTGGAGTTCTAGGTGGTTGTTAGCCACCACATGAGTGCCCAGACTCAAACCTGCCTCCTCTGCAAGAGCAACGATAGCTCCTGGCTGCTGAGGCACCCCTCCCGCCCCTCATTTCCTTTTGAGACAGGGTCTCACTGTATAACCCTGGCTGGCCGGGAACTGCCAGAGATCCTCCTGCCTCTGCTTCCCAAGTGCTGGGATTAAATGCATGTGTCATCACACACTAGATTAAGATTTATGATTTATGTGTATTTGCCTGTTTATACATGCACATGCTTGTGGGTGGCCATGACAGCAGGAAGAGGGTGTTGGGTCCTCTGGAGCTGGAGTTATAAGCAGTTGTAACCATAGTTGGGTCCTCTGGAAGAGCAGGTAGTGCTTTCAATCACTGTACCACCATGTCCTCAGCCTTTCTCCTCCAAATTTGTGTGTGTGTGTGTGTGTGTGTATGTGTAGTTGGTCTTTTTGTTACTTTGTGGCTTCTTTTTCTTCCACCCTTTTTCACCCTCCTAACACTAGATAGGAGAGAACAAAGGATGGAGAAGAAGGGGCAGAGGTATTGTGAGACTATTCCTGCTGATAAGAGGTGTCCAGTTCCTTGGGGCAAGTTTGACCTCTGCCTTCAGGATATCTAATTTCTTGTTGTTTCTTCTTTGCACAAGACTACTTAACAAACCTTGACTAACAGCACACAGTCAACAACTCAGCACCCCTCTCAGGGCCCTAGCATTCATATACCTGCTGAGAAGTCCCCAGAACTCCAAAAAGCACACTCCTGCTAGAGCACAAGGCAAACAATAGCTGCTGCAGACAGTCTGAAGCGGCTCCATATCCCATACTTAGGATTAAAACAAAAACTGTGTGTGTATGTGTGTGAGTGGATGTCTTCCTCCACCTTAAATCTTTTAAAATTACTACCACTACTACTATTATTTTACTTATTCACCTTACACCCTGCTCACTGCACCCTCCTGGCCAACCCCTTCCACAATCCCTCCCTCCACTTTTATGTTTTTGAGACAAATCTGTCCTTGAATCTGGAGCTAATCTATTTTTATAGACTGGCCAGCCAGCATGTGGGACTCTCCCGTCTCTACCTCCTGCACTGGCCTTACCACTGTGTTCTGCCTGGCCTGTCTGGTGCTTTAGCTAGGTGCTATGGATCCAACTCAGGTGTTCACATGGATGGTAGACATCTTATAGGGTGAGTGCTGAGTCCTCTTATTATATTTATTTTTGTTTTGTTTTTGTTTTTTGAGACAGGGTTTCTCTGTGTAGCCCTGGTTGTCCTGGAACTCACTCTGTAGACCAGGCTGGCCTCGAACTCAGAAATCTGCCTGCCTCTGCCTCCCAAGTGCTGGGATTAAAGGCATGCGCCACCACTGCCCGGCAGATTTTTATTTATTTAAGAAAAAAAAATTAGCAGGGAGGTGGTGATGCACACCATTAATCCCAGCACTCAGGAGGCAGAGGCAGGTGGATCTCTGTGAGTCAGAGGCCAGCTTGGTCTACAGACTGAGTTCCAGGAGATAGGTTCTTGAAATCACTCATTACTTACTATGTACACCAGACTGGTCTTGAACTCACAGAGACCTGCCTTCCTCTGCCTCCCCAATGCTGTGGCAAGAGAAACTCTGAGACAGGCCAGTGAGACCATGCCTCAAAGGAAGTGAACCAGACCAGGTTCCTGGGGATGACATCAGAAATTGCCCTCTGGTCCACACATACACATATTAAATATGTTTTTAAAGATTTTATAAGCCGGGCAGTGGTGGCGCACGCCTTTAATCCCGGCACTTGGGAGGCAGAGGCAGGCGGATTTCTGAGTTCAAGGCCAGCCTGGTCTACAGAGTGAGTTCCAGGACAGCCCGGGCTACACAGAGAAACCCTGTCTCGAAAAAACCAAAAAAAAAAAAAAAAAAAAAGATTTTATAGCTTATATGTATGTGTATTTCACATGTGTATAAGTATCCAAAGAGACCAGAAGGTATTAGATCCACTGGAACTAACTAGTGGTTATGAGTCACCAGATATAGGTGCTGGGAATGAAACTCAGGTCATCTGCAAGATCAACAAGTCACTGAGCCATCTCCCTGGGGGTTGCCAAATCAGTTTGCTGTTGTTGTTGTTTGCTTGTTTGTTTGTTGAGACAGGATTTCTCTATATAGCCCTGGCTATCCTGGAACTCACTCTGTAGACCAGGCTGGCCTCGAACTCAGAAATCCACCTGCCTCTGCCTCCCAGTGCTGGGATTAAAGGCGTACTGGGATTAAAGGGGTGCGCCACCACTGCCTGGTAAATCAGTTTTTAAATTGCTGAATCCCATGGTCTCTTTTTGGGTTTACATCCTGTGCTGAAGAAAGCTGTATAACTAGCTCCTTTAAGGATTTGTGTGTCTGTGTGTGCCCAAGTGTATGTTCATGGGCCGTATTTATGCAGGTGACTCTGGAGGCCAGAAGAAAACACTAGAATTCCTGGAGCTGGAGTTATAGGTGGTTGTTTTTCCAAGACAAAGTTTCACTATGCAGTCCTGGCTGGCCTGGAGTTCACTCTGTAGACCAGGCTGTCCTTGAACTCAGAGCTGCGCTTGTCTCTGCCTCCAGGGTCCTGGGATTAAAGGTGTAGTTTTGCCTCACTGGAGACTGCCCTCATTTCCCAGGCCCTTCAACAGCTATTAAGCTTTATACTCTAGCGTTTTGGCTCGATGCTGACACCTACTGGTCACGTAAGGCTCAGCAGCCCTAACCTTGGCACCTACCTCCTGCCGGTACTGAAGGCTGGGGCAGTCTGTTCCAATCTTATCTTCCAGGGCCTGAAGATGCTTGTATAATGCTGTTCTACTTAACTACTCGATGATCTTCAGTCCTTCCTTCACTGACTCCCACATTAAAATCTGGATTCTGTAAGGTTCTCAGTACCACAAGAATATTAGGCAGCAAGAAAGAAGCAGACCGTTTAGGTGGAGGTGTGTAATCGTCCTTGCCACTTCAGAGTTGGTGCTTCCTACAGAATTCCATTCCTTTTGACCTTTGTCTTGTTTCTAGGCTGCTCTTGGGACACTGGACTTCTTGGTGTCAGTGGTGATGAACCGGAGGTGGAGAGTAGGTAGGCGGGGCTTGGGGTGGGGCTAGACCAAAGGGCCTCTTAGGAGCTTCTCCATTCTGCTAGTTCTCAGAAACATCCAAGGCAAGACTGGCACCCAGCACAGAGCAGGTGAGAGACTGGCAATGACAGAGGGCAGGTTTTGCGGTGACATTGACGGGATATCCCATCCCTTTCACCCCCACTTTCTTTCCCTTTTGTGAAACTCTCGCTTGTAGAATTCTTTGGTCTCCCCCTATCTCTCCAGAACCATTTTGGTGTATTTAGTGGATGGGACAAGGCTATCTGAGAGCGAGGCTTGGCTTGGGATGGGGGCTGAGTCTAGAGCTGAGGGATGGAGGTGCACATGGGGTATGACAAGAGATTTAGAGATCTACAGTTATCTTCGGACATGGAAATACGCAAAAGTGAAAGCTTAGCTAGGCTAGAGGATCATGGGGGTCATATAGAGGCTGGGACAAAAAGAACGAGTGACATAGCTACCCTGAGAGGACTGGAGACCTAGTTGGAAATGGCAAAGGGGGCAATGGAGAGCCAGGTAAGGGGAGGGCAAGTCGGGAAGGAATGGGGGCTCCTATGGAACAGTCACCTCCACTGTGGAGGACCGTCTAGGGGGCAAGGCAGAAACAAATCAAGATGGCAGGTTCCCACTGGAGTGATTCTGCGGGGGAGAGAGGCCCCTGGCTATCCTCCCTCTAAGCAGACTCCTATTTTCATTTGAGGGAGAGGGTGAGGTTGCTCCTCACTGCGGTCACCAGCCACATCCTGCAGAGCCTAGGAGGGGAAGTAAGAAGCAAAACAACCAGAAGCACAGTCAAGGACCATAGTGAGAAGACCCTGTCCTTGGGCACAGGATATACCACTAGGAAAGCCTTTGCTCGGTCTAGCCAGCCTGAGACCACTACTGCTGCCCTAGCCACCTCAGTGGGCCGTGGCTGGCAGCACTCCTTGTTGGAGAGCGACTTTGGAGGGATTATTTGACCTGTAGCCTATTTTTTTCCTCACAATTTGTTTCTGTTATTTATTATGTATATGTGTGAGCAGAGGCCAGAGGTGTTGGGTCTCCCTGGAGCTGGAGTTATAGGTGATTGTGAGCATCTGTTTGTGAGCTGAGCTATCTCTCCCACTCCTTGAAGCCAGTTTTCATCATTTACTAGGCCAAGTTGCTTAAGATGACTTAGCCTTGCCCAGAGGTGGTAGCACACTCCTTTAATCCTATCACTTAGGAGACAGAGGCAGGCAGATCTCAGTTCGAGGTTAGCCTGATCTACAGAGCTAGTTCCAGGACAGCCAGGATTATACAGAGAAACCCTGTCTTGAAAAACAAAAAGAATTCCTTTAGCCTGGAGATTTCTCACTGTAAAATAGGGCTATCACCCTTATGAGGTTGGTAAACTGAGGCAGTTCAGATCAAGTACTTGGCACACAGTAGGTTCTCAAAAAAAAAGCCAAATGTCCTATTTAGGATTCTGGGGACCCTATACCTCTCACTTCTTTTAAGAGTACCCCCATTGACATGAGCTTTGGATCTCAAGCCTGGAAACAGAGAGGCGCTGTGCACTTCTCTCTACCCTCGAATAGCCTCCTGCCCTAAGACTCCAGCTATGCCCAAACTCCTCCAGCCAGGGCTCTCCCTGCTCCTCCAGGCTGTTTTGGAGACACGGATGTCTTGTTTACAGCACTAAAGGAAAAAAGCAGAAGCAAGGCCTACAGGATGGAGGGGCCCAGGGGAGAGGGAAGACAAAGCAGGCAGAGCAGTGGAGACGAGGAAAAGCCATTTCTCTTCTTTTTTCTCATGAAGCCCGTTGCCTTTTCTAGTGACTGACCACATACCGACCCCAAGCACCATGGAGTCCTTCAGCTCAAAGAGTCTGGCACTACAGGCAGAGAAGAAGCTGTTGAGTAAAATGGCCGGTAGGTCCGTGGCGCATCTCTTTATCGACGAGACCAGCAGCGAGGTGCTAGACGAGCTTTACCGCGTCTCTAAAGAATACACGCACAGCCGGCCCAAGGCACAACGGGTGATCAAAGACCTCATCAAGGTAGCCGTCAAGGTGGCCGTGCTGCACCGCAGTGGCTGCTTTGGCCCTGGGAGCTGGCTCTGGCTACGCGATTCCGCCAGAAGCTACGGCAGGGCGCGATGACCGCACTGAGCTTTGGCGAGGTGGACTTCACCTTTGAGGCTGCTGTGCTAGCAGGTCTGCTCATCGAGTGCCGGGACATTCTGCTGGAGCTGGTGGAGCACCACCTCACACCCAAGTCACATGACCGCATCAGACACGTGTTCGATCATTACTCTGACCCTGACCTGCTCGCTGCCCTCTATGGGCCTGACTTCACTCAGCACCTTGGCAAGATCTGTGATGGGCTCCGGAAGCTGCTAGACGAGGGGAGGCTCTGAGGCTCCGGAGCTCAGCACACTGGACTTTGGCAAAATGACTGACTAGGAAATGACACATTGGGCTTTCTAACCCTGCACAAATGCTTCTCAATCCCCTGGCTTCATTCTCTCCCAAGAGCGCTATTGACACCGAGGCCACCCTCACCCACAAACTGCTGGTGGACTAAAGTCAGACTGAGCCAAGTGAGGCTCTCCCATCCAGTTCCAGTAAAGGAAACAGCTGACTGAAGAAGAAGTGAAACTCAGCTCTGCTTCTCCCAGGAGGGCTGCCTAGAACAGGGATCTTTCTCCTCCACACACCCAAGGAAGGGGACACTAAAGGCCAGACGCAGGAAGGTGGCTTTAGGAGACCCCTTGGATCTCCTAGAGTTGGAGGCAGCACTTGGACACATACAGACGTCCAGAGCTTCTAGAAGGAGCTGGGGAAAGGGAGGCACAGGGGAAATAAAACCACTAAAACATGCACAGGGCTCACTGTTTAATCTCTCAAGCTCCATACTCAGGCTAAACAGAGAAGTCTAGAAACACCATTTATCTCACCTGGCCCCACTCCTGAACAGGAGACTGCAGACTCCTAGTACTACTGAGCCACCATGCCTACAAAAGACAAACTGTACTGCAGATCAGGTACAGATTACAAATAAATATGAAGTGAGGAGCAAGGCATAGGCAGGCTAGAGAGTGTAACAGACACACTTCTGTAACTGTCCTCGAACCCAAAGCATCTTCCACTCAGCCCCACCACACACTCAGGAGAGGAGCGGGAAGAAGAAGGGTGCTTAGTCAGTACCCTACCCCACAGCCTTCTCTCAGAGCCAAGAGGTGGAAAAAGTTGTAGGGAATTCTCTGTTACAACTGAGCCCCTACCCTTTACCTTGGGATTTGGGAAAGACTCAGTGCAGTTTGCCACTCTGTGGTGAGCTTCACTGACTCTCTGGCCTCAGTAACACGCTTCGCTAGGAAGGTAGGAGGCGAGCAGCGAACCATCTTCACCTATGGTTCTGGGTTTCCCTGTCTTCAGTGAAGACAGTTAAGAGGAGAAAGGAGTTAGATATAGCAAATAAATATTACTTCAATATAGCACCAAATAAATTAGGTAAGATCACTGGAGATAGGGAGGGGTCTCTGCTTCCCTGCTCTAAGGCCAGGGAATGGTCAAAGGGACAGCGAAGGCTTAAAAGAGCCTTTGAATCTAAAGGATAACTCTAGATTCAGCTCAAGAACTGGGAAGAGGTCTATTCCCAGCCCCTATGCTTGCCAAAAGTGTCCCCAGCTGAGGAAATCTTGACAAAGAGGCTGGGCAAGATGGCTGGAGAGGAGTGAGGCAGGCTGGGAAGCTCTGCTCGTGAGCCTCACCTCAGACCCCTCTCCCCCTCGAGCTGTTCCTTCAACATCCTGTTTCACTCCTCAGTTCTGGGGACATCAGAGTTTGAAGATTTCATCCTCCCGGTCCCGCAGTGTCTGGGTCCGAGACGTCCGAGTGAGGGGCACAGGACCTAGGACTGCTCGCTGCTGCACCCGAGGGGAGCGAGGGTAGACACCTGCATCCTCCTCAGGTACCCTGCAGATGAGGGAAGGGAGAAAGAGCAACAAATCAAGGCAAGAACCTGAGAGTGGACCAAGTGAGTATGTGGGGGGCGGGGAGTAGGGCTGCCTTCCTTTGTTTCATAAGTTGAATGGAGTCTCAGTATCTACTGGAAAGCTCTTATTCCTAATGCTTCTTCACAGTCCTTATACTAGGGAGTGAGAACACAGAATCCACAGAATCCATTTTCCCACCACCTAGTCCCATTCCAGATGCCACTGGCTCCTTCTTGCTTTTGGGACCACATAAGGAGAAAGGCATCCACTCGCCTCTTCAGACGCTTTGGTTACTCATTAGTTTGTGACTAGCTAAAAGAAGGGTGTCTATGCAGGGAGTTACAGGGAACAGCTGGAGACTCACCCACTTTCCCCTTTCCTCAGCTTTTGGGCAGCAGCCTTCTTTGACAGACTGATCTGTGAGTCAAGCTTCTTAAGGAAATCAGAGGCAGAAAGGTCCTGGCTGTGTGTGGAGGCTTCCTGGTGAGGCTCGAGGCCTTCGACATTGGGCCGACCTGAGCCTGACCTTTGATCCTTCCTCTTCCCTGAAGATGAACCAATCTCATCTTTACTTGGGCGTACCTCTTCCTCTCCATCATTTTCCTCCTCAGAATCCAAACCATTAAATAGGTCTCTGGGCTCTGTCAGGATGGGGATGTAGAGTGTTTTCTTCAGGAAGATGGAGTCGTTAGTATAAAGGCGGTTTGTACGCTTAATCTGTTCCATCTTTAAAAAAAAAAAAAAAAAAAAATCAGCCAAAATCAATGTCTGACAGTGAGCTCCACCAATCTCACACCGCACCTCACCTCACGCCGCACCTCAAGCTTGCTTCCTTCCTTTTCACCACGTGGCCAGGAGACTCTCAAAACAGTTCTGGCTTAGTATCCCAAACTTTTATCATTGGTGTGTGTGGGTGAAGACTCATGCATGTCCTTGGGGGCAGGGCCTGGATGCTGCTACAGGGTTTCTTACGCATTCGTGGCAAGCACTACTGAGTTACCAAATGAGCCATCTTCCTAGGCCACCAACTTAAGTTTTTAAGTAACTGTGCAATTTTATTTGACTCCATAAAAAACTAGCTAAAATATAAAGAGGATATTAATCTTGTTTTATATTTTTCATACTTTTTAGTCTTAGGATATCTTCACATTTTAAAAAACTATTGAGGTGGGGGCTGGAGAGACGGCTCAACGATTAAGAGCACTGACTGCTCTTCCAGAGGTCCTGAGTTCAATTCCCAGCACCCATATGGTGGCTCACAACCATCTGTAAGGGGTGCCCCCTTCTGGTGTGTCTGAAGACAGCTACAGTCTGTAACTCCAGTTCCAGGTGATCTTCTGACCTCTATGGGACTAGGCACCTCCATGGCACACATATATACATGCAAACAAAACACTTAAAATAAATTGTAAATAAAATTTTAAGGCCGGGCAGTGGTGGCACACGCCTTTAATCTCAGCACTTGGGAGGCAGAAGCAGGCGGATTTCTGAGTTCGAGGCCAGCCTGGTCTATAGAGTGAGTTCCAGGACAGCCAGAGCTACACAGAGAAACCCTGTCTCGAAAAACCAAAAAGAAAAAAATAATAAGTAAATAACCGCCTCACATATGCTTTCTCATACTCGTGCCCACCAACGCCACACGTAACTGTTCTTCCTCTTTCATGCCCACATATCTTTCTCCTGATATCTAGAAAAAGGAATCTATTAACCCTCTAGCTGGCATAGCAACTTCCTATGGCTCCTCACTGAATCCAAATGAGGATTCAAGGACTGTCTATTTAACTCCCACAGGAAGTGTCTAGCCTTGTCTCTCTTCTGAATTCTACCACTGAACTACACTTTCAACTCCAGTTCCCTAGGTCTTGTTTATATGTGGAGTAGGCCTGAACTCTGTATCCCTTTGACTTAGCTTCTATCCCGAGAGTCAACATCAGTCTGGCTTAGACCACCAAGCCTGGCTTTCAGACTTTTTTCTTTTCTTCTTGAGGCAGGGTTTCTCTGTATAGCTCTGGCTGTGCTGAAATGCACTCTGTAGATCAGGCTGGCTTTGAACTCAGAGATCCCCTGTCTCTGCCACTAGAGTGTTGGGATTAAAGGAGTGCGCTACCATGCCCTGGCAGCTTTCAATCATCTTTTAAACTCCCATGTCATTGAGACTATGCCAGGGTTTAGAGGCATAAAGTTGAGAGGAAATTAATTTGGCTCTTTTTTTGTTTGTTTGTTTTGTTTTTTCAAGACAGGGTTTCTCTGTGTAGCCCTGATTGTCCTGAAACTCACTCTGTAGACCAGGTTGGCCTCAGAAATCTGCCTGCCTCTGCCTCCAAGTGCTGGGATTAAAGGCGTGCGCCACCATCGCCCTGCAGGAGTTCAGCTCTTAAAGAGCTTGTAGACTGCTGGAAGACAAGGATACAAGCAACTGGATGGAAGAAATTTGTAGGGAACACAAAGGGGGAAGCCTTTAGGTCTTCAAGGCCCATGGTGATGGTACTCCTAAACCTGCCCCTCAGAGTGTGATTGTCACACCCCTAATCTCAGCAGTCATGATGCAAGAACACCGAAAGTTTCTGGCCAGACTGACAAGAAGATCCACCCTCCCCCCAGACCCCACCTCCACCAAAAAAACCCACATCAAATAATATCTACTCCAACTTCCAAGCAAACATTAATAGTTCTGGATCTCCCACCCCTTGTGAATATTCTTTACACCACTGTTTCTTCTCTACTCCTCATGAGAATTTAAATCACACTAGCACATTAACAATGTATGCTTTGTCTCCAGAAAGGGTTGCCTATGCTTTAAGGAGAGCAGCATGGGAATTTGTCTAAATCCAACATTTGTTTGTATGTGGTAAAACAGGATATAGACAAGAAGGCTGCAACTTTAATGCAAGGTATTTTTATGCCCATCAAACCTATCCTAGGAATGACCTGAAATACTTGAAGTATGTAGAGGGTACTTGTTTTGTGCCTCTGCACAAAGAAAACAGAGCCCTGGATTGGAGACAGGAGGAACCTTAGGTGTTCTACTAAAAGTCAGCTCTTCCTTACTTGCTGTAAAGGTTTAGTCACTACATCCCACCCCACCTCCCGCCCCCATTAATAGTATGGGCTGAGTCAGACAGACCTCTCTGAAACCTTACTCTAACTCTCAAGTGATTGACCTTGATCAAACTAGTTTATCAGTCTTAAGTTGATATGGACTCAAGGTCCAGCTATTGGCTGTAAGCCCCGCCCCCTCACCCACCTCCCGCACAATCCACAGGAGCTGCTCCTTCCACTGGGATGGTCTGATCTGTCTCAATAGTGCTGAGATGTGAAAGCAAAATAAGAAAGAAAAAGAGAGACCATAATATAATTTGAATAATGTCAGGGGAGGCTGCTTAGAGGGTCACCACTTTCTCCTGGGGACTATCTCAATCCTGGAAGACTCACCGTCACCCCGTATTTGAGTGCTAATCCAGCCAGGGTATCTCCAGGCTCCAACTGATGCTCCAGGCGTCTTTCTCTCACTGGGGAGCAGGATGATTGTACCAGGCTTCCATAAGAACGAGCACGGCTCCCATGCAGCAGCCCTGACCCCCCGAGGGGAGGCTGTCTAGAGGGAGAAGCCATCTCCTCACTGCCAAGACCTAGGGTCACAACTGAGGAAAGCCCAGCTAAGTAACCAACAGTGAAGGCTGAACCCAGGGAATGGATATTCAGAGAACTCGTTCTCTCTTCTCTCGTCTCTTTTCAGTCTCCGCACTCTTCGAGAGACTACAATTCATCGACCTCCTCTTGCTGCTTCTTACGGAGCTTGGAGTTACAGTCTGTATCTTATGAAGTCTGCCAGGCCGGTTACATTTCTCCTTCCTCCAGCCCCTTACCCAGAAATATCTTCCCAGAGTTGTCAGTCGCTGACCCGGTTGACTTTCGACGCCCCCTCCCCAACTCCTCGCAAGCCTGATCTCTGACCTTTGAACCCTAGACACATTCATCAACACTCTTCCCTCAGTGTATCCCCACATCCAACAGTCGGGACGCCGGGAGCCTCCACATCTTCTCAGTTCCAAATAAGGCCCACCCCAGGTAGGTTGTGGTTGAGGAGGACGAGCCCGAGGACTACAAGAGTTTGCAGTATATAGTCCACTGAGATCCCCGAAGCCTCGCTCCACATCAGGAGGGTCCCACCCTGAAATTCCGGCTCCACATATAGGATCTTGGGTCTCCGAACACCTGGATCTTTCGAGATGCGAGGGTCTGTGTCCAGGTGAGCGGCGCGCTCTTCAAAAAAATAAAATAATAAAATAAATAACCAAAAGACTTCATTTCCCAAAAGGCACAGCGTCCTCAAAGTATCATAGGAAATGCAAGCCCCCTCAGGGTGCTGGAGGCGGGTCTTCCGGCTCGCGCGATGCATGCGTGGAAAAGCATCACCGGAAGTACAAACTCAACCAGCAAGAAGCCGGAACTAGAGAAGGCGATTGTTTACTCTTCCTACGGTGGCCCAAAGGAGCAGCGAAGTAGGCGTAGGAGAATTTATCATATCCTCACAGTCGCGATGTCTTTTAAGAGGGAAGGGGACGACTGGAGTCAGCTCAATGTGCTCAAAGTAAGCCCTAGTGAGAGTCTGATCACCTTCAGCCGCTCTGTTGCTTTGTTTTGTTGCTCTGACAACATCTAGGGGAGGAGGTTAGGGCACCAGAACTGAGTGGTGACCCTTCTTCTACTCTATGATCTGCATGACCCCGTGCCATTTGGCTCCTTCTCCATATTATTTCATTTCCATCTATTCCTCTTACTCATTTTTCCTATCCTGCACCCTGCAGAAACGGAGAGTTGGGGACTTGCTGGCTAGTTACATCCCTGAGGATGAGGCACTGATGCTGCGGGATGGACGGTGAGAACGAAGAGTGGATCAAGCCTGGGGATTCGGGAATCAGAGGCTCAACAAACTTTTGTTTCTAAGGAGTTCAGGAGTATAGTAGGATTCTTTGGCTTGAAGTGAAATGGAAGGGGTGGAGATTGGGAAACCTGGGAGTTGGCAGAGTGACAGAAGTAAGACTTACTCACCATAGCAAGAACAACCTGACTGCAGGCTCTCGAACACACAACACACACACACACTTATCATTCACTTCTTTTCTTGTTTCCCTAGCTTTGCTTGTGCCATCTGCCCCCATCGCCCAGTACTAGACACCCTGGCCATGCTGACAGCCCACCGTGCAGGCAAGAAGCATCTGTCCAGTAAGTATAAGAGAAGTTGGGAGGGCGGGAGATAGGGAATAAACTCTTGAAATTTTGGAAAGCCACCAGGTGTTGTGCTTTTCATTCCTCGCTTTTCTTCTAAGGTCTGAAGCTTTTCTATGGCAAAAAGCAGTCAGGCAAGGGAACAGAGCAAAATCCAAGACAGCAGAACGAACTGAAGACAGAAAGCAAAGCTGAGGTGAGAGGGCAGCAGGTGTTGTTTAGAAGGGCTATACTGCACACAACAGGCTTGAGGGGACTTTTGCTTCTAACAGCTCTAACTCTGTCTCTTCTCTTCATCACCAGGCTCCTTTGCTAACCCAGACTCGAATAATCACCCAGAATGCTCTCCACAGAGCTCCCCACTATAACAGTTGCTGCCGGAGGAAGCACAGGTGGGTGGATTGGGAAAGCCAGGAGTGGAAAAGGGTAGAATGAAGTAGATGGCTTTAAAGTTATTACTCTCCCAAGTTGTATTCTGAGAAATAGTAATCTTGTGGAAATGTAGCTTTTAAAAAATGATGGTGTGTGATTTTAAAATAAAATTTTAGGAAATGGAAAATTGTACCATAATCCTACCTAAGAATAGTAACATTAGGGCTTGGTGAGATTGCTCAGTGGTTAGGAATACAGGGGGCTCTTCCAGAGGGCTTGAGTTCAATTCTTAGCAACCACGCACTGGCTCTCCACTATAAAGGGATCTGATGCCCTCTTCTGGCATGTAGGTGTACTGCAGACAGAGCACTCCTATATTTTTTTTTTTTTTTAAAAAATGCATAAATAATATACATTAAAAAAGAATTAAAAAAAAAAACAAAACTGGGCAGTGGTGGCACACGCCTTTAATCCCAGCACTTGGGAGGCAGAGGCAGGTAGATTTCTGAGTTCGAGGCCAGCCTGGTCTACAGAGTGAGTTCCAGGACAGCCAGGACTATACAGAGAAACCCTATCATAAGAGAGAGAGAGAGAGAGAGAGAGAGAGAGAGAATAGTAACATTAGCAGGGCATGGTGGTATACTTTTTTGTTTGTTCCTGAGACAAGGTCTCTCTTTGTAGCCCTGGCTGTCCTGGAGCCTGCTCTTTAGACCAGAGTGGCCTCATATTCACAGAGATCTGCCTGCCTGCCTGTGCCCCTCAAGTGTTGGGATTAAAGGTGTGCACTCCCGTGCTTGGCTTTAGAAAATCTTAAGACAAAATCTTAGAACTATGTATTAGAGTTCTCTAAAGTTACAGAACTTATGGAATGTCTCTCTATAATGAAGCAATATAGTGTAGTGACTTACAGTCTGTAGTCCAACTAACCCAACAGTAGGCAGCTGTGGATGGGAAGTCCAAGAGTCTAGCAGTAGCTCAGTCCCAGGAGGCTAGTTGTTTAAGCTGGTCTTGTGTAGAAGTAGGTTCCAAAGATGTTCTGGCAAGTAAGTGCAAGATTCCATGCCAAAATCAAGGTCAGAAACTTGTGTCTCCCAGCCTCAAGATCTAGATCACTGGTGTGCCCTCCAATTCTGGATTGTAGTTCCTTCCAAACATAGTCCACTTGACAACCAAGAATAGCCATTACAAACTATTAAGCTTGTTTTTCTTTAAATTCCTTTTTTTAAATTTTACATGCAGAGGTGTTTTTCCTGCATATATGTCTGTGTGAGGGTGTCAGAGGTGGAGTGATAGATACTTGTGAGCTGTCATGTGGGTCCTGGATATTGAACTCAGGATCTCTGGAAGAACGACCAGTGCTCTTAACCACTGAGCCATCTCTCCAGCCCTGGGTTTTCTCAGGTTCCTAATTTCAAGGTCTTTCGTATGTATAATATTTAAGGTCTTAAGGCACTGGAGCTAGACAGTGGTGGCGCACACCTTTAATCCCAGCACTTGGAAAGCAGAGGCAGACAGATTTCTGAGTTCGAGGCCAGCCTGGCCTACCGAGTGAGTTCCAGGACAGCCAGGGCTACACAGAGAAACCCTGTCTCAAATATCAAACAGAAGTTGAAAGGAAATCAGTTTCAAGCATTGCGCTTAGAGCTTGGGAGGCATGGGGGGGCCGCTGCTTTCCGGTACTTGGTTTTACAGGCTTTGGTTCTTTTCGATCCAGACCAGAAGCCCCTGTTCCCTGTATCTCCAGTTCTCCTTTACCAACTCCAGAGGCCGAACTCCAGAGTGCAAAGATCAGTAAGGAACCTGAACCTAGGGAGAGATCAGATGCCAAAGAGTCAGCAGCTCTCTTGGCCCCTGCACCCATGAGCCCCACAAAACGACGAGTCCTGAACCATTACCTTACCCTCCGAAGGTGAGCGCTGGATCACGTTCCTCCTCTCCCCACCACCTGCCTGTTTTCAAACCAATCCAACTGCTTTTTTCTTATCATTAGTAAGTTCTTTAAAAATTATATTTGCTTATTTATTTATTTATTTATTTATCTATCTATCTATCTATTTATTTATTTATATGGGGGCACGCTTATGTAAGTCTGAGGGCAGCTTACAGGGGTGGTTCTTTCTTTCTACCCTATAGGTTCCTGGGATGGAATTCAGCACCATGAAGCTTTTTCATAAACCTCTTCCCTGACCAGTTTTCTTTTCTCTCCTATTTGCAGCTCTGGATGGATCCCAGATGGACGAGGTCGATGGATAAAAGATGAAAATGTTGAGTTTGACTCTGATGAGGAAGAGCCCCCAGATCTCCCTGTGGACTAATAAAAAACCCTTTCCCATTTGTCCTACAAATAAACTGCAGTGGGTCCTGGGAGCACACTGGTCCTTGTTCAGTCTTAGCATTTTAAGTCTGCTCCTCTCAGGATGGCCACTCCTTCCCTACAAGGTACATGGCTCCCATATCTCCCCTCCCCCACCTTCTCTCAAAGTCTTGCTCAGTGTCAGCTGCATTCAGCCTGGTGCCCTATTATAAGTCTGTCAGAAAGAGGTCGCTGCCCTTCATGGAGTCTGACTCCTTCCCAGTCTCCACTCTGAGTCCTTTTCTCACAGATCACACGTGGACTGTGGATAGGCGCTAAGGGGCTCAGGACACCTCTGTGCACCTCTGTCAAAGAGGACTGAGGCCAAGTACCCTGTGGAGAGACGAAAGCCTTTGGCAGATTTATGGGGAACACGATGGACAGAGCTCCCCCTCCTGGTAACCTGAACCTCCCTGCCTGCTGATCCCCAGAGTATAAATAATCTCTTGATGAACTGGCAGTAACCCTTGGAGGGTAGCGCCAAGATTCCCACCCCAATCCAGGCAAGGAGACAGGCGGCGTGAACAAAAGGGATTTTATTTACAGGAAAGGAGAGAGAGATGAGGATCTATGTGTCCCGGGCTCTCATCTCTTGTTGGTAAAAGGAAGGATAATGTTATCTCTTCTTTTGCTGACGACCTGGAAAGGAAGAGTGAAGAGAAGAACAGTAAACAGAGCTCCATCTGTTGCTTTGGCAAGGGTGTGTTTCTTCCCTTTCCTTGGGCAGACTCATAAGGTGCTGCCTTGGGCCACCTGATGGGCCTGTTCCATGTTGACAAAACAAAGTCAAGAATACATACCTGAAAATAAAAGAACTCTAGAGGTACAATCATGCCAAGCCCCTACACACACACACACACACACACACACACACACTCTGTGGATGTGGATCTGGGGGAGAAGGACTTTTCTGTCTCCTTGCTATTCAGCTCCACACGTGTTTGCCACCACCCAGCATTTGTCAGCAGATGCGCCTTCGGGATCTACACGTTTCAGCACCTGCCCTCTCTGCACAGGGTCTACAATTACTCACGCAGCTCGTTATTCCGGGTCATGGCGTGGGCTGCCCGAGCTCGTGGTCCTTGTTGTGTAAAGTGGTACCCGAAGCGGACAATAGACGGACACTGCTCTAGCACGGTGGCCATCTCCATCTCTACTGCATCACCAGGCCACTGGCGCTGGAGGGTGGATGGGGGGTGAAAGCCATCAGATATGTATGGCAGTTCACGCCGGCCCATGGACCTCTGGGAAGTTAAGAGGCTTGTAGAGAGTGCTGATTTGGCTCCCCCACCTCAGATAATAAGCTGTCCAGGGAGGAATTCAGTGAGTGTTATCTGAATGAAGGCCGGGGAAAGGAGTGCTGACCTGGTTATCTACACGGAGCTCGGTGAGTGTAGCGTTTTCCCGAACTGCCTTTAGCACAGCCATGAGCCCTGTGCTGCTGATGAAGTTGGATTCGATGTTCAGGCTCTGGAGACTGCGGTTCTCACGCAACATGTCAGCCACCGCCTGCGTGGTAGGGACTTGTGTTAGGGTTAGGGAAGGGACAGTTCCACGGGTGACTGTGGAGAGACAGAATGGAGCAGGAGGAAACAGCTCTTTGAAATTACTTGAGGAACTGAGGCAGGAGGAATAAGTTACTGGTGGAATGGAACACATTAGAGAAGCTTATTTGGGGGGAAATGACCTCGGGCCTACAAGAGTTGTGAGCCAGAGTAGTGACAGTAGGGATATTGAGGGCTGCCGTAAAAAAACATCAGGGGATAGCACTTCCTAGTGTGAACCTTAAGACAGCCCTTGCCAGGGGTGCATGCCAGGGTCTGAGAAGAGGACTGAGGATGTCTGCTAGCCTTACATTGGCGATGGGGTCACCGCTCTTTGTGGCCACCAGACTGAAGCTCCGGACATAGGTATTAGTCTTCATTGCTTCACACAAGTCACTTAGCACAGGTATTGGTATGTCCTGAGGGGGCACAGGGATGGTAGACTAAAGACTCATTCGTCAGTAGCTATTCCAGTTTCTTTTTGGGGATGGGAGTCAAATACCTGGATATTATTGAGGTTCACCTCCTCCAGCTCTTTGTCATTGCTTCGTACCCTCTTTAGCATCTCCTCAATGTTTGTGGGATTTGGGGGTTCATCTGGTACTGGCTTATACTTGTCAGGCTGTACTACACCTGGTGAGGAACAGAGCAGAAAGGGAACCCAAACATATCCCTCACCATACCTCCCCACTGGTCCACTAAACCTTCATGCACCATTTGCAACCTCTAGCCACTGGCCCGCCTATTGAGAGTGCTCAAGGGTGAGGGCGGCCATGCTTCCTAGTACACTCACTGCTAATGCCTTCGGTGTTGCAGATCTCTCCGCTGCAGATGGCGTCATAGTATTGCTTGTTGCTCATCAGTGTGTACATGCCCAGGATCGCTGGTAAGAGTAAGCAGAGGGACACGGGAGGTGAGGTGTCTGCAGCCCTGCCTCCTGCCTCCCTCTGCTAAAGCAGTTTTAGAGTGTGGCCTTCCACTCTTGCTGAGTTTCTCACCCTTCCTCAGCTCCAGCAGTCTCTTCCATAGACCTGCTGTGGCAGTGACTTCTAAAACATGAGAGGGCTCAGAAGGCCCTTAAGAAGCCCTGGAGAGCGGGCGGTGTGGCGCACGCTTTAATCCCAGCACTTGGAGGCAGAGCAGGCGGATTTCTGAGTTCGAGATGGCCTGGTCTACAGAGTAGTTCAGGACAGCCAGGACTACACAGAGAAACCCTGTCTCGAAAAAAAAAAAAATAAGAAGCCCTGAGAGGGTGACCCATCTACAGTGAAGATCCTCGCCAGTAGAACAGGTCCACTTTCATCTGCCCTCACCATCACTGTAAAGTTACTTTTGGATGAGCCAATGTACAAGCAAAGAAGAAAAGTTAAAAAAAAAAATCCTTGCCTGGGCCAGATAAGTGAATGTCTTTAATCCCAGCACTCAGGAGGCAGAGGCAGGTGGATCTCTGTGAGTCTGAGGCCAGCCTGTCTACAGAATGAGTTCTAGTACAGCCAGGACTACATAGAGAATCTCTATCTCAGAAAAAAGAAAGAGAAAAAAAAAAAAAAAAAAAAAAAAAAAACACTGCCAGAAGCTCTCTCCGACATTGTGTCCTGGTTTAGGCCTTTCCTAGTCCTATGTCAAGTTTAGGATGCCACAAGCCCCATTCTCCCTTCTTCAATGTCCCGCAGCTGCCCACCTGCGATGTCACACATTTCAGCATCTGTAGCATGGGACAGTGCTTCCTCCAGCTCAGGCTCCAGTGTAATCTGCTCCTGTGCTGGGATTTCTCTCTTAGGCTGGATAAAGGGTTTTCCTGATAGAGAGATGAAGGACAGTTCAGGTAGAGGTATTTTCTTCCAAGATGGCAGCTCTACCTTCTTTACCTTTTCCATATGGGGTCAGACTAGATCACCAGTGTACATTGGAAAGCCTAAATTTTGTATATGTACAGGACTCTTTGGTCCTTTCATCCCTTCTAAGAATTGAAGAGTACAGGCTGGTGTGGTGGCAAATATCTGTAATCTCAGCATTTAGCAAGCTAAGGTAGTAGGACTGCTAGTTCAGGGCCAACCTCTGGGCTACACAAGGAGAACCTATCTCAAAAAAAAAAAAAAAAATTGAAGAGAACAAATTAGCACACAGCTGTCCAAGACCTGAGTCCCTGACAGATAGCTTCTGGAAGCAGGGAGGGTAGTCAGCAAGGAGGCATAAGAGACAACCATTTGGCTCCTGGGGGGCATAGATGTTAGAGTACCCATACCCTTCTTCTCGCCAGTGTAGGGCACCAAGTCGTCACGCTCTTTGACCTCTAGTGCCTGTTGCTCCAGGTACTGCAATAGGGCATCTCTGTCTAGTGGCCCTGTTGGACTCTTCTTTGTCTGGTCGCGTTGTCTCAGTCCAGCTGGCAGGAGCATGTTCTTAGGGATGAGTTTTAGGGAATAAATCAGGTACTCTCCAGACATATATTCCCTGGTTCTTTTGGGATTTTAGGCTCTGTTCTCAGCTACCCAATGTCCACTCCTTCCTACATATGAAGGGATGGCCTGGCCCCATGCTAGTGCCCTCCCTCAGGCCCTGGTCTCAGTCACCCAGTGTCCACTCCATCCCACCTGGGCCCTGTGCTCCTACCTCAGGATCCATTTCTTGTAGCTCACAGTCCAGCTGTTCTAGCTCCTCAGGGCTCAAGGTCCTTAGGATCTCATCTTCATCAATGTCTCTGTATTTCTCCAGTTCCTTCTGATAAGATGACATGGTGGCCCCTACCCCCTCCCACGGTGTGACACTCACAGCCTGGGGGGATATGGGAAAAGTTACTGGACGTGGATACTGAGGGCACAAAAAGTCCAGCCATAGTTAGAACACTGACAGAGATACCTTGGAGGCTAGAGTCTACGAGGATGGGAAAATCAGATAGTTCACTGTTAGTTTCCCTCCCAGTCCCTGTACTTCCCAGCCATTCTAGATAGGGATTCTAGTCTCTAGGCTGGGTTTGTCCACCCACAGTGTGATAGAGAAATCCTGGCAGCACCCTCCCCTACAACCTTACCCGGCAACGTCTCTTGCCCTGACACAGCTGCTGGAGGCCCTGCCAGCACAGCTGGCTCCATGCCCAGTTCCTATTGAAAGGTGGGAGGGGGTGGCAGAGAGCTTCAGGAAAATCCCCCCTCTCTTCCCCGTTACCCAGGCCTGCTGGAAACTGGTAAGCAAGGAGGCTTGGCTGGATTAGAGTGGTCGCCTCTTATGACACTCTCACTTCCTCCTTCATTGTAAAGGACCAAGATCTCAACTTTCTGTGTTTGCTAAAAGTCTAAATCGGAAGGGAAAGAAAGTTAAGGCTTAGAAGCTGGGGCACTTCCAGATTGGGGGAAGGGCAGTGTGGCCTCAGAAGGCATTTGGTTCCCATAATCTGTCACCAGAAAGGTGACACTGGAACCCTGGGTAAAAGAAAAAAAAAAAAGTCTTCTAAATGAGGAGGTGGGATGGTGAAACTTGTACAACCTTTCAGTGTGAAAACCACACTCGAGTTTTAAATACACACCATGGAAGGTGATCCTGGGTGTGAGACACTGACAACAAAGCTACAGAGTCAAGACAGAAACATACACAGTGGGACACAGCAGAGAGAGACATACCAGCTCATTTCCCCTAGGCCCACTCTGCCATCTCCCACCAGGCTCTCACCCCTAAGACCCCTCATTCCCACCTACCAGTCCCAGTGGTCACCTCTCACCTCCCCTTGTCAGTTGGTCTGTCTGTTCTACTGGGGCACTGTCCGGTCAGCAGGAGGAGTCTGGTGCCGGGGGAGAGCGTGGGGGAACAGTGAGCTCAGCATTTTATTATTTTAGCTCTGGCCAGGTGGGGAGTGGTGGGAGATCACATATACACAGACCCCATACCTTGCCCAGCCCTGAGAGCCTCTAGTGGCCAGTATCAGCCATGACACCTCTTTTCCTGAAAGCAGAGTCCTCCAGTGGAGAGTCAGTTGACTCCTACTGTAGGGTACCAGTTCTGTTCAAAGCACTGAATAGAAAGAAGGTGATGTATGATGTACCAGCCATTGTGTCTCACACCTCAACAGGGGATTCCCTCAACAGGGGATGCTGAGACAGGACTGCTACAAGACAGAGAGCAGCCTGAACTGCATGGTGAGCTCAAAGCCTTGTAGTTTTAAAAAAAACTTTTTTTAAAAGGGGGAGAGGGCACACGCCTTTAATCACAGAACTTAGAAGGCAGAGACAGGCAGATTTCTGAGTTCAAGGTCAGCCTGGTGTACAGAGAAAGTTCCAGGACAGCCAGAGCTACAGAGAAGCTATGTCTTGAAATACAAAAAAGGAAAGAAAAGAAAGGAAAGAAGGAAGGAAGGAAGGAAGGAAGGAAGGAAGGAAGGAAGGAAGGAAGGCAGGCAAGGTAGAGACGTCTCAGGTGGTTAGACTGCTGCACAATTGTGAGGTCCCTGCACCTACATAAAAGGGTGGCAGACACAGGAACATTAGGGGCTTGCTGGCTCCTGATAGCCTAGAAAACATGAGCCCAGGTTGAGAAGAGAGCCTATCTCAAAAGGATAAGTAGAATTACAGATAACACTGCCTGGCCTCTGCATAGGCACACCTGACACATGTGTACACAACACACACACACACACACACACACACACACACAAACACACAGTGTAAGGATTTTGGTTTGGTATTTAACTTTAGTTGAGAGACTAATAGAGTTAAACTGGATAACCTAGGTAAGTATAATAAAAATATGATAGACTTGAGTGAAGGCATCTTTATTAAGCCCACTACTTTGTAAATATATGCTATTAAAAAAGAACAACCAGGAACAGTAATTTGCACCTCTAGGCCTAGCACTTGGAAGGCTGAGGTGGAAGGCTCGCTTGAGCTCAGGAGTCTGAAACTAGCCTGGATGATTTAGCAAGAACTTATGTTTTAACACACACACACACAAGGGGGGCTGGAGAGATGGCTCAGTGGTTTCCAGAGGAACTGGGTTCAATTCCCATCACCAACATGGCAGCTACAATGGTAACTTCACTCTGGGGGATTCAATGCTATCTTCCAGTCTATATGTACATGTATGCTTATGGTGTTCACATACATGCAAGCAAAACACCCAAACATGTAAAAGAAAAAGAAAAAAAAGACAGCTCCTAATAAGTGCTATCAACCTATAAAAAGGCCTAGGGACACAGTGTGGCAGCCAAGACTAAGTCTAGCACTTTGGAAGCAAAGGCAGAGAGATCTTACTTGAGGTCTGTCTGTGCTGTGTAGAGATCCCTGTCTCAAAGAGAGAAGAGAAAAAAAAAAAAAAGAAAAGCAGGAAAGGGAAAGAAGCAAACAAGGTTGAAGAGTTATTTTAGCAGTGGGCTACTTGTCCATCATAAACAAGGCCATGTGTTCAATCCTAGCACAAAAACCAAAACAATCCAAATACACAAACACTCACACATTCATAAAACATATCTTGCTCCAAGCTTACACATCAGACAAAAAGGATTTTACCATTTTATTAGATTAAAAAACCAAATAGCACAAGCCAACAGAATGAACTAGGGAGAACTAAGGAAAACAGTGGCAAAGGCCAGCAAGGACAGAGCGAGCGATCAGAAGGGAGGGCAGAATGGAGAGCCAGGTCAGGAAACGGGCTGTCTAGGGGTCAGGTGTCTATTTGATGACAATCTTCTGACGCAAGGCTCGGGGACCAGAGCCAGGGAGTGGCTCGGGGGGTGGGGGCCCGGGGCCCAGTGCTGAGGCAGTGGGTGGAAGTCCATGGGCAGTGATGTACTTCTTGTACGCCTCACGGATGATCTTGAAGGCTCTAGCAGTGGCATAGGGTATGTCTGTAACAGGGTCCCGGTACAAAGCTGGACGGTGGGTCACTGGGCAGACCTCCCGAACAGGGACTTTTGGGGGTCGCCCCTGGGGGAACCACTCTTCAAACGTTGCGTCATCACTGAACGTGATGAAGGTGCGTGAGCAGTGCGCAGGCGGGGCGGCAGCTGCAGTCCCAGCTTGTGGAGCTGACGCAGAGGCTGTCGGAGCCGGATCAAGGCTGAGGGCAAAGAGAGAAACCACAGATGCTGAGGACAAGGCTGAGACAGAAAGGAAGAAGGCAGGCTGGGTGTGGTGGCGCATGCCTGTAACCTCAGGATTTAAGAGGCCGGGGAAGATGATTTGTGAGTTACAAGCCGCTGGAGACAGAGTGAGTACCTGTTTTAACAACAAAAAAGCTGGCCAAGGGGCTGGAAAGATGGCTCAGCAGTTAAGAGCTGGGCTACTCTCCCAGAGAATATAGGTTTGAGTCCTAGTACCCAAACAGTGGCTCACAACTATCTATAACTCCAGTTCCAAGGAATATGTCACCCTCTTCTGGCTTCAGTGGGTACCAGGCAAAACACTGATACACATTAAAATAAATAAAATAAACAGTTGGGCATGATGATTCACATTTGTGATCCCAATACTAAGGAGGAAGAGGCAGGCAGATCATGAATTTCGGACTAGCCTGGGCTTCATAATGAGTTTCAGGCCAGCCAGAGCTACAGAGTGAGACCAGCTCAAGAAAATAAAACAACAGGAAGTGTCAGGAGCCATTCATCTGCTTCTCTGAAGTAGAGTAAAAGTCTGCCAGGCAGAGTCAAGGCAGGTCAGGGTCTGCTGCCAGATTTCCTGGCCTGCTACATAAACCTTAGGAGGAGATACACTTAAGGCTGAAGACTAGGGAGTAAACATTCTATTAACCTTGGAGGAAGGAACAGGGAGGCCTCCGGATGAGAACAGATATCCTATATAAATGGCAACAACTGTTTCTACTAGCTTGTTAGTTTTATATCCTGAGACACTGTGGGGTATAAAAAGACTAGGCTCATTAAACTTGGGACTACTACAGTATTCACTGACAGTCCTCCCAAATCTCTCTCTTGTCTTGTGTCTTCTGTCTGTCTTTTCTTTAATCGTCCTTACGCCCCACTCAGTGACTATTCAATCTGTACTAGCAGCACGAGGAAGGAATGAGCTGAGGTCAGATGTGCAGTGATGTAAGTGGCTCTAAGAGAAGCCAGGGACATGGGGTTCACTTACCCTTCCACGTCCACATTCTCCTCCTTGAGACCAGGCTCCCCAACAAGTGGCACTGTCACTGAATGGTAGGTGATTATTGGCCCAGGGCACTTCCGCTTCTTGTGAACCTGCTTCTTCTTGTCAGCCTCAAGCCTTTCATAGGTCTCTTCAGGATAAACGGGAAAAATGACAGAATGGTCAGTTTTCCTTTTCCTACACCCTGGCCCGTGATCTCTTTAAGTTACACATATGTATTTACAAGAGTGTATGCACATGAACACATGTGTGGAGAGGTCATATGACACCGTGCTGGAGTCAGTTCTCTGCTTCTATCCTGTGGACACCACGAATTAGACTCAGGACAATAACCAAGTGGCTTTACCTGCTGAGCTGTCCCATCTCTCTGGGCTCTGTCCTGGGATTTTGTTTTTGTTCGTTTTTTCTTTTTTGTTTTTTGAGACAGGGTTTCTCTGGCTTTGGCTGTCCCAGAACTCAGAGACCTGCCTGCCTCTGCCACACAGGTGCTGAGATTAAAGGCGCATGTGCAACCATTGTCTGGCTAAGTCTGCACTCTTTTTTTTTAAGATTATTTATTTATTATGTATCCAGTGTTCTGCCTGCATGTATGCCTGCAGGCCAGAAGAAGACTCCAGATCTCATTATAGATGGTTGTGAGCCACCATGTGGTATCTGGGAATTGAACTCAGGACCTCTGGAAGGACCTCTGAGCCATCTATCCAGCCCAAGTATGCATTCTAAAAGGACAGCAAAGACTAAGTGCCTCTTCTTTTCAGACATTTCTCTGTAACCCTTAGTTCCATGGCTGGCTACACTGTGTTCCTTGCTAGATCCTGTGGCACACTGTCACTTCACTGTTGACATAGCTGTTGCCTCATGAAGGGCAGCAGTAACTCACATTAGCCACACCTTATCAGGACCATGCAACACTTAGCATGTTACAGGGACTCAATATATATCTGCTAGTGAATAAACAGATCACAATATCTCTGGTCCTTTACCTCTAAATGAACCACAGATCTGTGCTGTTCCTCCATGTGAGTACTGTGGACACAGTCCTCTCAAGCCTGGCCAGAGCCCTCTTGGAAATATCTCCCTGACTCATACACTTCCCATGAGAGTCAAGGCTCACATAATCCAGGCTGGCCTTGAATGCGATTCTGCTGTCTCTACCTCCCATATACTGCGATCACAGATCTCCACCACTATGTCTGGTCTGTATTTGATATATGGCTTTCTGTCAAAAAAGGAAAAACCAACCAAACAATTGTTATTTTACACCAACTGGACCTCAATCAAGCTTACACCCCTCCCCATACACACGACCCCACCAAAACTCCAGATAAGGATTTCAATGTGTAGTTCTGGCTGTCCTGAGCCCATAGATCTGTCCGCCTCTGCTTCCTGGGGGCAGGGACTCAAAGTATGAGCCACCATGGCTAGCTACTTCAGACATTCTTCATCGCCTGGTCCCTCTCCTATTACACACTCATTTCTTCTTTTTGTGTGTTTATTTTCTAGACAGGAACTGGTAAGGTATATCAGGCTGCCTTTGAACTCCCCAGTGCTGGGAATATGAAGTACGAACTTTCTAATTATTTTGCTTCAAATCTCCATTTCTCCAGTTCTCTGGTCCTCCAGTTTTAGCTTTTCTCACGCACCTCAGTGTCTGCACCTACTTTCCCCAAACCAGACTGACCGAGTGAACGTAAGTTGAGCTCTTCAGTGATCTTGGCCTCCCTGAGCAGCTCTTCCTGGGTTAGAGGTCGCTCACAGTGTGGACCCTTCCGCCTGCGGGACTGTCCTTGCCTCTCTTGTACCCGAAGGAACGTCTGTCGTGTGTGCTCTGCTGTGGACTGACGCATGGACTTGCGGCCTGTAGAAAGTGAGATGGGAAGACAGCTTTGATTCATTCCTACTTTGTTTTCTTCTCTTTTCTTCCGACTGCATAGCCTTGGCTGTCCTGGAACTCATTCTGTAGGCCAGTCTGACCTTGAACTCAGAGCTCCTTGGGGCTCTGCCTCTGGAGCACTGGGATCGGAGGCTGCTCCACCACAGCCGGCACATTTCTAGTTTCTTTTCTTTGTCTGTATTTGGGGGGTGGAAGGAGTTTTAAGACAGGGTTTCTCTGTGTAGCTCTGGTCATCTTGGAACGTACACTGTAGACCAGGCTGCCCTTCAACTCTGCCTCTTGAGTACTGGATTAAAGGCCTGTGCCACTACCACCAGGCTAGTTTTTTCATCGTTTTTTTTTTTTTTTTTTTAAATTTAAGCCGGGCAGTGGTGGTGCACACCTTTAGTCCCAGCACTTGGGAGGCAGAGGCAGGCGGATTTCTGAGTTCGAGGCCAGCCTGGTCTACAGAGTGAGTTCCAGGACAGCCAGGCTTACACAGAGAAACCCTGTCTCAAAAACCAACCCCACTCACCCACAAAAAAAATTAAAACAATTTAAGCTTACCAAAAGACAAATTTAGCAAGAATAAAATAACACCTACAGCCTTTCATCACACCATCTACTGTAAACACCACACCCCATTTTGCTCTGTATATTACTATCAGTTTTTGTTTTTTTTTTTGGTTTTTCGAGACAGGGTTTCTCTGTGTAGCCCGGGCTGTCCTAGAGCTCACTCTGTAGCCCAGGCTGGCCTCGAACTCAGAAATCCGCCTGCCTCTGCCTCCCAAGTGCTGGGATTAAAGGCGTGTGCCACCACCGCCCGGCCTTACTATCAGTTTTAATGGCTTGAGTTAAATTATAAAAAAAAAAAAAAGTTAAGTTGTACACAGCATTCTCTTCAAGATTTTAGTATTTTTATTTTTTTGTGGTATTTTTTTGTGGAATTAAGTTCTCTACTAGTGATCTAACTCCCCAGACCTTCTCATGTTATATTTTATTAATACCTTAAAATATTTTTATTACATTTGGGGGGGAGCACATGTGGAAATCAGAGATTTTAGAGGAGTTGGTTCTCTCCCTACACCATGTGGGTCTTAGGGACAAAATTCAGGCTTGGCAAACAACATCTTTACCTGCTGAGATGTCGGCCCTCATGTTTTTATTTTTAGACAGTCTCACTAAATTGTTGGGGCTGGCTTTAACTTGTTGTGTAGCACAGGTTAGTGACTTGAACTTGTGACTCTCCTGCTGGCAGCCTTTTGAATAATTGTTTACAGTCCTGAATCATCTGGCTCAGTGGTGTTAAAGTGTTTTCTGAGCACTCATGACCATGGAGCTCAGATAGTGGCACGCATGGCACACAAAGAACAAGCCTGTAATTCTAACTCTTCTGGCCTCTGTGTGCATCTGCACATATAAGTGTACATACATTCTAGCAGACAGGCAGACACACACACACACAGAAGGATTCTCTTTACAACTCGATAGTTATCAGCCTCAGTAAATCTAATGCAGAACTTTTTTTTTTTTTTTTTTTTTTTTTGGTTTTTCGAGTCAGGGTTTCTCTGTGTAGCCTTGGCTGTCCTGGAACTCACTCTGTAGACCAGGCTGGCCTCGAACTCAGAAATCCGCCTGCCTCTGCCTCCCAAGTGCTGGGATTAAAGGCGTGCGCCACCACTGCCCGGCTAATGCATTTAAATTGTTCAGCAGATGTAAACTTACTGTCAGAGCCATCGTCCTGTAGCTCCAGTGGCAGCAGCGTCTTCTCCTCTCTGGCCTTCTGGGAGCTGCTTGCTGGAGTGCTGACCTTGCGAGGCCTCAAGCTCTTTAGAGGCTCCTGGGGACAAGTGAGAAACAGACACCAGAAAACAAGAGGTAAGGGTAAAGGTGAGGACTGTAGCAGAGAAAACTAGCACCGAGCACGAGGAGGAGAACACAACTAACACAGTCAGAGCTGGGGTTTAACCCCAACACTTGGGGCAGAGGCAGGCTCTGAACTCCTTTACTCTAAGGCCAGCCTGATCTACACAGCAAGACAGTGTTTCAAACAAACAAACCCCACCTCCACCCCACCCTGTAAGAAAAAAATTAAAAAGGTCCAAGGAACCCAGGGTTCTCTGTACCTTATAGGCTTTGGTGACGACTCTACGCTTCCTTCTTGGCTCTTCTGCTTCTCCATCACTGGATGGTTCGTCTCCTTCATCAATGTCAAAGTCAGAGTCTACCTCATCCTCTGTATCAGACTGGTCTCCTTGATACTCATCATCTCCAGATTCCTGAGGATACAGGGAGATGAGAACTGGCTGGCCATGGTACTGTTAATGTTCCTTGAGGAAGAAGTGGGCTAATTTACTCCCCTGATGAGGACCATCCAATTCTTTCCTATTTGGTTTTTCACTCCCCACAGACAAAGCCCTTCCAGTTGACGGTTCTTAGCCTAGTACCACTGTCTTCCCGTGTTACTGGAGACTGACCTATGTCATCTATAACACTCCATGTCAATTTCTGGGGATCTAAAGGATCTAAATGTGGTTTGCCCTCATTTACTGACAGATAGGACACTGTGATGAAAGGCTGTAGCTGAACCATGAGTCCTGACAGCTCATGACTGTAATTCAGTTCTCAGGAGGCCTAGCAAGAAGACTGCAGTGAATCTGATGGAGCCCAGGTTACACAGTGAGACTCTACTTGGAAAGAAAAAAAATCCCAAATAAGTAAGTTGTAACACAGAAATATATATCAAATTCCTTGGCTAACTAGAGGTTGTAAGAGATGCTGTTCCCTTGCCGGGCGGTGGTGGTGCACGCCTTTAATCCCAGCACTTGGGAGGCAGAGGCAAGTGGATTTCTGAGTTCGAGGCCAGCCTGGTCTACAGAGAGTTCCAGGACAGCCAGGGCTACACAGAGAAACCGTCTCGAAAAACCTAATGTTCGCACAAACCTAAATAAGGCTGAGGATATAACTCAGTGGGTATAATGCTTATCTAGCACGGATGAGGCCCTGGCTTCAATCTCCAACACCGAATTAAGTGGGGGTAGCATTGTAAAACTGCAATCCCAGTGAGTCATAAGTTCAAAGTCACTGGGGCTGGAGCTGGCTCAGGGGTTAAGAGCACTAGCTGTTCTTCCAGAGGACTCAGGTTTGGACACGCTCATACAGACATACACCAATGCACATAAAATAAAAAATAAAGAATACATTAAAAACAACAATAAAAAAATTGTTCAAAGTCATCTTTGGTTATGTTGCCAATTTGAGGCCAATCTGAAGAACATGAAACCCTGTAACGAAAACACAGGAACTCGGGCTAGAGAGATGGCACTTGCTGCAATTTTGGAAGCCCTGAGTTCAGTTCTAGGCACCCACATGGCTGCTGACAATCAGCTATAACTCCAGTTCCAGGGGATCATACCCTATTCTGATATCCACAAGCAATGCATGCATTTGGTGCACATACCATCATAAGTAAAACATCCATATACATAAAGCAAAACTAAATCTTTAAAAAAAAAAAAAAAAAAAAAAACCCACATAAATAAAAACAAAGACAGATAAATGGGGTGGCACATTCCAGGAAGGATCATGAGTCTTAGGCCAGTCTGGGCTATAGTCTTGGCTGGAGCTATAGTTCAAGGGTAGAGTAGACCTTGGGTTCAATCTCTAGTAATGTTTTAAAAAAAACAGTTGCAAGCTGGAAATGGTGGTAGGTACCTTTAATCCCAGCACTTGGGAGGCAGAGGCAGGTTGATCTCTGTAAAGCCAGCCTGGTCTACATAGTAAGTTCCAGGACAGCCAAGGCTATGTATGCAGAAAGACCTGTCTCAAAAACAACAGAAAAAAAAAATTCAGAATAGTCTGGCTAACAGGTCTAAGCTATAGACATTACTAAAAAGGAACAGAAACTCTTCTCTTTAGAATTTTTATTTTACTTATATGTATGTGCATGTTTGCATGTGCTTACATGTGTGCAAGTGTGGGCAAATGCGGGCAAATGCATGTGTGTAGTGGGGTAGCTTCCCACTACATCTGTATAAAGCTCGGTGATTGGGCTCTATGAGAGGTAGGCAGAGTGAGGAGTCAAGGCAGCAGATGTCCAAGTGTCTCTAGCAGTCTATGGTAGTTATTGATACCAAGGTTAGGTAATTGGGTTTACAATTCTAATTGTGTGCGTATCCTGTTAATTGATCATTTCCAAATACGTAAATATTGGATAATCTTTAAGCATTAAGAGTCTTCATTCTACCGGGTACTGTGGCCATGGCGGGTATTGTCTGGGGTTCAGTCGAGCTTTGTGGAGACAGCATGGGGGATTGGCAGAGCCATCGCCCATACTGGAGTCTCGTGGGTGCCAGGGCCGGTGTTTCAAGATAGCTGGAGCCGCAGGAAAATGGCAGCTGTCTGGGAACAATCTGGTCCAGGCACCGTTTATTAAATATCACCAGCAACACGTGTGTGCATATGTGCTAGTAAGTGTAGATCCCTCTGGAGTTCAGAAGAGAGCACCAGATCCCAATACTGGAATTAAAGGATGTTGTGAGCAGACTGACATGGGGGCTGGGGACTGAACTCATGTCCTCTGAAAGAGCAGTAATGCTCTTAACCACTGAGCCATCTCTGTAGCCCTTTGTTTTGTTTTAATAAAAACAGATTTCACCCAAGCTATCTTCAAACTCTATGAAGCCAAGGATGACCTTGATCTCTTGATCCTCTTGTGTCTACTTTCCAAGGGCTGGGATTACAGGCCTGCTACCATACCCAGCAGGGAAACTATTTAGTGCTGCATTAACACAGGTGGTGAGCCAGATCTGAGCTAAGTGCAGTTTGCTGAACCTGCTACATCACTCTGAAGGACAAAAAAAGAGATGAGGCTTGATTTCTTTCTTTCTCTCTCTTTTTTTTTTTTTTTTTTTTTTTTGGTTTTTTCGAGACAGGGTTTCTCTGTACAGCTCTGGCTGTCCTGGAACACACTCTGTAGACCAGGCTGGCCTCGAACTCAGAAATCCACCTGCCTCTGCCTCCCAAGTGCTGGGATTAAAGGCATGCGCCACCACTGTCCGGCGAGGCTTGATTTCATATACAGGTATTGTTCAAAACAGCCAAGAAGGAAGAGTGAATTACAGCTAGGTGAAAAGGCAGACAGGTACACACAGCATATTTATGGAATAAGGATTTAGATCCAAGCACAGAGAGCCTTTTCCTGCCAAGAAGCCATATTAGGGCCAGTGAAAAGGCTCAGCAGTGAAACTTGCCACCTGATCCCAGAACCCACCTGGTAGAAGAGAACAACTCCTTCAAGTTGTCCCTTGACTTTCACATATAGGTGTGGCACATGAACTCTCCGCCATAAATAAATGGCAAACACTAAAGTTAAAAGAAGCCTGTTAGCTGACTGCTCTAGCGCCAGCACAGCCTCTCTCCACAGTGGATGCTTCTCTAGGCCTGTAAGATTCAAAAGGAGCCTACACTTTTTCCAATGGAGAAACACATTTACTGTTTGTGGATGAGTGTTTTGATTGCATGTATGTATGTGCATGTGTGGGCGTGTGCTCAAGGAGGTCAGAAGAGGGAATTAGATCCTTTAGCATTTATAGACGGCTGTGAACCATCATGTGGGTGCTAGGAACCAAATTCAAGTTCTTGGCAAAAGCAGCAAGTGTTCTTAACAGCTGAGTCATCTCTCCACTCCAGGCCTTCTGTGGAGAAACTTAAGTGTCAATGCCAATACACTTATGAGTTAATATGCAGGCCATGAGGCTCGATGACGTCATCTGACTTGTCGCACTGTTGAGCATCACTGTTGAGGTACAGCTGCTGAGGGAATGTGTCCTTCTCCGCGTGCACGGGACATAAAATATTGAATACTACTATGGATAATGAGATCCACTGAGGATTTGGGTATGTCCATGGAATATTACAGAAAGCTATGAAAATTGGGAGTTAGAAAGGCCTGAATGCAACCTGAGGTAATATAGGTTAGAGTTTCTCTTTTTTTTTTTTTTTCTTTTTTTTTTTTTTGGTTTTTTGAGACAGGGTTTCTCTGTGTAGCCCTGGCTGTCCTGGAACTCACTTGGTAGACCAGGCTGCTCGAACTCAGAAATCCGCCTGCCTCTGCCTCCCAAGTGCTGGGATTAAAGGCGTGCGCCACCACAGCCGGCTAGGTTAGAGTTTCAATGGCAGCTACCCTGGAAGAGGGTGTCACTGGATGAGGGGAAGTCAACTGGCCTGGGCAGCACCTCAAGCATATGCTCTCTCTTCAATCAGGGACATGACCAATGGATTAATTGTGAACACATGCTACCAAAGCAAGCACATAACAAATGGCTGAAACTCTAGGCCAGTCAGCACAAATGACCACTTTTCCTCCTAACGTTTGTGAGACTCAGAACACATTAAATCTCTCAGCTCTCCTCTGGTATTAAGGCACATCACCAGAGGGGAGGGCACGTTCTCACTATGTTACTGCTCAGTCTTAGTGTTTTTACTGCACTATGGATTTATTGTCATAGCATTGGGCTCCTTTCCAGTCCTTTAATACACAACAAGAGAATGTTCTCTATCTCTACCTCATATAATAAGAAATTCTCCCTAGAATTTCATGCTAAATAAATTTGTCTTTCTTGATTATACTGTAGACTTCGGTCTTACAAAAGAAAAAAATTAGTTTGGCTACCAGGAAACTCACAGCTATCAAATGCTATTTCCATTTTAACATGGATTCGTGGCAAAATTGCTTCTGATTTAAATATATATATATATATAATTTTATTTATTCTTTGAAAACTTCATACATTAATACAATATATTTTGTTCTGTTCATTTTCTATTTTGACTGTTGCTAATTTTTGTTTCCATTGTCAGCCTTCTTAAATATCATTTCTAAAAGCATGAGGTACACAAGTTAAATAACAACTCATAAACCGACAGGAATAGGAATTGAATCTTGGAGGAAGGATGAGAGAGATCTATTTTAAACTAGTTTATTAAAGCTGTGTACAGAGTGGCCCCTAGTCAGTCATAAAGTCCTGTCTACTCTTTTTCCAAAGACTTCTCTGCAGCCCTACTTAACACTGTCTCATACCCACCTCCATCCTGTGGTGCTGGGGGCTGGAACCTCCAGCTACGCTAAGCACATTAACCCTGAACACCAGTGTCCTCCCAAGCCCAGCCCTTGGACACATTTCTTTTCTGCCCTTGCCCTCTTTAGGCTTTTCTCATTAGGGTTTGTCTGTCTGTAAGGCTGAGTCACGAGAACTGGAAACATAGCCCATGTGACCTGGAACCAGAGGTCATCCTCCTGTGCCGCCTCCCCGAGATTACCAGCACTAAAGAAATCTTTTTAACCAAAAATTTAATGACGGAACTTTGATGCCTCATTTCAGACCTTTAAATGAGAAGTCAAACTGCTTCACACTGCTTCACTATGGCCGGGAGGTGAGAGGGGGATCCAAGGGTGGTGACAAGTACCTACAGCTCCGGGACTCAGGAGTCTGAGGCAGAGGGCTACCTAAGCTTTGAGACTATGTGTAGCAACCCTCTTTAAAAACTATACAAGGGGGCTGGTGAGTCCACTCAGTGGTTAAGAACACTGTCCACTCTTCCAGAGGACCTAGGTTCAAATTCCCAGCACCCACACAGCAGCTCACCACTGTAACTCCAGTCCCAGAGGCTCTGGCACCCCCACACAGACATATATGCAGCCAACATCAACACACATAAAAATAAATCAATCTAAATCTAAAAAATAAATTAAAATAAAAGCAAGCAAACAAACAAAATCTATATAAGGCAGGGGTAGAGGCACATGGGAAGCAAAGAAGATAGGCATGGTGGCAGAAGCAAGTTGATCTCTGTGAGGCCAGACTCATCTACATAGTGAGTTCCAAGACAGTCAGGGCTATGTAGAGATACCCTATCTCAAAGAACAGAACCAAATCCAGCCAGGCGTTGGTGGCGCACGCCTTTAGTCCCAGCACTTGGGAGGCAGAGGCAGGTGGATTTCTGAGTTCGAGGTCAGCCTGGTCTACAGAGTGAGTTCCAGGACAGCCAGGACTACACAGAGAAACCCTGTCTCAAAAAAAAAAAAAAAAAAAAAAATCCAGCTCAGGCCTATATCCAGCCATAGCAATCTATAAACCAGACTTGTAGGTTTTACACCAGGACCTCAGTGCCTTTCCAATTGAGCCTTTCTCCACCCTGATTTGTCATCCAACCAAAGCCTGCTCTTTATAACTGTCTTCTGTTTAAATGTTATTTCTCCAGGACAGCCTGTCCTTAGCAACTCTGGGCTCTTCAGGATGGCTCAGTGGGTAAAGGACCTTGCTGTATAACCCTGACCACCTGAGTTTGCTTCCTTGTGCTCCTATGATGGACAGAGAGACTGAACTCCTGCAAGTTGCCCTCTGATCTTCATATGCAGGCACATAAGCATAATACAGTTTAAAAAACAGCCGGGCGGTGGTGGCACACGCCTTTAATCCCAGCACTTGGGAGGCAGAGGCAGGCGGATTTCTGAGTTCGAGGCCAGCCTGGGCTACAGAGTGAGTTCCAGGATAGCCAGGACTACACAGAGAAACCCTGTCTCGAAAAACCAAAAAAAAAAAAAAAAAACAAACCTCTCACCTGTTATCTTGAATTTAAGTCTTTAACACACAGTATCTAAATTGACTGTGATCCCAGACAGTTGCTGCACACAGTAGGGGTTGCTTTTATTTATTGCCAGGGGCCAGTAATCCAGGATCTAGGATTCATTTTCTAGGCAAGTGATCTACCACTGGGCTGCAAACTATAGTCCCAGTCTCAGAGAAGTTTTTAATGTTTCCAAGGACTCCACCACAACCTATTAATTACATATAGTATACTGATCTGGGTGTACAACATATATTCAATCAGTGAACAGGTTCTATTAATAAAAATTTAGCCAAGTGTCAGTCCTGTACGGAAAAAAAAAAAAAAAAAAAAAACAAAAAAAAAAAAAACGAACTCTGTTACAGACCTTAAAACCAACCAGAAAAATGAGAAGTAAACCAAATCTAACTGCAAACTGAAATTTTGCTTCTATGATGGAAATAAATGGGATTCTCTTAGGACAATCAATAAAGGGTCATCTAAGAATACAGTACGCTGTGATTTGAAAGCTGAAAAACAGAGTGTGCTAATTAAGCTTGTTTCTGAACCAGTTCCTTTTTGTAAACAACTCGTCAGCAGGACAAGAAAATTGCAAAACCGACAAACACATACACACAACCTCGACTCCGCTATCCAGTCAGGAGTGTACAAGAAAATTGCAAAGCCGACAGACAGACAGACAGACAGACAGACAGACAGACAGACACACAGTACCCCCCAGACCCCCCCACCTCAACTCCGCCATCCAGCCAGGAGCGTCTCTTTCAGAGCCTTTCTCAATCCCCGCCCCCTTCCTCTTTGTCCAGGGTTTTCCCCTTCTCCTCGCCTCCCTTTTTCCCTCTTCCTGGGCCCGGCTCTTGCCTCGGTGAAACCCCCGTAAGTTGTCTGGTAGAACTCATCTTCCTCCTCTGCTTCCAGGAGCCCAGAAAGCCGGTTCCCGGCGGTTTTCCTTGGGGCCCGGCCTCCAGCCAAACTCATACCGCCTACGGAGACTGCGCCGCCGCCAGCAGCCCCTTACCCAGCTCAGGGTTCTGGCAGATCGACACTCGACACTATTACCTGCGGGCGACCGCCAATGACGGAAGTCCAGCGTCTACAAGCAAAAGCAGTCGAACGTCGAGCGGTTCTAGTTTTATTTTTTTGGTTTGTTGTTGTTGTTGTCGTTTTGTTTTGTTTTTGTTTTTTGGTTTTTTTTCCCCTTAAGTCTTCTCTACTGTGACCCGTGGCTGTGGCCACTCTGAGCGCTTAGGGAACTGTACCAAGGTTCCTCCTCGCCTACATTTTTTTTTTCTATAGACAGGTTCTCTCTTTACAGTCCTGGTTGGCCTGGAGTTATCTATGTAAAGCAAGCTGCCCTAGAACTCATAGAGGAGATCTTCCTGCCTTTGCCTCCCAGTGCTGGAATTAAAAGTGTGTGCCAAGTAGGCCCGCCTCATAGCAAACTCCTTTCCCCCTCTACACTCCCACTTGTTTTTCAATTCTGCTGAAGACTTTCTAAAAATCCTGGTTTGGGGGCTGGAGAGATGGCTCAGCGGTTAAGAGCACTGACTGCTCTTCCAGAGGTCCTGAGTTCTATTCCCATCCAATGGTGGCTCCCAGTCATCTTCAATGGGATCTGAAACCTTCTTCTGGTGTGTCTGAAGAAAGTGACAGTATACTCACATACATAAATAAATAAGTCTTTAAAACAGAACAAAAAAAATCCTGGCTTTTTCGCTCCCCTCCTCTAAAACTCCGGTGGCAGTCAGACCTGTACTCTTAGCAGCTATGGGACAGGAGAATCACAAGTTCAAGACCTGTTTAGGTAATGTAACAGAATTCTGTTTCAAATTTTAAAAAGTGAAGAGGAGTCTGGGGGTACAGCACAGTGGAGGTGTGCTTGTTAAGCCTCATGTGCCCTGATAAGTTATTTCTCTGCAGGTGAAATGGTCCTATTCAAGCCAAGTTAGATTATATTAAAGGCAGGTTTTTGGGGAAGCTGCTTTTAGGCGAGTTCACTGGCCCCAAAGATTGAGGCCAGGGGAGTCGCTACTGGAAGAGAAGAAGGGCAGGGAGATAGAAAGTAAGGGTGCAGGCAAAAAGAAGGAAAAGAGGGCGAGAGACAGACCAAAATGTCTACATATATGGAAGAAGAGCTTCTGGAGGAAGGACAGCCCAGCCCCTTAGCTGGAAAGTTCGAGGTTGGGGCATAGTAGGCCAAGTAGGGATTAAGAGATGCTGGGAGAACCTGGAGACCAGCTCTGCTTTGATTTGTAAAATTTCCACCTCAGTCCCTTGTCCCTGTCCAAAATCAAACAGCCCCTGGATTCTATCCTTAGTATGCCCCCAAACAAAACAAACAAATACCAACATTATTGTGATTAAGAACAGAACCTTATTAGCCAGGCAGTGGTGGCGCACGCCTTTAGTCCCAGCACTTGGGAGGCAGAGGCAGGCGGATTTCTGAGTTCAAGGCCAGCCTGGTCTACAGAGTGAGTTCTAGGATAGCCAGAACTACACAGAGAAACCCTGTCTCGCAAAAAAAACAAAAAACAAAAACAACAACAACAAAAAAAAAACAAAAAACGAAACCATAAGGTTCTGTTGTTTTTTGTTTTTTTGTTTTTGTTTTTGTTTTGAGACAAGGTTTCTCTTTGTGTAGCCCTGGCTGTCCTGGAACTCACTCTGTAGACCAGGCTGGCCTTGAACTCAGATATCCGCCTGCCTCTGCCTCCCAAGTGCTGGGACTAAAGGCGTGCGCCACCACCGCACGGCAGTGAATGCCTTTAAACCTAGCATTCAGAAGGCAGAAGCAGGTGGAACTCTGAGTTTAAGGACAGCCTAGTCTACAAAGTGGGTTCCAGGGTTACATAGACAAACCCAATCCTGAAAAACAAAAACAACACCCTAGAACTTTAAAAACAGAGGTTGTAGCAGATACCCATAACCCCAAGCACTTGGATGTCTGAGTCACGAGTATGACAATTCATGGCCAGCCTGGGTTACCATAGGAAGTTCCTCAGCCATGAGGAACATGGGCAGCCTCAGCCATGTAGTGGTGGCGCACGCCTTTAATCCCAGCACTTGGGAGGCAGAGGCAGGCGGATTTCTGAGTTCGAGGCCAGCCTGGTCTACAGAGTGAGTTCCAGGACAGCCCGGGCTACACAGAGAAACCCTGTCTCGAAAAACCAAAAAAAAAAAAAAAAAAAAAAAAAAAAAAAAAAAAAAAAATGAAACTAAAAAAAAAAAAAAAAAAAAAAACAACCCACACAAGCAACTAAGTACTTGGCCTAGCATCCCACACCTCAGAATGCAGAGGCCAGGAATCTCTATGAGTTAGAGGCCAGCTTGGTCTTAGTCTACACAGCAAGTTCCAGGCCAACCAGGGCTACAGTGTGACCTTGTCTTAAAACAACAATAACAAACACAAGTAACAGCAACAATATCAAAAGCCCAGGGTGGTATTTGAGGTTTATAATCCCAGTATGTGTGAGAGAGACTGAACTGGAAAATCTGGACAAAACAAAATAAAACAAATCCCTAGACTTAGCTTGAAAGTCTTTCAGCAGTGTGACCTTGTACAAGTAGCTTTATATTTCTGAATCTCACATTCTTTGACTGTAAAACGAGATATGCTTTCTACATGTTTAAGATGGTTGAGATGGCTGGGCAGTGGTGGTGCACGCTTTTCGTCCCAGCACTTGAGAGGCAGAGGCAGGCGGATTTCTGAGTTCGAGGCCAGCCTGGTCTACAGAGTGAGTTCCAGGACAGCCATCGCTGCACAAAAGATGGTTGAGATGAAGGGATATAATCTTGTAAACTGCTTAGCATAGCATTTAGTAAGTTCAGAGTAAGCACTAGTAGGAAATGATCATTAGCATGATCTTCTTTTTTTTTTTTTTTGGTTTTTTTCGAAACAGGGTTTCTCTATGTAGCCTGGGCTGTCCTGGAACTCACTCTGTAGACCAGGCTGGCCTCGAACTCAGAAATCCGCCTGCCTCTGCCTCCCAAGTGCTGGGACTAAAGGCGTGCGCCACCACCGCCCGGCTAGCATGATCTTCTAGGTCAGCAGTTCTCAAGCTTTGGGTTGTGACCCCATTAAAGGGTCCAGTGACCCTTTTACAGGGGTCTCCTAAAACCATTGGGAAATAGATATTTACATTACCATTCATAACAGTAGCAAAACTACAGTTATGAAGTAGCAATGAAAATAATTTTGTGATTGGGGATCACCACCACATGAGGAACTGTATGAAGGTCGCAGGTCAGGAAGGCTGGGAAGTGCTGTTCTAGGTCCTTCCAGTGTTGTCTCTCTGTCTCTGCAGTGCTCCCCTTGCAGACCATCCTATTTGAGTGTCACTCTTTAATCGCTCCAGTCTCTGCCCAGTTCAAGGTTTTCCCTTCACCTTAGCATTGTGTTTCTCTCTGTCTGACAAATATTTAATTTTATAGGACAGTGAAGTCTTCCCAGACACCCACTTCTCTTTCCAGACTCAGCTTCTGTAACCATGGAAATGATGCCTCCTAGAGCCTCTGAAATAGTTCCAAATTCAAATAGTCTGTGTTGTCAAGACTGGCAGCCTTTGTTCTCATTGTTTCTTCTGAAAATACAGGTGTGAAACACAGCACTCAGGCATATCCTATGCTAATACATATTAATTTTATTCCAATGATTTATGGGCCTGTCCTCATTTGTTTGTGATTGGTTTTTTTGTTTTGTTTGTTTGAGACAAGGTCTCACTTTGTAGGTCTGGCTGTCCGGGGTCTCCTAAGACTGGTTACTGTGTAGACCAGTCTTGCCTCTAACTCAGAGATCACCTGCCTCTGTTGGGGTTAAAGGCCACCACCACCTGGCTATGTTTTTTTTTTTTTTTTCTTAAAACAGGGCCTCGTGTAATCCCAGCTGCCCTCTAAATCCCCACGCAGCTGAGGCGGGTCTTAAACTCCTGATCATTCTGCTTCTGTCTCCTAACTGCTGGGCTTATAGGTGTATGATACCATTCTTGATTCCTTTTTAAGACTATTATTTAAATTTTCTATCTAAAAAACAGAGGCTGGAGAGATAGCAGCAGTTAAGACCACTGATTGCCCTTTTGGAGGTCTTGAGTTCAATTCCCAGCAACCACATGGTAGCTCACAACCATCTATAATGGGATCTGATGCCCTCTTCTGGTGTGTCTAAGACAGCTACAGTGTACTCATATACATAAAATAAATAAATAAGCTGGGTGGTAGTGGCGCAGCACTTGGGAGGCAGAGGCAGGCGGATTTCTGAGTTCGAGGCCAGTCTGGTCTACAGAGTGAGTTCCAGGACAGCCAGGGCTACACAGAGAAACCCTGTCTCGAAAAACAAACAAACAAACAAAAAAATAAATCTTTTTTTTTTTTTTTTTGGTTTTTTAAGATAGACAAGTTCTCTAATACTGAGTTATACCCCTATCCTCCAAAGGTGCTTTGATAAAGCACACTTACATGCACTGAAGACTGAATTGGTGGCTTTGAGGTCACCAGATTGCCTCCCTTCTGAAAGTATGTATTGAGGAACTCCCTTTGCCATTTCCTTAGGAGCACCAAGCCAAAGCATTCTGCTCTGCCCCTGCTCCCACACCTTGCCCAGTCACCCAGCTCTGCTATGCTAGGAATGTTACTAGGGAAGAGTCTCCCCATGACTCAGAACACACCTTGAGACTGAGTAAGAGCTGGGGCAGAGACACTTGGAGGGAGAAGGAGACCTGCTCCCTAAACATTCCAAGCTCTCCTTTTGGTTACATTTATCCCTGAGATAAAGGCATGCTATTTTGCTTATTGCTCAGGCTCTTCTGGAAATCAAGAATTTTCGGGGGGGGGGGTGGGAGGGAAGAAAAAGGGGAGGGAACATGTTAAAGGATCTTAACTATCTGAGAAGCTGGAACCTCAGGCATGTGCCACCACACCCAAATGTTTAAAAATAATTTTTATATTATTATTATTTTAAGACAAGGTCTTACCATGTCTTAACTTTGGATGTCCTGGAACTGGTTAGGTAGACCATGCTGGCCCTGAACTTACAAAAACAGCCTGCCTCTACCTCCTAAATTCTGGGGTTAAAGGCATGGGCTACCTACCATTCTTGGCTCCATGACATCTTAATTCCAACATTTAGTTCCAGTTTTTGAATTTCACCTTCATCCATTCATATATTTAGGAGACATATTTGGGGAACTTAATCTGTCCCAGGTATAGTTTACATTCTTGACCTGTAAAAATGAAAAACCACCATCTTTGCTCTAAAAAGTATATAGTCTTATGAAGGAGACACACACATAAACGGATAACACAAGGTGTAACAGTGACCATTTCCTAGTACTTGATGTAGATACAAAGGCCCCTAGGAAGCTGTAAAATAGGTTTGTTTTTTTTTTTTTTTTTTTTTTTTTTTTTGCCTACTTACAATTTCAGAGTCAGAAATAGCTTTAATGTGTACCTCAGTTGATTTTTAGAGCACCTTAGGAAATAGAATCAATTGAGTCTACACTTAACTAAAGTGTTTGTGCACTTGTGCACAAGGAGGGCAGAGGAAAACTTGAGTGGATCAATTCTCTTATCCCATCTCAGGGACCCAGGCATAGGTAGCTTGGTGCCTTTATCCGATGAGTCATCTTAACAGTCCCCAGGCAACTGAACGCCTTTTCTGGAAATATAGACAATTTATTCAACAGTATTTACTGAGTACCTGTGTGAGACAACGTCACCTGTGAGTGAATAGCACTGTCTGACTCCAGTGATAGTCAGCAAGGCGAAGATTTCAGATACAGCACAACATACAATACTTCAGTGTTACCTAGTCAAAATGCTGTTGAATTAGGAATGCTAATTCTATCAAATAAAGTTTGTCACTCTTCAGTACCCGAGGGAGCACAAAGAATCCAGCAGATGGCAGTAAAGAAACAAATATTTTAGGTTTTGTTAGAAGAGGAAGAGATCTGAGATTAATGAATAGGAGATATTTGATGGATATTCTAGTCCTGGGATCCCTTTGGAGGGACATCTGGATAGGTGTCCAGGTCACCTTAGGACCAATAAACTGGAGATTGTTTTTATTTATTCATTTCACAAATAATTATTGAGTAATTACCTTGTACAAAAATGTGACAGGAGGCAGACATACAACTGTAGCAAACAGTCTTTACTTTTCAGAAGCTCTTGCTCAGAAAGGGCTTCCCTAGGGTTCCCATAATGCTAACAGCTGCCAAGGTTCTTTGTAAAAACTGGGCAGAGTTCATATGACGATTAGGCTAGATTGGAATCCCTCTGTATTTCCATGCCCTTTGGAGTATAGATAATTAGCAAGTGAACAACGCTAAGCAGGACTTTGGATGGGGAAGGTTATTTGATACAGTCTAATTGAATTCTGTAGTCTTTTTGACAGGTCTTTTAAACTTTGTTTTTATGTATTTTTTCTTACCTTTCTTCTTATATTGTTGACAAATCCTCATTGCCTTATTTTTCAAATATTTACATTTGATGAACTCTGTCACTGTGTCTACCACTGTTTGAAGCAAACAAAACAGATCTATTTTTTATGTCTTTAGAAGGAAGGTCCCACAAGCCTGCACCTTAAACAGTAAAGGCTGGAAGAATTCTTAATGGTTGTGATGTTTTGTAGTGCACAAGTGCTTAGCATTTCAGACTTGACACAAGAGCTGCGATCCGAATTCTTTCCAGGACTGTCATTTGAGGCGCTCAGTCCTTCCCAGTCCAGCTGAGTCTCAACTAGAATTCGTAGCAACAAGATCAAAATACGAATCTATATTGATCTACCGAGCCACCGTAGGCACAAGGTCTTCCGCCCGTGGATTCCTTGGGGTGTGACGCATGTCTATCACGTGATCCGGAGTCGCCTCTGGATTGGCTTCTCTTCTCTGTATGGCTAGATAGACGGAGTACCTAGAAGGTGGGCGCATGCGCAATGCTGGGTTTCCTTGGCCGCCCACCCTGACGGGAGCGGTGGAGTTGGGGATAAACAGGCAGTGGCTGGGGAGGAAAAGGTGGGGGCATTCGCTTTTTGGGGGGCCTTAGGTGCCTGGGTTTTCCTTTAGGTTCTATCCGAGACGCTGGACCCCTGGGGCCCGGCTTGAGTGTTCCTGTCTAGTGAGAGAAGGTAGCTTTCGCGGAGAGCAGTTCAAGTTGCTAGGAAGGTGCGATACTGGAGTTCTCCCCTATGCCGGACAAGTGGTGCGGTCCTGAGCTTGTCCTGGAGCCTGAACAACGCCTGTGAGAAACCCGCCGAACCGGGTTCTGTGAAGAGACGTGGGGAAGATTCGATTCCGAGAAAAGGAAAAGCCGGATTGAAAGGGAGTGAAGCCGCTGAGGGGGAGGGGGCTGCCAAGATGGCGTCCGCCTCCTCAGGGCCAGCGGCGACCGGGTTTACACCTCTTGATTCCGGGGTCCCTGCCGGTACCGCAGGTGAGTCGGGTGGGGTGCGGACAGCCGGCTGGGGAGGGCCGTGGGATGGGAACACGAGCGAGTCCTGGGAAGGGACCTGTCGCCGAGGATGTCCGAGGGGTTGCCTCTAAGGGAGGACAGGACCGGACTTTGAAGTAGTAGACAGTTCTATTACTAGAGGAGTCTGGGGGAAAGGATGGATATCACTGAGAAAAAGGAAGCCGACGAAAACTCACATGGTGTCTTAGAGGCTACTGCTTTGAGAACTTTGAGGAGGAAGGATGGAGATTGAAGATTGGGGGTTAAGAGAAACGACAAAAACAGGAGTGGAGAAACTAGAGGCTGAGGATACAGTCAGTAGTGGAGGTCTTGTCCAGCATGCATCAGATTTGGGCTCAATAAGACAAAATAACGTAAATGGAGTATTGGTGGATAGAGGGGAATTTCTTGGTGTAAGGTGATTGTGAAATTAATAGATCAAAATGTTGAGGGGATTATGGAACTTAAAAGTATTGAAGAGTCATGGGAATTGTGAATTTTATTGGGAGTAAGTTCCTGGAGTGGCTTTACCCTCAGACTTCCCCCCAATGCGTCATTCTTCCTCTCATCTCTTGTCAGCAGCAGCGCACATACGTACTTTCTCAAATTAACTCTTCTGGTGATTCCTATCTTTAGACTGTACAACTATGGAAAGGAATGGAGAGTTTTGTTGTTTTATATTTTGAAACAGGCACTTTTTATGTCTTCCTGACTGGCCCTAGTGCTGCGATTACAGGAGTGTACTGCAGCCAGCACGGAGGGAAACATTGGAAACATCTAAAGGATGAGGGGGGAGGTCAAGGTCAAAAGACCCTAAAAGAGAGAGGGTAATGAAGTGGAGCCTTGAATTGTAGAAGAGCCTGGGTTAGGCCTGTGGTTTGGCTTCCTAAAGATGGGGAGGGGTGTGTGTGACTCTTGAGAGCTATGGGGGAATGTTGCATAATAGTTTAGGGACTGGATGAATGCCTAGGATGATGTATGAAGAAATCATAAGGAACTGGGCAGTATAGCAAGGTCAGAGTGGTTAGAGATTAATGGAGATTGAGGGCTAGAAAGGCCCCCAAAGAAAAGCCACAGATTTCTGTAGGAGGGAAAATGTGTATGGGGTGAGTCAGAGGCTGTTCCAGAAGAATGTCTGGTGTTCCTCAGAAACTGTTGCCTGAGAAGCTGCTGGGTATGAGATGCTTTTCTTCAGTTGATTTCCTTTTCTGTGATTTTTGTCCTTGCCATTTTGAGTTGGCTTGAATTTCCCCTTAAACATAGTCATAGATACCTTCTTCATAAGCTGCAATTTTAATTTATGTGCCTCTATTTTTAGTTTCTTGGGGAGGTGACTTTTTGTCTTTCCTTTAAAAGCATTGGAGAGCCATAACAACCCTTGTTTCTTTCTAAATGAGAAAAAGGATAATGTTTATAAAAGTGACAGTTTTTTTTTTTAATTTTACCTATTTAATTATTGTATGAGGTTATAACGAGTATGAGAATGTGTGTCAGAGGCTGGTTCTCTCCCTCCCACCTTTATGAGAGCTCTGGTTATTGAACTCTGGTCATCGGGCCTAGACCGCAGGCACTTACCAGCTGAACCATCCCTCTCACACGGGTGACTTTTTTCTTTTTCTTTTCTTTTTTCTTTCTTTCTTTCTTTCTTTTTTTTTTTTTTTAATGCAGTGTCTTCTTATTTGAAATCTTCTAGTATTAGCCAAGCACCACCTCCCACCCTCCACCCCAAGGGTTTCTTTGTGTAGTCCTGACTGTCCTGGAACTTGATCTGAAAACCAGGTTGGCCTGGAACTCAGAAATCTGTCTGCCTACTGAGTGCTGGGACTAAAGGTGTTCTCTATAGTGCCTGGCCTCCAGTCATTCTTGTGAGTGTTATTCAAGCCTTCACCTATCATGTCAGGTAGTATCTCTGCTAGAAAACAAGTTAATCTTTTTTCTTCTCCTTTTTAAAAAAGTTTTTTTTTGTTTGTTTTTTGTGTTTTTTTTTTTTTTTTTTTTTTTTTTTTTTTCGAAAGGTTCTGAAGCCCTGCTTCCTGGAACTCACTTGGTAGACCAGGCTGGCCGAACTCAGAATCCCCTGCCTTGCCTCCAAGTGCTGGGATTAAAGGCGTCGCCACCACCACGGCTGTTTTTTTTTTTTTAAGAGCTACCATGTGACTATGCTTTAATCTCCATTGGATGTAGATGTAGGAGGGTGTGAGTTTGAGGCCACCCTAGTCTATGTTGCAAGCTCCAGGATAGCCAGGAGTACAGAAAGAGATCCTGTCTCAAAAACAACAATTTTTAGCTCTCTGTATCTCTCTGTGTTTAGAGGCCAGAAGAGAGGCTTTACATCCCCTGGAATTGGAGTTCCATATAGAGTTAGCCACCTGACAAGGATCCTCTAGAAAAGAAGAGCAAACATGCTTTTTGTTTTTATTTTGAGACAGGGTCTCACTATGTAGCCCTGGCTATCCTGGAACTCACTCTGTAGATCAGGCTGGCCTCAAACTCAGAGATCTACCTGCTTCTACCTCCTGAATGCTGGTATCAAAAGCATTCTTCAAGTTCTCTATATAGCAGATGACCTTGAACTCTTAGCTTTCTGTATCTTGTAAATGCTAGAATTATAGGCCTGTTCCACCAGGCCTTGCTTAGATTACTTTTAACATTTTTGTTTTGTTTCGTTTTTGTTTTGAGACAGGGTCTCTTAATGTAGTTCTGGCTGTCCTGGAACTTACTGTATAGAGCAGGCTGGCCTCAAACACATGAGATCCTCCTGCCTCTGTCTCTCAAGTGCTGGGATTACAGGTGTGCCTTACCATCCTGAGGAAACCATAAGTTCAAAAGGAGACAGGGTTTCTCTTGTAGCCTTGGCTGTTCTGGAGCTCACTCTGTAGACCAAACTGGTCTTGAATTCAGAGATCCCCTGCCTCTGCTTCACTGGTGCTAGGATTAAAGGCGTGCGCCATTATGGTCCATCCAGACCATAAGCTCTTACGTGATATTTCCCATTAGAGTAGTTACCTTGTTTGAATCTGGAGGAGGCAGTTATAAATGAGGTATCATCTTACAGAGGTTTGTGCTTGTTCTTATGCTTTGATAGTTAATAAAAGGGGATGTCGTTTGACACCTGGGTTCTGCTGTCTGCTGTATAAAGTAAGTGTAGTCTTTTCTTTGTTATTTTTCATCTTCATTATTTGGACACTGGCACCACCTAGTAAAATCAGGTTCGATGAAGTGATAGTGACCATTTGTTTAGGGTTCAGAGACCCTGGCTTCCAGTTCTTGACAATCTGTAACTTGGATTTCAAGTCACTAAGTTGAGTTTTTACTGGAAATGAGAACCAAGAGTTTCTGGTTTTGAGTATATGTTTGTTGTTATTTTGAGGCAGGGTCTGACAATGCTGTCTTGGTTGGCCTAGAAGTATCTCTGTGTAGACCATGCTATTCTGGAACTCAGAGGTCCACCTACTGTCTCCCAAGTGCTAGAACCAAAGGTGTAGGTCATCACACCCAGCTGTTTGGAGTCTTGATTTGAAATTAGAGCAAAGATTAGAAAGGGAGTTGAATGTCAAGATGTTTACTGCTTCCCTGAAATAAGAACTGTGTGATTAAAATCACATTTGAGTCCCCAAAGGAAAAGCACTTGAAATCTTAGATGAACTTGCACTCTAGTTGCTTCTGCTTCTCACAAGAACAGTTTGAAGTAGTCCCTCCTCATCTATTGGGTTGTATCAGAACCACAAATGATTTGGGAATAACCTTCCAGCTCCTGTACTGACCGTCTACGTAACCAGCTGATTTTTTGTTGTTTATTTGTTTTTTTGGTTTTTGGAAACAGGTGTTTATTTGTTTTTGACACAGGGTTTCTCTGTGTAGCCCTGGTTGTCCTGGAACTTACTCTGTAGACCAGGCTGGCCTCAAACTCAGAGATCTGCCTGCCTCTGCCTCTCAAGTGCTGGGATTACAGGTGTGTACTACCACTGTAGGGAACCTATGTTTTTTGAGAGGCTTGCTGTGTAGCTCTGTATTGTCTGGTCTCACACTTGGGGTTCTCCTGGTTTCTTGTTTGCTTTGTTTTGTTTTGTTTTTTGTTTTTGTTTTTTTTTTTTTTCTGGTTTTTTGAGACAGGGTTTCTCTTTGTGTAGCCCTGGCTATCCTGGAACTCACTCTGTAGACCAGGCTGGCCTTGAACTCAGAAATCCGCCTGCCTCTGCCTCCCAAGTGCTGGGATTAAAGGCATGCGCCACCACCGCCCCGCTGCTTTGTTTTTTTTTTTAACCATCATGTGCTACCACATGTGGTTCATCAGATCTTCTTCCTCCTCCTGTTTTTTTCTTTTTCAAAACAGGGTTTCTCTCTGTATCCCTGGCTGTCCTGGAACTCACTCTGTGGACCATGCTGGTCTTGAACTCAGAGATCTGCCTGCCTCTGCCTCTGAGTGCTGGGATTAAAGGTATGTGCTACCACCTCCTCATCGTCCTTCTGTTTGTAAACTTATACTTAGTAAGACCTTTGAGAGTGTATGAATATACACCTATGTATGTATATCCTGTAAGTGGAAGTTAGAGGACAACTTACAGCATTGATTTTCTCTTTCTGTCATGTGGGTCCTCAGACTTCCTGTATTAATTGGTGGCAAACGCCTTTATCCACTGACCCATCCTGCCAGCCTACTCCCCCTACCACTTTCTTTTTCTTTTTTTTTTTTTTCTGGTTTTTCGAGACTGGTTTTTCGAGACAGGGTTTCTCTGTGTAGCCCTGGCTGTCCTGGAACTCACTCTGTAGACCACACTGGCCTTGAACTCAGAAATCCGCCTGCCTCTGCCTCACAAGTGCTGGGACTAAAGGTGTGCACCACCACTGCCAGGCCATACTTGGCTTTTCATACTGTCATTGTTTTTGAAATATTTATTTCTGCTGTGACTGTTTAAAGCCAGTGTCATGTATAATTATAGTTTATTTTAATAAAATGTCTAGTATCTGAGATTAGTTGGTATGTATACTTAAAAGTTAGCTTTGTCAAAATAGTATGTTTTACTTGTTATTCTCTGTGGGCTCCGAGGTTGATACTAACTCTTCTGATTAATACCTTTGCTGAAATATGTGCTACCTAAAAGCTATTAAAATTTTTATTAGCTTGTTTTCTTTGATATATAATGGAGACTGTGGCCTATAGTATGAACTGTGATAACAAGAGAACCAGAGCTGGCTACAGAGGAGAGGGTGTCTTTTTTGCTTGCTTGCTTGCTTGCTTGCTTTTTTATGAGCCAGGATTTCATTAAGGTCTGTGAACTTGATGTGATCCTTCTGTTTTAGCCTTCCTGGAGCTGATATATAGGAGTGAGCATCCAACTCTGGCTTTTTTTTTTTTTCTTTTGAGATAGCATCTTCCTGTGTTACCCAGGTTGGTCTCTTTATTTATAATCTTCCTGCTTCAGCCTTGTGAGCTGAGAGTACAGGTGAATGCCACTGTGCCTAGTGTGATTTTTATCCTTTGAAGTTCAACCTTTTTCTTGTCTAATTTGTTTCTTTTTTCCCTTACACAGAGTCTCACTGTGTAGCCATTGATGGTTTGGAACTTGCTATGTAGACCAGGGCTTACTTCTAGTAAGTAAGTAATCCAGTCTGCCTCTGCCTTCAAATGTCTTGGAATTTTTGAGTATCTTTACCTCATATGGCATGAAGTAGATAACAAGGGTACATGTGGGTGCACACACACACTCGTGGTGCATTTGAAGGGCATAAATGGATAAATGAAGGCAGCAAGACCAGGTGTGAGATATAGGCCTATAATCCTAGAACTTTTGACAGTGAGAGGAGGGAGGAGGATGATCAGGAGTTCAAGACCAACCTGAATAACATGAGACCCTGTCTAAAAAAAAAAACAAAAGAAAGATTAAAATTACAAGTTCCTTTTTTCAGTCTTTCTTAGTGTGACTGCTTTTTATGGGTAGAGGGAGAGGATAAAAAGTACTGTTTTTTCCATAGCAGTGGAGGGAATCTCTTTTATATTCCAAACTAAGCCCAACATTGTGTCTCAGAGATGGTATTTGGATAGATAAAGTATCCAAGGGAGTTCTGAGAGAAAGGAAGAGGTCTCTTTTAGAATATATAATTAATTAGAGAGTATCAGCACTGTTTAGGTAAACAAGCTTGCTAAAATACAAGTTCTCACTGACAAGACATGTAGAAAAGTGGCCATAGTTTTATCTATTTATTTGAAGTTCAGGGACTGTTTTGTTAAGAGTTTGAGGGGAAACAACAGGCAGGTAAGCTGAAAGTTGTATCTGCTAGAGGGAATGGAGAGAGAGTTCTATTTGTGTGCCTGTGTCAGGGTTTGCCACATGTGTACAGGTACCTGTAGAAGTCAGAAGACAGCATAAGATTCTTGGAGCAGAAGTTATAGGTGGTAATGAACAATCAGTGCTGGTGCCAGGAACTGAACTATCCTCTGGAAAAAACAGCCAGTAACTATTGAGCCCCCAAAGTCATGCCTTTGAAGTTAGACATGGAGGTCAGAAAAAGGGAGAAAGTCCAGTGTTTCAAAGAAAGCATTAACTCAGCTTTGGACCAGTATATGTGGGGGGTGGGGGAGGGAAGGAAGGAAAAGGTAGGTATTTTGAATTCTGACTCAGACAGCCTGTGTGGAGAAAGCTTCATAAGCAGCTGCCTATATTTTTATTTTGCTGGTGGAGGGAAGTGCTGTTCAAGGAGTTGATGCTTGTTTTGCTGTCATAAAAGCTACAGTTTTGTTTATTTGTTTGTTTGTTACAGGGTTGTTTTTTTTTTTGTTTTGTTTTGTTTTTTTGCTGAAATATGCATGTATTTTGTTCATATACATCTCTTTCCTCCAAGTGCCCAGGATTGAATGCAAGCATAAGCTAATCAAACTCTACAACTGAGTGATATTTCAACCCTGGAATACTTGTCTATTAATCCAGATAGCTAGAACCAGGGTGGAGTATGATGGCATATGCCTGAATTCATAGGATTCCCATGACTCAGGTAGAAGCAGAAGTATTGCCACAAGCTTTGAGGCTTGTCTGGTCTACATAGTTCCATGCCTACTAGGACTGTAGAGCAAGAGAGACTCTTCCACAAAAGAAAGAAGGAAGAAAGAAAAGAAAACCTTAGGTTTTTGAGAAAAATATTAGTGTCAAGGGATACAGTGAAATTTGCCCTTATGATACTGGAGGTAAAAAAAGGTACATTAGAAGAAAATAGTTATTTTAATTGCACCTTCTCATTTCCTAAATTAGGCAGCTGAGTTTTAGACAGCCTTACTAGGACAAGGATGTACTGGAGAGGCTGAGTGGTATTAAAGGATCTTAGTAAACCTGTGGTTCATTCCTTGGTATTCCTGGCAGTACGTTGGCTCTTAGGTGACAAGACTGGTAGATCAAACGGAAACATTTTTTTACATTTATTTTGTGTGTATGTGGTAGGGGGGCATGCCAGGGTGCACATATACGGAGGTCAGAAGACAACTTGTGATCACGCTCCTCCTAGAACATCTATCTCTCATCGATCTTCAACTGCTGCCTCCACTCGCCATGGTCTCCAATTGTTCCTGTGCCTCAGATGGATCCTGCTCCTGCTCTGGCTCCTGCAAATGCAAACAATTCAAATGTACCTCCTGCAAGAAAAGCTGCTGCTCCTGCTGCCCTGTGGGCTGTGCGAAGTGCTCCTAGGCCTGCATCTGCAAAGAAGTTTCAGACAAGTGCAGCTATTGTGCCTGAAGTGGGGGCATCCTCATAACTGTCTAAATAGAATATGTAGGAACGTAGCCTTTTCTGTACAACACTGACCTGTTCTCTACACCTTTTTCTATAAAGCATGTAACTGACAATAAAAAATGTTGACTTGATTTAAAAAAAAAGAAGATGACAACTTGTAGAGGAGTTGGTCCTCTCCTTCCACCACGGGAGTTCTGGGGATTGAACTTAAAGTCATTGGGCTTGGTGGTGAGTATCTTTACCCGGTGAGCCATCTAGCTGTCCCAGTTCAAACTAGTTTTGAGCTTTTACTTTTATAGACCCTTCCTTGACTTTTATGACATTCTCAGAGAAAGAAATTGATATCTTCTGGAAAACAAAATTGAGCTTTCCTTTGCAGTGTGGCTTGGTTTTAATTGCCCTGATTCAGTTACTGCCAATGAGGTAGTTGTGGTCCAGTTTTTTTTTCCCCCTTCTTTTGAAACAGAGTCTGATATGTACAAGCCGGCCTCAGATTCACTTTGTAATTAAGGCAGACCTTGAACCCATGGTCCCCTGGCTGTATCTTGGGTACAAAAATTAAAAGTGCATACTATGCCTGTCCAGTTATAAGTTGTGATGAGTGCTTTGTTTCTTTGTTTGGAGGGTGGTGGTGGTTTCTGTTTATAGCCCTGGCTGTCTTAGACCTCGCTCTGTAGCCCTGGCTGTCCTCAGACTTGGAGATCTACCTGCCTCTGCCTCCCAAGTGCTGAGACTAAAGGTATGCACCGCCATGCCTGCTAGTTGTGTTTTAATTATTACTGTTTAACCTCTTGAAATACAGGCTTCCTTTGTAGCCTTTTCTGACTTTGAGCTTGAGATCCTCTTGTCTTAGTTTTCTGAGTACTCAGTTACTGGCCTGTGTCACCAGCCCTGGGCAGTGTCATTCTTTTTCTGTCTCCTTTTTCACATTGTCACTTAGAACTGTGTACTCCACAGTGCTTCTTAGCATGCTCACATTGTTGAGTATTTTGTTTGGAGAACATACTTCGCCTCCCATCTGAAGGGGCATAGTTAGAATGATTTTCAGTATTCCAAATTAGAAGAGCAATGAGGTGCTCTGGATATAGTTCAGCAAACAAACTAGCTTGGTTTTTTTTTTGTTGTTTGTTGTTGTTGTTTTTTGTTGTAGAGAGTTTAGCTTCTGATTTTGCTGGATTTTTGTTTGTTTTTAAATCTTTGGCTTTCAGTCTTACCAAACAGTTCCTAAGAGCATTTTTACTTTGTGAACCATTTAAATTGTAATATTGGTAAGCACTGGATTGAATCTTTGTGTTACCTTGTCTATGACCTGTTCAGGCAAAATTAGTCAGAGGAATGCATGTCCAGTTAGCCTCTAGCATCCACAAATTATATGTGTACTTCACACACTGAACTCAGTCACACAGTGTCTTTGGTTTCTTGTCTGGAGAATGATGTCATCTCATCTCCAAAGGAAATGCTTCTTCTCTGAAAGAGTTGGGAGAGGCTTTTATATTGAGGCCAAAGCTGTTTGTTCCACGTACTAGGGGGGGCCCAACTCACTTCAGAGTTCTTTATTGTCAGAACTTATCTTCTTTTAATTTGTCCTTTTTTCTGAGGATTTGCTTTTATTAAATTTATGTGTGTCTGTGTGTATAATGTCAGTGAATGCTATTTGTGTGCCAGTGTCTGACAAGGCAAGAAGAGGACACTGGATTCCTTGGAGCTTGTCTTACAGGCTGCTGTGAGCCCCCTGTTGGTGCGTGCTAGGAACTGAACTCAACATTTCTCAGAATTATGTTGATAATTTTTCTGTTTCTTTTTGACATTTTCTTTTTTCAATGTACTATTATTTTTACTATTAAAGGTGTGTTTGTGAGCTCACCACATGGGTGGCTGAGTCCTCTAGAAAAGCAGCCAGTTCTTTTAACTGCTGAGCCATCTGTTGTCTGTCCCTCTATCCACCCTCCTTTTTTTTTTTTTAAAAAAGAAAAAGGTTTCTGATTATTTTTAATTTGAAATTTTAGTTTCAAATTGTCTGGTATTACCAAGCAGATTTGCAGAGATTAACAATGGTGTTTTGCAGAGTAACTAGAAACCAGTCCTTCCAGTATCTTTTTCCTCCATAAACATAAGATAGGGTGCTGCAAAGGACCAAACTGGAATGTTTCCCTAACTGGTACAGAGTTGCTCAGATGTTTCTTTAAATGGCTAGGTGTGGTGGTGCATACCTGTAATTTTAGCAGCTTGAGAGACTGAGGTAAGAGGACCACTGTGTGTTCAAAACCAAATTGGGGACTGGAGAGATGGCTTAATGGTTAAGAGCACTGACTGCTCTTCCAGAGGTTCTTCTTTTTTTGGTTTTTCAAGACAGGATTTCTCTGTGTATCTCTCTGTAGCCCTGGCTGTCCTGGAACTCACTCTGTAGACCAGGCTGGCCTCTGACCTCAGAAATCCACCTGCCTCTGCCTCCCAAGTGCTAGGACTAAATGCGTGCGCCACCACTGCCTGGCCAGAGGTTCTGATTTCAATTCCCAGCAACCATATGGTGGGCAATTGACAACCATCTGTAATGAGATCAGATGCCCTCTAAAGAGAGCAACAGTGTATTCACATATATTAAACAACAACAACAAACTAGATTGGGTATATAGTGATTTTCAAACCACCAGGATGATAAAATAAGACCCTGTTTTTGTTTTGTGTTTAAAGGGGGCAGGAAAGGTTGCTCAGCAGTTAAAAGTACTGGCTGCTCTTCCAGAAAATCTGGGTTCAATTTCTAGCACCTATAATAGTAGGTCACAACTGCCTGTAATTCTAGTTCCAGGGTATCTGAAACTCTCTTCTGGCTTTCACAGATACAGGACATATACATGGTGCATCGACATACATATAAGCAAAACAACCATACACATATAAATTTAAAATAAATAAATCTAAGAGAGACAGCAAAAGAGACAGAATTATATTGCAAAGTGTAAATGATTGTCATCCTACCACTTGGAAGGCAGAGGCAGGAGGAGTTTGAGGCTAGACTGAGCTATCTAAACAGATCTTGGTCAAAAAATTGGAAAGGTAGGGATATAGAGCAAGAATTAATTGTCTGTACTTTGTATTTGATGTGGCTGCTTTAGTTGTTCTGAAGTCATTTTAGTAACAGTGATTCTCAGCTTATTTTTATAACTTAAAAGCATATCTGGTTTGGGTTTTTGGTATGGGAAATAATGCTGGCCTTGAGTGTGCTGGATAGCCAAAGCTGACTTTAACTCCTGATACTTTTGTTTCTAGTTTATATGCTGGGATTATTGGAGTATACCAATAGCACTCTGCTAGAACCTGGTTTTGTTTTTAAAGATATTTCTCAAATTATAATATCCATGAGATATACAAATATGGAATATCAACATTATAAGAGACTATTAATAGTTTGAAAGATAGGGTTGTCTTTTTTTTCAAGTATTTATTTTGTGTATGTATGTATGAGTGTGTGTACTTGCCATATGGTGCATGTGGAGGTCAGGAAACAACCTTGGGAGTGACTTTTAGCCTCCTTACTTATCTGACTTTATGTAGGTGGGTTCTAGGGGTTGGACTTAGGTTGTCCAGCCTGTACACACAAACAGCATGAGTTTTTACCTTTGGAGTTTTCTCCCAACCCCGTGGTTCCCGTTCTCAAAGAAGAATCTCTAATATATACTTAGATAGGTTTAAGATTATAGGGTATCCCAAAGTAAATGTTCTTAAGAAAGATAAATTGATATATGGAGATGGCACTTATTTTTACATTGTTTTCTCCGTGTCAGTGGCAGCTCTTACTACTGTTGCTTCTCCTCCTCTTCCTCCTAAAGATTTTTTAAAAATTATTTTTGTTTCATATGTATTATTGTTTTGCCTGCATATGTCTGTGTGAGGGTGTCATGTCCCCTGGAGTTATAGCAGTTGTGAGCTGAGTTGTGAGTTGTGGGTACTGGGAAGTGAACCCTGGTTCTCTGGAAGAATATTTAGTTCTTAATCACTGAGCTATTTCTCCAGCCCCATAAAGATTCTTACTTATTTTAAATTCTGTGTGTATGTGTCAGTGTGTGGGCATGTTCATGTGAATGCAGGTACCTTCAGATGCCTGAGGAATCAGATCCCCTGGAACTGGATTAGCCATTTCTCCAACCTTGTCCTACATATTATTAATTTTTTTATACTTCTCTCTCTTGTGTGTGTATGGGGAGGGTGTCAAAGAATAACATGTAGGAAGTTATTTCTCTTCCTTCTCCACTGTGTCAGTCTTCAGGATTGAGCTCAGGTTGGTAAGCAAGCACCTTTATTAACTGGTCCTCTAGGCATTTCTTCTCACTTTTTATCCTTCTAATTATTTTTGTAGCATAGAGCAGTGATTTTTGTTACAAACTTATGTTGATGTGTGTTTGGGTGGTTGGTGGTAGTTTGTTGGGTGGTTGTTAAGCACTAGAATACTGAAAACTAAAGGTTATAAAAAAAAGAGAATGACCTGGAAGCTTTCTGTGTCTCTTTAATTTGCAATATACAGATTATACTTCTTGTGCTAAAGAGATGGCTCAACAGTTAAGAGAACTGGCTGTTTTTCCAGAGGACTCAGGTTCAATTCCCAGCACCCACATGGGGGTTCATAACCGTCTGTAATTCTAATTTTAGGAAATTCAATACCCTCATCTGGTCTCCATGGGCAGAAGGCATGCACATGGTATACAAACATACATGCCGTCAAAATACTCATATATATATATATTGTTATATATATCACACATATATATATATATAATAAAAATAAATCAATCTTAAGCTGGGTGATAGTGGTGTACACTACCCACTTTTAATCCCAGCATTTTGGAGGCAGTCAGGTGAATCTCTGAATTTGAGGCCAGAGGGAGTTCCAGGATAGTCAGGGCTATACAGAGAAACCCTGTCTCAAAAAATTAACAGCAGCAACAACAAAAATCAATCTTTAAAAAACAAAAATATGGGGCTGGAAAAATGGCTCAGCAGTTAAGGGCACTTATTGGGTTCAAATCCCAGTATCCATGTGACAGCTTGTGACTGTAAAGCTAAGATCTGATACTTTCACATAGACATACATGGAAACAAAACATCAGTGCACATAAAATAAAGGTAAATAAATTTTAAAAGATTTAAAAATAATTAAAAACTATGGGACTTATAAAAGGTTTATCTGTACTTCAGGAACAACAGAAAATAAGTCAACCTGATACCAGCATATATACATGGTTATTTTTGAGGACCTTTTATATATATAAGTAAATTTATAATTGCTATTATATTGTACTTTTTTTTTTCATTTTATTCTTATGTATATGGATCTTTTGCCTGCATGCATGTCTGTGTGCCACATGTGTACCATGCCTACAGAGGCCAAATGAGTTATCAATCTCACGGGACTGGAGTTGCAGACAGTTGTGAGCTGCCCTATGGGTGCTGGGAATCAAACCCAAGGCTCCCGAAAGAGCCATACTTTAGCCCTTATACGTTTTTAAAAAACAACCTCTTTTCTATTCAATAATTTACGATGGGGCTGGATGTAGTGGGCATAATATTCTCAAGTTCAAGGCTAAGACTAGACTGAAAGACTATCTGAAATTTTTAAAATTTTTATTATGATTTGCTATATAAGCTATCTATAAGCATGCATTTAAAAATAATGCTTATTTTATATAAAATAATGGTTATTTAGTATTCCATTTTAAACTACCCTATGATTTTTTATCCTTGTTTACTATGATCTTCCCAAAACCGTACCTGTACATTTATACTTACTGTGTACACTATTACAGTGAATATCTTTGTATGTGTACCCTGTATAGAAGCCTATATGAGGAATAGCTTTAGATGTGAAAAATTCTTCCAGTTGACATCCACAGGAGACTTAAATGGTTTGAAGTAAAAGTTTTGTAACTGCTGAGATTTTTATTGTTGTTTTGTTTTGAGAGAATAGCGTTTCTCTGTGAAGCCCTGGTTGTCCTAGAACTCAGTCTGTAGACCAGGCTAGCTTGAACTCAGAATTCCACCTGTGTTTGCCTCCTAAATGCTGGGATTAAAGACATGCCAGACCACTGTCTGTCAACTACTGGAAACTATATGCTAGAACTACATCTCTTGGGTAGGAGGATTTCACAGTGTGGTGCTGGAAACTGGGCACCGTGCTGTCTTTAGGAGTTTTATTAATATGAGTATGTTTTGTCTACTGTAAGCAAATAGAACTCCAAAAGTAAGTGATAACTTGATATTTTCCCTTACTAGGTTTCAGCTTTCTGTGCTGTGGGGTCCACCGTGAGAGAGGTAGATCTGATGTGAGCCTGTTCTGAAGACGCATGAGCTCCTTGCAGTAACTAGCAGCCCAGCTGGCTCTTCCCGTAACAGTTGTAGTGTAGTGCCTGGTTCTTTTTCAGGACAATGCTGTCTTGTCTTAGCATGGACGTGTACCCCTTCGCAGTTTTGTTTCAGTAAATTAGTCCCAGCTTTTTATTATTGTTATTACTTTTAAATTTTGCTCTTTTTTTTCCCTTTTCATTTATGTTGTACTTCTTATTTCTCTTGACTTTTTCCCCATTCTGTAGATGGGGTTATAAAGTGTATGATTATACCTGAGCATGGTGTCTCATACCTTTAATCCCAGTGCTTAGGAGGGCGAGGCAGAAAAATTGGCTTAAGTTCAGGACCAGCCTGAGAATAGGTGAGTTATAGGTGGAGCTGAGCTACAGAGTAAGATCTTGACTTAAAAAACAACAACAACAAAAAAACCAACAAAAAAACCAAAGGTGTAGTTTTAGTAATTCACAATGATAATTGATAGTGTTTCTTTTTTTTTTTTTTTTTTTTTTTTTTTTTTCGAGACAGGGTTTCTCTGTGTAGCTCGGGCTGTCCTGGAACTCACTCTGTAGACCAGGCTGGCCTCGAACTCAGAAATCCGCCTGCCTCTGCCTCCCAAGTGCTGGGATTAAAGGCGTGCGCCACCACCGCCCGGCGATAGTGTTTCTTTTTGTTTGGTTGTTTGGTTTTGGTTTTTTTTCGAGACAGGGTTTCTCTGTATAGCCGGGGCCATCCAGGCTGGCCTCGAACTCAGAAATCCACCTGCCTCTGCCTCCCAAGTCCTGGGATTAATTGATAGTGTTTCTAGAAGAGTTACTACAACTCCTTTGTGTCTTCTTAAAACAACTTTGTGGAGATACATGATGCAATTTCTGTGATTTCTTTTTTTTGTGAGGGGAGGAGTTGCAGGAGATTTGCCCAAAACCTTACAGATTTGAATACACTCTATGAAAAACAGTTTGCATTATCTCCAGGCCCTATTTCTACATTTTATAGAGGAAGTAATGGCCTAGAGCAGATTAATTCTTTGCTGAGACCTAGCAGATTTAGATGCCTCATTATAAAGCCCATGGTTTTTTCTATTCTTCTTTTTTTCCTTCCTGAGCACATATTCTTACTGTGTTGTCACTGCCCCCACTAGTCTATTTTTTATGGTACTGAGGATCAAACCTAGTGCCTTGAACACCAAAGAGGAGCAGCTAAATTCTCTGCTCTCCCCTTGCTAATCTTAAAGTCACTGTGTGAACTAACTTGGCTGTAAACTAGATATTTTTTGCTGACTGTATTTCCGCTGAGCCAGAAGTCCTTGATGGAGGAGAAAATAGCACAGAAAGGAACTTAATCTTTATGATTTCCTATAAAAGCACCAAAATTCTGAGCTCTCGAAGGCAGAGTATGTGAATTGTTAGTCATTCTTTCAGAAACTAGTTTAGAAGTTAACATGCAATTTTTAAAAAATCGTCTACTTTTTTGTTTGTTTGTTTGTTTGTTTTTCAAGACAGGGTTTCTCTCAGCCCTGGCTGCCCTGGAACTCACTCCGTAGACCAGGCTGGCCTCAAACTCAGAAATTCGCCTGCCTCTGCCTCCCAAGTGCTGGGATCAAAGGCGTGCGCCACCACCGCCCGGCTGACCTACTTATTTTTATTTTATGTGTATGGTGTTTTCTTGCAAGTATTTCTGTGCATTGCTTGGTGCCTGTGGAGGCCAGAAGAGGTATTAACTCCTGTTAAGTTGTAGCTATAGATAGTTGTGAACCATCATGTGGATGCTGAGAATTGAATCAGGTCCTCTGGAAGAGCAATCAGGGCTTAACTGCTAACCCAGCTCTCTAGCTCTGATAACATACATTTTTGCCAAGAATTAATAACTAAATCTTACAGAAAAGTACAGTATGTCTAAAAGAAACTTGTTGAAAGTCTTCCTTTGAGCCGGCCAGCAGTGGCGCACCGCAGCAGTTGCAGTGCTCTGGAGTCGGAGGCGGCCGCCAGTCAGTCAGTCAGTCTGTCTCTCCTGAGTTTGAATCCCCGCCTGTGCCTGTCAATCAAAAAAAAAAAAAAAAGGAAGTCTTCTTTTGGTCTAAAACACAGCAGTGAAAAGCCATACTGTTTTGTTTAAAAATCATATTTATTAAAATTTCTTGTGTGAGTGAGAGAGCTTATTGTTGGGCTCTAATGTTCTATTTTGCTACAAAAGGTTCTCACTGTGTAGCTTATTGTGACCTTTGATCTTATTCTCCTGTCTCAGCCTCTCAGGTACTGGGATTATGAGCATGTGCTATTACTCAGACCTCAGCATAATAGGCCTTTTCTGAATGATTTTTTAAATAAAATATTATTAACCCAGACCATGGTGGTGCATGCCTTTAGTCCCAGCGCTTGGGAGACAGAGGCAAGCAGATCTCTGAGTTCAAGGCCAACCTGGTCTGCAGAGTGAGTTATGGGATTAAGTTCTTTTTTATGTTATTTCATTTCTTTAGTTTTTGAGATAGGATTCCTCTATGTGGCCCTGTTCTGAATCTCTCTATGTAGACCAGGCTAGCCTTGAGCTTACAGAAATCCGCCTGGTTCTGCCTGCCAAATGCTAAGATCAAAGACAAAACCACCAAGCTGGACTCTATTTTTATGTGAAATTCTTGCTATTTAGTCCTTCACTGGCCTAGAACTATGTATCCTAAGAAGGCCTAGAATTCACTGCAATCCTCCTGCTTCAGAAACCTTTCAAGTGCTGGAAATTATTAGTGTGTATGGGCAGGCCCAACTTTTTTGTTGTTGATGGTTTTTTTTTTTTTTTTTTTTTTGAGATAGTATCTGTCTGTTTAGTCTTGCCTCTCACACCCACGCCTGCTTTTTTTGAGATATGGTCTCACTGTGTAAGTATGTCTGTCTTTGAATTTGCTGTGTAGATCAGGCTGCTCTTGAACTCACAGAGATCTACTTGCCCCCTCCCCCCTAACCATGCTAGGATCAAAGGCATGGCCTGGCTAAGCCCAGCTTTGTTGTATGTGAACTCTTTTGGTGTTCTCTTATAGTGAGTGGGCTCTCTAGCTGCCTTAGAACTCCTATGTAACACAGATTAGAACCTCTGCCTTTGCTTCTCACGATGGTGGTACCACAGCTTTCTTCCCTTGCTCTCTTCCTTTCCCTCCCTTCTCTTTTCCCTCCCTAACTTTTACTTCTTCCCACTAGCTTCTTGCTTTTGCTCTTTTCCATTTCCCTCCCCCTAAATCTCCCTCCTCTCTATCCTGGAATGTTAAATTTTAAGTTCAGTTCTCCTACAATCTTATTGACAAATACTTGAGGACCTATTTCTGCAGACTGGGTGTGGTGGTGCAGAATGCAGTTCCACCTTGTGGGAGGTAGATAGAGGAGGGTCGGAATGTCAAGGCCATCTTTGCCTACCTAGTGAGTTGGAGGCCATTGTAGACTTCAGAAGACACTGCCTCAAAAACCAAAAAGAGGGGAGAAAGTATTTCTAGAGATAAGTAGTCTTTTGGGGAGGTGGGAGGTTGTAACATAATCACAGTATCATTGTTATAGCTACAAACAATAATTGTGGCTAGAAATGCATTTCACTGGTAGAACATTTATTGTCTCTGCATTTATGTGAGGGTATATGCTATGGAACATATGAGGGTTGGTCACAAGACAAGAGTCAGTTCTTTCTTATGGGGTTTCAGAGATCGAAAGGTGGCGCATGCCTTTAATCCCAGCACTTGGGAGACAGAGGCAGGCGGATTTCTGAGTTCAAGGCCAGCCTGGTCTGCAGAGTGAGTTGCAGGACAGCCAGATCTACACAGAGAAACTCTGTCTCGAAAAAGAAAAAAGAAAAAAAAGCAAAACAAAAACAAATTTAGGTCATTAGGCTTTGGCAAGTGCCCTCTAAGCAGTCTTCCCAGCCCTGAAGCCTTGAATTTGTTCTTTACTGTGAAAGAACAAACCAAAAAATAGCAACAAACAAACAAAAAAACACTTAATAATAAGAATTAATATTTAAATTTTCCCTCTTAAGGCTTCTACCTACATATAAAAATTCTTAATGCATTTCTTTGTGGGACAGGGTGTTGTCTGCCATGACACACTTATGGAGGTCAAAGGAAAACTTACAGGTGTCCTCTTCACTGTATGTGTCCTGGGATCAGACTTAGGTGGCAAGCACCTTCACTTACTGTTTATTTGCTATCTCTGTTGTTTTTCCAGTCAGCATCTAAACAAATTTAGGTAAGGTAAATGTAGTTAGGTAAATAATATCTCTTAAATCTTAATTTAAATAGCCCCTATTCTTTGTAGTAAGAGCCAGGTGAGTTTTGTTTGTAAGCTTCGAAAGCTTTATACAAATGGATAGGCATTGTAGTATGTACTTGTAGACCCAGTCAGTGTTCAGGGCGTGGAGGCTGGAGGATAGGGTGAACAGGTGGCTAAGATTAGCTTTACTGCGTGTGGGATCAGGAGTTAGAGGCCAGCCTGGGCTATGTGAGGCTCTGTCTCCCCATCTCTCTGTGTGTGTGTCTCTGTCTGTCTTTCTGTCTGTCTCTCTCTCCCCCTACTCCCTCTTCCCCCACCCCTTCTCTTGTCCTGGAACTCACTTTGTAGACCAGGCTAGCCTTGAACTCACTAGATCTACCTGCCTCTACCTCCAGAGTACTAGGACTAAAGACATATGCCATCTAACCTGGCCTGAGACTCTTAAAATCATAAACTTAAAAATAGTATTATAGAGCCATAAGTGTGTTGCTCATGGGAAGAAATAGTTTTTCTAAAATTGTTGGGTTAGTGCTAAAGAGGTAGTGTGTTGATGCTTTAGTGAAGAAAGTGGAAGTAATTCAGCATTTATCTGGGCCTGTGATGTGTAGCTCTGTCAGTATATCTGGTTAATATTCACAAGGCCCTGGCTTCACTGCCCAGTGCTGAGTTTGTTTTTTTAAGTCAGTGAAGACAATAGACTGCCCAGGACTTACTTTATAGCATTTATAGGCAAGCTGTCAGCCTATATACAAGGCACATGCCATCAGATGTTGTATTCTTATCTGGGATAGAATGTACTTTTCCAAATGGGCTGTGATAGTGTGAATATTTAATTAAAGAGACTTCAGAGTTTATCTTAGATGGGAAGGGCAGGTCCCAAAATCCTGAGAAGAATTTCCCTTTAAGCAGGAGAGTTAATCTTAGTGTCAGAACTTACCTGACTTGTATAAGGCTTCTCTACCCATAAAGGAATGTATGGATTATGAACATGAATTATAATATATACTGAAGATATTTGTTTGTTTGTTTGTTTTTTATTTTTCATGGAAGAGTTTCTCTGTGTAGTTGTGGCTGTTATGGAACTTGCTTTGTAGACCAGGCTGGACTTGAACAGGAACCTGCCTGCCTTTCGTCCACCTGCCCCTGCCTTTCAGTCGCTGGGATTAAAGGTGTATATCACCACTGCACAGCTATTGAAGATATTTTCAACAAATGCTAGGGAAAAAAATGTCTGACCAACAATAGTCTATATTATTTGTATGAGACAGTGTCACATGGTTCTCCTTGAATTCACTCCGTAACCTAACATGACCTTGCCTCCATTTTCCAAGTACTGGAATTACAAGCGAGTACTGCCAGTCCCCCAGGCATGTTCCCACCCCCAAGTCCTAGGAAACAAATATAGATCTTATATATTCTAGCAAGTATTCTCTCCCAGCCTGATGTTTTCTGGTTTTATCTGTGGAGGTAAATCTTACTGTTTTGTGTGAGCCTATATTTACTATGTAGCCTACTCGGACCTTGAACTAGCAATGCTTTGATAATTTTCCTGCCCCAGCCTGTGAAGTGCTAGAACTGTAGGTGTATGCTCCTTGGATATCTGTTTGTCTCTTGGGTTCTTTCTCTTTCTGCCATGGTGTCACTGAGATTTTTTTGTGATAGCTAAATATATTAACAGTTGCTGGGCTGGAGAGATGGCTCAGCTGTGAAGAGCACTGACTGCTCTTCTAGAGGTCCTGAGTTCAATTCCCAGCAACCACATGGTGACTCACAACCATGTATCATGGGATCCGATGCCCTCTTCTGGTGTGTCTGAAGACAGATACAGTGTACTCATACATTAAATGGATAAATAAAATGTTTAAAAACCAACCAGACAAACAAAAAAAACAGTTGCCAGTCACGGTGGCCCATGACTTTAATCTCGGCACTCAGGAGGCAGAAGCAGGTGGATCTCTGAGTTCTAGGCCAGTGTGGTCTACAGAGTGATTTCCAGGACAGCCAGAGCTACACAGAGAAACCCTGTCTTGAAAACTAACAAACAACAAAAAATATATTAACACTGGGCTGGTGAGATGGCTTAGTGGATAAAGCACTTACTGCACAAACTTAATAACTTGAGCTTTATCTATAGACTCTACATAAGGTGGAAGAAGAAAATTCACTCCACAAAGTTGTTCCGACTGCCACATGTATGCTATGACACTTGACAGACAAACCAAACATGTAATAGGAAGTTACAAAAAGAGAATATAACCAAATGAGTTAGAAAGGTGGTTAGAATTAAAATGGAATATGCATAAGGCCCTTGTACAAGTGCTGTTGGCCAGAGCTGGCTCAAATATGTGTGCACATATCTGAATGGGCTGGCTCACTTTTGTAATGCCAGCGAGAAAGGAGGTGGAGACAGGAGACTCAGAGAAAGCTCATGAGCCAGGAACCATGAAGTAAGCAGCATAAGAGACAGAAAGGAGATGGATGAATGAATGAATGAATGAATGAATGAATGAATGAATAATAAAGATGAAAGGCAAAAATCAGTTCTTCATAGTTGCCCTCCACACAAGGCCTGTGGCAAACAGGTACATACATGAGTGAGGTGTGCACACATACAACACAATAAATAAGTAAATTTTATTTTAAATGATTTTTTTTTTAAGTGCTGTAGAAAAGGATTTGGTATTAGTGCCATTAGTTCATGACTATGTTTAGGTTGACGTAAACTTTGGTCCTTACAAAGTGAGTTCAGTAGAGATTTTGTAATTGTGTTTATATATGATTACGATTTTTCTTTTTCTTTTTTTTTTAAGCAGCAGCATCTGGAATCAAGAGAACTACAGGATCTGAGGTGAGTTTCATATTGATTCACTGCTTGCTAAAAGTGTAATTCTGGCATAGGAGAATATCTGTCCAGGTGTGTCCAAACTTCTGATATCACAGTCATCTACAGAGGTCATACTTGAGAATCATGTAATTGAATTACAAAAAGAAAGAAAATGCCAGAATATCTCATGATATTTTAAGTAAGGTTATGGTTTTGTGCTGGCCTATATTCAAAGTTATCCTGGGCCATATGCAGGCTGTGGGTTAGACATGGTTATCTCTTTGTTTATGTCTTAAGAAGTAGATAGGCTGTGTGTGTGTGTGTGTGTGTGTGTGTGTGTGTGTGTGTGTGTTGTGAGAGAGAGAGAGAGAGAGAGAGAGAGAGAGAGGGGGGGAGAGAGGTTTATTTGACATTTTCAAAGAAAAATATGTACAACTGCTTCAAAGGAATAATATTCTTATATTAAACATAGCAGTAGTTAAAAAATATACAGATAACTATAGACTAGACTCCAGAACTTAGTGCATACATCACGCTGTACAGAAAAATTTGAGACTTTTCACTTTCTGGGTCTGTTAAGATAGTGTGTGTGGTCTCTAATTGTCCTGGCCATCTGGGACCTTTGCAGGATCTCTGCCTGCCTTTTGGTGCAGACTTTTCACCATCCTATGTTTTCATTTTGTAGTGTTGTTGCTTTGCTGCGTTTTTCACATGTCAGTTTTTCTTTGCCCATCCCTCACCATGCTGCCTCTGATCTTGATCTGTTTCACGTGAGAATCAACCCTGTTTCCTTAAATATTCTTTGTGTATTGGGTAGGTGTTGGTGTGATGTTGCTGGGGACCAAAGTCTGGGTCTGGTATATGTTAGGTGAGCTCTGTATCATTGAACCCCATCCTAGCCTAGATACTGCTGTTTTTGCATCTTTCTGGTCTACTAGAAATTGCACAGCTCTTTTGAGACAGGACATTACTGTATCCTCCCACTTGTCCTCAGACTCATCCTCCTATCTCAGCTTCTAGAGTACAAGGATTATATGTACTACCACACTTGTCTACAAATCTGTAGTTGTGGTAGGGAATTTGTAAGGTTTTTGTTTTGTTGTTTTGACACATGGTTTTTCTGTGTAACAGACCTGGCTGGCCTGGAATTCCAGGCTGGCCTAGAACTATTAGTGATCCACCTGCCTCTACCTCTCGAGTGTTGGGACTAAAGGTCTGTGCTGCCACACATGGCTTTTTTGTTTTTAGTGTATATGGTATATGTGATATGTGTGCATGTGTGGGAGCATTGCATGTATAGAGTGATGGGAGGCTGATGTCAGGTGTCTCCATGCACACATAGTGTAGATGACCCTCTGCCTTATATATTGAAGCAGTCTGTTGCTGAGCCTGAAACTCAGTAATTGGGCTAGTCAAGCTAGCCACCTTGATTTGGTGATCTTATCTCTGCCTCCTAAGTGCTGGAATTACAGTGGGATGCTATATCTACTAAGCTTTTACATGGGATCCAAACACTGATCTTCATGCCAAGCTATCTTGGATATAATAATATCATATATTCACTTTTGGTTTTCTGAGATAGCCCTGGCTGTCTTAGAAGTCAGTATTTAGACTAGGCTGGCCTCAAACTCACCTCTGCCTCCAGAGTTCTGGGATTAAAGATGTACCACCACATCTGGATGTAATATCTTAGAGTGATTATTTCTTTTGTATTTTGAGTTTTATCTATTTAATTTTGAGGCAGGGTCTCATTTAACCAAGGCTGGCCTTCCAGTGTACTTTGTTTAAGGCCTCTGAGGTTGGCCTTATACTCCAGGTCCTCTGCCTCCCCCTCCTAAAGGTCAGTATTCCAGGCAAGTACCACCACACCAGGCTTATTCCAAGGTTCAGATGGAAGTCAGACCTCTCACAGGCTGAGCAGACACTCTGCCACCTGAACTATTTGCCCGATCCTTGTTTGGTTTTGGAGACAGAATCTCACTCTATATTCAGGTTAGCCTGGTATTCACTATATAGCATAAGGTAATTTGGGACTTTGGGCAGTCTTCTTGCTTCAGTCTCCCAAATAGTGGGCTAGCAGGTATGTGCACCTCTTTCCTCCGAAGAGTATCTTCAGTTTGCTATTCCCACATGGGGGTTTCCTAGCCCTGCTCTTGGTTCTACTTCACTCCTGTATATGTGTTGGGGTACTCAGGAAGTTGATCTAGCACTTTTTTCTGAGATTTCAGCCTTTTCTGTTAGAAACTCTTTTAAGATAGTTGTTGTTTTATTACTATGTTAGACCTCATATAGCTCAAACTCAGTATAGAACCAAGATTGGACTTGAACTGCTGATTATGCTACCTTCAGTCTCCCCAAGTACTGACTGGGCTTCTAATGTGGCAGTCGTTTTCACTAGTCCTGTCCTCTGGCTTCCTAACCTGATGGATAATGACATGAAGAGTAGCTTTGTGTTTGTTGCACTGAAGTATGGACTCCTGGCAATATCTAGTTAGATTTTGCTCTGGTTATTTTATTCCTCTCATATTTCTGGCTGTGTTACGAGGGTGGAATACAAAGTCATATCATGTACTTGGGAATCTCTTAAAGTCTGGGGAGATGGCTCCTCCTGTAAAGACATTTTAGGTTTTTTTGTTTCTTTGTTTTTGTTTTTTGTTTTTTTTTTTCAAGACATGATTTCTCTGTGTAGTCCTGGCTGTTCTAGAACTTGCTCTGCTGACCAGGCTGGCCTCCAACTCAATGAGATCTTCTTACATCTGCCTCCTGAGTCCTGGGATTAAAGGCTTGTGCCACCAGCACTTGGCCAGTATTTTGGTTTTTTGGGACAGAGACTCTCTCTTGTGTCTCTGAATGACCTGGAACTATTAGACTCAGTTGCCTCTCTTTCCCATATGGTGGGAATAAGGCGTGTGGTCTATACCTGGCAAGAGAGTAAAGGAGTTTTCTGCCAAGCCTGAGGACCTGAGTTCAATCCCTGGGATCCATGCCATGGAAGAAGAAAACCAACTCCTGAAAGTTGTCCTCTGACCCTCCTATCCAACAAGTAATATAATGAGACATGATTTTAAAAAGTCTTTCCATTTACTTCCAGGGGACCCAGCACCCTCACACAGGCAAAATACCAATGCACATAAAATAAAAATAAAAAAGTCTCTTTAAAGTACTCAAGTTTCTGACTCAGAGAAGCTATTTTGTTGCTTCAGCCTTTTAATGTTTAATTTATAGAATTCCTCATATTGCTGATGGCTAAATCAGTTCTAGGGGTAAATTCATTTTAAATAGAATTCTGCTTGTGTTGAGGGTTAGAGGGGTAATGATTTCTCAGTGGAACTTAATAGAAAATAAGGATAAGCCTATAAAAGTTACTACTGCTATTACTATTATTGTTATTATTATTAGAGACAGGGTCTCACTATGTAAACCAGACTGGCCTAGAACTCACAGAGCTTCTTCCCCTGCCTCTGCCTCCTGAGTACTGGGATTAAAGGTATGCTTCACCATGTTCTACAGGAGGCAGAGGCAGAGGAATCTCCTGAATTCTAGTTTAGAGATACCTAGTGAGACTTTGTCTTTAAAAACAAAAACAATATAAAAGACAAATATGTCAAATACCTAAAGATTAATCATCTTGTTAGGTTCCTGTGTGCTGGGATCACAGATGTGTGCAACTTGATACTTGGCTCTTTGTTTTGCTTTTATAGATGATGTTTAACCTTTTTTCCCTGAATGCCTATTCCCACCTTTTCTTTTTTTTTTTCTTCCTTCCCTTTTTTTTTTTGGTTTCGAGGCAGGGTTTTTCTGTGTAGTCCAGCTGTCTTGGAACTCAGCCTAGTTCTACTTTTTAAAATTTTTTAGATTTATGGATCTTACTTCACCTGTATGTATGTTTTGTCTACAGTGTATGTATGTGCACCACATGTGTGCCTGGTTCCCATGGAGTCCCCTGGGACAGAAGTTACAAATGGTTGTGAACTGCTAAGTGGGTGCTGGGACTTAAACTTAGGTCCCCACAAAGAGTAGCTAATATTTTATTTTATTTTTTTTTTTTTGGTTTTTCGAGACAGGGTTTCTCTGTGTAGCCCGGGCTGTCCTGGAACTCACTCTGTAGACCAGGCTGGTCTCGAACTCAGAAATCCGCCTGCCTCTGCCTCCCAAGTGCTGGGATTAAAGGCGTGCGCCACCACCGCCCGGCACTAATATTCTTAATCATTGAGCCGTCTCCCACTGCCTGGTTTGTTTTTGGGTGATGGAGGTTGTTTATTTACTTGTGTAAATGTTTTGTCTACATGTATGTATGTATTGTGTGCATGCTTGGTGTCCAAAAAGGACTTTAGATGCCCTGGAACAGGAGTTACCGATGCTGCTTGTAAGCTTGGGTCCTCTGCAAGAGCAACAAGTGTGCTTAATTACTGAGCCATCTTTCTAGCCTTCTCAATTATTTTTATTTACTATTACTATAACAGTTTATCATATTATGTGGGAATGAGAATACTATCTTTTTGGGGTTTTGAGACTGTCTCCACTATGTACCACAGGTTAATATTTGACTTACTTTGTCACCTAAGTTAATTATCCTGGTATTAACAATCCTTTTAACTAATCCTCTCAAATACTGGGGTTATAGGTGTGTACCACTACCTGACCATATATTAATCTTAATTTTTTTTCTTTTAGGGACCTTATGCCTCTGGCATGCCTGTTAAGAAAATAGGCCATCGAAGTGTTGATTCCTCTGGAGAGACTACATACAAGAAGGTGAGTCTGGACAGCCTGGGTGGATGGTCTTACTTTGGGAACAGGCTAAGGGCAACACTGTTACTGTGTTGGGTTTTTTGTTTGCTTGTTTTGAGATAGTTTCTCATTTTATCACAGGCTGGCCTAGAACTCTCTGTAATCTTTCTTCCTCAGCCTCCCAAGTGCTGAGATTACAGGGATGAGTCACCATGCCTGGCCAGTCTCTTTGATATTGTTCTCCATAAACAGTGTTTTTTTGTTTGGTTTGAGCTATGGTCTCTCTGTTTTTAGCCTTGGCAGTCCTGGAACTCAAATGTAGTCCATGCTGTCTCAGAGCCACAGAGATCTGTAATGGGTCTTATTACTTTGTGGGTTCTTCTTTTTCACCCTTTACTCCCTCCACCCCACCCTACCTCACCCCCATTTCATCCCCTATCACTAGACAGAGAAAGAAGGGTAGAAGTTCTTTCCTTTTGTTCTGTCTTTGACTCCTGCTACTAGCAAACTGCAAACCAACCCCCTGACCACCCACCAGCCACACCTCTTGGGGTTCTAGCATTTATTATGTACCCTCTGAAAAGTTCCTAGAATTCCAACTGTCATACAATTGCAAAAACTATCTGCAGCTGGCAAAACCACGTCTCTGCTAGAGCACAAGGCAAATCCTATTCATCTGCAGCAGAGAGGCTAGAGCAGCCCACATCCCACACCTGGGATTGAAAGGAAAGCACATTCTTAGAATATTTCCGTGGTTTTAAAGAAACCAAAATTCCAGAATTCTCACTACAGAGATCTGCCTGTCTCTACCTCCTGAGTACAGGAATTAAAAGCTATACCACCACACCCAGCTCTTTTGTTGATGATAGACGATAAACATAATGTAATTTGTGTTTTAAAAATTATTTCACAAAGATTGAATTATTTTCTTTTTATATATGTATTTAAAGGAGACGTACTAGAAAAATCTAGTGTTGGTTGATACTTTTTTTTTTTTAAAGACAGGGTCACTCTCCAGCCCTCACTGTCCTCAAACTCACTATGTAGGCCAGGCCAGCTCTAACAGAATGTAGAGCCTCCCAAATGCTGGGATTAAAGGTATGCCCAACTGAAGGCTGGGAGATAGCTCAGAAGTTAAGAGCACTGCTATTTTTCCAGAGGTCCTGAGTTAAATTCCTAGCACCCACATGACTCTACCATCTATCCTGGGATCTGATGCCCTCTTCTGGCATGAAGGCATACATGCAGGCAAAGCACTATATATATAAAATAAATCTTAGAAAAATAATGATTGACACTTTCTTTGAGTGGAAGAAGTTAGATATCATAATTAGATACAAATATATTGTTGAGTTCTAAAAGGCCACTTTTTTCTTTGCCACAGGAAAACTAGGGGTTTTTTTCTTTCTTTTTGAGAGGAAGAAAAATGCCTCAGGCTGATCTCTGACTCACTGTGTTGTAGAGGATGGCCTTGAATTCCTGTTCCCCTTGCCTCCATATCCTGAGAGAGTTCTAAGATTTACAGCAGGTACCCTGTTTCTCTGTTGTTGTTCTTCTTTTTCCTCTTCCTCTTTTTTTTTTTTTTTTTTTTTTTAAGACAGGGTCTTGGCTAGGCATTGGTGGCACAAGCCTTTAATCCCAGCACTTGGGAGGCAGAGGCAGGCAGATTTCTGAGTTCGAGGCCAGCCTGGTCTACAGAGTGAGTTCCAGGACAGCCCGGGCTACACAGAGACACCCTGTCTCAAAAAACCAAAAAAAAAAAAAAAAAAAAAAAAAAAAACCCAAAAAACCAAAAAAAAGGCAGAGCTTGAGTTATTACAGTCTGCTGTGAGTGAGCATGTTGTGGGAACTAGAAACTGAACTAAGGTCCTCTGGAAGAACAGTAAGTGCTCTTAACCCTTGAGTCAGCCCTTGGGACCCAGTTATTACCTCTACTACATTTTCCCTCTCAGAATTATGGTTATTTTTCTCTCCTTTTTATTTTTTCGAGGTCTCCTTCTCCTTCTTTTTCTTCTTTTTTCTTGCTTTTTTTGGTTTTTTTGAGACAGGGTTTCTCTGTATAGTCCTGGCTGTCCTAGAACTTGGTCTGTAGACCAGAGCTGTTAGAGGCTGACCTCAAACTCAGAGACTTGCCTGCCTCTGTCGCCTGAATGCTGGACTAAAGGTGTGTGTCACCACTGCCCACTGACTTTTTTTTTTTTTTTTTTTTTTTTTTTTTGCTATTTAGTATTATTTTTATTATTATAAGTGTTTGTCTTAAATGTCTCTGCACCACATATGAGCCTAATGCTCACAGAGGCCAGAGAGGGTGGTGTTGGACCCTCACACTGGAGTTACAGACACTTGTGAGCCCACCATATGGTGGCTAAACCCTCTGGAAGAGCAGCACCAGTTCTTTCAACCGCTGAGCCACCTTTGTCCTCTGTCACCCTCTCCTTTTTCTTTCTTTTTTTTTTTTTTTTTTTTTTTAATTTTTTATTTTTTGCTTTTTGAGACAGGGTTTCTCTTTGTAGCCCTGGCTGTCCTTGAACTCACTATGTAGACCAGGCTGGCTTCAAACCCAGAAATCTACCTGCTTCTGCCTCCCAAGTGCTGGGATTAAAGGTGTGAGCCACCACTGCCTGGCTCCTTTTTCTTTCCTTTCCTTTTTTTTTTTTTTTCTGATTCCTCTTAATTTAAAATTTTAGTTTCAAGTAGCCTGATATTACCAAGCAAATTTGTAGATATTAACATGGTGTTTTGTGGAGTGACTAGGAACCAGTCCTTCCAGTATCTTTTCCTCTAGCAACACAAGACCAAACTGGAATGCATCTCCAACTGGTACAGAGCTGCTCTCTCTGTGCGTGCGTGCGTGCGTGCGTGCGTGCGTGCGTGCGTGTGCGTGCGTGCGTGTGTGTGCGTGCGTGCACCACCGTTCCTGACCATGTTTTCTTTTTCAGTAAAGAGGTTGTTTTGTTTTGTTTTAACTAGTTTCATGTTCTTAGAAGAAATGGTTGTCATTCTTTTTTTTTTTTTTTTTGGTTTTTTCAAGACAGGGTTTCTCTGTGTAGCCTTGGCTGTCCTGGAACTCACTCTGTAGACCAGGCTGGCCTCGAACTCAGAGATCCGCCTGCCTCTGCCTCCCAAGTGCTGGGATTAAAGGCGTGCGCCACCACCGCCCGGCTATGGTTGTCATTCTTTTAGAGGCCCAAAGCTTCTACAACTGTACAGTCAAATCACAGGCTGTGAATTTTAGTTATATTCTTTATCAGATGAAATAAACGTTTGGAGGGGCCCAACTACCCCCAGGGCAGGTAGTGCTACTAAGCTCTTCCCCAACAGGCCTGCACATATGGTTCTCTTTGCTGTTCTGAGTCTTCTCTGTTTTCTATATGGTTCCTAGGTTTAATTGCAATGTAGAGGACTGGGGTAGTCTGCATTCTATCCAACCTATTAGAACGGCATTTGCTTTCAAGTGTTTCTTCTGCAGTTCCTCATGAATTTCATAGGTTTGGTTGCTTGGTTTAGTTTTCTAAGATCAGGTGTAGCCCAAGGTGACCTAAATCTGTAAATTTCTTTTTTTTTCTTTTTTTTTTTTTGAGCTACATAGAGTAAATTTCTTGTTTAATCACTTCCTTGGTGAGATTCTAGGTGTGTGCCACCCTTCGTTTGTTTGGGTTTTTTGATTTTGTTTTGTTGTTAAGGGTTGAGGAGTTGAAATAGAGACAGGGTCTCTCTGTCTGGCCTTCAGTTTAAGGCAATCCTCCTGCTTCTGCACTCTGGAATTATAGGCATGTGCCACCATGCCCAGACTTCGGTTAGACTTGATACCAGAACATTTTTATAATTTCTTTCCTGTTTCTTAGACAACTTCATCAGCCTTGAAAGGTGCCATCCAGTTAGGCATCACTCACACCGTGGGCAGCCTAAGCACCAAACCAGAGCGCGATGTCCTTATGCAAGACTTCTACGTGGTGGAGAGCATCTTTTTCCCCAGGTACAGAGGTCAATGTCTCTGAGAATATTGGAGACAGTGTGGCTGTCATCAACCTCAGGGCAGCTTTAAGGGTTCTAGTTTGACTAAGTTAAGCTTATCATTCCTTAACCTTGTTATAATGGCATTAGAGAGTTTTGACAGCATACTTTGCCGAATGCTTCTGGCCAGTGGAGTGTCTTATATTACAAACAAACAAACAGCTCATTTAGGTGAGTGGGCTGACTCAGCAGCAAAAGTAAAGCCTAACAACTTGAATTTGAGCCCCAGGACCCACATGATGGATGGGTGATGCCTGCAAGTTTTCCTCTGACTTCAGCACATATATCAAGGCATGTATGCCTGGGCTCATACATGCACACACGAGCAAGCATACACACTGAATAAATGTCATTAAAAGAATGTTTTCAGAGCTGGATAGATGGCTCAGTGGTTAAGAGCACCTACTTCTCTTTCAGAAGACCTGAGTTCATTTCCTGGCACCCACATATAGCTCACAACCACTTTTAAGTCCAGTTCAAAGGGCCGGACACTTTGTTTTGGCTTCCAAAAGCACCAGGCATCCCAGGTGTGGTGGTGCACACCTTTAATCATAGCACACAGGAGGCAGAGGCAGGTTCCAGGACAATCTGGTCTACAAAGCAAGTCCAGCACAGCCAGAGGTATTAAACAGAAAACCTGTCTCAAAAAAAAAAGGAAAGAAAGAAAAAAAAAAGTACCAGGCATGTCTATGGTACATAGACATGCATGCATACAAAATGCTCACACACAGAATAAAAATTAGGTGAGTTTGGTAATACCTTTAATCCCAGTGTTTCTGAGGTGAGGCAGAAGCAGGCTGATTTCTGGGAATTTAAGGCCAGCCAGGGCTACATAGTGAGACCTTATCTCAAACAAAAATAAACTTTTGATTGACTTACTTCTTTGGCTAGAAGGTAGTGTGAGTCTTGTGTCTTTCTCTCCTATATTGTGCCTTCGTCCCACACATTGTCTCATCTTCATCCCTATACATCTCTTGGGTGTGGTGGGCCACCCTTTCAGCATCTGTCGAGGGTGGATGTCACATCCACTGGGGACTGGCACATTAAGGTTTCTTTATGTTAACCCCTCAGTGAAGGCAGCAACCTGACACCTGCTCACCATTACAATGACTTTCGGTTCAAGACCTATGCACCTGTTGCCTTCGTTACTTCAGAGAGCTATTTGGCATCCGACCTGACGATTACTTGGTAAGTTTCTAATTGTAGAACCTTGATCTAAGATCAGAGGAATATTACAAAAGGAATTTCCTTTTCCTGCTTCTTGCTTTAGCCTTTAAAATGGATGTGAATCTCTCTACTTCTATGTGGGCAGGCCTTGTCATGTTTGACTCTTAATGTTTTCTCTCATTTCAGTACTCCCTTTGCAGTGAGCCATTGATTGAACTCTCCAATTCTGGAGCTAGTGGTTCCTCTTCTATGTGTCAGTGATGATGAATTCATCATTAGACCGTCCAGCATAAAGAAGCAGAATTTCTGCAAAAGTTGCTTCCAGGATACTACATGGTGAGTGAGGAATACTAGCAGAGGGGGGTGGTCCTCAGCAGAGCCAGTGATGGTGTCTTTTTTTTTCCCCAAGACAAATCTATGTACCCTGACTGTCCAGGAACTCCATCTGTATACTAGGCTGGCCTTGAACTCACAGAGATCCATCTCTCAGAGACACTGGAATTAAAGGCATGTGCTGCCACCTGGCTCCGGTGCTCATTGGGAGTTTGCTCTTACTCAGAAATTAAAGTCAAGACAGAGGTGGTTTTGTTGGTGGTTTTGAATTTTGACACAGTGTCTCCAGTGCTAGCCTTGAGTCTCTGCCTCCCAAGTCCGGGGTTTACAGTTGTGTGCCAGCACACTGGGTTTAAGTGGTGCTAGCACTGAACCCTAAGCTTCATGAATGCTAAGCTGGCACTCTTTTTATTTTGAGACTGGGTCTTCCTGCATAGCTCAAAGCCTTTTTTTTTTTTTAAGATTTATTTTTTATGTATACAGTGTTTTATCTGCATGTCAGAAGAGGGCATTAGATCTTATTATATAGATTATTATATAGATTCATTATAGGTGGTTGTGAGCCGCCATGTGGTTGCTGAGAATTGAACTCAGGACCTCTGGAAGACCAGCATGTGTTCTTAAGCTCTGAGCCATCAAAGCCCTCAAAGCCATTTTTAAATTCCTGACTCTCTTGTCTCTGCCTCTGTGGTATCAAGATTTTATCTGGCTTAATGCTGTTTTCTCTGTAAATTCTCTTAGACACCTTGAGAGATTTTGAACAAATATATAAGTCAACACGTTTTACCCAAAGCCCTTGTAAAGCATAGGAACATTGGATAGCAACTTTTGCCTTGAGTTTCACTGAAAATTAGTTAATCTGCCTACTACTTCTTCCTTTTATGCTTTAGAATCTTAACCAAAACCCTCGTACTTTGCTGCCCAAATTTTATGGACTGTACTGTGTGCAAGCAGGCGGCAAGAACATACGAATTGTGGTGATGAACAATCTCTTGCCACGGTCCGTCAAAATGCATATGAAATATGACCTGAAGGGTTCAACTTACAAGCGGCGAGCTTCTCAGAAAGAACGAGAGAAGCCTCTCCCCACCTTTAAAGACCTGGACTTCCTACAAGATATCCCTGATGGCCTTTTTCTAGATGCTGACATGTACAGTGCTCTGTGTAAGACTCTGCAGCGTGACTGTTTGGTGAGTTGCTGTATTTTCTTCTATTTCAGACACAGAAATGACTTTCATCAGAAAGCCTTATATTTTATTTGTTTGTTTGTTTTGGGAGAGTGTGTATATGTGGGGGAGCAGTATGCAGTTGCACAGCTGAGCACAGGTGCTGTCACCTGTGTACAAGCATATGCTTGCCTGTGTATCGACTATAGAGGCCAGATCAATATTGAGTGTCTTCCTTGATGGCACTCCACTGTATTTTCTGAGATAGTGTCTTCCTAGACCTCCAGTTCTCATGCTTTGATGACCCAACCATAAAATTATTTTTGTTGCTACTTCATAATTGTAATTTTGATACTGTTACAAATCACAGTGTAAATATCTGTGTTGTTTAGTGGTCTTAGGTACCCTGTGAAAGGGTTGTCTGACTCCCTAAAGGGGTCAAAACTCACAAGTTGAGAAACTCCTGGTCCAGACCATCACCATTACTTATTCCATCTCCTATTCTTCTAGCAGACATTTCATTGCCTCTAATATGCAGAAGACCCTCCTGACTCTGTTTCCCTAATTTGAGGATTACAAGTAAAAGCCATTATGCCCAGCTTTCTAAACCAGAAAGACAAAGTAGACCAGGCTAGCCTCAAACTCGGAGATCTGCCTACCTCTGCCTTTCAGTGCTGGGATTAAAGGTGTGCACACCACTCTTAAACACCAAGTCGTCATGTGTGTCGTCCGTCCCCCCCCCCCACACACACACCCATTTCTCAGGAAACACCTGGACCCTCCCTCCTGTTCAGCCTCTCTGTGTTGCCATGTTACCCTTGTTTGTTCACTCTATGCTGCTTCCTCAGTGACGCCCTCTGTTTGTCTCTCAGTCTCCTGTTTGTCTATCTGTCTCAGTTGCAAAGGCTAGATAACCACTCAACTAAATAAGCCAGTAGTTGTTTTAAGTTATACTCAGTCAGTTGTGGCCAGCTGTTCTTCAGCCTTTCTTCTACATACTTATTAGGACACCCTTGGTTGAACTGCACTGTGATGTGAGCCGTGGGAGCTGAAGTGAGTAGACCCCTCTTCACCCTGTTCCAGGGAGCAAAACAGGCTGCATCTGGGTCAGGTGCTTTCAGGTCCATGGTGTGATACATTTTGCCTTATCTTTGTCTTGCCCTTTCCAGCCTCTTTCATTGGCCACACCTGCCTGTGTATTTCATATCAGCAATATCAGGGTGTCCCTCCTTGAGCCTGATGTGTGTTTCTTTCTCTAGCCTTTTGCAATGGTCTTTTCTCACTTTATTTACCTGGTCTTACTTTTTATTTCCAGTTTGTTGTTTGTGAGCCTATTTATTTAGCCTTCTCTGTGGTCTTTAACATTTGTACTGTTTTTCTATACTGTGTTGCAGTTATTTTTATATTTGTATTCAGTAAGTGTTGAACTAAGTTGAAGCTGATCATATAAAGTCCTCCCACACAGCTTTTCTGACCCGAATCTGTCACACAATCTACTTCCCCTTTTTTTGAGATTGGATCTCAGGTAACCTAAGCTATCCCTGTTCTCCCTATGTAGCTAAGAATGACCTTAATTCTTGCTCCTGCCTTCATCTCCCAAGTGTTGGGGCTGCAGGCTTATGTCACTATGCTCAGTTATATAGTGCTGACAACGGAGCTTAGATTTCCAGCCGTCCAGGCAAGCACTCCACCCACTGAACTACATCCCCAGCCTGTTGTTACAGATGTTTGCCACAGTTTAGGTACATAGTCCTTGTACCTTGAAAAAGATAATGTTCTTTTCATAAATGACAAAATGAACTCTAAAACATAAGTTGCATTGCCTACTTTGGTGGGTCGGGCCTGTAACTCCAATTACTTGGAGGCTTAGGCAAAAGAAAGAACCACAAGTTTAAGGACAACATGGGAACTTGTTGAGACCTATTTCTGTTATTCATATGGAAGAAAGGTAAGAAAAGGAATGTAAATAAAGACCTACCAGAGTGCTGGCAGTGGTGGTGCATGCTTTTAATCCCAGCACTTGGGAGGGAGAGGCAGGTGGATTTCTGAGTTCAAGAACAGCCAGGGCTATACAGAGAAACCCTGTCTCAAAAACACAAAAAAAAAACAAAAAAAAACAACAACAACAAAAAAAAAAAACAAAAAAAAAGACCTACCAGAGTAAAGAGAGAGACGAAGTCGGTGAGAAAAATCTTGACAGCTCCCAAATGCTGATCGTGTCCTCTCTCCCCAATAGGTGCTGCAGAGCTTCAAGATAATGGACTATAGCCTGTTGATGTCCATCCACAACATGGACCATGCACAGCGAGAGCCCATGAACAATGAAGCACAGCACTCGGTTGATACTCGCAGACCAGCCCCACAGAAGGCTCTCTATTCCACAGCTATGGAATCCATCCAGGGCGAGGCTCGACGGGGTGGCACTGTGGAGTCTGAGGACCAGTGAGTGGCCTTGGAAGCCAGCTGGTCACACATAGGCTCTCACAGTCCTTTTTCTTGAAGAACCTAGCTTCTGGGAAAGTAGCTTTGATCTGACAGTGAGACCAGCCGCACTAACGCTCATGGAACCTCTGACTTTTAAAATAATAGAAGAGGAAAGAAAAATGTCTGAGTTTGTAGTGCATTGGGGAGAGCTGTCTAGAATGTAAAGATTGAAAATGTTAATACTTAGAAGCTTAGTTGCACATTATAAATCACATTAAATTGTATTACAGCATATTTTAGGTTTTTCTGTCAAAGGCCTTGTTCTTACTGTCTTGGGTTTGTCCGATGATTACAGTTGCTTTAAGTTTCAGATGGTTTCTTTTTTTTTTTTAGATGTCTTATAACATGACTGCCAAGAAAAGTATCTTCCTGGGAACAAATTAAGATATAAAAGTACAGGCATGTTTATTTTATTTGAGGACTAGTTCAAAATTTCTGAATAGTGGTGATTTTCGTCTTGTTGATGGAGCTCTGTGGGAAAAGTATGAGGAGGTTCTATGCATGCTCAGAGGGGCGTAGTTTGGAAGATGAGACAGCTGTTTACTCTTAGCTCCATGTCCAGATTTGACTGACAGGAGAAGCCTCCCCTGGTAGTGAACACATTTTTCTAACTCTTTTCCTTTGTTTCTCCAGCATGGGTGGCATCCCTGCCCGGAATAACAAAGGGGAAAGGCTCCTGCTTTATATTGGCATCATTGATATTCTGCAGTCCTACAGGTGAGGGCACGTGGCTCACAGATTAGGACAGAGGGTACATGTAGCTGGTCATTCCTTGCTTTTCTCTTTTATTGATTTATTTATTTTTTTATTTTTTTCATTTTGTGATTGTGTTTTGCCTTTTGCATATGTATGTGTACTACTCTAATGTCTGGTGCCTGTAGAATGTAGAGAAAGGCATTGGATCCCCTAGGACTGGAGTAAAGGGTGGTTGTGAGCTACCTGTGGGTGCTGGGAACTGTACCTAGATCTTCCCTCTCTTCAATAGCAGCAAGTGTCCTTAACTGCTGAGCCACCTGTCCAGTCCCCACATACTTCCTTTAGATGTATTCTTTGTAAAGTTCTTCATTATGCAAGAACCCTGAGTCACAGTCTGGTTACTCATAGATTTTAGGTGGTTTACTCTCTGGTTTTTGTGCCTCACTGCTTCTTCAACATGATGTGTACTCTGTGGAACACTTAGTCTGTCCTCAGATAGAAGCACAGGGTGGAGCACTCCCTTTGCCTTGACTTTCTGTGAGAAGCCTGTGGGTTGAGTCATGCTCCACATAAGGAGATAGCTAGAAGCACATTCTAGCACATTTTCCACGGAGCAAAAATAAGATCTCTGTGTTATGTAAAACAAGGAGCCTGCAGAAGGAAGAGGCCGTGAGGCGCTGCTGAGGGAGGAGCTGCAAATGTTAGGCTCCATTTTGTTCCTGACACATTTGCAGTACTGAAGCAGACTGAATCTTTAATATTTGATTTACTGCTTATTATCTAACTAAAACTTTTTTTTTTACATTTATTTCTTATTGTATGTGTTTATGAGGTTTATACTACAGCCAGCATGTAGAAGTCAGAGGACAGCTGTGGGGATTGGTTCTCTTGATCGTGTGCATTCTGGGGATTAAACTCAGGTCATCAGACTTGGTGGCAACCACCTTTACCCACTGAGCCGTCTCACCAGCCCTCTTACACAAGTGTGGCTAGACTTCCCCAGCTTTATCCGTCTATCCCACTAGCTGCTTTTTCTGTTTCTCTTCTGATTTGTCCTAGCTTTTGTTTTTCAGACAAGGTCTTATACTGTAGCTCTGGCAGAGCTGGGGTTCACGACACCTTGGTTACAGGCGTGTGCCGCTGAGCCTACTCTGCCTTTCCTAGCTGTGAACCCAGGGCCTCAGAGGTTCAGGCAGGAGTTCCCTCCTGCTCATTTTTCCTGACTTAGAAACTGCCCTTGCCCCGTGGCAGGATCACTGACAGAGCTAGAGGCAGCATGGGTCTGTAGTCTGAGCACTGCCTTGCCAGCTCTCTGGAAAGCCAGTATGCACAATGGGTGCGCTTGCCCAGTGTTTATCTGATGTCATGGCCTTTCCAAGTTCTCAAAAATAAATAATTACTTTAGTCTTTCATTTAAAACACAGTGTATGATGCACATTTTTCTCGGCAGGTTTGTTAAGAAGTTGGAGCACTCTTGGAAAGCACTGGTCCACGATGGGGTGAGTGTAAAGTCCGCTAATGGCCTTCTTCCGCTTCGCCATTCCTTGCCATTTGCCCCTCAGTTTCTTTCCTGGTTTGGTTTTTTTTTCCATTTATGGGTTTTACCCCTCTGGTAGGGTTTCAGTCTAACAGAACATGCTTTTGAACGACACAGCCTCCTTCTGGGCCTCTGTTTCTCTGTAGTTGTATCTCCTATTCAACAGGGACATAGCCTCTTTCCTGCTGGGCCTCTGTTTAACCTGTGATCATGTCTTCTTTGCTGGGCCTCTATTAACCCTGTAGCCATATCTCCTCTTCAACAGGACACGGTGTCAGTACATCGTCCAGGCTTCTATGCTGAGCGGTTCCAGCGCTTCATGTGCAACACAGTGTTCAAGAAGATTCCCTGTAAGTGGCTTCTACCAGATGATCCCCCAGTGGCTCCCTTCCCCCAAGAGATGGGGGGCAAGACACCTCTGTCAGGGAGCTGCCAAGGCCAGAGGCCTCTCCTGCTCTGCCTACATCCTGTGAGCGCTGCTTCTCGTCCTTGTGTCAGTCACTGTCTGTCCCAGTCGTTTCCAAGTTGCTGCTCCCCCCTGGCTCTCCCTACATGTATCGTCGAGGTGAGGGCTATTTCTGGGGAATTGGTGGGACTGGAAAAAAATGTGTAGCTGTGGATATAGACTACGTGGCACAGGCTCAGGTGTCTAGCAGCAGAGTTTTGTGTAGGAAGGACTGGCATGAATGTTAGTAGTAGTCTTAGTTTTCTTCCAGGTCAGGAGTTTTTAGATTATTAGTCCAAGTGGTTGAAGCCTTGCTGATGACTGTTGAAGGAGGTTTTAGTTGTTCCTGTGGACTTTCTCAATCCAGAAGTACCAGTGTTCCTTTTTCAGACTTCCTGTTAGTGACACTGGCAGATCCAGGCCCTCCTGTGCTCTCACCATAGGCAGTTGTCCATAGTGAGGTGGAGAAGACTGAGACACTGCAGACAAGCCACAGGGTACAGAAGTGAAGCAGCAGTGGGAATTTCAGTGCTGCATGCTAGGAGGGGTAGAGATTGTCGCCGTAGGGTTGACTGGGTGATGTTGATGAAGAACAGGGACTCCAGTGAGAGCCAAGGCCTGAGAGCACTGTGCCTGTGTCACTTTCCTCTTTGCAAAGTGACGTGACTCAACCCCCTTCTCTGGGCAGTACTTTGTAAGCCAGCTTTCTACACTAACCCTTTTTCTGCCTTTGCTTCAGAACAACCTTGGGTATGTGTTGGTGTCTGTCTTGGTGATGGTTTCTGAGGCTGGTGCTAAGTAGGCTCTCTCTCTCCCTTTTGAAGTGAAGCCTTCTCCTACCAAAAAGTTTCGGTCTGGCCCATCTTTCTCTCGGCGATCAGGCCCCAGCGGCAATTCCTGCACTACTTCCCAGATGACAGCGGCCTTTGGGGAACACAAAGCACAAGTGACTACAAAGGCGGAAGTGGAGCCAGGTCAGCTCAGGGCTGGGGTCCCCTCACATTGGACACTCTTCTGCTTCTGAGCCCTATGTTCTCTTCCTGGGATCTCTATGCCCCGTTTCTATGCAGTAAAAACTAACTCGCCTTGTTTTGGTTTGTTTTGTGTTTTAGTTTGGTTTGGTCTTTGGATTTTCCAGACAGGGTTTCTCTGTGTAGCCCTGGCTGTCCTAGAACTCACTCTGTAGACCAGGCTGGCCTGGAACTCAGAGAGATCACCCTGCCTCTGCCTCCTAAATGCTGGGATTAAAGGCTGCAGCGCCACTGCCAGCTGTTCTTTGTTCTGAGACAGACTCTTACTATGTAGCCTAGGCTCTCCTGGAATTCACTCTGTATGTAACCAAGCTGATTTCAGCCTCATGACCCTCTGTTCTCAGCCTCCCAGGTACTGGGATTACCGAATGAGTCACCGTGTCCTTGAGTCACTATACATCTTCCCCTGTTTTACTCTGACCACACAGTCTTTGATTTATTGATTTGTTCCTTCTTCATTGATTGATTTTCTTTTTCCTTTTTCACAGATGTACACCTTGGTCGTCCTGATGTCTTACCTCAGACTCCACCTTTAGAGGAGATAAGTGAGGGTTCACCTGTTCCTGGCCCCAGTTTCTCACCTGTAGTTGGACAACCTTTGCAAATACTAAATTTGAGGTTGGTTTCTTGACCTGTTACTCCAGATAATCTATTTTCAGGTCATCAGAAATCTTCGTTTTTATGTATTTCAAGAGTCTATGCTGGCAGGACGTTGTGGTGTGTTGGTGAGGCACAGGCAGGTAGATCTCTGAATTTGAAGTCAGCCTGACCTACATAGTGAGTGCCACCAGGACAGCCAGGGCTACATAGAGAAGCCCCATCTAAAAGGAAAAAGAAAGAGTTTATTGTTTGATTGGTTGGATTTGAAACAGTCTCCTGAATAGCCTAAGCTTACCTCAAACGGGCAGTCCTTCTGTGTCAGCCTCCTGGGTCCCGGGATAGCAATCATGTGCTAGCATACCTGTTAACAGCCAAGCATTCAAGAGGCAAATATAATCATGACTTAATTTTGTTACCTAGTATGTTATCTATTACATCATAATAAATTTTACCACACTGAGTGGCTTAAAATAAAAAACATAACTGGGTGTTCTGGGGCACACCTTTTGTCTCAGCACTAGGGAGGTAGAGGCAGGAAGATCTAATTCAAAGGAAGTCTGAGCTGTATAAGACCTTGTCTCAAAAAACAAAGCTAGGGCTGGCTCAGTGGTTAAGATCACTGACGACTATTAGAGGTTCTGAGTTCAATTCCCAGCAACCACATGGTGGCTTACAACCATCTGTAATGGGATCCGATGGTCTCTTCTGGTGTGTCTGAAGACAGATACAGTGAACTCACATATTTAAAATAAATTTAAAAAAAAGAAAATATTATAAAAAAAAAAAACAAAAAACCCAAGCCGGGCGGTGGTGGCGTACGCCTTTAATCCCAGCACTTGGAGGCAGAGGCAGGCAGATTTCTGAGTTCGAGGCCAGCCTGGTCTACAGAGTGAGTTCCAGGACAGCCAGGGCTTTCACTTTAAAAAAAAAAAAAAAAAAAAAAAAGGTTTATTTTATATATGTGTAAATGCACTGTAGCTATCGTCAGACACACCAAAAGAGGGCATTGGATACTGTCACAGATGGTTGTGAACCACCATGTGGTTGCTGGGAATTGAACTCAGACCTCTGGAAGAGCAGTCAGTACTCTTAACTACTGAGCCATCTCTCCAGCCCCTGCTGTGTTTTCATTAATGACTCAGGGCCATGACTGCTGACAGCAAGGCATTAGGAGCCTTCTTTGTTGGCTTTTGAAATGTCTGCTTCTGAAACCTCAGATCAACCTTTCCAGTGCTAGCATTACAGCTGGTTTAGGTATTTAAGTTTGATCTCAAGTCCTCAGGCATGGTAGACAAGCATTATTGCCTCTGGCCTATGTTTCCATTGGAGGGTTTGTTAGGGCAACACCACAAAGAGGAATTTGTACTATGTATTACATAATGTTACTTCAAAATTTAGCAGTTAGAAATAACAACACACATTGACTTAAGTGACTTAGCTGCATGCCTTTGGCTCAGGGGCTCTCCATTGGTTACAGTGAAACCCAGGCAGGGCATCTGTATTAACTGAGTCTTAACTGGCGTTACAGACCACCAAGGAAACCCTGCCTCAAAACAAACAAAAGCTTGGAAGGAGCTAGGGGAGAGCAGCAAGGATCACATTCCCAGCTCAGTTACGTGGAATAGTCTTGAAGGAGTCAGATCATGCCAACAGCCACATAACTGAGCCTGGAAGATAATCAACTGCTGTAGTCAGGCTCAGTAGCACATGCCTGTAATTGTAGCATGTGAGAAAAAGAAGCAGAAGAATCCGGATTTAAAGTCACCCTCAGCAACATAAAGAATTACCCCAATTACTTGAGATTCTGTCTGAAAAAAACTAATTAAATAGTGGTATCTCTGCTGGGCAGTGGTGGCGCACGCCTTTAATCATAGCACTTGGGAGGCAGAGGCAGGTGGATTTCTGAGTTCAAGGACAGCCAGGGTTATACAGAGAAACCCTGTCTGGGGGTGAGGGTGGGGGTGGGAGGTGGGGGAAGGGCATTGGTACTTCTAAATCTATTAGCTTCAGACCATTGAGATGGCTTAGCCTTTAAAGGTGTTTGCCATTAATCCTGATGATCTGAGTTTGATCTTCAAAACCCATATGGTATATAGAGAGAATTGATTGTGTGGTTTATCCTCTGACCCCAGTTTCATGCTGTGTCGTGTGCAGGAACACACACAACAAATGAAAACAGTTTTTAATTCTAGTAGCCTCTTTTGTTATTGTGAGCTTTTTTGTTGTTGTTTAGGGTTTGGTTTTGTTTTGGTTTTCTGATACAAGGTCTCTGTGTAGGTTCCAGGCTGTCCTGGAACTCACTCTGTAGATCAGATTAGCCTCAAACTCAAGAGATCTGCCTGCCTCTGCCTCCCAAGTGCTTCCTAGTGCTGGGATTAAAGGTGTTCATTACCACTGTTTGGCGTTGTTGTTTTGTAGTGCTGGAGATTGAATCTAGAACCTGTTTTTATGTTAGTCAGTAAGCACTCTACTGTCATATTACACCTCAGGCCCTCTTGGTCTGTTTGTTAGACTTGGTCTAGAATGAAAAGGCTCACCTGCCTCTGCCTTCTGTGTGCTGTGGTTAAAGGTGTGTCCCACCACACCTGGGCCTTTGACTTTATATTTTGAAGTGGTGTTAAATAAGGTTGCCCAGAATAGCCTTGAAGGCTGGCTCGCTTGCTCTTCTTCTCCTTCCTTCCTTCCTTCCTTCCTTCCTTCCTTCCTTCCTTCCTTCCTTCCTTCCTTCCTTCCTTCCTTCCTTCCTTCCTTTCTTCCTTCATCTTCTTTTGTTTGTGTTTTTTTTTTTTTTTTTTTTTTTTTTTGGTTTTTCGAGACAGGGTTTCTCTGTGTAGCCTGGGCTGTCCTAGAACTCACTCTGTAGACCAGGCTGGCCTCAAACTCAGAGATCCGTCTGCCTCTGCCTCCCAAGTGCTGGGATTAAAGGCGTGCACCACCACTGCCTGGCCTGAAGGCACTTTCTAGATACACCGATGTTGAGCTAGAAATCCTCCTCAGCCCCCACGTAGCTGGAGTATAGGCATGCACCACTGTGTCTGCCTTAAATTTAATAGTTTCTTGGGTTTTCTTTTCTGTGGTGTTGGTCTCTCCTTCATCCTTGGTGTGAGTTTCAGGGATCAAACTCAGGGTGCAAGGCTTGTGCAACAAGCACCTTTTACCCACTGAGCCGTCTCCTCAGCCCCATTTTGTTTTCTGGATCTAAATGAAATGTGAAGAGGTAATATAATTGACCTTGGAGGACATGCTGGGGATGGAAGCAGGACTGTGGGCACTGTGTGAGCGTTCTGCTTCAGGCTACACTTGAAGCCCCTTTTGTCATCTAATTCTCTGCCATTGTATTTCTTTCTGTTAGTTCAACCTTGGAAAAGCTTGAAGTTGCAGAGTCAGAGTTCACCCATGTAAGTATCTTGAATCCAGAGGTGCTTGAAGGCTATGAAGTGGGTCACTGACGGGATGGAGCAAAATGTGAATTGAGAAATATTGGTATACTCTTGAACCTTGCTTCTAAAGAGTTGTATGGTCAGACATAGTGGCACACACTGTTCATTCCAGTACTTGGGAGACAGAGTTTGAGGCCAGCCTGGGCTTTTCAGGCCTGCTAAGACTACAGAGTGAGATCCTGTCTCCAAAAAAATAAAAAGGTTTGTGGTTTTAAAACTTTATACTTGAAAGCTGAAGCTAAAACAAAAAGGAAAAAAAAAAGTCAAATTTGCTAGCTAGGATGAGACAATCTTCAATTCTGCTCCTGCTTCTTTGTCTCCTGTTCATGGTTAACTTTATATTCTGTCTCTATTTGGTGGTCAGTGAGCCTTGGAAGACCTGAAACAAGACTCCGCTGTCGCTTTGATCCCAAGATGTCAGCCCTTGCCCAGGAATGCTGAGTCGTCTTCTTGGTCATCAACAGAGGAGAGAATGTGGAGCTAGCAGGGCTCTGTCACCGTCTCCCCTTCCTCTGGGCAGCAGTGCCTTTGACAGTTGGGGACAGCATCGTCCCTACCACTCCAGAAGTGGATGGCATGAATTTCCCACTGCCTGCCGTGGCTTCTATAGCTGAATATTTTCCAAACCCCCATTCTTTGTGCTGGATGTGGGGTTGCTGGACTAGGTGGTTTTCTCCTCTTTACCTTTCACCTGGAGCTGGACTCTTAATTTCCTCAGGACAGACTGGCTGGACATTGTTTCTACCTTCGATCTTCCCGCTGGTCTTTGAAAAGACTCCCAATGGTTTTTATAAAGGTGTTTTGTGGGGAGAGTAAGGATGGTCCTTACTCCCAACCTTCTTATTTTCCTTAAAAAAGGAAGAAAACACAAAGAGCACACAATGTAAATTTGAGCCAGTCTCAGATAAAAGTTCTCTAAGTGTTTGTAGAAGAGCCCTAGTGTTTGTGAAGCAGAAAGGTCGGGCCTGCCCCACCTCAGCTGCTCCCTGTCTCCCTCACTCAGGGCTGAGGGAGTGGAGAGGGCATGGCCACATGCACCCTTTTTTAAGACAGTGGGGCAGCCATGTCAGGAGAGTGGACCTTAGCAGGACCCTGCTCACTGCCAGGTCATACAGTTACTACTATTCTGCAATTTGGAATGTATCCTAATAGTTTTTCTAAGTATAAAGAATTATCAAATGATTTTAGACCATTCTCCAAAGGAGATTTCTTTGTTCTTCCTGTATTGTCCAACAGTATTCTGCTCTTTGTGGAGCTGCGGTGGAGGGAGACGTTTGTGTCTGTTTCACAGGCAATCCGTATCTATGAGGCTAGAGAATGTTTCCTTAAACTCCTGGGGAGCAGCAGACTCCCTCTGTAAGGTGTTGCCATGCCACCTGGCCTGCCCTTACTCTGTAGAGAAGCTGGAAAGGAGGCCACAGAGCCCCTCCTTCCTTCCTCTCGGTTGTGGCCCATCTGGTCCTGGCTGGTGGGGCAGTGCATGGTGTTCAGGCTGGCTTTTGAAATCCCACATTAGTTCCTTCTCTGTCCCGTCTCACCTTGATAGCAGGTTAGCCAATCCCCACGTAACTGTCTATATTAGACACCCCCAGCCAGCTTCTGGCTGCCTGTCTTTGCTGCCATGTTCTTTTTTACAAGAAGGAAAGAAACAATTTCTTGCTATTTTTTTTCATAATTTACTATTTATGATGTATTTAAGTGTTTTATTCAGGACAGAGTTCTGTAAGGGGTGGGAGGGAATATTTGAGGGAGGGCTGGGACTTAGGGAAAGGACATGGGAGTCAACATTTTTATGGAGTGTTGCTATTTGCCTCTACTTTGTATTGTTGAAAAATGACAAATGCAATATAAAAGTAATAAATATCTGGTTTTAATGTATTACAGTTCTATCAGTTATTTAGACCTATTTTTAAATGCTTTTATTATAGTAGTCATAATCTCATTACATTTTCATACATGTATATAACGTACAAGATCACCCTCACCTCCTGGTCGCCCTTTCTTCGGATTTGTTGTCTTTGGGTTAGATGTTGGGAGCTTTGAACTTCTGCCTGATTGCTGACCCCACCCCAGCTGTGTTAGATCCTTTCCATAGTCCCTCTGCTCCAGCTCCCTCCTCCACCCAGACTCAGTTTGTGTTAGTGTGAAAATCTTCACCCCGCCTTCAACTTATATTTAACTCAAGCTGAGAGCAGTGGCTTCAGCTCCCAACTGTACAGTCCCTTCAGCACCAGAGCAGTTTTATAGATTGTGACTCAGTCTTCTTAGGATTTGAGAACCTAAAGTTCAGAGCTCACTCAGAGTGATGAGTGTGGAGAGGAGCTCTGAGGCCAGCTGGCCCTAGAATTCCTTCTGACCTAACCTAGTTAGCTTCTCTGGGGAAATCAAGAAGGCTCCTTTCTTTTGGTTTTTCGAGACAGGGTTTCTCTGTGTAGCCCTGGCTGTCCTGGAACTCACTCTGTAGACCAGGCTGGCCTCGAACTCAGAAATCCGCCTGGGAAGGCTCCCTTCTTAAGTAAAGCTCTTTTTGCAGGGCCAGAGAGAGGACTCTGGCTAAGAGGACTTGCTGGTTTGGTTCCTACCCACAAGCAACCTCACAATTCTCTGGAACTCTAGTCCCGGAGATCTGACCCCCTCTTCTGACTCTATATATGCCAGGCATGTATGTGATGCACACATATAGGTGCAAGCAAACATAAAAAAAAAGTTATTCATATTTCTTTTGTTTTCTTTTTTTTTTTTTGGTTTTTCGAGACAGGGTTTCTCTGTGAAGTCCTGGCTATCCTGGAACTCACTCTGTAGACCAGGCTGGCCTCGAACTCAGAAATCCGCCTGCCTCTGCCTCCCAAGTGCTGGGATTAAAGGCTGTGCGCCACCACCGCCCGGCTTTGTTTTCATTTTTCAAGACAAGATTCTCTGTGTACACCTTTGGCTGTCCTGGAATTCACTCAGTAGACCAGGCTGGCCTCAAACTCAGAGATTGCCTGCCTCTGTCTTCCTGAGTGATGGGATTAAAGACGTGCGCCATCACCACCCAGCATTATTTGACCTATATGTATATTATAAACAGACTTTTATGTATATTTTAGTTTGGGGTTTTTTTTTTTTTAAAGGTAATAGTTAATAATATGGTTCTGTATGACTTCTCAGACACCCTGACTGTACGTTGTAGTAGAAATTATTTAAACCCCAAATTTGTAGTAGTAGATCTCCTACCCAAAGGAGACCAGTAAGGAAAACACAACTCACTAATTGTGGTATAAATAGCACGCCTGGATTGGGCAGATTACCACTACACTACTCTAATCCCTGGCTATGAGATCCCTTATAACTTGCGGTTTTATCCAGGCCACGTGGTTGTCCAGCTCTGTCGTCGGCTTCCTTCTACACTGGCTTCCTTCTGCTTCAATTTCCTCCTGCTGCTGCCTCTCTCTTCTCCCTCTGCTTCTGCTTTCTCCTTCTGCATCTCCAACGACTCCTTCCCTTTTGCTTCTGGCTTCTACTTCTGTAGGCAGCCGATTTAAGATGGCGCCGGTTTCTGACATGGCCAGCGCAGTGTCCTGCATAAACAAGCCTATTGCGCATGCGTCGTCGGCCTCAAGACCCTCCCAAGAGGGCTTATGCTAATGAGGCATGAGCCCTAACCAGAGGGCTTATGCTAATGAGGCATGGGCTCTAACCAATCAGAGGGCTTATGCTAATGAGGCATGGGCCCTAACCAATCCTGAGAGAACAGGCCGCCTGGCCCGCCCCCTTGGAAGGGTATATAAGCAGTGCATTTCTGCTGCTTGGGGTCCCCCTTCAGTGCCTGGAATAAAAGAGCTGTCAGAAAAGAATCCAGGCGTGTCGTGTCTTACTTGCCGGCTAAGGAGGACGTGACATACTTCTACCTCCTTTTATATTGAATTCCTCTCACTCTCTCCTCCCCTAAGCCTTTTTCTCCGCCTCCCCTTCTACTGCCCAATCTCTGGCTCTAGTCTTTATTTTACAGGTTTTAATTGGACAGAAGGTTTACAAGATGTCATCTGTGTACAGATTCAATCATCCTCTGCACCCCTCCCAGGAGGGTAGAATTAGGATCAAAATGCAACCCTGGGGCTATCCACTGGGAACTAGGATCAAAATACAAGGCTGAGGCTATCCACAACATTGATTCAATCTTCCTCTGGAGCCCCTCTCAGGGGGGTGGAACTAGGATCAAAATACACGGCTGGGGCTATCCAACAGTACGTTGACCATTTTCCCCTCCTGTATTTGTCTCCCTCCTTTTCCTCGTTTCTCCACTCAGATCACTTATATGTACCTTACTATTCCCGTCTATTGCTCCCCTAATTCTTATCCCAGCAATGGTCCCTTTTTACATTCTGCTTTCTGAACTTAATGTAGTTCACATCTGTACTACCAGGATATGTAGTCACATCTGAAGATTTGGAGGTAGAAGCCTACAATGAGAGAGACAATGCAACCTTCGTCTTTGTGTCTGGGTTACCTCATGCAATGTGGTATTTTTTTAGTTCCATATATTTACCTGCAAAGTTTGTGACTTCACAGCTGAATAGTATTCCATAGTGTGCACACACCACATCTTTATTATCCAGTCACCAGTTGAAGGACATTTAGGCTGTTTCCATTCCCTAGCTATTGTGAATAGAGCAGCATTGAGCCTGCCCGAGCAGCTATCTGTGGAGTAGGATGTCAAGTCTTTTGGACGTTTGCCAAGGACCTATGTGGCTGGCCTGGTAACTGAGCATCTGTGAAGTCCATTTTGTCTGCCATGCCAAGATGTGTTTGGCTGAAATTTTTCTCTTTCCATTTTTTTTTTTAAATAATTGACAGGTATTTTATTCTCCCCTTTACATGGGCTCTCAGTATATTAGTTTTATGAGTATAAAGTTGCAGAACTGTTGGTCTGAATATTTTGATCCTTTAGATCTTAACAAATGTTTCAATAATTGCACAAAATGCTTCGCCTCAAAGGACTGAGAAAAACTCATATTAATTCCACTCTCACTTAAGGTTGCAGACCTTTTCAGTGAGAGGCCTGATTTTCTGAATCCCTAATTTCTGTTTAAAGAAAACCTTCATTCCTTTCTCTGAGAGTCGTTTGTGCCCTACATTTTTGGCACGAGTTGATGGGGACCCTCAGGTATTACAGCCAGCAGAGAAATGACCCATGAAGAGGTAAGATTAAATACTTGATTCAGTTTGACTTCATCAAACTGGATGATGCTTCTAAAAAGTCTGATGTCAGGGGGTTTATTGCCAGCATACTTAAACACAGGACAATTGGGGAAATGTTTTCTTGTGTAATACCCCAGTGCTAAAGGCAACTTTAAAGGGTATGTGGCATTTCTTCCAAGAAGATGGGTTCTGGAGATAGGCTGCCTGTACTGGTTTAGGGGCCTAAGAAGCAGCTAGTCACACCATATCCATAGTCAAGCAAAAAGAGCAATAATTTGTTTTTGTTTTTGTTTTTCAAGACAGGGTTTCTCTGTGTAGCCCTGGCTGTCCTGGAACTCACTCTGTAGACCAGGCTGGCCTCGAACTCAGAAATCCACCTGCCTCTGCCTCCCAAGTGCTGGGATTAAAGGCGTGCACCACCACTGCCCGGCTTGACTAGAATGAAGTCTCAAAGTTATTTGATTTTCTTTCTTTTTTTGGGGGGGGAGGCTATTTCTTAGTCATTTATTTTTTTATTTTTGAGAACTCCATTGAGGTTCCAGGGTCATTTTTTTCCAAATGGGTCATTTACTATTTTCACTCTTGGCTTTTTTAATTTTTATATATTCTGTATATTAATCCTCTGTCAGCTGTATACCTGGCAAAGATTCTCTACAGTTCTGTGGAGTTCCTCTTCACTGATTGTTTAGTTAGCTGTGCAGAAGCTTTGTAGTTTGTGAGGTCCTACTTGTCAATTGTTGATCTTAATTCCTGTACATAAGGAGTTCTATTCAGAAGAACTTTTCCAACACCTAGATCGTGCAGGGTGCTGACTGTTTTCTTCTGGCAGTTTCAGTATTTCACGTTCTACATTTAGGTCTTTGAACCACTTGAAGTTTTTGCACAAGGTGGTTTGAATTGAATAGACTGTAAGCACTACCTGCCACTCACTACTGGAGGGACCCTGTAATCAGAAGAGGTTACCCACCCCGTAGGCATTGAGATGGAGTTTCTAATTTCCCACTTCTACCTGTGGATGTCCAATTTCCCAGCACCACTTGTTGAAGATGCTTTACACACCCCACACCCCACACCAAGCATGAGTTTTGGTGTCTTTGTCAAATATTAAGTGCCTGAAGTTACACATACTTGTGTTTGGGTCTTCAGTTTTGTTCCATTGGTCTTTGTTTTTGTGCTGATACCATGTTTTTTTTAGGGGTTTTTGTTTTGTTTTTACTATAGCTTTGTAACATATCTTAAGATCTGAAATGGCAATCCTTCCAGTGTTGTTCTTTTTGCTTGGGTTGTTTTGGCTATCCAGGATTTCTTGTGGTTCCATATTAATTTTAGGATAGTTTCTTTTTCTATTTCTGTGAAGAATGAGATGGGGATTTTGATTGGGATTGTATTGAATCTGTAATAGCTTTAGATAGAATGGTCATTTTAACAGTGTAAATCTACCACTCTGTGAGTATGGGATGCCTTTCCGTTTTCTAGTGTCTTTCTCCATCACTTTCTGACTTTAACTCAGAGTTTGCCTCCCTTTGAGATGAGTAAAGGGAAAATCATATCCACCATATCCACTAGTATTGGAATTGGATGTATATTGGTATAATGATCTTTCTGCTATCCTTAAAGGCATCTCAATGGTAACCTCTGATTACAGGATCCCTCTAGTGGTGAGTGGTGGATAGTGCTTATAGCTCTATTTAAGTGCAATCAATATATTGCTGCAGAACAAAACTTGGATCTGGTTTTGTTTATTTTAAACATTATAGGGCTGGAGAGATGGCTCAGTGGCTAAGAGCACTGACTGCTCTTCCAGAGCTCCTGAGTTCAATTCTCAGCAACCACATGGTGGCTCACAACCATCTGTAATGGGATCCAATGCCCTCTTCCCGTCTGTCTGAAAAGAGAGTGTGCTCACATTCATAAAATAAATAAATCTTTTAAAAAGAGAAAAACCAAATAAACATTATGCATCCTGGTCTGCCCTAGAACTAGCTTTGTAGACCAGACTGGCCTCAAATGGCTATGAAATTACAGAGATCTGTTTCTGCTTCCCGAGTGCTGGAATTAAAGGCTTGTGCCACCACACCCAGTCTCTTGAGTTTGAGGCCAGCCTGGTCTACAGAGTGAGTTCCAGGCCAGCCCGGGCTACACAGAGAAACCCTGTCTCGAAAAACCAAAAAAAAAAAAAAAAAAAAAAAAGATTTCTATTTTTAATTATGTGTATGTTTAAATGTTCAATAGGGTTGTGTATGTGAGTTTGGGTGTTTGCACAGGTCAGAGGTGCCAGATCCCCTGAATCTGGAGCTGCAGGAGGTTGTGGACTTCTACTCAAGCTCATTGTAGGTGCTAGAAACCAAACTTGCTGGGGCAGTACCCAATCATAGTCACTGAGCCTGTAGCCCCAAGTTTTTGGTTTTTGAAATGGGGTCTTACTCTGTAGCCCAGGCTGGCTTTGAACACCACAGCATTCTTTCCTTAGCTTTCCAAGTGCTAGGATTGTAAGGCCTAATAGTTTTGTTTGTTTTACAAAATATATATATATCTTAGTTATGGTTACTATTGCTGTGATTAAACACCATAACCAAAAGCAAGTTAGGGAGGAGAGGGTTTATAACACACTTGCACATCACTGTTCATCATCAAAGGAAGTCAGGACAGAAATTCAAAAGGGGCAGGAATTTGGGGGCAGGGCAGAAACCATGGAGGAGTGCTGCTTACTGGCTTGCTGCACATGGCTTGCTCAGCCTTTTAGAACCCAGGAGCACCATCCCAGAGCTGGCCAATTAATCCCTAGTTAAGGAAACATCCCACAGGATTGCTTACAGTCTGATCATATGGAAGCATTTTCTCAAAGCTCCCTCCTCTGATGACACTAGCTTGTTTAAAGTTGACAGCAAACTAGCCAAGGCAGTTTTTCTTCTTTAAACAATATTTTTATTATTTTAAATTATGTTTATGTGTGCGTGTGTCATCTGTGGATGTGGGCACATGAGTGCAGGTGCCCACAGAGGCCAGGAGAGGGCATCAAATCTCCCTAGTTCTCGAGCTACAGGTGTTCATGAGAGGCCAGCTGTGGGTGCTGGAAACGGAGCTGAGCTCAGGGTCTCTGAATAGCAGTGCCCACTCCTAACCATGTCTTAGCCCGTGTACTGTTGCTGTGAAGAGATGGCATGACCTTTGCAACTGTTAGAAAGAATCTAATTGGGTCTGGCTTACAGCATCAGAGATTTAGTCCATTGTCACCATGGTGGATAGCATGATGGCATACATGCAGGCAGACATGGTACTGGAGAGGTAGCTGAGAGTTCAACGTCTGGATCCACAGGCAGCAGGAAGAGAGACACTTGGACTTTTGAAAACCTTAAAACCTATTCCCACAGACATACTTCCTCCAACAAGGCCACACTAATCTTTTCAAATAGTGCCATGCCCTGGTGACTAAGTATTCAAATCTATGAGAATATGGGGCGGGGGGAATCCTCATTCAAATCACCACAGCATCTCTCCAGCCCCCTTTTTTGTTTTGTGCTTTTTGAGACAGGGTTTCTCTGTGCACCCCTGGCTATCCTGGAGCTCACTCTGTACAGTAAGTATAAAGCAGGCCGGCCTTGAACTCAGAGATCTGCCTGCCTCTACCTCCCAAAGTGCCAAGATTACAGGCATGCACCACCAATCCTAACTTTTACAGAGCCTCGTTTTGGGACAGCTTCGTTCTGTGCCTGTCACATTCCTTCACAGATGACCCATGGTCTTGGCACCTCCAAGATCCTGAGGTCTCCACTGTAGCTTAGGCTTCACTTTCAGAGTTTCATGGACTTGAAGCTAACCCAACCCTGTCATGGCTTGCCTGACCTCAGAGACTCTCTGGAACTATGATGCAGGAAGACTCCATAATCTTGTTTTAAACTTTTTTATTACACTTATTTGTCTCTCTGTCTCTGTTTTTATTACACCTATCTCTCTCTCTCTCTCTCTCTCTCCTCTCTCTCTCTCTCTCTCTCTCTCTCTCTCTCGTGTGTGTGTGTGCATGTAGTACATTCTACTGCACATGAGTGGATGTCAGGAGACAACTTGGGAGAGTCATTTTATCCTTTCTTTCACCTTGTGGGTCCCAGGGATTGAATTTACTAAGACTTGACAGCATATACTTTTACCTGCTGAACCATTTTGCCAGCCCAATTTTGCATCTCTCATCCCTTCAAAAACAGTATCAGAAAAGCCAGGTGTGCTAGCACACACCTTTAATCCCAGCATTTGGGAAGTAGACGCTTTTCTAGGGCAGGGCAGGAGGTTTCTTCCTAAGAACTACCGTTTCTTTTCCAGCACTAGCTTTGCCTGCGTTTGTGAGCTATTTTTCTTAACAAAATGCAATAACCCTGTCACAGATCGAATGCCTGTCCTCTGTGATGGTTCCTGTTAACTATCATCCTGACAGAATCTAGAATCACAGGGAGATGGGCTGTTCTAGTCAGAGTTTCAATCGTTATGATGAAACACCATGACCAAAGCAATTTGAGGAGGAAAGGGTTTATTTGGCTTACACTTCCACATCACTGTTCATCATTGAAGGAACCTGGAGATGCAGAGGTCATGGAGGGGTGTTGCTTACTGTCTTGGTCCTCATGGTTTTCTCAGCCTGCTTTTTTATAGACCTCAGGACCACCAGCCCAGGGATGGCGCCACCCACAATAAGCTGGGGCTCTCTCCCATCAATCACTAATTAAGAAAATTCCCTATAGCGGGAACTTATGAAAACATTTTCTCAAGTAAGGTTCCCTCCTTTCAGATGACATAACACTAGACAGCACAGAAGCCTGTAAGCATGCCTGTGGTCAGGGGTACGTGTGTGTAGAGGTAAGAGGAGTTGGGAGTAGCTTCTCTCTAAGACCTTATTTTGAGGATGCTTGCTGTTCCTGCTACACTGTCCTCCAGGCTAGCTGGCTCCAGACTTCCAAGTCATCCTTCTCTGAGTCCGCCATCTCACCATCGAAGTGCTGGGATTACAGACGCATGCTACCTCAACTGTGGGTCTGGGGGCCAATTCAACCCATCTGGTCTACAGAGTGAGTTCCAGGACAGCCGGAGCTACATAGTGAGCCCCCGTCTTGAAACAACAACAATAATGGCTAACATAAGCTCTTCATTGAGTTGCTTCTGTACAACACAGCAACAAGGAAGAAACTAAGACACCTGCCATGAAATCTCCGCTGCCAAACTCAATAGTTTAAAACTTAGTCTCAGCCCAGATCTCAGGACACAGCAGAATGCAGCTAGATTACATTACATTGTTACATAAATTACACAGTAGAAACCCAACCTAGACAGCCCAGTTTTCCTAGGAACCTGCCTGAGCCAGCCCTCCACAGTCCACACTTCTCTCAGCCTTTGGATGTTCCCAGTCTTCCGCCAGAACGGCCGGTTAAGCACTGCTTACAGCATCCAAAGGTTTTCCTAGCCCAACGTTCCAAATTCTTCCACAGTTTTTCCAAAACCCAGTTCTGTAGTAAACCTGACCATGTGGCTTTTAGGCCTTTGGAATTATTAGGCTGGAGGAATGTAGAAGACTTCGGAACTAGGAGAGCTAGTTGAGTTCTTTGGAGAGAGCATAATGGAGCACTGTTTGGGAAGTTTGGAAGACAAGAATACAGACAGCGGATTCTGGGCTATGAGGTTGCAAAGGCTTAGGACTCTCAGAACAGGACTGGGGCTGTTCCTGTGGTGTTCTGGCCACAATCTGGCTTCATTCTGCCTGTGTCGTGACACACTGAATGACATTGGATGGGGAGATGTGACTGTTTTGTCTGGTATGGGAGGTTTCAGGGAAGGACAGGGTTCAAGCTGCTGCTGAGGAAGTAGGTGTGTTTGTTCAGGGACTGACACCACTGAAGACAGATCTCAGATGCTTCCCCAGGATCCTAGGAAACCTGTTCTGAAGAGCAAACCCAACTCATCAGAGATCATAGACTCCATCTATGGATCCCAGTGTGTTTAAAGAAAGAATCTTGGATCTGGAAAGTGTTTAGTGGGTAAGAACACTTGCTGTTCTTATGGAGGACCTGAATTTTGTTCTCAGCTCACACAACCACTTGTAATTCCAACTCTTCTGACCCTGGAGGGACCTGCACACACATAAATAAAAATAAAATCTCTGTAAAACTCCCAAGCCGAAGGCATTCCTTGCCTCTTGAAAGCAAATTCATAAGAATGTGTTTCCCCAAGGTCAGCACCCTGCTGTAGTTAAAGGGGCAGGCACAAGAACTGACATTAGAACTTAGTGATGTCATCTGCTTGGTACTTCAGAAGATTTAGGCAGACATAAAGAGCAGTTAAGGCAGAATCTCTACAGAGAGGCTCTGAGGGGCCATTATGTAGCGTTGTGAGGACGAGGCTCCAGTTGTAAGGGAAACCCCAGGATACTGGAATTGGCCATGACTGTGTGATGTCTGTCAAGGAGGGCAGCAGCTTTAGAGTGGAACAGTCTAAAAGAGAAGCTGCATGGATGCAGGTAGAGAGGTGGAAAGGTGGAGCTACCAAGCCTGTGGAGCCCACTGATTACATCACAAGCTCCAGATGCCTCACTTAGGGCTGTAGCAGTTGGTGTTTTTCCTTCTGAAATTAGGAGATTTGGGTCTTTTGTTGTTTCAAAACAGGGTTTTGTTTTGTTTTTTTTTTTTTTAGACAGGATCTTTCTACATAGCCCTGTCTGTCCCGGAACTCACTGTGTAGATCAGGCCAGTCATGAACTTACAGAGATCCACCTGCCTCTGCCTCCCAAGTGATGGGATTCGCCTGGCCTGAGGCAAGGTCTTTTTATGTATCCCTGGCTGGCTGGAGCTTTCTATGTAGACTAGGCTAGCCTGGTTTCAAACTCACAGAGACCTAACTTCCCCTGCCAACTGTATGCATTAGAGACATGCACTACCATGCCTGGCCTGAAACTTTTAACTTTTTTATTTTTTGAGACAGGGTTTTCTATGAAGCCCTGGCTGTCCTGAACCTTACTCTATACACAGACCTGGCTTCCAGGTACTGGGATCAAAGGCATGCACGGACACTTTGCCGAGACTTAACTTTTAAAGTGTTGAAACTGTTAATGACAATGGAAACGTTTAAAGCTAGACCAAGAGTTTGTTTAATTATAAGGTGACCGTGGGCTTACAGAGACAAAGAATCATGGTTTTACATGATGTACTTTTTGTGTCAGGCTGATAAGGGGTGGAGTTGTGATGTGTGGGGAGCCAGTTGGATCCAGAACTTTCTCAGAGGCCCTGATGAAAGGACAAAGGAATCTTTACTTTGGTGTCCTTGTCCAGGGACGGACTTGGCAAGTACAGTTTAAGACTGGAGCCAGTGTCTCATAGGAGTCAAGGTTGAGGTTTCTGGGGACAATGGGAAACCCAAATCTTCTCCTTGGGCTGGGATTATCAGATCCGGTAGCTGTGTCGGAGGTGTCCTGTGTTATTTTTTCAACTTTGTTGCATTTCACTCTCTGCTGACTTTGGCTGTTTCCCCTCCCCCACCCCCACCTTGGCCAATATATGATGCTCTTTCTTTGTTCTTCTTCACAGGATCTCACTGTGTAGCCCTGGCTGTCCTAGAACTCACCCTGTAGTCCAGGCTGGTCTCAAACTTAGAGATCCACCTGCCTCCGCCTCCCAGTGATGCTGTGCTTCTTTTTTTTTTTTTTTTGTTTTTCGAGACAGGGTTTCTCTGTATAGCCCGGGCTGCCTGGACTCACTCTATAACCAGGCTGGCCTCGAACTCAGAAATCCGCCTGCCTCTGCCTCCCAAGTGTGATACTGCCACATGCCGGCATGCTGCTTCTTAATAAATGTGCACAAGACCTCTTGGTCCCAGCTATTGCTTTGTTGTCTTTACTTCTTGTCTTAGTTCTCATCCTGTACTCTTACTGTCGGGGACTCTTATTCCTGGGAATTTGGGTCAGGGAACTTTTAATTGTCAACTTGGCATAACCTAGAACTCCGTGGGAGAAGGATTTCTGAAAATGTCTGAGTGTGAGGGATTATCTTTTTCTGTTGTTTGTTTTGTTTTGCAAGACAGGGTTTCTCTGTATAGCAATGGCTGTCCTGGAATTTGCTCTGTAGACCAGACTGCCTCAAACTCAGAGTTTCACCTGCATCTGCCCCCACCCAATGCTAGGATTAAATGTGGAGCTACCACTACCCAGCAAGGGATTATTTTAATTATATTGATTGATGTTGGGGGACCCACCCACTGTGGGTTTGGCACCATTCCTGGGCTTGGGGTCCTGGACTGTATAACTATACAAGTATATAAACGTATAAGGGTATGAGCAGAACTAGCATGTGTGCGTTAATTTATTGCTCTTAGCCGGGCGCTGGTGGCGCACGCCTTTAATCCCAGCACTTGGGAGGCAGAGGCAGGTGGATTTCTGGCCTGGTTTTGAGGCCAGCCTGGTCTACAGAGTGAGTTCCAGGACAGCCCGGGCTACACAGAGAAACCCTGTCTCAAAAAACAAAAAAAAACAAAAAAAATTTATTGCTCTTTTTGCTTGACTATTGATATGGTGTGACTAGCTGCTTCAAATTCCTACTACCTTGATAGACTGTAACCTAGAATTGTGAATCAAATAAACTCTTCTCCATTCAAGTCCTTCTGTCAGGGTATTTTATCACAAAAAGAACAGACAACAAACAAAGCACCAATAAATCTTAAATATAAAAGGGCATGGAGTGCTCATGGTTGAATGCCTTGCACATAGAAACCTTGGTACAAAGAACTATTACACAGTTGTCTTAACCTCCACCACGGGACTGACAGATGTCAGGGTGCTGACACACACTATACCCCCCAACACAGACCACACCATCAACAATAATTAAATAGATATATGTCTTGTTAAAATGTATGTAAAATTACACATTAAACATCAGTGGTGCCTTGGCTGAGAGTTCGGCTCCCCCAAGATTAAGAGAGCTAACTTGGATTTGTTCTTGCAGAGAACCTAGTTCTATTCCCAGCATCCATGTGGCTATTCACAAGTGTCTGTAACTGCAGTCCCAGGGACTCTGAGTCCCTCGGAACCTCTGCAGACATTGCATGCATGTGGTAAACATACATACAAGAAAGCAAAATGCACATACATGTAAAATTATAAAATAAGCAAAGCCTTTAAAAACAGAAAAACTATAGACTTAAAAGCAGAACATATAAGTAAGTTTAGCTAAAGGATACTTTATTAAAATCTGTAACACATTTGCAAGGAATAGAGACTAGGAGTAGGATTTCCAGTTGTATTTCCTGGGTTGTGGGGTATTAATCAAAGCATTTTGAATTTTTTGCTGTTTTGTTTTCCAGAGCAGGGTTTCTCTGTGTGGCCCTGGCTGTCCTGGAACTCACTCTGTAGGTAAAGCTGGCAGCAAACTCAGAGATCTGCCTGCTTCTGCCTCCTGAGTGCTGGGATCAAAGGCCTGCACCACCATTACCTGCCAGAACTTTGGTTTTTTTTTTTTTTTTTTTTTTTTTTTTTTGGTGGGGGGAGGTTTCTTGTTTTGTTTTTGTTTGTTCATTTTTATTAAGGGTTGAAATTGGGGCCTTGGCTGTGTTCAGCAAGCGCCTGACCACTGAGGCCCTCCTGAGGGACTCTTTTGTTTTAGAAGTTATTATTTAAGTCGGCCCAATTTGTTGTTGTAAGATCTCCTGCCCTGCCCGAACAAGACCAGTAAAGGAAAACACAACTCAATAATTATGATATAAATTGCACGCCTGGATTGGGCAGATTTACCACTATACTATTCTAATCCCCGGCTATGGTTGCCCTTATAACTTGCGGTTTTATCCAGGCCGCGTGGTTGTCCAGCTCCGTTGTCGGCTTCCTTCTGCTTCGACTTCCCCTGCTCTACGTATACTTCTTTCTGCTCCTCCTGGCGACCTCCTCCTCCTCCTCCTCTTCTTCTTCTTCTCTTTCTGCTTCTGCTCTGCCTTTTATATCGAATTCCTCTCACTCTCTCCTCCCCTAAGCCTTTTTCTCCACCTCCCCTTCTACTGCCCAATCTCTGGCTCTAGTCTTTATTTAAAGGTTTTAATTGGACAGAAGGTTTACAAGATGTCGTCTGTGTACAGATTCAATCATCCTCTGCAGCCCCTCCCAGAAGGGTGGAACTAGGATCAAAATACAAGGCTGAGGCTATCCACAACACTCTTTTATTTATTAAGATCTTATTTAAAAAAAAAAATATTTATTTTATGTATGTGATTACTCTGTAGCTGTCTTCAGACACACCAGAAGAGGGCATCAGATCCCATTACAAAGATGATTGTGAGTCACCATGTGGTTGCTGGGAATTGAACTCAGGACCTCTGGAAGAGCAGTCAGTGCTCTTAACCACTGAGCCATCTCTCCAGCCCAAGTTCTTATTTTTTAAGATGTGTGTGTGTGTTGTATATGTGAGTATATTTCTTTCTGTCTCTGTCTCTGTCTCTGTCTCTGTCTCTCTCTCTGTCTGTCTCTGTCTCTGTCTCTCTCTCTCTGTCTCTCTCTCTCTTCTGTGTGTGTGTGTATGTGTGTTTACTTTCATAACCATAGAGACTAGAAGGAGTCATCAAGTCCCCTGGAGCTGGAATTATAGGTAGCTGTAAGCTACTCCATATGGATGATGGGAACAGAATGCTGATCCTATACTAAAACAGAAAGGACTCATAACTACGAGACATCTTTAAGCCCTTCTCCCCTTTTATTTTTGAGACTTCTCTTACTAAATTTCCAAGATGCCCTTGAACTTGTAATCATTCCATTACATAGTTGGGATCAGAGGCAAGTGGCAACAGGCATTTTTTTTCTTTGACCCCCAGACAAGGTCTTACTGTATAACCCTGCCTGCCCTGGAACTCATTATATAGATCAGGCTGGCCTCAAACCCACAGACCTGCCTGCCTCTGCCCCCTGACCCCCAGGGGTTGGTGTTAAAGGTGTTGATTAACAAGCCAAAATAACTTGCTGGTTTATCCTTCTCTCTTTGGGTGATTGCATGGTATTTATTGGGGGCTGGAGAAATGGCTCAGTGGTTAAGAGTGCTTATTGCTCTTTCTAGAGGACCAGAGCTCAGTTCTAAGCACTCAGATAGGCCACTCATAACTTCCTCCAGTTCCAGGAGATTTGATATTTTCTTCCAGCCTCTGCAGGGACCTGAATACACACACATAGACTTAAATTTTAAAAAAAATTTTTTTTAATTGGTCAAAACTTTTCTGGATTCCTTCATCCCTTCATTCTGTCAGACTCAATACAGGAGTTAGGGACTGCAAAGATTTTTTTTTTTTCTGTACTTAATTAAACGCAGGCAGTAGATAAGTAAATCGAATTTGAGGGCACAAGTGTTTATAGCAGTTGCATAAATACAGTGCAGTGGGAAACAGGGAGTTAGAATGTGATTAGCGATCCTGGCACATTTTTAAAATGATTATGCTTGAACTGACATATACACAGTAGTGCATGCACACGTGTGTGTCTGTTGTGTGTTTGAGGCAGTCTCAGTATGTAACTATGTGGCCCAGGTTGGCCTGGAAATTGCAGTTCAGATCTGAGTATGAGCGTGCACCCTGTAAACAGCAATGGGAGGTGAAGCAAGAAGATCAAGAGTTTAGCCTGAGCTCCACAGCGAATTTGCAGCCATCCTTTTTCAAACCGTAAGAACAAAAACAAAACAAAAATCCAAATATACGAAAGAAAGAGAGCAGAAGACGGGGTAAATTTCAGCAATCCTGCCTCACAATGCAGAATGTTGATGCTTGGCGAGTGCCATTGGGCACAGTTGTGCAGAGCGCTTACAGCTGCTGCACAGCTGCTCCGGAAGCGGCTCGAAGGCAGCAACTTGATCAATCTTTGCAGGTTCGTGGCGCCTACAATTCCCAGAAAGCACCGCGGAGCGCGCAGGCAGGGCAGTGTGAAGACTGAGTTCTTTGATTGGTGATGAGCGCCAGGCCAATCGGAGGTGCTGTTGTTTGTCAGTCCCGGAGCCGGTCCGCAGAGGGAAGGTGGCAAGATGGTCTTGGAGAGCACTATGGTTTGGTGAGGCGCTTCGGACTTGTCCGGGGACGCGTCTGGGTTGCTGGTGCGCGTGGCGCCGAAGCCTGAGGGCCTGGGGTGGGGACAGGGCCGCCAGCGAGGTGTGGCTTTGGGGCCCGCGGGAGACAGGCAGGCGACTCCCTGAGTCATCCCGGCCCAGGAACGCAGGCCCGGGAACCCTGGTTCCCTACCTGGACCCTGCCCACCGTGTCTCCCGGAAAGCAGAGGCCAACTGCCCCATCCTCTCGCCTCCAACTTTTCCTTTTCTCTGTACTTTATCTCACGTAAACCTCACAATAGCATTCGGGAAAATAGTCCTTCATTTCATAATGAGTCGAAAGGACTTTAGATGATCTGCTGTACCACACAGCACATTAAGTAATCATGATAAGCAGGAGTCAAATTCAAAACTACATTGCTCTTCTCCGATGAATTAGGTCTTACTAGGTTTATACTTGGGATGAGTACCGAGTTAGATTAGAAACTGAGGACAAGAAAAATAAATAGAAATTAAGCTGAGAACATTTTTTTCAGGGCTACAAGAGGGCATTGTTTTTGTGTTTTCAGATACTGGGAATTGAATCCAGAGCATTGTGAACGCTGGGAAAATGCTCTACCAATGAGCCACACCCCTTCTGGATTGCACTTATTATTTTTTTGAATGGAGTTTTGACATTGTAGCTCAGGTTGGCTTTGAAGTCTTTATTTGACAATACGCACAGGCTGGCCTTGAACTTGGAATGAAGCCTGAGTCACTAGGCCCACGTTTCCATTTGGAGATTGGCTAGCACTGCCACATAAATTCAGGCTGGCTTAAGCTTGTTCTCCAGCACTTGGAGGGTGAGGCAGAGGGTTTTCATGATCAGGACTACCTAGCAGAGTCTGTCTCAAAGCAAGACAACTAGGATGCCCAGGTAAACTTGAATTTCAAGCAAATCAGGAGTGGTTTTTAATATTAAAAGGGAATTTAAGTGCAACCCAAATATTGCTCTTACAAGTTACTTGTTGGAGCTGGGCAATGGTGGTGTACACCTTTAATCCCAGCACTTGGGCAGCAGAGGCAGATTGATTTCTGCGAGTCTGAGGCCAGCCTGGTCTACAGAGTGAGTTCTAGGACATTCAGAGAAACCCTGTCTCTAAAGATGACAAAACAAAACAAAAACAACAACAAAATAGTTACTTGTTGAGGGTGGAGAGATGGCTCAGTGGTAAGAGCACTTGCTGTTCTTGCAGAGAACCAGAGTTTGGTCCCAAGCAGCCATATTCACTGCTGCCTTCTTGACAGGACCGGAGAATCAAGTGCCTTTGATCTCTGTAGGTGCACGTGTGCACACACCTAAAAACAATAAAGATAAATCTCGGCCGGGCGGTGGTGGCGCACGCCTTTAATCCCAGCACTTGGGAGGCAGAGGCAGGTGGATTTCTGAGTTCGAGGCCAGCCTGGTCTACAGAGTGAGTACCAGGACAGCCAGGGCTACACAGAGAAACCCTGTCTCGAAAAACCAAAAAAAAAAAAAAAAGAAAAACATTAAAGATAAATCTCGAAAGTTACTCATTATTCATCTGAAATTAAAATTTAACTGTAAGTCCCATATTTTTGTTTTCTAAGTTTGTTTTTACTTCTGGGAGAGAGTATGTTAAAATAGAAAAATATGGATTTTTGAATCCAAACTGTTTGCTGGCTGGCACTTACCTTTTTCACACTGTTGGAGAAGTGTAGTAACTTCTGTGTGTCTCATAGTATAAGTAGGTAAGCTGTATGTGACAGTGCTCCAGTGTAGCGTACTGTAGCGGCATGGTGTTCCGGGAGTCCTCAGAATTAATATCTGAAAAGAGACATGTTGAGGTCATTACAAAGTTGCTGAAGTAGAAGTCCCTGGTGGGAAATAGACCAGAGTATCCTTAGCATTGATTGTGGTTACAAGGTTGGAGGAGTCACTGTAGAAACAAATAACTGAAGAGCTTGGACTCTGTTCTGTACCCCAATGAGAAGATTCTGAGGGTGATGGAGTCAGACCTTTGTACAAACTGGCATTGATTTAAGAATATTGATCTGACCAGATGTGGTACACACCTGTAAAGGTGTCAAGAACATGGGATGGTTGAGACAGAGGGATCATGAGTTCAAAGCCAACTTGGAATGCATATTGAGGTCCTGTTTCAAAAAAAATATATATTTAAATTGATATGTAAAAGGAAAGATTAGAACCTGAGACCTTAGCTGTCGGTGTAATTGCTCAGGAACAAAGTAATGAGACCCATTTCTGAGTTCGAGGCCAGCCTGGTCTACAGAGTGAGTTCTAGGACAGCCCGGGCTACACAGAGAAACCTTGTCTCGAAAAACCAAAAAAAAAAAAAAAAAAGTAATGAGACCCTCCTGTTTTCTATGAGGTGTCCTGCGTTTTCAGGCAACAGAGTTTTCTGTAGGGCCTGTTCTAAAATGCAAGTGTATTGACATTAGCCTTACTCTGCTGAGCAGATTCTCTTGTTAGTTTTTTTATACATGGCATTACACTTGGACAGTAGGCTAGCTTAGAGCTCACGGGAATTGTGTTGTATTTCTTGCTGTTATAATAGAGATGTTAGCTCTGACCAGACGTGCTGGCCCACACCTGTAACCCCAGCACTCAGGAAGCTCAGCCCAGTGTCACCTTCAGTTATAGAAAGCTTGTCCTGTGTCTAAGGGAGACCGAGGGAGAGGTTGGGAGGGACAGTGACAGCATCTCAGTGTGTTCTCAGCATCCCCTCCAAATCCTGGATTCAAAAAATCCTCTTTCCTTGACTTTCCAAGTAGCTGAGCCACAGGCATGCTCTGTTGCCCGTCCTGTGTTGGCAGACTAACTGGTTTTGTAATACTGAGGATCACACCAGGGCTTTGTTCATGCTAGGCGAGCACCCCACCACAGAACTTCATCCCAACCATATTCAGTATTAAAATGATGATGTCATGGAAAGGTTGGGTAATACCTTAAACCCAAATTTTTTATGATTTGGGGGATGAAAGAATTAACATGCTGATGAGGGAAGGCAGTTCTAAGAAATACAAATAACATCATCCCATTCATACCAAGCTGGAGATAGGGAAAGCTGGACAGTATGGTGTTTTGTTTGAAACAGTATCTTGCTATGTAGCCCGGCCAGGAATTCTCCTGCCTCTGGAATAATAGGAATCAACAGTGACAATGTGGCTTTTTAAGGGACAAATGCATAGGTGGTAAGGCACCCGTGGTTTTTTCACCAGTGACTCTCTCTTTCCCCAGTGATGGTGAGGATAGCACAGCTTCGTTGTTCATTGTCAGTTCTCATGTTCTCTCTCTCTCTCCCTCTTCCTCTCTCTCTCCCTCTGGAATGTGGCTCGATGGTAGATGGCAGGTTGTGTGATCAAACAAGGTGGGAACTGAGAAACTGGAGCCTGAGTTTCATATTATGTAGACTCTGGTTTGGGTTTGTTTTTTGTTGTTTTCTTTGAGACTTTGAGATTAGGTCTCACATAGCCCAGGCTGGCCTCAAACTTACAATGTAGTTGAGTCTGGCCATGAATTCCTGATTCTCCTAGCTACATACATGGAGTTCCAGGATTACAGCTGTGTGCAGCCTCACTTGTTTAAGATGGAAAGAGTTACTGGCTGGAGAGATGGCTCAGTGGTTAGGAGCACTGACTGCTCTTCCAGAGGCCCTGAGTTCAATTCCCAGCAACCACATGGTGGCTCCCTCTTCTGGTATGTCTGAAAAGATTGACAGTGTACTCATATACCTAAGATAAATTAAATCTTAAAAAAAAAAGAAAAAAAAGAAAGAATTCTAGGTGATTCTGTGTTCCAAGAAGGCTGAAAGCCACTGCTCTAGAAGGGGTCCTCCATTTATAGCGGATGTTTCAGGGGAGTCCTCCAGTGTTCTTTTCTCTCTCTTTCTCCTAATCTGACAGTGTGGACAACAGTGAGTACATGCGGAATGGAGACTTCCTTCCCACCAGGCTGCAGGCCCAGCAGGATGCTGTCAACATTGTGTGTCACTCAAAGACCCGAAGCAACCCTGAGAATAATGTGGGGCTGATCACACTGGCCAAGTACGTGGGACACAGTGGGGCTGTGAAGGTGGGTGGTGCTCCCATGTTGGGTTGCAGGTGACTGCCCTTTGGTTGATAGCACAGGTTGTGTTCCTCCAGTCCTGTGCTCTGCCTCCTTCAATGGTAGGACAGCTACCGCTGTGCTGGGGGAGGATTTCTTGACTTTTTTTTTTTTTTTCACACAGCGTTTTTCATGTAGTCCTGGCTAACTTCAAACTTGATATGTACCTTTCTTTTTTTAAGATTTATTTTGTATTTTATGTATATAAATGTTTTTTGCCTGCATGTATGAATGTGTACGAACCATGGTCATGTATGGTGCCCACAGAGGTCAGAAAAGGGATTCAGATCCCCTGGAACTGTAGTTAGAGCTGATGGTGAGCAACCCTGGTGGTCCTGGGAAATGGAGCTGGGTCCTTGGCAAGAGCAGTGAGTGTTCCTGACCAATGAACCATCTCTTCAGAAAAAAGAGAAAAGTTGCTTTTAAGGTCTCTAAACAAAAGATAAATAGCCAGGTGGTGGTGGCACACACCTTTAGTCCCAGCACTCGGGAGATAGAGACAGGTGGATCTCTGATTTTGAGGCCAACGTGGTCTAAATAGCGAGTTTCAGGACAGCCAGAATAGAGAAACCCTGTCTCCTGGGGAAAAAAGAAGAAAGAAGAGAAGGTGAATGGGTGTGGTTAGGAGGCACTTGTGTGATGAACTTACTAATGCTTTGCTCACACCTAGTGACTGTGAGGTGCTGACCACACTCACCCCTGATACTGGCCGCATCCTCTCGAAGCTCCACACTGTCCAACCCAAAGGCAAGATCACCTTCTGCACTGGCATCCGCGTGGCCCATGTGAGTCCTGCTGGCTCCCTGCGGGAGGTCGGTGATCATTTCTCTCCAGAGCTGTGGTCTGGTGCTAAATAGAGCAAGACAGAGAGGACCTAGAGCAGTGGTTCTCAGCCTTCCTAACGCTGCGATCCTTTAATATGGCTCCTCGTCCAACCCCTTCCAGGTTGGGAACCCTGAAAACAACGGTGCTTATTCAGCGTAGAAAGGATGGGGCAGGATGAGTATGAGATTTGGTCTTACATTCTGGTCCGCTTGAGGCACAACAGAAAGAAGAGGTGTGTATTGAGTGAGCATTATGGTAGACTTGAGGTTCATAGGTACTGTGAGGAGCAGGGAGAGCAGACTGACCATGGAAGGACATGTGCTTCCTGTGACTGACAGAAACTTCTTTTCCTTTCCAAGCTGGCTCTGAAACACCGGCAGGGCAAGAACCACAAGATGCGTATCATCGCCTTTGTGGGCAGCCCTGTGGAGGACAGCGAGAAGGACGTGAGTCCACGCCTGCTGCCAGGCAGAGCCTCCATTTGGAAGTGTCTTGAAGTCCTTAGAACTGGGCAGAGGTGTTAGGCATGTCATTTGGGGAAAGGTGGATGTGTGACTTGTGCTGGGGGCAGACCTTTGGTAGGATGCTGAGTTTCTGTGAGGCAAGTTCATTCCTCACTACAGAGAATTGACTTCTTGATTTTTCTCCCTTTCTTCCTAGCTGGTGAAACTAGCTAAACGCCTTAAGAAAGAAAAAGTGAATGTGGACATCATCAATTTTGGGGAAGAGGTAAGTCAGGATTGCAGGGCATGGGATCCGATCTTTCCTAGAGTTGAGTCCCCTCTGGGACTCTCTGGAGACAGCTGCAGCCATAGACTGAGAAGCAGTTGAGTGAAGGAGGTCTTGTGCTGTCCGCTCTGCAGGAGGTGAACACAGAGAAGCTGACAGCCTTCGTGAACACACTGAACGGCAAGGACGGAACCGGATCGCATCTAGTGACGGTGCCTCCTGGGCCCAGCCTGGCTGATGCTCTCATCAGTTCTCCTATTCTGGCTGGTGAGGGCGGTGCCATGCTGGGTCTTGGTGCCAGTGACTTTGAGTTTGGAGTAGATCCCAGTGCTGATCCTGAATTGGCCCTGGTAAGCAAATGTTGACCCTGGGGTTCTGTTCTCTGTACAGATACCCAGCTGATGGGACTAGACAGTCCTTAGCACTTTCCATACCACAGTTTTCTAAGACCCTTTTCATTTCCTTGAAGAGCACCAATGCAAGTCTCTGGCATCTTCATTTTTCCCAGTTAAACCCCAGGCTCTGCCTTGCTTCTTCCATATTCCCCTTACAGCTTGTCAGTGTTATAGCTTCTTCCCCATGTGGTGAGCCAGAGGAGGTGCCATCCTGTGCAGGATGCCACAGCGTCAGCTGTGGTCCCAGGAGTTGATCTTGCCTTGCTCTTTTCCAGGCCCTTCGTGTCTCTATGGAAGAGCAGCGGCAGCGGCAGGAGGAGGAGGCACGGCGGGCTGCTGCAGCCTCTGCAGCTGAGGCTGGAATTGCTACACCTGGGACTGAAGGTGAAAGAGGTGGATTCTGAAGTCCTGGACCTGAGGGTGGAAGCCATTTCAAGCTGTAGTGGGGAGGGCTGGGCTGGGCTGGGCTGGGCTTGGGGAGTAGTGTGGCCAGCCCTTTGGAATGTCTACTAGGTCTTCCCTGCCCTTCTGTCCTTGCCCAGACTCAGATGATGCCCTACTGAAGATGACCATCAGCCAGCAGGAGTTTGGCCGTGCTGGGCTTCCTGACCTAAGCAGCATGACTGAGGAAGAGCAGATTGCCTATGCCATGCAGATGTCCCTGCAGGGAGCAGGTGAGCCAGGGCTTGTGTGGCAGGGCCTGGGCAGAGTTTGGGGTGAGGAGCTAACAGTGAGCATACTGCTGCTCTCCTTTCCTCAGAGTTTGGCCAAGCAGAATCGGCTGACATCGATGCCGGCTCAGCCATGGACACATCTGAGCCAGTCAAGGTGAGAGCCAGCAGTGACACTCTGATCCAGTCAGGTCTGAAATCCCTTTGTATTCAGATCCTTATCCTTTTAGGGCCAGGGCCTTTCCTACCTAGCATTTCATAAGAAAGGTCTTGGAGCAACAGAAGGAAACACATAGGTGTGTGTGTGTGTTTCTTTGTAAACCTTGCCAAGGCAACAGAGTGAGTTAGAGAAATGTTCCATTGTCCTGGAATTTTCTAGTGGGAGTGTCCTGTTGTCTCCATCCCTAACAGTTCTGTGGGACTCCTCCTAAGAAGGTCAGGGGGAAAGGAGTGCCTGGTGTTTCCTCCCCCCACCCCCTGCAAGAAAACGGCTGTGTGGTGGTGTCTGGTTTTCCCCTCTGAGCTCTGTTAGCAGAGTTCTCTGGCTTCTGTGTTGTCGGCATGCTCATCATTCATGGGCATGATCTTGTTGACTTGCCCCTTCCCTTGGCTACACACCCCCACCCCTGCAGTCAGGAGTGGGCAGCATCATACTGCTGTGTGATCCCAGCCACTGCACTCTGCTGTTCCATGTGCCCAGTTCATGGTGCCCTTTTTCAGGAGGAGGATGACTATGACGTGATGCAGGATCCAGAGTTCCTTCAGAGCGTCCTAGAGAACCTTCCAGGTGTGGATCCCAACAATGAAGCTATTCGAAATGCAATGGGCTCTCTGGCCTCCCAGGCCACCAAGGATGGCAAGAAGGACAAGAAAGAGGAAGAGAAGAAGTGAGGCCCAAGGAAAGGGTAGCCGAGTCTGCCCAGGAGACTGTAAAGATGGGGTTGGATAGAGACTTAGATGTGCCCTGCAGCCTTTACAATGGAATAAAGCTTGGCAAGTTTTCCCTTTGCTTCAAATAGTGATAGCTTTGCACGTAGAGGGGAGGAGTGGACCTGAAGGGATGACTTCCTGCTCTGCAGATGGCTCCTTCCTGTCATCTCTATCCCGACAGTGCCTTGGTCTTTTTCTTTTTTCATTAAGAAGCTTTGCTGAGGACCCACTCTTAAATCCCAAGGCTATTGAGGTGAATCGAGAACAGCATGAGGATCACAGTCTAGGGACAAGAAGAGTCCATGTCTGAGTCAAAGAACGTGTGTGTGTGGTGTGTGTGTGTGTACGTACGTACATATGTATGTATTTTTTTTTTTTAAGATTTATTTATGTATATGAGTACACTGTAGTTGTCTTCAGACACACCAGAAGAGGGCATCAGACCCCATTACAGATGGTTGTGAGCCACCATGTGGTTGCTGGGAATTGAACTCAGGACCTCTGGAAGAGCAGTCAGTGCTCTTAACCACTGAGCCATCTCTCCAGCCCGTATGTATGTATTTTTGAGACAGGGTCTCAATATGTAGCCTAGGCTGGTCTATAATAAATATACTAAATTGACCTCAAACTCACAGAGACCCATCAGCCTCTGCCTTCCTATTCCTGGGGGTAAGGTATGGACTACCATGCTGGTTCAGAGAATTATGAGGGGTCTGGCAAGGTGGCTCAGTGGGAAAAGGGACTTGCCATGAAAACTCCATAAGAATTTTTTTCTGAAGTTTTTGTGGTGGTACATACCTTTAATCCCAGCACTTGGGAGGTAGAGGCAGGTGGGTCTCTGTGTATCGTGGCCAGCCTGGTCTACAGAACGAGTTCCAGTACAGCCAGGGCTACACAGAGAAACCCTGTCTTGAACATAAAAAAAATTAAGTTTTTTTTTTTTTTAATTAAGTTTTTTATATAGCTGTTTGCCTGCATGTATGTCTGTGTCCTGCATGTGTGCTTGGCACCTACAGAGGCCAGAAGACGGTATGGGTTCCCCAGGAACTGGAGGTAGAATTGGTTGTGAGCTGCCGAGTGGGTGTTGAGACTCAAATGTAGGTCCTCTGGAAGAGCAGCCAGGGTTCTTAACTGCTGAGCTATCTCTCCAGCCTCTAATGATAAGAATTTGATTCCCAGAGTCCACATAAAGCTGTAAGGACTTGTCCTCTGGTCTCTACTTTAAATGCTATGGTACACATGTGTCCCCCCACCTCAATCATAATAAATAGAATATCAAGTAAAAGAGAACTATGAACCAATCATTATAAGACAGTAAGAAGAAATTGACACTCTGGTGACCTCAAAGGTTCCTGGCCGGGCGGTGGTGGCGCACGCCTTTAATCACAGCACTTGGGAGGCAGAGACAGGCGGATCTCTGAGTTCGAGGCCAGCCTGGTCTACAGAGTGAGTTCCAGGACAGCCCAGGCTACACAGAGAAACCCTGTCTTGAAGAAAAAAAAAGAAAAAAGTGGTGACTAGTGCCTGACAGACAGGAAGCATGGAACCTGTATTTGCCCTAAAATATAACAGAGCAAGCACATGACGCCGCTTAGGTGCTTACGTAGGAGTCGGAGTTCTCCTGACACCTACACGTGGGCAAGCTAGGTTTTTACTTTTCTCTGTGGCTTTTCTTCAGATGTTTGCAGTCTAGCCAAGCTGAGCTATCTGTAAAACTCATGGCAGTCCTGCCATAGCCTCCCAAGAGCTAGGACTATACTCCAGGCTCCCGTGCTCAGTATATATGTGTGCCTTCTCTTATATTTCTGTTTGTGAGCCTATCCTTTAGTGGCTGAGCCATCACTGCAGCCTGTCCCACCCCCACCCCCATTATCTCACTATGTAGCTCTGGTGAGAACTCACTATGTGGACCAGACTGGACTCAAATTCACAGAGATCTGCCTGCTGTGCCTCTCAAGTGCTGGGATTAAAAGACATAGGCCACTATGCCTGACTTTATGTGTGCCTTTCTCAACTCAGAAAAGAATAGGCTGGCTTTGGTGGGTTTGCTTGTGGGTGGGGTGCCCATGCAGTAACATGAATGTAGATGTTAGGAGAATTTATGGAAATTATGTTCCCTCTTCCTACCTTGTGAGTTCTAGGGATTGAATTTAGGTTGTCACAGCACTAAGTGACTTTGCCCATTGAGTCATTTTGCCAAGCCTTTTATTTATTTATGGCAGTGGGTGCTTTGCTGTATGTCTTTTTGACATTTGTGTGCCTGATGCCTGTGGAGGCCAGAAGAGGGCACTCGATCCCCGGGGACTGAGACAGTGTGGGGTACCATGTGGGTTCTGGGAACCGAACCCAGGTCTTCCACAAGAGCAGTCAGTGCTCTTAACTACTTAGCCATTTCTGCAGCCCAAAGTTTTTTTGTTTTTGTTTTTGTTTTTTTCGAGACAGGGTTTCTCTGTATAGCCCTAGCTGTCCTGGAACTCACTCTGTAGACCAGGCTGGCCTCGAACTCAGAAATCCATCTGCCTCTGCCTCCCAAGTGCTGGGATTAAAGGTGTGCGCCACCACCGCCCGGCTCCAAAGTTTTTTTTTTTGAAGTTGTATGTATATGTTTGACCTGCATGTAAGTGTGTACTATTTGCTTGCCTGATGCCATGGAGGCCAGAGAAGGCATTAGATTCCCCAGAACTGGCATTACATGTGGTCCTCTCGATACTGGGAGCCAAACCCAGGTTCTCTGCAAAAGTAGTAAGTGTTCCTAAACCGCTGAGCTATCTTCTACCTCCTATCAGCCTCCTCTTTTGAACCAGTTTTCTCATTCATGTGTAGGTAGATACCTACTATGACACTAGGTATTAGACTATTAAAATCCCACATATCAAAATTGCTTTGTATATTTGTGTATGTGTGCTTACCTTCACTCTCCAAGTGTGCTTATATGGTGTCAAGGGTCGATCCGGTATCTTCCTCAGTCCCTTTTCCCCTTGTTTTTTGAGATGAATGTATCTCATAGGATCTGGATCTTGCCAGTTTGTAGGCTGGCTGGTCCATATCCGCAGAGATCCTCATTTGTCTTCCCAGTGCTGGGATTACAGGCACCATGTTCTGTCTTGCTTTTACATGGGTGTTAGGGGCCAACCTCAGGTCCTCGTGCTTACATGACAAACACTTCAACAACCTGACTGCTTTGCTAGAGCATCTAATGCTGAGCTATCTACAACTCTGCTTGGTTTATTTCCAGACGGGTTTCCTTCTGCACCCTTGCCGCCTCACATTTGTTGTGCAGAACAGACTGACCTCCAGCTTAAAGAGATTTTGCCTATGCCTCTTAACAAGTGCTGGATTAATGATTTCTTTCCATATAATAGGAAATGCTTATTAAGGGAGGGCCTCTAAGAAAATACAGATTAAGCTATAAACCAGCTTCAAGTACACTGCAAGTTTTGGAATCATTCATTATCTTTGTTATGGTCCATAAGAGTCACAGAAGGAACTGACCTTTTTTTTTTTTTTTTTTTTTTTTGGTTTTTTCGAGACAGGGTTTCTCTGTGTAGCCTTGGCTGTCCTGGAACTCACTCTGGAGACCAGGCTGGCCTCGAACTCAGAAATCCGCCTGCCTCTGCCTCCCAAGTGCTGGGATTAAAGGCGTGCGCCACCACCGCCCGGCAGGAACTGACCTTTTTGTGTGTGTGTGTGTGTGTGTGTGTATGTGTGTATGTATGTGTATGTGTGTGTGTGTATGTGTGTGTGTGTCTGTGTGTATGTGTGTGTGTGTGTGTATGTGTAGCTCAGTAGTGGTTTGTGAATGTTGGTTTTCTCCTACCACGTGGGTCCCAGGAAATGAACTAAGGATGTTGTACTTGATGGTGGGTGCCTTTACCAGCTGAGTCATTTCAACACCCTGCCTGCAAAGATTCTTTCCTGAGTTTAGTCACTTTATAGCCGGATTGTTTGTTTGAGATTGGGTCTCTGTGGCTCAGGCTGGCCTTGAACTCTGAACCTTCCAAGTGCATGAATTATCTGACTCTTGAAATCCTAGAAGTAACTTTTTATGTACCTAGGAGCTATGAGAGAGACATAACCTTCTATCCTGAGAGAACAAACTCAGTGTAGAATACAGGATTTATTTCCTAGTTATATATTATATGCTTTTTAAAAATTTTTGTATCTTTTTTTCTAGGCAGGGTTTCACTGTGTAGCCTTGGCTATCCTGGAACTCACTCTGTAGAGTAGCCTGGCCCTGAACTCACAGAGACATCAGGTCAGGGTAATGAGGCAGGGTTTGATGGTCTAAGAACTTCATGAAGTCAGGGCAAAGGGCTCATGAAGCCCTACTCATCCCTGACCATCTATACTGTAGCTTCTGTTAGCTGGAATTAGACACTTTCTTTAGTAATGTAATCACTGGTAAGGTGCTATGTTCCTATAAATAACTTCATACTATACTCAATGCTCCTGTAAGCAACCCTGGTGAAATTCACTGAGACACAACATACACATAAAAAAGGGAGAAAAGAGATGAGAGTAAAATGGGAGTCAATTGGGAAGAAGAAATGGGTAATATAATGTGTATAAAAATATAGTGATCCCGGGGGACCAGGAGGAGGGTTGCCACGATCGGGATGGAAAGTGAATCCAAAAGTGAAAGGTGAGCTGACAGGAAGAAGCTGGTGCAGTGATGTGGCAACAGCAAAGAGGATGAAGGGAAGCATCCTGACAGAAGACAGCAGGAAACAAGGACTGGCCAGATGGCTGTGTGGCAGCATGGTGTCAGCGACAGCTGTGCCATGCACCTGCTCCTGTGTCAGCTGGTACCCACCATAGGGTGGGGGAGCAACTCGTTCTTAGAGCCTCGACCCTAGAGGTCCTGCTACAGGCGTCAGAGACCAGTGTCCCCCAGTGACCTCATTCCTTAGCTGTGTCTGTTTTCCTTCTTCACTTCTTTCTTCCTTTCTCTTACTTGATTCTCTTAAAAATTTTATGTTACGTATAGATGTTTGCCTGTGCGCCATGTAAGTAACTTGTATCCTTAGAAGGCAGGATTGGACCCCCAGCACTGGAGTTACAGGTGGTTATGAGCCTACATGTGAGTGCTGCAAATTGAACCTGGGTCCTCTGGAAGAACAGCCAGTGCTCTTAAACACCAAGACATCTCTTGAGCCTCTATACAGTATTTAAAAAAAAATAAGTCCCTGATAACTTAAATTTGGATTTTTTTCTTAGAAATGGAGAAATAATGCAGCATCAACTTTTAAAATGTATTTTAAGCCCCATTTTTTTTTTTTTTTTTTTTTTTTTTTTTTTTAAGGAATGTCTCAGTCTAGTTGGAAGAAAACTAAAGGCCAAATATGAGTCACAGTAGCTGGGCAGGGTAGTCACAGCTATATATCCAAGGAACTATATATGACTTTAAAGAAAAGAGGTATTTTCCAGGCATTGGGAATTGTGGTGCAAGACATCAACCAGTTGTGGCCCAGGATGCAAGGAGTGGTAGGTTTGAGGCTCATAGACTGCTCATAAAACATCGAGCTTGAGCCGGGCGGTGGTGGCGCACGCCTTTAATCCCAGCACTTGGGAGGCAGAGGCAGGCGGATTTCTGAGTTCGAGGCCAGCCTGGTCTACAGAGTGAGTTCCAGGACAGCCCGGGCTACACAGAGAAACCCTGTCTCGAAAAACCAAAAAAAAAAAAAAAAAAACCATCGAGCTTGAGATGAGTGTGCAGGCAACTGGAGAGGAAAAACACTAAGCATCCAACTTTGATTAGTTTTATGGGCAAAGCAGGCAGATAGGGGTGACAGATTGAGATCCTGGGCTTATGGGATAGATTTGCATAAATCTAAATTAGTCACACAGTAATGCCCAAGAAGCATCCAGTTTCCAGGTCATTTCAAGGAGCAAGGGATGAGGAAGAGATGGCTCCTGGGTTTCTGCATTTGGTTTAGTGGTGGCATCCCATAAGATTTAGCTTCAGAAATGAGGGTGCTTGGCAAGAAACAGTTTTTTTTTTTTCTTGTCCCAGGGTTTTAGAAGCCTCCAAAGCGTTTCCAGGTAGTGCACGGGGCTCAGAGGGCTTAGTGAAGGCTGTGCACGCAGAGTTACTAGGCAAAGACCGTGATCGCATGTACGTGGTTACCCAGAGAACGGGTGCTAGGGTCAGGGAGAGGAGAACTCCCCTTCCCTCCTCCTGTTTCTCCGTGTGTGTGTGTGGTGTGTGTGTGTGTGTGTGTGTGTTGCTTTGTTGCCCAGGCTGCCCCTGAACTCATCTGCCTCAGACTCCCACCTGCTCAGGGAAACTCCAGTTTCTGAAGACGGTTCCTGAACATGGCAGAGACTTGAGGATGGCTGACACACTCGCGCAGTGGTGCTCTTAGTGGCCTTTTAAAAGATGTGTTTATTCTTATTTTGTATGTATTCATGTATGTACACAAGGTGCATGTATGTGCAGCATGTTGTGTGCTGTTGCCTGTGGAGGACTGAAGATAGTGCCAGATGCCCTGTAACAGGAGTTGTATACAGCTGTAAGCCTCTGTGTGGATACAGAGAACTGAACCTGGATCCTCTGCAAGAGCATCAAGTGCTCTAACCAACTGGGCCATCTCCTGCCTCTTGGTGGCTTACTTTCCCATTACATGGCAACCATTTGCAATAAATCATTAGGACATGTTTTTTTGTTTTTTGTTTTTCTGTTTGTTTGTTGGTTGGTTTTGTTACCACAGTCTCACCTACCTGATAGCAAGAAAGTTTCTAGTACAAGACATTCAAGCTCTGGACAAAAATATATGCCACAAATAGTATTAGGGTCCAGATGATATGTCACTGCATGCTTAGATAACTTACTAGTCAGCATTCAGTGTAAGAAACAAAACCAATCCAGGTTTTTGTTTGTTTGTTTGTTTGTTTTTTTCTTTTGCTTTTTCTTTTCTTTTTTTTTGGGGGGGGGGTTTAAGACATGGTTTCTCTGTGTAGCCTGGGCTGTCCTGGAACTCACTCTGTAGCCTAGGCTGGCCTCGAACTCAGAAATCCGCCTGCCTCTGCCTCCCAAGTGCTGGGATTAAAGGCGTGTGCCACCACCGCCCGGCCCAATCCAGGTATTTTAGGGAGAAAAAATTAATTTAGAGCTAACAGACCAGGTGCTCTGGGGCTGGCCTTTAATCTCAGCACACAGGAGGCAGTGGCAGGTGGATCTCTATTAGTCTGAGAACAGTCTGGTCTACACAGGCCCTGTTTCAAAAGGAGGGAGGGAGGGAGGGAGGGAGGGAGGGAGGGAGGGAGGGAGGGAGGGAGAGGAGGAGGGAGGGAGGGAGGGAGGAAGGAAGGGGAGGAGGGAGGGAGGGAAAGAGAGAAAGAGAGAGAGAGAATGAATGCTTATTGGAAGTGCAGTAGGAAAGGATGTTCTGTGAGTTGAGGCTGGAAGCTGCCAGGGGATGATTCTGTAACCACCTGGTTACTTAGGAGCATAACACTAGCTGTGTTGGCAGATTGCTTGCCTAGCATGCACAAAGTCTTGAGATAGATCCCAGCACCCTACCTGCCTGTAATTTCAGCATTCAGGAGGTGGAAGCAGAAGAATCAGGAAGTTCAAGGACATCCATGGTTATATAGCAAGTTTGACAACACAGAAGCTTTGTTTAAAACAAAACAAAAAAGCTAGTGTCACTTCACTGCAAGTCAGAGGGGGAAATGATGTTTCCTTCAACAAATGGTGGAAATGGAAATGCACTTTGGTTTCTAAGCTTATATGATATATGAACATTAATTCATAATAGCTCATAAACATAAACATCAGAAGATAACCAAGGCCTAGAGAAAACAAAAGAAAGAACTTTCTGACTTTACATGGGACATAGTGCCAGCCTGTGATCCCAGCATCCAGCTATGGTAGGAGAGTCTCAAGTTGAGTCCTAAGATACATAGTGAGATCCTGTCTTGAAAATTAAAATAATAACAAAATAACATAACACTGTTGTATTAGCCAGGTGTGGTGGTGCCTCCAAGTGGGAGGCAGAGGCAGGCAGATTTCTCTAAGTTTGAGGCCAGCCTGGTCTACACACTGAGTTCTAGGTCGGTAAGGGATACATACATAGTGAGACTTTATCTCAAAAAAAAAAAAAAAAAAAAAAAATTAAACCAACCTCATCCCTCCGCTAGTCAGACAGAGGCTGGAGAGATGGCTCAGTGGTTAAGAGCACTGGCTGCTCTTCCAGAGGTCCTGAGTTCAATTCCCAGCAACCACATGGTGGTTCACAACCATCTGTAATGAGTGTCCTCATCTGTCACGCAGGCATACATGCAAATAGAGCATCATATGTATGAATAAATCTTTTTAAAAAAGCGCCATACACGAGGCCTGAGCTAGGTCCTCTGCATGTACTTTATGACATGTACTTTGGTGTTCTGGTGGGACTCCCAACAGTGGGAGTTGGCGTGTCTCTGCCTCTCGCCTGCTAGCCTGCTCATGGAATCCTTTTCCTCCTACTAAGTTGCCACATCTAGGCTTGATGAAGATTTGTGCCTATTTTTTTTTTTTATCTTGTTAGGCCATATTCAGTGAATATCCCTGGAAGACCTGCCCTTTTTAAAAGGGAAACAGAAGATAAGTGGATCTGGGTGAGAGGTGAGGTGAAGGGAGGGGAAATTGCAGTTGGGATGTAATAAATGAGAGAAGAATAAAAGAAACAAAGGTCTGAAGTGGAAACTTGAGGGTTCTTTGGAAAGTCAGTTGGATAGTGTTTTGCCGGGACAAACATGTGAAGAAATGTTTCATTAAAGTAGAAACAGGTGAAAGGCTAAGGCAGACTTGTGAAGGAGCATTTCACTGAAGCAGACACAGGAGAGGAGAGAGAAAGCAGGCATGTTCTGTGAAAGCACGTGAAGGCATGTGAAAGGACACGTGATGAAAGATTCTTTACTAATGACACACATGTAGTGGTCCACCTTACATAGTTGAGCTCCATTTGTTAGGAAGCCATAGAAACACACCAAAAAACTTCTGGTGGTGTGCTGCAGCTTCTTGGTGCTTCCAAGGACTCGGGCTGACTGGATGCACGTGCTGAGGCAAGAGCCATCCCGAGGCAAGGCACGTGGAGGACACGTGATGTTTGGAGCATATAAATAGGACTCTAAGGAGTGGCGGAGACAAGCGACAGCTTGGCTTGTTGGTATAGCTAGCTGTACAACACTTGTGGGTCTCTTGTCTTCGCTGATCTTCACTTCCCTGAGAGAGGCACAGCCTCTCCTGGTGTTCCTCCTAGTCCCTCCTGCTTACTCCAGACAAGGTGAGGCCTGGCTGTCTCTGCTAGGTCACTGTTGTTGCTATGCTGATTCTACTGAACTGGACTGCTGGTGTATCCGTGAGGTGTTTGTGAGTGGATTTAGCTGCCACTGCCTGCTAACCTGTGAACTAAACTGCTGAATTCCAGACAACACAGATGAGAGTTGCTCCAAAGAACCATTTCTAAACAGGTCCACTTCCCTGTATCCTTTCTTTCCCACTACCTCTGCTGGGTGGTGGGCTACAAGGAAGATTAAAGCATTTAAGAATCCTCATTAAAAATAAGATTTATAGCCAGGCAGTGGTGGCGCCGCCTTTAATCCCAGCACTTGGGAGGCAGAGGCAGGCGGATTTCTGAGTTCGAGGCCAGCCTGTTTTACAGAGTCAGTTCCAGGACAGCCAGGGCTACACAGAGAAATCCCGTCTTGAAAAACCTTTAAAAAAAAAAAAAAGATTATAAAAAATTAAAGTTACAAAGGTCAGGCACAGGGGACCACATAGTGTACGACTCCATTTCATAGAATGTAAGTGTCAGGCAACTCTCAGTTGAAACACAACTGACGGCCAGCTGCCTTTGATCTATGATTTTCTCTAAGGGTGATGAAAATGTTTTAGAACTTGTAGATGTAGTGATTACACACATTGTGAATATACTAAACACCACCCAATTGATTGCTTTATTCTTTTTTTTTTTTTTTTTTTTTTTTTTTTTGGTTTTTCGAGACAGGGTTTCTCTGTGTAGTCCGGGCTGTCCTGGAATTCACTCTGTAGACCAGGCTGGCCTCGAACTCAGAAATCTGCCTGCCTCTGCCTCCCAAGTGCTGGGACTAAAGGCGTGCGCCACCACAGCCCGGCTTGCTTTATTCTTTTCTTATTTAAAGTAAGATGTTTATTGTTTGAGTCAAAGTTATATGCAGCCTAGGATGGCCTCGAGCTTGTTACGTAGGCCAAGGATCAACTTGAATTCCTGCTCCTCTTGCCTCTCTTCCCAAGTGCTGGAATTACAAGGGTGTACCACCATGGTCAATTTTTTTTTTTTTTTTTTTTTTTTTTTTTTGGTTTTTCGAGACAGGGTTTCTCTGTGTAGCCTGGCTGTCCTGGAACTCACTCTGTAGACCAGGCTGGCCTCGAACTCAGAAATCCGCCTGCCTCTGCCTCCCAAGTGCTGGGATTAAAGGCGTGCGCCACCACCGCCCGGCTTGGTCAATTTATTTATTTATTTAGATAGGATCTCAGATAGCCCAGGTAGGCCTCATATTTGCTATGTAGATCATGCTGCCTCCATTTCCTCAATGCTGGAATTACAAGCATGTGCCACAACACCTGGCTCTCAGAGTAAGGCAGAGAGTGACAGAGCTGGGCATTCAACACCATCCTCTCATGTGCACATGGCTGCACACACTTGCACATCCATGATCATTTATGCTATACACAGGCATGCATGCACATATAATGACCAAAAAATTCCCCTAAAAGAGTAGGAAGGCAATGCACACAGGTTGAAAGAAGGCATCTGTAACTACTACACTGTACAAAGGACTTATTCAGAATCCATTGTTTTGTTTTGTTTTGTTTTGTTTGTTTGTTTGTTTGTTTTGGTTTTTCGAGCCAGGGTTTCTCTGTATAGCCCGGGCCGTCCTGGAATTCACTCTGTAGACCAGGCTGGCCTCGAACTCAGAGATCCGCCTGCCTCTGCCTCCCAAGTGCTGGGATTAAAGGTGTGCGCCACCACTGCCCAGCCAGAATCCATTGTTAACAATGCTTGTGTGGACGCACATCTGGTGAGGCGAGAATGTCAAGCACTCAAGGCTAATCTTCTCTATACATGAGAATCTGTCTGAAAATGAAACCCAAACCCAACCACCCACAACTAGTAAGAAAACAACAATAAAAAACATTTGGAAAAGAAGAGATCCAAATGGCCTATATGAAGAGAGCCAGGCATACTGGCACATGACTTTAATCTAGCACTCAGGAGGCAGAAGTAGGTGGATCTCTGAGTTCAGGGCCAACCTGGTCTACAGAGTGAGTTCTAGGATAGCCAGAGCTACGCAGTTAGACCCTGCCTCTAATTAATTAATTAATTAATTAATAATAAAGGAAAAAGAATAATGAAAAGATGATTCACATAACTTTAAAAATGTACATTTACTGATTTGTGTATATGTGTGGGTGTTTTAGTGACACATGTGGAGGTCAGAGGACAACTCGTGGGAGGCAGTTCTCTGTCTGCTTCCATTATGTAAGCTCCATGGATCAAACTCAGACTCTTAGGCTTGGCAGCAAGCCTCTTTACTGCTGAACCACCTCTCTGGCTATTAACATAAGTTTTTAATCAAGAAAATATAAGTAAAATCACAATGAGCTCTACAATATCTCAAGCGAGGAGTCTGAGTGAAGATACCCAGTGATGGTGGGGCTCCTACAAGGCATCGTGGCCACCAGTGGAGTGAGTGTGCATTGGTGTGCTATGGCTGAAGTATATACCTGCTATGACTCAGCGCTCTACCCAAAGAAAACCAATGTTTCTATCCAAAAAAAAAAAAAGCATCAGATGTTGCTTACTCGTAAAATTAAACATCTCACAGCAATAACAAATGACAAGTTATTGTCAAGGAACTATTAGCTCTCGCAAACAAAATAGCATAAGCAGGTATGATTCTTCATATGAAGCTCAAGATAACAAAGTAAAAAGTGGTAACAGAATAGTGGTAATTACTGCCAGAGAGAAGGGACACACACACAGTCATACACACTCACGAATGCATGCACACACGCACCCACACATGTGCACATGGGGGGAGGGCAGGCACACACGTCTACCTGTGGATTTCTAGTTCTTCTTCCTCATCTTTGTGATGCTTGGTTTCAAACCCTAAGCAAGCACTCTACCAATCACTGCATCCAACCATGGTTTCTTCAACCACTGAGAGAATGAAAGCAGGGAGAAGACAGCTTCCTTACCACACTCCTGTTACTGCCCGCAAGGAGGCACGGATTTGTGAATTAGACAATTAGACCCAGTCTTCACTCCCCCCACCCATCCTTTTTTTTTTTTTTTTTTTTTTTTTTAGGACAGGATCTTTTGTTTGTTTTGTTTTATAGCCCTAGCTGACCAAGAACTCACTCTGCAGACCAGTCTGATCTTAAACTCACACAGATCCACCTGTCTCTAGCTCCTGAGTGCTAGGATTAAAGACATTTGCCACTATACCTGGCTTTTTCAGGACCCTTTAAAAATCATATTTCTGAGCCAGTAGTGGTGGTGCATGCCATTGATCTCAGCACTGGGGAGACAAGGCAGGTGGATCGCTGTGAGTTTGAGGCCAGCCTGATCAACACAACAGTATTGCCAGGGCTACATGGAGAAACCCTGTTTTGAAAAAATTAAAACCAAACTAAAACAACCACAACAACAAATCATCTTTTTTTCTCTAATCTCAGTCTTCCTTCCATAGGATATTTGCCTGTAGTGTATTAACAACATACTTTATTAACATTCAATTATTTTATTGGTTTTTGAGACAAGGCCTGATGGTAGATAGATGGCCTCAAATTTCCTGTGAAACTAAGCATGACTTTATCTTCTGCTCCTCTTCTCTACACCTTTGAAGAACTGGGTTTATATACTTGAGCCACCAGGCCAGGTTTTAGAGTGTTCCAAGGCTCAAATCCACGACTTCCTGAATGCTAGGCAAGTCTGCCTACCAAGTGAGCTATCTCAGTTTCAATTTTTTCATCTTAAAAGTTCCTTTCTCAGCCGGGCGGTGGTGGCGCACGCCTTTAATCCCAGCACTTGGGAGGCAGAGGCAGGCAGATTTCTGAGTTCGAGGCCAGCCTGGTCTACAGAGTGAGTTCCAGGACAGCCAGGGCTACACAGAGAAACCCTGTCTCGAAAAATCAAAAAAAAAAAAAAAAAAAAAGTTCTTTTCTCCCAGATATGGTGGTGCACATCTATCTATAATTTCTGCATTTGGGAGGTAGGGACAGGAAGGATCACAAGTTCAAGGCCAGCTTGGGCTTCATAGGGAGAGACCCTGCCACAAACAAACACACCACACACACACACACACACACACACACACACACACACACACACACACTAGGGTCTGGAGAGATGACTCAACAGTTAAGAGCACTGACTGCTTTTCCAAAGGACTTGGGTTTTATTCCCAGCACCCTGTGGCCCACAACCATCAGTAACTCCAGTTCCAGATGATGTGATGCCTTCCCCTGGCCTCCAGTGGCACATGTAGCACAGACATGCAGTACAAGTAGATCATTCAGGCAAAACACCTATATATAAAAATACTAAAACAATTAAACAAAATAAAAACATCTTTTTTTTCCCCTGGTGCTGAAGAAATAGCCCAGCAGTTGACACTGCTTACTGCTTCTCCAGAGGACCTGAGTTTGATTCCCAGCATCCATCTAACAACTGTCTGTATCTCAATCTCTGTGGATTCCAACACTCTCTTCTGTCAAGGAGGGTATTTTTATACAGAGTACACATAAAAAACTTTTTAAAGTTATATTTTAGGCTGAGGACATAGCTCAGTGATAAAGTGCTTTTCTAATCTGTCAGGCCCTGGGCTCAATCTCCAGCACTGTAAACAATCCCATCCCCTCCAAAGCTGCTTCCTCATTGACCTCTTATGGGTACCTGCTCTCTCCTTTGATTAGTTAATGTTCTCATTTGCTTTCTCCCTCATCCATTCTTTTTTTTTTCTTTCTTTCTTTCTTTTTTTTCTTTTTTTTTTTTTTTTTTTGGTTTTTCAAGACAGGGTTTCTCTGTGTAGCCGTGGCTGTCCTGGAATTCACTCTGTAGACCAGGCTGGCCTCAAACCCAGAAATCCGCCTGCCTCTGCCTCCCAAGTGCTGGGATTAAAGGCGTGTGCCACCACTGCCCGGCTTCCCTCATCCATTCTTAAAAAGTGTGTGTGTGTGTGTGTGTGTGTGTGTGTGTAAGTACCCATGTGTCCCACAGAGCAGTATGGTCATAGAACTCTTGGTTGATTGTCTCCTGCCACCTTGTGGGATTGTGGGATCCATTAGATCCATCTGACCTGCCCTTTCCCCCACCCCTTCCTGTCTTGAGACAGGGTCTCATGATGTAGCCCTGGCTGACTGTCCTGGAACTCACTATGTAGACCAGTCTGGCTCTACCTCACAAATGCTAGGTGGGATTAAAGGGCTACACTACCACACCTGGCATCTCTTCTCCATTCTTATGAACTCATTCTATGTAAGCTTTTGCCCCGTCAATGTACATATGTGTTCTCATCAAGATTATTGATGCTCTATTTTCTTTAATCCATAAGGTCAGTTCTGCTATTAACGTGAGTAGAACCTGTCAGTGCATCATTCTCCTTCCCTCCGAGGAACAGGACATTTGGTTTTAAGGTCTCAGAGTTCTCTTGGTTCCCTCCTTGCTCTCTTTGCTTCCTTGAAAGCTTGGAATCCCCCTGGATGATGCATGGACTTTTTCCTCCCTCCAGTCTTTACACATACCCTTAGATCCTCTTCATTACTGTCATCTTCTGAGACAAGGTCTTTCTGGAACTCACTTCTGATCCTACTGTAGCCTATTCCACACACTGGGAATATAGGAATCTATGACTATTCTCTGTTTTAATGTCTTCTTGTGGTATAGAAGAGTTGAAGCTAGGGTCTTATACCTGTTTAGAAAAGCTACAGCCCCAGATCAATCTGTCTCTGTGAGACTCTTTTTTAAAATTTATTATTTTGAATTTTTTGTCTGAATGTATATATTTGTACTGTGTATGTGTGGTGTAAGAGGAGGGCAGAAAAGGGTGCTTGATCACTTGAAAAACTGGAGCTATTAGTCAGTTGTAAACTCCTATGTAGATGCTGGGAATTAAACCTGGGTCCTCTACAAAAGCAACAAGTGATCTTAACAACAGATCCATCTCTCCAGCTGTTTTTAAAAAACTTAGATACACATTATCTCCCTGGATAGCCCAAGTTGGACTAAAGTGTGTGATATTTTGGCCTCAGATTTTCCAGTGCTGGGCTTACGGGTGTGTACCACCTCATCCCCACCCCGGCCCCCTCTCTCTGCTTTTGAGTTTCTCTGTGTAGCTCTGTCTATCGTGGAATTCTCTCTGTAGACCAGGCTGCCCTTGTACTCTGAGATCCACCTGCCTCTGTCTCCTGAGTGCTGGGACTAAAGATGTGCACTACCACATCTTGTAGGCATGAAAGACCTTTTAAACAGCCTTTAGATCACCCCATGACCTGACTCACCCCTCCTATCTGGTAACCCTCTGTTTCATAATTCCATCTAAGAACCTTTTGTACCTCCTTCCTGGAATGTTCTTGACCCAGATAGCAGAAAAATCAGTCAGCTCTTCTGGGACCACTTAATTGTTATCTTAGCAGAAAAGCCTCACTCATCCACCCTACATACAGCTGCAACCCTCACATACTTCCTGTCATTTTTCCTTGCTTTGAAATTTTGTTTTTTAATATAAAAAGGTCCCTGGTTTTGAATTTTTTCCCCTCTTTTTCGAGACAAGGTTTCTCTGTGTAGCCCTGTCTTCCTGGAACTCACTCTATAGACCAGGCTAGCTTTGAATTTAGAGATTTGCCTGTCTCTGCCTCCTAAGTGCTGGGGTTAAAGGTGTGTGCCATACCACTGCTGGGCTAAAATTTTGTTTAATATACTTCAATTAAGTGATATTTAGGTTTGCAGAAAATTGGGCAAAAATACAGACAGTACCCATATATTTCTTATCAATTTCCCTTATTATCTTGAATCATGGCACATTACTTTCTACTGACCAACCATATTGATACATTATTATTATACTATTATAATTTATTTATTTTATGTACATTGGTGCTTTGCTTGTATGTGAGGGTGTCAGATCTGGAACTGGAGTTATAGACTGTTGTAAGATATCATGTGGGTGCTGGGAATTGAACCCAAGTCCTCTGATAGAGTATCCAGTGCTCTTAACCACTGAGCCATCTCTCCTGCCCCACATATCAATGCATTATCATTATTAACTAGAGTTAATTAATTTATTTCAAACTTCATCATTTGTGTTCAATCTATGGATTTTGAGTCAAGTCTGTTACTATAGAGTCATACAGAACTTTTTTTTTTTTGAGACAGGGTTTCTCTGTGTAGTCCTGGCTGTCCTGGAACTCGCTCTGTAGACCAGGCTGGCCTCAAACTCAGAAATCTGCCTGTCTCTCCCTCCCAAGTGCTGGGATTAAAGGCGTGTGCCATCACCGCCTGGCCATACACAACTTCAATACCACAAAATTCCCCTGTGTACTATGTAGTCATCCTTCCGTCCACCAAAGTAAGCCCTTGGCAACCACTGATCTACTGCTGCCTCTGTGGTTTCCTTGTCTAGAATCTCATATAGTTGGAATGGTATAGTCAGTAACTTTTCAGGGACCTCATTTGCATTTATAGGGACCTCATGCATATTCATTGCTTTGATAACTCTTCCATCCCCTCATGGCAAATATTGTTTCTAATATGCTTCTTTATTTTTTACTATTTGTTTTAGTGACAGGATCTCACTATGTTGGCCAGGCTGGACAGACCTGCTTGTCTCGGCCTTTGCAGTAGGTGAGACCTCTGATTTGTAAGAATGTCCAGGTCACACCAGGGCCTCTGTTTTTTTTTTCTCTTATGTTTATGTATGTTTTGCCTACATGGGTATTTATGTACCACATGTATGATGTGTGTGGAAGCTAGAGGTTGTCAGAATCCCTAGGATTAGTTACAGATGGTTGTAAGCCTCCATGTCGGTGCTGGGAACTGAATTTGGTCCTCTGTAAAAGCAGCCAGTGTTCTTAACTACTGAGTCATCTCTCCAGCCCAAAATAGTGCTTAACTCACAGATAGTGCTTATGAAATATTATCTGAATTAAATTATTTTTCCTCACCCTTCCCTCATTTGGTCATGGGGTCTCACTTGCATAGGCTGGTTTGTGTGGTGGTTTGAATGAATTGGCCCCCACAGTCTCAGGCACTTGAATATTTGATCCCCGATTGACAGAGATGTTTGGGAGGTTCAGGAAGTGTGTTCTTGCTAGACGATGTATGTCACCAGGGCAAGCTTTGAGGGTTAAAGATTTATACCATTCTCAGTTCCCTCTCTGCTTTCTGCTTGTAGTTCATGTGAGCTCTCAGCTTCTGCTCCTGCCCTGTATGCTTGCCACTCGGTGCTGTCATAGTCACTGGAGTTGTAAGCCCAAATAAACCCTCTATAAGTTGCCAAGGTCATAGTGTTTTACCACAGCAATAGAAAAGTAACTAATACAGTCTGGAACTTGCTATGGACCTGAGACTGGCCTTCAACTCTTGTTCCTTCTGCCTTCACCTCCCAAGTGTTAGGATTACAAGATTTCTACCACTACACCTAGTTTGAAAAGTATTTCTTAAACAAATGACTAGTACATCTAATTGAAGAACAAATTTCTATCCAGAATTCTCTTGGCCAGGGAATCTGTAATTTACCACTTACTCTTTTGGATTCTCAAAATTCTAACTTCACTGCTTCTGACTTCGTGTAAATCAGTTAATCTAGTCAGCCTATGCTTGTTTCCTTCTCTATAAAATGACCATACTTTCCTCTAGAGTCGTAAGGATTAAACAAGTTAGGATAAAGTTCTAATCACAATACATGTATATGAATAGTAATTTTTAAACCTATAGAAAGACTCAGAGGAGGATGTGGGAATGGAATGCATCCAGTAGGGTTTTTTTTTTTCCCCTTCTCGGACTCAGAGTCTTATGTATTCCAGGTGGACATCAGACTCCCCATGGAGCCAAGACTAGCTGTGAACTTGGTACTTCTGTCTCCACCTTCCAAGTGCTGGGATTATGAGTGTAAGACACCAACCCAAGTTTGTAAAATATAATCACCCAACAGAGCTACATCCTCGGCTCTCCAGTAAAGAACTCTCAATTAGTTATTCAGAGACAGGAGAGTGCTGGGAGCTACAACACCTGCAGAGAAAGATGGCAGGTGTGGCGGAGGTAGGGGCTGCATTCATCCCGTTTGCTATCGTTTTATAAATAGCACTCTGCCTTCTAAGCTTTTCATGCTCACAAAAATAGTCTTGGCAGGTGGATATTATAATTACCTGAACAATAGGTTCAGGGAGGTAGAACGATTTGCCTGACGTCATCACGTGGAATGTGGTGGTTCCAAGATTCCTCCCATCCATAAGTCTAAGCTTTTTGGGTCCAATGCTATGGGAGGCCCAAGGAGCCTTCTTTTAAAAACTTTACCCAAACCTGGCAAAGTGATAGGGTATAGTGTAGCTTCAGTGCACCTGCCTAGCGTATGCGACTCCCAACCTTCAATAATCGGTATCGCCAAACCAAACTAAAGCTCGCCAAATTTCTATGTTGATGGGTTGCTTCCTTGGTCTGGGTGAAGCTCTAGGTTCCACTCCGAACACTGTAAAAAGTGAAAATAAAACACAAATTAAAAAACCCTTGTCATTTGAAAAGGCTGATGTCGCGGTGGGCAGCGGCGGCGGCGCGCGGCCAGGGTAGAGTGCGCGCCAGGTGGCACACTGGGCTTGCAGATGGATCCCGCAAAAACCAGAAAGCGTGCAGGTGGGCGAGTGTCTAGGCAATTTGTCTCCCTTGCGACTCCGCCCCTTTCCCCGCCTCCAAGGGGCGGGGCAGTAAAGCGCGGGAAAGCTCAACGGGAACAGTAATGCCAGCTCGTGTCGGGGGCGGGGAAAAAGGAGCTCTCTTAAATGGGAAATAGATCGGGGCTCCCACCTTCTCTCGCGTAAGAAGCCTATCAGCATACTACCTTAAGCTCTCCTTGGTTGTGGCCCAGGCCACGCCAGCACTTCCCAACGTCACCTCCCCCACTTCCGGTCGCAGCGTGTCCCAGGTCTCAGGTCTCGCTGGTTCCGGTTTCTTTTACACTCTGAATCCCAAAGTCTGTCCCGCTCTCCCGCAGAGGGAGAGGCTGTGCATGGTGCGTACACCTAGAGGCAGGAGGACGCCAGAACCGCATCCATCCGGATTTTAAAGCAATTTAAAGCAATTGACTCGAGGAACGCGAGTCAATGGTCACTCCGATGACGTAATGTTTGGGGGTGGCACCCCATTTTTGTGACCCCAGCACCGCATCCTTGCGTTCCCGGCTTAGCCTGAGGAAACGGCACGAACACTTAAAACACTCAGGTTCCACACGGAGCCTACAAGCTTTCCCTTGACAGGCCGCCGTACAGCTAGAGTTCCTAAGTTTGCATACGTGAGGCACAGTGTCCAGCTTCGAGCGACCAATGGAGAGGGGACGGCCACGCTTCTGAGCTAGTCAGCCCTCGCAACCCTAAGTGGAGACTAAGGCTGGCTTCTTGCTAAGCGACAGCGGCGGCGGCCAATGGCTTTCGGGCTGCGAAGACAGGGCAGGTGGACTCCGGAGCAGCCAATGGGAAGAGGCTTCTCCACAGGGCCCAGGCCCTTCGTCCAATCGCAGTGAGAAGACTATGAGGGGCCAGTTCGCGAGCGGGGTATGGAGGGCCAACCCCGTACGGGGATGGGTGGGGCTCACAGTTGAGTGACGGGTCCATTAGCCAATGGCGAGTATGAAAGCGGGCAGCCCGGACTAGGAGCGCGGAGGGAGCTGAGGGAGAGGGGAGGCCGAAGCGGGGAGAAGCAGGAAGTAGCGGCGGCCGCGGGGAGGGCGGCGGCGGCGGCAGCGGCTGGAACCGGGGGGAGGCCGTAGGGTCTCAGCCTGCACTAGGATCGGAACAAGTAAGCGTGCTCGCGGCAAATACCCGCCCCTGGCTCCGCCTCCCGGGGGGGCGGGTAAATACCCCTGCCCCTCCCCCACTTGGTCAACTACCCCCTTCTCCGTGCCGCCGCCCCCCGGGGCGGCTGCTTGCCTAGCGGGGTCGCCGCCTTCTTCTTCGAGGACCACCGGTGAGAACTCCAGTTTCCTGGAAACCATGCCCCTAGCCCGGTAATGTGGGAGGGGGTTCCTGGACCCCTAAGTCCTGGCGCTCCTAGACTGAGAAGCAGTCGGAGTGCGGCCGGGGGACTCGAGGCTGTGGGATGTCGCGACCTAAAATGGTGTCCGTGCCGGGCGATGGGGGCGGGGGAATTGGGCCCAGCCGTAGAGGAGACTGCATCCCGACTGGGTGCTGGTCAGTGTCCGGGCCCAGGCAGGACTCAAGCTGGCGCCTTGAGCCTGGTGCGCGCCTTGCAGTCACTCGGGTCTGGAGAGAGCCTCTGGGGGTAGGAGCCGGGGCAAGCTGCGCGGCGCGCAGAGATGAAGGGGACCAGGTTCAAGTCGGGACTGACCTGGCTGCAGATTTTAGAATCACGCAGGGACCGCCCCCTCTTGTGTCTCCACTCCCCTCGCGCCACTCCCCACAGCCGGGAGTCCTGGCCCCCTATGTGCAGCGCCGCAGATCGGAAGGGCCCGGCCTCGCCGAGGCCCTGTCTTGAGTTCTTAGCCAGTGAAAGTGAAAGAAGCACCACTCGCCTCAGTTTACCCTTCAGTTTTTTAACGTACTTCTCGTCCCCTACCCGACACCCCGGACTTACTTTCCGCGCCAGTCCCTGGCAGATGGCAGAGACTTAAATGCCGCCTGCTGCCCAGCTTGGCCGCAGCCTAATCGCCCCCGGCCGTGCTCTGGCCCCTTCGTTTTGCTCTGCGCTGTAGGCCTTGGGCAAAGGGCAGTGGAGGCCCCCCCCCCCCGACCCGTGTCTGTTCATCCTCTTCTTGTTAAGCCCCTTTTTGCTTTTGGAGAACAGAGTGGGAAAGTGGATAGGGAGATGGCAGCTCCAGAGGCCTGGCGGCTGAGTGGAGGGAGGATCTTCATTGGCCTTAAGCCTCTGTGTTTGGCCCACTGTCTGCTCCAGGTGGCTATCGGATGACCTCCAAGTCACTTGGACAACAGAGGGAGGTGGTTGGGAGAGGTAGGTTCGCAGGTGTTTTCTTAGTCCCCACTGGTTTGTACTCCACGATCCACCCTACTGGGAGCTTGAGTGGGAAGGTTGCCCAGGTCTCCCGACCTGGGAGAGCTGAATTGAAGGGGGACCTAGCGATTCATCTGGGTTAAAACTAAGGGCTTTGTTCAAACCCAGAATGTGCAGTATTAAGTAGAGGGGTAATATACAAGGAGGACTACCCTTTCTTCCTCTAGTTGGTACCCTTGTCCCCCACCCCCACCTTGGTCCGTGCAATGCCAGCCGCCACCTGCTGGGACTATCTCCAGTTACAGTCTGAAGGCTGGAAAGAGGTGAGAGAATTGGCCCTGGGAAATGGCTTGCATCCTGGGCAGGGAATGTGTAAAGGGGAGCGAATTTGTCCCTTCTTTGTTGAGCCTTCCTAGATACAGAATTACTTATGATTAAGAACAGAAGATAGAGCTTGGGTCTCCTACAGTTTCTGAGCTGGCCTCCTTGTTGCTTTAGTGACACATAAGTCTTTTGGGACTACCCCCTCCCCCAATTCTCCTGGGCCAGGTTAAGGTTGGGGGAGACTTCTGGGCTACTGTTACTCAAGAAGGTGGAATTTGAGTTAGAGGGTAGACAGGGTGAAGAGCTTAGGGCAGAAATGACAGTGGGAAGGAGGAGCTTGCCCCCAGTGTGGCAGCTATGTTGGATCAGCTTGTACCCTGGAGTCTTAACCCTGAGAGAGCAAGGTAGAGGAGGGAGGAGGGAAGACACTCTGGGGAAGGTGAGCAAGCAGCAGGTGTTTGTGACAGGAGAGGACTCAGCCAGGGCCCTTGTGACTATGCCCCCTTCCACCTCTTTCTCTGTCTTATTCTTTCTACCTTGAATCTGTTTCTCCTTGCTGACAATGCTAGGGTTCTGGGTGACAGGAGAAGCTCCAGATCTTTAGCATACAGCTTTAACTGACCTCTGACTCTTAGCTCTGTCTGACCCTAGCCCTAGGTGGCCAGTACATATTCCTTCCCAGTGCAGCCAGCTCCTGCTTGATCTCACATGTCCTAATTCCCCCCCCCCCCACCACCACCACACACACACATTAGTAAATTGTATTCTGGGTTTGACACTCAGCACATAGGATTGTATGTTTGTAGAAGAGCTCTGATACATGGTTACTTGTCCAGTCTTTGAAACAGCAAAACTAAGACAATGAAGTAACTTGGTTGAATAGCAGTGATAAAGCTAAAGGCAGAGCAATTTTAAGTTTTAGCTGTAATCACTGCTCCTATGTGTAAATGGCCTTTCAGATCTCTATGGACCCCCCCACCCCCTGTTCATATTTCATGAATAATATTGATCCTAATGTCTGCTGTCCTCCTTGATACTCCTGTGTTAATTGGTTCTGCTTGAGGCACAGGAACAGTTTATCTGGTTTTAGTGGAAATGATCTCTGATAACCTTCAACTTCTCTTACTTTCCTTTGTATTTCTAAGAATCTCTTTCTAGTTTTCTCTGGACGTTGATTCTGGCAGTACCTAGTGTTTTCCCACTAACCTGATTTTAGGGTTTGGCACACTGATACCTCAAGCAGCTCTCTAGGATTCCCAGTGTGGTGGAGATGTACCGTGTCAGTGGGGAGAAACACAGAGTACTGAGAAGGGGAGGCTCAGGGTCTAGATATGGGGATCCCAATTTCTCCTCACTCTTACTGTTTTCATTAGGTCTGGGACCTGTCACTATGGGGGACATGAAGACCCCTGATTTTGATGACCTCCTTGCTGCTTTTGACATCCCTGACATTGATGCAAATGAAGCCATTCACTCTGGGCCAGAAGAAAATGAGGGACCAGGAGGCCAAGGGAAGCCAGAATCCAGTGTAGGAGGTGATTCTGAAGACAGAGAAGCAGCAGCAGCTGACAATGACCCTGAGAGTCCAGCCGAGGCCTCTGATCATGGCCTTCCACAACCACCGGATACTTCTACAGTCAGTGTCATTGTCAAGAACACAGTGTGTCCAGAGCAGCCTGAGACCCTGACTGGGAATTCAGGAGAGGAAGAGACCAAGGCTGGGGATGTAACTAAGGAAGGACCTGTGGGGTCTTGTCTGATGCAAAATGGATTTGGGGGTCCTGAGCCATCCCTCTTAGAAATCCCCCATTCTTCAGCACCTGCCAGTGGGGATGCCTGGAAAGAAAAAGCTGTGGAAGGCAAAACATGCTTGGACCTCTTTGCTCATTTCGGATCTGAACCAGGAGACAACCCAGGTCCCCTACCTCCTGAACCTTCCCTACCTCGGGATGGTGACATGGCCCCACCTCCTTTTTCCACTCCTTTTGAACTGGCCCCAGAAAATGGCTCAACCCTGCTGCCTCCTACTTCTCTCTTGCCTCAAGGGGCCTTGAAACAGGAAAGCTGCAGCCCTCGCCATTCCCAGGGCCTAACCCAGAGAAGCTCAGGCTCTAGCCCTGAGGCAGCAGGCATCCCTGCCAGTGTCTCACCCCCACAGGTGGCTGGGGTGTCCTTCAAGCAATCTCCAGGACACCAGAGCCCTCCTGCTTCCCCTGTAAAGGCACCCAGCTGTAAACCCTGAAGGAAGAAGATGAGGGAACAGTGGTCAAGTCTCCCCCAAGAAGTCCCAGAGTCCTTCTAGTGGAGCTGAGGCTGCAGATGAGGACAGCAATGATTCACCTACCTCCTCCAGCTCTTCTAGACCCCTCAAGGTGCGGATCAAGACTATTAAAACATCCTGTGGGAATATCACAAGAACTGTAACCCGGGTTCCCTCAGAACCTGATCCTCCTGCCCCTTTGGCTGAGGGGGCCTTCCTGGCAGAGGCCAGTTTCCTGAAACTGTCCCTGTAACTCCAACCCCTGAGGGTCCAAAGGTGGTGAGTGTCCAATTGGGTGATGGCACAAGGCTGAAAGGGACAGTGTTGCCTGTGGCTACCATCCAGAATGCTAGCACTGCCATGCTCATGGCAGCTAGTGTTGCCCCAAAAGCTGTGGTTCTACCAGGGGGCAATGCCACCAGCCCTAAGACTATGACTAAGAATGTGTTAGGTCTGGTGCCCCAAACTCTGCCCAAGGCTGAGGTGCGGACAGGGTTTAGCTTCGGGGGGCAGAAGGTAAATGGTGCCTCAGTGGTAATGGTACAGCCTTCTAAGTCTGCTACTGGGCCAGGCACAGCAGGTGGCTCGGTGATCTCTCGAACCCAGTCCAGTCTGGTAGAGGCCTTCAACAAGATCCTCAACAGCAAGAACCTGCTGCCTGCTTATAGACCAAACCTGAGTCCGCCAGCTGAGGCTGGTCTGGCCCTGCCTCCAACTGGCTACCGCTGCCTTGAGTGTGGAGATGCCTTCTCACTGGAGAAGAGCCTGGCACGGCACTATGATCGCAGAAGCATGCGTATAGAGGTCACCTGTAACCACTGTGCCCGTCGCCTGGTTTTCTTCAACAAGTGTAGCCTACTCCTGCATGCCCGTGAGCACAAGGACAAGGGGCTTGTCATGCAGTGCTCACATTTGGTCATGAGACCTGTAGCCCTTGACCAGATGGTGGGGCAGCCAGACATCACACCCTTGCTCCCTGTGGCTGTCCCACCTGTTCCTGGACCTCTGGCCTTGCCTGTTTTGGGCAAGGGAGAGGGGATTGTCACTTCCTCTACCATCACTACAGTTGCCACTGAAGCTCCTGTGCTGCCACTCCCAACAGAGCCCCTGCTCCCCCTACTGCCTCTGTTTACACGTGCTTTCGCTGTCTGGAATGCAAGGAGCAGTGCCGCGACAAGGCTGGCATGGCAGCCCACTTCCAGCAGCTGGGCCCTCCTGCGCTTGGGTCTACCAGCAATGTGAGTTGTTTCTCATTTCCCTTCTCTGGGGGAAGGGACAGCCAGGTGCTGTGGAGGTAGAAATCCAGGAACATACTGGGAGCTTGCTTAAACAAAGTAACAGGATACAGGGCACCCCCTCATCAGTTAACCTTGTTTAACCCCTTGACAGGTGTGTCCGTCCTGCCCCATGATGCTTCCCAACCGCTGCAGCTTCAGTGCACACCAGCGCACACATAAGAACCGACCCCCCATGTCTGTCCTGAGTGTGGGGGCAACTTCCTACAAGCTAATTTCCAGACCCATCTTCGAGAGGCTTGTCTGCATTTCTCTCGCCGTGTAGGATACAGGTGCCTCATACTAAATTCCTCATTAGAACTTTAGGATCTGCTTGTTAGCAGTAACCTTTTTAGATGGCTTCTCAAGGAGAATCACCATTTTTCCTATTGTGTTGACAAACCTTATACACCCTGCCATCAAGTCATGTATTATGGGAGCAGTGGAGAGCAGAGTCCCTGGTGGAATTCCAGCTCTGCCTTCTCAGATCCTCTTGGGGACTGAGCCTCCTTCCCTTTCTGCCTTGCTCTGCTCCTTTGCTGATTTCCTTTTGAAATTCACCTTGCCTTCAAGAACAAGAGGGGTGGTGGAGATGCCCCTACCTCACTGTAGTACCCCCAACCCCACTTCCTCTCCAAGGTGCCCCAGCTGTGCAGTGGTGTTTGGGGGTGTGAACTCCATCAAGTCCCACATACAGGCATCACACTGCGAAGTTTTCCACAAGTGCCCCATCTGCCCCATGGCCTTCAAGTCTGCACCCAGCGCCCATGCCCACCTCTACTCCCAGCATCCAAGCTTCCTCACCCAGCAAGCCAAGTGAGCCCTGGGGGGGAGCATGGTGGTGAGGTGGGCTGGTGAAGAGGTGGTGGGCTGGTGGACTGGAGGGTTGGGTGCAGGGAAGGGCTCTGTATCGCTCATGTTTATACTGGCCCTTCTGCCCCCACAGGCTGATCTATAAGTGTGCCATGTGTGATACAGTCTTCACTCACAAACCCCTCTCTCCTCACACTTCGATCAGCACCTACTGCCCCAGCGTGTCAGTGTCTTTAAGTGCCCGTCTTGTCCTCTGCTTTTTGCCCAAAAAAGAACCATGCTGGAGCATCTCAAGGTACAGGAGGAGCAAAGGCTAGGGAATGGCTACTGAGCTAGCTGTGTTGACCTGAACTAGGGTCCTAGAACCTTCTGGCAGTGGGGAGCAGGGGTGAAGTGAGGTCTTTGCCAAAACCAGGCTCTCCTCCATCTAGCCATCTTCCTTGTCTTATAGAACACTCATCAGTCTGGACGTGTAGGGGAAGAGGCAGTTGGGAAAGGGGCTGGAGGTGCCCTTTTGACCCCCAAGACTGAGCCTGAGGAGCTGGCTGTATCTCAGGCAGAGGCAGCTCCTGCTACTGAGGAATCTTCCTCATCTTCTGAAGAAGAGCTGCCTAGCTCCCTGAGCCTTCCCGCCCAACCAAAAGACCCCGACGAGAACTGGGAAACAAAGACATTAAAGGTGTGGGTGGGGGGCCTGGGGGCTGGACTTGTGGCCTTTGTCACTCCTGGTGTCCTGAGCGTGATGAATATGTGACTCACATGAAGAAGGAGCATGGCAAGGTGAGCTGGGTTTCACCTGAGTTGGTAGGGCTGGAGGGTAGCCTTGGGGTTGACCCGAGTGACTGAAAATTCCCACCCTTTGCTTTCTAGTCAGTGAAAAAGTTCCCCTGTCGCCTGTGCGAGCGCTCCTTCTGCTCTGCCCCAAGCCTGAGGCGCCATGTCAGGGTCAACCATGAGGGAATCAAGCGAGTTTATCCGTGCAGGTAACCCTTACTCATTCCCTCCCAGAGAGTACCTGGCCACCTCTCTTGTTTGAGGCATCTGAAGGTTGAGGCCACCTTCTGCTGTGGCAGTCTTCCTTCTCTCAAGAGCAAGTCTTGGTCTCTGCCTGTGCCTCTGGTGCCACCTTACCCACTTTACCTCTGCTAGGTATTGTACAGAGGGAAAGCGCACCTTCAGTAGTCGCCTGATCCTGGAGAAGCATGTCCAGGTCCGCCATGGCTTGCCTCTTGCGACGCAGTCTTCTGGCCGAGGAGGCTCCCTGGGTCGAGGCTCTGGTGGCAGAGCCCAGGTAAGAAAAGGCCTTCCTTATAAGTCATGGGATTGAGAAACTAGGGAGACCTTAGTCTCAGGAAACCAGGGTGATGGTGAGGCCCGGTTTCTTCCACTTTTCTCCAGGGGCCAGGACGGAAACGCCGCCAGTCTTCTGACTCATGCAGTGAGGAGCCTGACAGTACAACACCACCAGCCAAGTCCCTGAGGGGTGGCCCTGGGTCAGGAGGCCACGGTCCTCTGCGCTATAGAAGCAGTGGCTCAGCAGAACAGAGCCTTGTGGGGTTGAGGGTGGATGGTGGCACTCAGCAGTGCCTTGACTGTGGCTTGTGCTTTGCTTCCCCTGGCTCCTTGAGCCGCCACCGGTTCATTAGCCACAAGAAGAGACGGGCTGGGGTAAAGCCAGTGTCCTAGGGCTGGGGGATGGGGAAGAAGAGGCTCCTCCATTACGCTCTGACCCAGAGGGTGGAGACTCACCTTTACCTGCTTCTGGAGGCCCTCTGACTTGTAAGGTCTGTGGCAAGAGCTGTGATAGTCCTCTGAACCTCAAGACCCATTTCCGAACACATGGTATGGCATTCATCAGGGCCCGGCAGGGAGGCAGTGGGGACAACTAGGTCCCAGGCCTCAGAATGACCAGGCCTCTTCCCTGGGACTTGGGTTTCACTGCTGCTGTCACCTCCCTGACTGGGAGTTTAACATTTACTTCTTTCTCCATCTCTGAGGGAAAGGCTTTTGAGGATTCTAGTGACTTGCACCCCCCTCCCTCTTGGGTTTGGCCCCTAGGTCCTACTTAAGTGGGTCCTCCTTTCTTCTTTTCTGAATCCAACACTAATGCTCCTGCTGCAGACCCCCAGTAACTATGTGGGAGGATGGGACCTTGGCAAGCCTGCTAGACAAGCACAGGGATGGACTGAAGGATGTACAGGGTCTAGCTTCTACCCCTCTACTAGATTTCTTCAGGCACAGAGCAGTATTTCTTTCTCTGGGCTGGGTTCTGCCCTAGTATCCCCTCCTCCAACACTCATTGGCACTAACACCCCCACCCCAATCCCTGCAGTGCCTTCCATTTGTCTTTTTCCCCCAGAAATTTAGGGGGGGGTTGGTGGGGATGAGTCCTGTCAAATAGGGTCCAGGGAGAGGAGTGGACAGGCTCTCAGGAATCCTTTATTGTAGTAGTAATACTAACAGTGGGAGAAACAGGAGGGAGAAAACCAGACCATTAAAACTGCTTGTGGTTTAATCCCCACTCAGGCTTTTCTTTTTCTGTGAGTTGGATAATGTGTACTGATAGGAGGGGGGAAGTCAGAACTGGGGAAGCCCTTCTCAGGGAAGAGGCAGTACTGACAAAGACAGATGGAAAAAGCAATCTTCCTTCATCTTGTGTGTTTGGTGCCTTTTGTATGCTGGACTTAACCCTTTCAAGCACTCCCACCCCCAGAACAAGACACAGATGGCTAACTAAGGACTTTATTTCAACCAAAAATTAAAAAAAAAAAAAAAAAAAAAAAAGGAGAGCTATTTCCCTGGGTGTGAGGAAAGGATCAGGGTAAAGCGAGTTCCCCATGGCTAAGCCAATGCCCTCAATACATTAGAGGGACTGTGTCAGTTCCCTTCCTCATCAGCAAGTGCAGGACCCACCTCAGGAACGTGGGCCCAGGGGTCAGCTCCCAGAGGGGATAGAGTTGGGCAGCAGCATGGCCAAACATAGGATTAAGACCTAAGTACCAAGAACCCACTCCTCCCATCTTGCTGGGACCCAGGGAAAATAAAAAGATGGTTTGTAGAAAACCTCTGAGACCCCCTGAGGGGAAGAAGGCTCCAGTCCTCCTCATGTTCATCACCTCTGTTCTCTGGAGAGCAGGGAGTCCTGGGATCTGTCAGGTGGTAATACTGACACAGCAAGTCTGGACCCCGAGGTTGGCTCTCCTACCCTCTGGCAAGCTCTCATGGTTACCACATGATCCTTTGTATTTCTTGCCTTCCATTTCCCTTGGGTAGGTGGGGTTTTGTGATTTGGGTTTTCTTAGGCAAGGGTCCTAAGGAGGATGCCTTCAATCCCACCACTTGTAGGCCTGAAAATGGTGTCACATGATGCCATTGGTGAGGTACTGGAAGCCATCGTAGAGTTTGGTGGTGATGGACCTCATGCTGCCATCCACCATCTGCTCCACCAGCAGCTGCAGCTGCTCCTCAGTCATGCTCATGTGGAACCTCTCTTTGAGGTTGCGAATGGTGCTGGAGCCATGGAAGCAAGGAAGCTGAGAACCTGGAGGGAAGCAGTGCAAATTAAGGGTCACGTACAATTAGGAAGGCAGGCCAGTAGTTAGTATCACAGGGAAAAGAGCTGGAGTACCCCTTCCCTCCCCACCACCAGGATCCCTGATGGTATAGAGCAATTCTGCTTGTGCCAAGAAAAGCAGTCAGGAAGCCTTGTTTTCAGTCCATCCTCATCCCATACTCCTTAGTTCCTCTGTAGGTAGGAGTATATGGGCAGGATGGGGAAAGGCAAGCCCACAACTTCCCCCAGTAAGCATGGAGAGATGTCTTAGGGCCCAGAGGGAAGGCTGGGAAGAGGCTCTGGAAATGGGCCCTGCACTTATCTGGTTGCAGGCCTCTGCCTATGCTAGGTCTGACACTCACAGATGACCTGGGCCACCGTCACCACGGGGCCAGACAGAGATGCTCCTGAGCAACGTCGGCAACCTGTGGGGTAGGGGCAAGGATGGGGAGGAGGAGACTGGCAGCTTAGGTAGGGTAAACATCTGGAGTCTGGGGTGGGGGAATAAGAGGGGCCCAGAGAAACTGGAAAAGGAAGGAGTCCTGTGCAAAAAACTGGGACTGAGGAAGTGGCAAAGTGAAAAGAAAAGAGGCAGGAAAGAGCAGAACAGGATAGGTTAGTAGGAGATGGTGGTGGCTGAAGTCAGGGCAGTCAGGCCAAGGGTAATGGAGAGAGAAGTGGGCAGAAGTAGCAGAGAATGAAGAAGACTGAGAATACAGTTGAATGGAAGAATAGAAAAATCAGGAGGCTGAAAGTGGCTTGGTTTTACTGTGAGGGAACCTAAGAGCTTTCTGCTGTTCCTTTTCTCCTGCCCCACCTCCAAAACCAGTTCTACCAGGGTGAAGAATGTTCTAAAGGGGAAATGGAGACCCCCTGAGAAATGTTCCCCCACCTGAGTCTTGAGGTGGAGTCAACTTCCTAAAAGTTCTAAGTTGCAGGCAACCTGACCTGAGGCCCCAGGCCAGGACCCTGCTGAGCCGCACCTTGCTGCATGATCTCCACAATCTGCACCACCTTGTCCATGTGCTTTCGAGCAGCAATCAGCCCCTGCAGCATGAGCATCTTGTAGTAGTTGAACATATCACCATTCAGGCCACCCATTACCTGGAAGCAAGGAGAGGTTGTGCACAGAGGAATTCTGGTGGGTCCTTTTGCTGTGGGCCTCTCAGAACTTACTTCTCTTAAGGCAATCAAGTTAAATCTCACTATCACTATCTTCACATTTTTTTTCATAAGAAAGCTCCCAGGAAATCCTGCCTCATCCTGACTTATTGCCATTTCTGTTCTGTTCCTAATTTGGGGGAGTCCATCAGCTCCTCTCAGAGGAAGAACACAGTGACCCTTGGAAGCACCTCTCTTTTTTGACTCACATCCACAAATTCTGTGGTCAGCTTAAAGGCTGATGTCTCGAAGCCCAGGTTTCGGGGTGAGCTGGAAAGGATGAAGCCAAAGTCGATGTGGATGATGTGACCTTCTGCGTCTAGAAGGATGTTCCCATTGTGCCTGAGGAAGAGGCAACAGTAAGTCTGGCTTAGGTTGGATCTCAAGCTGCAACACTGGCCTCACCATACTGGACAGGGGAGGCCCCAGCCATGTTTCCTGTTGCTTACAAGTCTGGGTTAACCATTTCCTAGGACCTAAAACTAGTAACAAAAGGAAGTTAGAAAACTATGAAGAAAGACTGGGGTATGAAATTCAGTTATTACCAGCTTAATAAAAATAGTTTTAAGATTATCAAAAGGCTGAGGATGGTAGAGTGCTTGCCTGTAATGCCTTTTCCTAGCTTTGTTCCTAACACCACATAAACTGAGTGTGAATGATGGCACATGCCTAACTCTAGCACTTGGGAGGCAGATCCTAAGTTGAGGACCATTCTCAAATACAGAGGCCAGACTAACACATGCTAATTTCTCCCAAATTGTACTTCCAGTTCTGAGACTTTGACTTAAGTAGTAAGTACACACACAGGTAAGAAGAAAAGGTCTCTGAGGCTCCAGCAGTTAGCTGGAGGCCCTCATTCAGAATCAGTTTGAAATAGGGTCTCACTGCAGCCTCCGATGGTCTAATACTGTATAGTACCAAATTGCCCTCAAACTCAGTCACCTGCCTCTGCTTCCTGAGTGCTGGGATTATTTTAATTCTTAATCAGTTCATGGCAGAACCAAAGTTCCATCAGTAAAGAGCAACAATTAGTTTATTATTTTATGTCCGTGTATATGGGTACACACAGGTGTACTTGTGTGTGAAGGCCAGAGGTCAATGTAAGGCATTGTTCCTGGTAGACTTTTTTTTGAGACTGGGCCCTGCCTGGCTGGTCTATACTCAGTAACCTCAAAAGTCTCAGAGATCTACCTGCATCTGTCTCCTCAGTATTGGGATCCCTAGAGCAGCTTGCACAGGAAATCCTTTGGTTTCTGCTTCCCTACCTGGTATTAAAGTGTGCCACCATACCAAGGGTTTTTATGTGGGTTCTGGAGATTGAACTCAGGTACTCATGATTTTATGGTAATAACTTTATGGACGGAAGTTATTCCTCAGGCTCTCCCCTCCCCTAAAGATATGTTGTACTGTAGCCCAGGCTGGCCTGGAATATACTGTTGTGGCCCAAGTCTGCCTCAGTCTCCCAAGTGCTAAGATCATATGAATGAGCTATCATGTGTTCTGAAAAACCTTTAAGTATAAAACAGTGTAGGAGCAAATGACTTACATAAAGAAGCCTTTGGAGTGGTATACTACAGGCCAGCAGTAAGGAAGAGGAAGAGTTAGAGGAATATATCTCAGGTCTTTGTAATTCCCACATTAATGTCCGTAGGAAGAACAATTAGCATGCTAAGCATGTGAGGCATGGCCTATTCAGCATGACCAGTCTTTTCACTATCAATAGAAGCTTTGTTAGGCCAAGCACTCATGCCCCAGCTGAAGGCCACCTCTGAGTTGGTCAGACTGGCTGAAAGAGGAGGGGTAGAGAGAGAGCAAGACCCACCTGAGTTGTGGGAAAGCACTAACAGAGTAGTAGCACCCACACAATCTAGACAGCTAGAATAATTCTAGATGTCTAGACCCAGACGAGTGACTCCACCCCCACCCCCAATGTTCCAAAGTCAGTGATAGGCAGTTTCTCTCATTCTGTTAACTACCTGGCCAGGCCTAGCTTCTACCTAGAAAGCTGCCTTGAGACTCCTTTTGACATGGAGGGTTTTGTTTTGTTTTTAATTGTCCTAATTTACTGTTTTCTGATTTGTCTTGACAGTGACTTTTTTGGATAAATTTTAAAAAATATATTTCATCTTTTAAAATTCAGAACATAACAAATTCCACTTACTGGAAATTCATACTATTAGAAATCCCTGAAGTACATTTAATAAAAAGAGGTAAGTTTCTTGGTTGCACAATGGACATGCTCTTTTTAGTTCCCCCAAATGATAGTTGTGTCAAATTTTGCTTCCGACTTCTATTAAGATCTTATTGCCAGGATACTGCCAGAGTGAACATTTTCCAGAAATGAGTGAGTGAAGAACTGAATCTTAACATTGGATGGGTTCAAGTGATAATACATAAAAATTACTTTGGCCCACATGGGTTCTACCTTTGTTGAGCTAACTTCTCCTTGATAGGCAGAGAGACCTACAACAGTGCACAGCCAAAAAGCTGGTACCTCTTTGTAGCCTCAGCTATGGATGCAAAAAACTTATATGCCCAAACTAGATATGTGACATACAAAATAAATCCATATGTGTTTGCTGAGTTTTTGTTATTGATATGTTTAAACTATTTTTATTTTTGAGACAATCTCATGTACTCCCAAGCTGTCCTGGAAGTCCTTGAATTTCCGGTCTGTGCCAGGTACTGGAGACTGAACCCTGGGCTTTGTGCATTCTAGGCGAACTCCCTACCAACCAAGCTACATGCTAAGTTCTTCCCATATTACCACCCCTCCTTTTTTTTTCTTTTCATTTTTCTAGACAGGGTTTCTCTGTGTAGCCCTGGCTGTCCTGGAACTCACTCTGTAGACCAGGCTGGCCTCGAACTCAGAAATCCGCCTGCCTCTGCCTCCCAAGTGCTGGGATTAAAGGTGTGCGCCACCACTGCCCAGCCTCACCACCCCTTTTTAAAAGCAGTTTTGGGGAGATGGCTCAACAGTAAAGAGTACTGGCTGTTCTTCCATAGAACTAAGGTTTGATTCCCAGCACCCACATGGCAGCTCACTTGTAACTCCAGTTCCAGGGCAGTTGACACTCTTTTGGCCTTTATGGGCGAATGAGGCGTGCACATGGTGTATCAGGCAAAGCACTCATAAAAATGCAGTAAGAAAGATGCTCTGGGAAATTCTACTAAAGAAAAAACTTTGAATGATTTACTCTTCTGGGCCTGTTTTAGCAGACTTGTATTAATGTTAAAATCACCTGATGGGGGCTGGAGAGGCAGCTCAGTGGTTAAGAGTACTGACTGATCTTCTAAGAGAACCCAGGTTCAATTTCCAGCACCTATATGGCAGTTTACAACTTTAACTCCAGTTCCAGGGGACCTGAGATCCTCACAGACAAACATGCAGGCACAGCACCAATGCACATTAGAAAATAAAAATCACCAGATCAATGACAGTGCACACTCAAGTATATTCCACATGTATGCCTAATTTGCTATTATTGCTAATGTAGTGATAGGCAACAGTTTTTGGCCAACAAGTCACACTCCTCTATTTCAGTTTTACTTAAATTAAAGCAGGACAGTTATGAGGATGACTGATTTTGCTTTGCTCTGTGTAATCATGTTGAGTATGTGATTTTTATGGCAAGTTGGAGCCTAGACCTAGTTGATCGACACCAACAACTTTATTTGTGGCCACCTTCTTATGAGATGGTTCTCAGTTGTCTTTTTTTTTTTTTTTTTTAGATAGGATCTCATGTGGTCCAGGCCTCAAATTCCCCACATAGCTAGGATGATCTTGAACTTCCTGCAGCTAACTCCCAGTGTGAGAACTACAGGTCATCATGCCTGGTTTATGCAGTAATGGGGATCAAATCCAGAGGATGTTGTGCTAAGCATGCTAAGCAAAACATTCTTCAAACTTGAGCTACATCACCAACTCTACTCTTTGATAAGTTATTAGGAATAGTTTATCAGGAGCTGGAGGAATGGTTCAGTGGTTACAAGCACTGGTTGTTGTTCTAGAGGACCTGGGTTCAATTTCCAGCATCCACACAGTGGCTAACAACTATCTGTAACTCTACTCCGAAGGGATCTGATGCTCTCTGGCTCTGTTGGGCACCCTACGCTGGTTGTGCACAGACATACATGCTGGTAAAACATTCATACATTAAAAAAAGAAGAAGAATAAAGAAAAAAAAAGGTAATCAGGTCTCTGCCCTGCCAAAGGAACAGACTTCTATCTTCCAAACATTTTCTTTTTGGTAGTTTTATTTACTTTTATCTTTACATATCAATTTTAGAACTGAAATTCCTAAGGTCTAACTCACACCAGCTTTTCTGCTCCCCACTTACTGAATCCTGGAGCTGAGCCCTGGGATGTTTTTAGGCCCTGGGTTCAAAATCCTGAAGCTCAGGAACAGTGCAGTCGAGATCCATACGGTTACACTCTCCCTCAGCTCTCACAGAGCCCTCGCTCATGTCCTTGTAGCCCAGCAGGGAGGAATGACTGTAGGCTCCAAAGCTACTACTGACCCTTCCTCTTGAGGGAGCACTCCCCTAACAGGGTTTTCACTTGACGTAGTGTATCCATGGTGTATAGTCACTAAATAGATGCTTGATTCTGATAAGCTGCTCAACTGACTAATGTTAATGGGCTGCCATGTCACTGGGAACCCTGGAAACATAGGCCATCAAATTTGTTTCTTTAAGTGTTGGTGTGTATGTATGTGTGCTTGTGAGTGCAAATGTGCATACATAGGGCACATGCCATAGTGTGCGTGTGGAGGTCAGATGACAACTCTATGGAGTTGGTTCCAAGGATTAAGCAATACCTTTTACCCACTGAACCATCTTGCCAGGCCCCAGCCACTGTATGTTCAGAGAAAGGTGCAACCAAAAGCAGCATTCAGGCCACAGACCCCAAACCACTTGCCTGTAGATACTGTTAGATGGCAGAGCTTAGGTGGAGCCATTATTAATATATAAAATGCTTCACCTATGTGAAGTTAGACCTCTTAAAAATCATGTGATATGGAAAGAAACGACAATCTAGGCAAAACGAAAGAAACTTTAAAACTGTGGAAATTAGGGACAGGAGAGATGGCTCAGTGGTTAAGAGTATGGGCTGCTCCTTCAGAGGATGTTGAGTTCCTTTCCCAGCATCCACATGGAGGCTTACAACTGCTTGTAACATCAGTCCTAGAGCATACACACACACACACACACACACACATTTTTTTCTCAACTTTTCCAGCATCCACATGGAGGCTTACAACTGGGAAATCATGGAGTGAGGATAAAGGGGAGTGAGGATAAAGGAGAGTGCATGACTAGGAAGTTCAAGCTTATCTCCACAAAATCCCTCATCGGTTTCCTTTCTTGCTTTTGGTCACTGACACTATGTACCAGGCTATGTTATTTCTTGCATTTTAGCTAAGGACCCAGTCACACCAACCCTCATCCTCAGCATGATATGGCATCTACATAGACCAGAACACATCATTCCTGTCCTACAAAATAAAATTCTCCCAGATTGTGGTGGCACAGGCCTTTAATCCCAACACTCAGGGAGCAGAAGCAGGAAGAACTCTGAGTTCAAAACCACCCTGATCTATATATATCAAGTTCCAGGACAGCTGGGGTCACATAGAAAGTCCCTGTCTCAAAAACCAAAACCCCCAGACTCTTCAGCCTCGTGTACTCTATAATGTCACTGCCTGCTATCCAAGTTTTGATCCTAATGAAACATTTCCTCATCTTTCCCCACAACTTCATCTGTCCTCATTCTCCTTTATCTTTTCTGCCCTACTCAAATGTTCACCCCTATAAATACTCAGTTTCCTTTCTCACTTCCCCCAGCACTTGTCAGTTTTCCTCTTTGGCTTAATATCACACAAACAAATCTTCCCTAAAAATACGTTGTTTCACCAACTGAAAACTGTATGTGAAGGGACAGAGAAGAGCCCTCTGAAAGATTAGGATTAAGGGTACAAGTCACTTACCTGTCCTTGACTTGCAATAGGTAGCAGACCAAGCAGTAGCCAGCACAACTTTGTACAAAATTGCGCTGGGCACTGAGGAATGCCTCCGTGGTATAACTGCCATGTTCCTGTAGGAAGTAATCGAGCAAGGAGAGCTGTGACTGTTTCTTCACCTGGTGGATGGACACAGCGTTGACTACTGGTTCAATCATGCCACTGTCAGCTGAGATCACAAGAATCTTATATGGCTTGATCCAGAGAGGCACTCTCTCTTGCTCCCAAATGGACTGTGAAGAGACACAAAGGTATCGAGAGTGGCTCATCTTTCTCCAAATTAGAGAATAAATTTTCTTCTCAACTTTTCTCCCTTGGTGTCTTGGATTGAAGGAAGTTAAATATGTAAGACTTATTGACCTACTAAGAACCAGGAAGTTTTCTGTTTGAGACAGGGACTCATGTAGGCTAACCTTGAATTCCTGAGCCCTGTCTCCACATGTTCTAAGACTACAGGTATACACAACCACTAATAACAGAACCAGGAAATTTAAAAGGAAGTTCAGGGCCTGGCAAAGGGAAGGAACTAGACACAAAGATAGGAAAAAGGTAGAAGAGTAAATCTATCACCTAAGTAGGGAGATTAGGAGCTATTAATATAAGTTTGAATAATAAAAGATGGGATTTTAGGGCAAAGAAAGCTACTTTAGAAAATAAAATTACTATTGGATGTGGTGGCATAAGCCTGTATTCCCAGCAGTTGGAAGGTAGAGGCAGGAGGATCACAAGTTTAAGGTCAATCTTGATTATAGTAGTCAGAACAGCCTGAGTTACATGAGACCCTATCTTAAAAACAAAAGCCATATGTTACATACTGCTTATAATCCTAGTATTTGGGAACCTGAGGCAGGAGTAATGGGGTGACACAAGAATAGTAATGACATTGGCTAAGAGTGGAGAGGATACAAACAAGTTCCATTAGGTTATAAGTGAGATCCTTTCTAAAAACAAACAAAACCAAAATCAAGAGAAAGTTCAAACTACCTCTACCCCTCAAAAAACCCTACAAATATTATAGAGAATTGGACTGAACAGGTGAAGCCTCTTGGAGATCACCAACGCAGGTGATCAATATCTCAACACCAGGTATAGTGGTGCACATCTATAATTCTGGTACTCAAGCTGATGCATGAATTCACTGTCATGAATTCAAGGCCAGCCTGGACTACTTAATGAGTTCTAGGTAAACCTGAACCTTTTGAGACAGTGACTCTGTCTCAAAAAAGACAAAGCAAGGGCTGGAGAGATGGCTCAGAGGCTAAGAGCACCTCCTGCTCTTGCAGGGATTTGGGTTTAGTTCCTAGCTCTCATGTGTCTTCTTACAACTAACTCCAGTTCCTGTTCTGGCCTCCATAGACACTGTACCCATGTGCTGTGCAGACAAGCAATACCAGGAAAACATTCATACACATAAATGAAAATAAATGTTTTTTTAAAATACAAAACAATACCCAAATACTTGAGCACAGTGTAAATCCATCCATCCCAGATCATTTGGGAGGTTCTGATTTAAAGGACAAATCCGAAGTGTGGTGGTACATGCACATCATCCTAGCTTTGGGAGGTGAAGGCTGTTTTGGAAGGATCAAGGTTACAAGTCCATCTTTGACTATAACTGAGTTCAAGGCCAGCCTGAATTACAAGATCCTATCTGAAATCACACCCTTTAATCTAAATAAATAAAATAAATAAATAAATAAATAAATAAAGAAGGCCCTCTGACATTCAGTGATCTGAACAGGGCTGATGCAGTTTCAGAAAGAACCAACAGAGGCCACCATGGAGCTGTTTGTTATGTGGCTGGCTGTGCTGCTTGGAGAAAGGCCAACCAGTTTCAGTTAATCTTCCCATTCAGACCTGGGTAAGAAGCAGGTGCCCAGCAGAGCTCCCTGGAGTTGCACTGAGAGCCTTTCCTTTCAATGCCCCTTTCTCTGTGTGTTTCGTTTCCTTTCTTTGCTGCACTGAATTCTCTTCCATTCCTTTACCTGCAGTTGTTTCAACACCTGGAAGGCCAGCAGCTCCTGGCGAAGGTCATCTCCACACTTCACAATGACTGAAAGGAGTCGCCAATTGGGAAGATGGCCATATGGAGAACCTTCTCTGATCCTCCTGTGAAGAAAGAAGTCACAGGATGATGCCAGGGTAAGGACTCAGACCACAGAGGAAGCCTGATGGAGTGTTTGGAGGTAGAAGGGCAATGGAGGGAGCGTGAGCAACTGAGACCACTCTTTACCCTCTACCCTCCTCACCGCACTTTTTCCTGCCAGGGCTCTTTGAGGGCGACTGCAGAAGGGTCTTCAGGGTCTCGTTTGAAGGCTGTGGGAGTGTGAGCCAGCTGTTCTGAAAGGCGCCGTCTAGCAGGAAGAAAATATACAATTTACTTGGAAGCGTTCTCTCAGAGCTGCATGCATGCTTTGCCCAATTTCCCTTGCCACAGTTCCTAGATTCCTGGCAGATTCTTTGGTGCTGGGAAAGCCAGAGAAGGAAGCATCAGCAGCAGTTCCATTTTGCTAAGCTGGTAGTTGTGATCATGTTAAAATGCAGAGAGCCTGGTTTTCCTCATTCCTCTATCCCAATATTGATTCAGAATGGGTGTGACTCTAGAATCTGCATGTATAACAAGATTTCCTCTCTGCCTTCAAAGAGAAGGATTCCACTTGGGGGTCTCACTTTGAAATTTTTGGCTTTGGGTTTCTTTTTTGTGGTGCTAGGAACTGAACCCATGGTCTTTCACATGCTAGTCAAGTGCAGCTTGGAGAAGTGAAGCTCAAATGCCCTCTGGGGTACTTTCTTCTTTTTGAAACTTTTTTAAAATGTCATTTCTTTTTGCAGTAGCTTAAGCAATGTTTCAGCTGCACCTTCAGGGCCTCAAGTACAGAACAAGGACAAAATAAGGAGATAAAAGAGAGAGACACAAGGCTGACAGCTGGTGACCAGGCATGGGACAAAGAGAGGCAGAGTGAAGAGATGAAGATGAAGGATGCTGTGATTGGCCATACCGGATGTCTCCTGCTGCAATGAATACAGGCTCCTTGCTCTCCTGGCTGGTGATGCTGTCCACGAGAACTGGGAGATGTTGTCACAGCTGTTGGTGTGTACTTCAGGGAGCTGGGAAGAACAGGTCAGAAGTGCTAAACACAGATCTCCCTCTTGCCGTCTGCTCACTTGCCACTTACCTATGACATGGTGGCCCTCCACCCCACTCCAGTCTTCTCCTTAAGCTACCAGGGTTCCACATCACTATGGCTTTGAGTCATGGATCCCACAGCAGCGTCCTCAAAGTGTGAACTACTCCAACAGAATTCATGGAAATGCAGAGGAAGTGCAGAGTCTCAGTTCTCACCATCAGCCCAGATTACAACTACTGGGAATGAAATCTAGAAGCTGAATTTTTATAAACTTTCTAGACTACTCCCAACACTCTCTAAAAATGGTCTCAAATTCCTGCTTTCCCAGCTTCCACTTAAATTTTGGGACTATAGGTGAACCACCACACCCAGATGTATTTCATCAGGTAAAATCTCCACCTAATCTCCTCATTTTTAACTATAAAATATTCTGCCGGACCCCAAGAAGTCTCTGTCCTTCCTTTTATAAAAGTACTCTCAATTCCACCTGCCATCTAATGAACAGTGACGTGTGTATCTTCATTTTTCTTCTTAAATGTCTACGTGTAACTTCCACTAGGATGTAAAAAACATAGAGATCCGTCTTTTTCATTAAACGCTATTGCATAAAATTCTGCTCTGCTTTCCTTCCGTTTCTTCCCACAGCTAACAGGGCTGAGTGAGCGCCCTGCTTGTCAGGTCTGTGCGGCTTCTCTAGCTCACTCCTCACTGCTCCTCGCTGCTCACTGCTCACCTCACATATCCAGCGCACACTAGTTTCTTCTCTATCAGGGCCGTGTTCTATTCTCTCTTCCTTGGTCTGAATGCTCTTTGTCTGCTAATTCCAACCATGCTTCAAGCCTCAGCTGAAAGATAACTTCCTCCAGGAAATGTCTTGATTCCCATGCAGTCTGGAGTAAGTACTCTCTCCACCTTTGGGCACTTCCAGAAAGTCTCATGCTCCCTGTTACAGCACCGGTGGATCACACTAGACTACAACTGCCAGCTGTCTGGTCTGATTCTGTTAGCACATAAGCTCTTGCAGGTATAAGCCAAGCCTCACTCTTTAGCATATAGTACTCATAATCCTTCTGCTTCAACCTTTTGGGTGAGATTATAGCTGTGAGTCACTACACCCAACTATAACTATTTCTTTTTTAAATATTTATTTTATGTATATGAGTGTTTGCCTATGTATACTATGTATGTGCAGGGTCCAAAGAGGCTAGAAGAGGGCACCAGGTCCCCCTGAAACAAGTTACTGACAGCTGTGAGCCACTGCAAAGGTGCTGGGAAAGGAACCCAGTTCTCTATAAGAGCAGCCAGCCAGTGCTTTAAACCCTGAGTCGTGTCTCCAGCTCTTATATATCTGACTGAATGCATGTATGGCCTGTCAGTCTCTGCTGTCCTCAATCAACTTTATATAGCAGGTGTTTCTTAAATATTTTACTAACTTCTCCTAGGTCTAGATGTTCCTCCTTACATTCAACCTGTAACTCCTGCTGTAACAGAACAAGCTTGAACCTATTCCAACCAGCTATTCAGAGCATTCCCTTCTCATACCATACTATGTACAATATTCATATGGATATGTGCCTCACTCTGCTAACAGGTGTGTTATTTCACATGTATCAAAATCCTAGAGAACAGTGCTGTGCCCCCAGGACTATCTATCTCCTTGGAGATCCCTCACCTCCACTTGCAGCTCGCCTATATCATCTACCGACCAGGCTTCATCATCATTGTCATAATTGGGCACAGTGCTGAAGCTGCCAGCCCGCTGCTCGTGAGTGATACCACATTCAGGCAGGTTCTCCACAGACCGTGTACTCCGGATTCGGTTTTCAGGGATCCGGGCAGGAACACTAGTTGTGTCGAAGTTTTCACATTCAAGAACTTCCACGTAGATCAGGTAGGGAGCCTGGGTGGGGAAGAGAGCATTTGCCATTACCTCCCTATCTAAGTTCTTTTGATACGGTTCTTTCTGTTCCAACCCTCTTCAGCAGTCCAGGATGAATATGGACAACATGCACTGGTAGGAACTGGATTACATTTGGGTAAAGGGTGCACATGCTTTCTGAGCTTATCATCAGGGCTTCAGAAGGCACATGTACAACTGGAAAAAACTGTTCCAACTATCAATGACAGTCTTTCAGAGAGGCCTAGAAGCTCTGGGGGCTCATGCTAAAATCAGGGCCCAGGAAGGTAGACACAAAAACTGGATAAAGTGAGATGTATGTCAAGGAGAATCCTGTTTTTCAATACTTCCTCTGAGAGAATATGAACCATGAGGACCATCACATCATTCTAGAAAGCAGACAAACACAGCTTATTTTCCCTAGTATGAATTGGGAGTATTTCTTTCCTTTCTGCCCACTCTGATCAAAAAAGTCTTACAAACTTTTTCCTTTACATATACGATGGTTATGCCTAAATAGCCTAAAAGAGAAAGGCTGGGGGAGCTACCAGAAGGAGGGTAAGGGGTAGGTGAAAAGCCACTCTCCCTCAACATGGCACAAGGTAAACTGAAATTATTAGGCTACTTTGGTCCATAAAAACAAGACTCAAGAAGTTGGGCAGGAGGGTTCTCAGGTTCTCAGCATCACAAGAACAATGAAGTAGAGTTACCATTAGCACATGCACCATAAACTAAAAAGGTCTCTAGCATACCGATAAGGAACAATGCCTGAGCAATCATGGGAATGCTGACAGGTGAGAGGAAGGGTCTGGGTGAGAACCACTTACCTTATCCTTGGAATTGAGGACAACAGCTTGTGTGTGGGGCACACGGACCACGTGGTGGTCAAAGCCAGCCGTGGGCAGCCAGACTCGGGCAGGGAGCTTATGGTTGAGCAGGGAAAGCTCTGAGATCAGCCTTTGTGTTTTTTGTTCTTTAGTGGGGAGCGTGGCTAGCCGTTTGCCAATTGCCATCAAGGACTTGATGAATTCTCGTTCAGGGGCCAGCCGGACAGGCTACAGAGGGTTGAGATTAAACCAAAGATGGTAAAGGAAACATTGAAAAAAGTGGACTATCACTCTATTTCTTTCTGGCCAGGGCCCCTAGTATTTAAAGAACCAAAGTAAAGGAGCTACCTTTGGCCATGATAGTAGTTTCTACCCTACTTTTCTCAACTTGAATTGGGAAGAACACATCCCTTTTCTAAAGGCTACTTCCTGGGGACTCAAGATGACCTGAACTCAGCTCACTGGGACAGAATCCTTTCCTTGAACCTGAGTCCCCCAAAACTACCCGAAGCCTTAAGTACAGGCAAGGGGACATGGTCTCAAAAAGCCATCCAGGACCTCAGACAGAAGAGTTCATCCCATCTGGGCCCTCGGGCTGGATCTGTGCTGAGGGGCTCTGCCAGCCCCCAAAGTCTAGGGTAAGGGACCTAAATCATTATTTCCCCTTCAAAGAAGGAAGATGCTCTTCATCCCAAGACTTCTATTGATAGTTCTCTATGGCACACACCCCACCCATCCCACATTCTTGTAAGGGCTAAGTGCACATGCAGGGGATGAAAAGAGGATGAGCAAACTATGTTAATGAGGGCATAATCCATGTGAAAAGAAAAGCAGGTGGGGGGTGGTTTGCATAGGAGGATGGAGAAAGCAATAGCTGCTTTTAGCTCTTGGTGGCCCTTCTAAAGGCCGTCTCTAGCAATTTCTCCTGGGGTTCTTCTCTTCCTCTGCCTCTCAGAGACTAGGCTCCCCATCTGAGTTCCCTGTGGTAAGCTTGGTTTCTCTTATCAGGTATTACAGCAGTTCCCAGAAAGGTCAAAGTCAAGTCTGGAGACTAAGGTAGAATGGGGAGAAAGATGGACTCAGATAGACATGAAGAAGAGCTATATTAGTCTAAGCCTGTCTATGACAGGGACCCTTTACCAAGACAGCCACTAAGCTGGACAGAATGGTGTACACCTTGAAAGTCAAGGCAAGGAAGATCATAAGTTGGAGGCCACCCGGGCTATATAGCAAGAACCTGACTCAAACAAACAAAAGCCCATACAATGGACATGGTGATCCACATTCTAGCACTTGGGAGGCTGACACAGGAGGATTGCCACAAATTCCAGGCCAACTTGGATTAGTGATTACTAGGTCAGCCAGTACTACATACCAAAAGCCTGTCTCAAAACAAAGCCATATCTCATCATGTCTTCTCAGCTATACAGAACAATCTCTTCTTTATGCTCTTCTTTTTGGAATAAAATTTCATTTATCAGGATTTTCTCTCCCTTTCTATCTCTCTCCTTCTTTCCTCCCCTGCCCCCTTTTTCTTTCTTTGTGAGTGTCTTGTTATATAGCTCTGTCTGGGGTGAAACTTGCTATGTAGACTAGGCTGGCCTTGAACTCACAGGAATCCTCCTGCCTCTACCTTCTCAGTACTAGGATTAAAGATGTGAGCCACTATATCAAGCTTATTTTTCTGATTTGGAGTGTTTACCCCTTACTGTAGCTCATTATTATTTTTTTAAATATTTATTTATTTTATGTGTATGAGTACACTGTAGTTGTTTTCAGACACACCAGAAGAGGATATGGATCCCATTACAGATGGTTGTGAGCTACCATGGTAGTTGCTGGGAATTGAACTCAGGACCTCTGGAAGAGCAGTCAGTACTCTTAACCACTGAGCCATCTCTCTAGCCCCAACTTACTGCTCATTATTACAAAAAAGAAAAAAAAGAAAGAAAAAGAGAACTTTTTTCTTTTCTTTTCTTTTTTTTTTTGAGATTAAGAACAAACTTTATTCAAGACTTCTTTTGTTAATGAAAAACATGACTTTGAAAGCTTCATACATGAGTATATGGTCTATCGTTTCCACCTTCCCAAATCCCTCATACTCCCTTTTGAAGTCATTATCTCTTCTATAATAAATTCTACTTTTTTTTTTTTTTTTTTTTGTGTTTTTCGAGACAGGGTTTCTCTGTGTAGCCTGGGCTGTCCTGGAACTCACTCTGTAGACCAGGCTGGCCTCGAACTCAGAAATCTGCCTGCCTCTGCCTCCCAAGTGCTGGAATTAAAGGCATGTGTCACCACCGCCCGGCATAAATACCACTTTTTAAAAAGTAGATTTATTCAGAGTTTAGACACACTGGGAGCAAAAAGTACCAGTTTTTCCCCCTACCTTTTTTGTAATAGTTTACAATATTATAGAAAAGATGAAACTACTAGACTTGGAAATTGTTTTTGTTTTTGAGACAGGGTCTTACTGTGTAGCTTTGACTGACCTATCCATCAAACTCACAGAGATCTGCCTGCCTCTGCCTCTCTATGTGCTGGGATTAAAGGCACATACCACCACACCTGGCTAAGTTTTTAAGAAATTATTTATGTGTATGGGTGCTTGCCTACATGTATGTCTACTACCATGTGTGTGCAGTGCCCATGGAGACAAGAAGAGAGCATCATTCCTCTGAAACTGGAGTTACACGTGGTTGTAAACCACCATGTGGGTGCTGGAAATCAAACCCAGGTCCTCTGCAAGAGCAATCAGAGCTCTTAACCCGAGTCATCTCTCCAGCCCTTTATTCTTGTTTTTATACAAATTGTACTAAGTCCAATTAGTGTTGTGCATATGTGCAAGTGTTTAAGGCTGACCAGGTAGCATTAGGAAACCTATCATGGAGCTCATTCCAGAGAAAACTGATTCATTCTATCTCCCCCAGCAGCTACTGACTGCCTGGAGCTCTTCATCTAGGGTGGGGCCTTGTGAAGTTTTTCCCACCCAGAACCTTCTTTTGAGCACTGAGTAATACCATGTTCATTTGTACATGCAGAATAGTCAGGGTGCAAAGAAACCTCACAGCCTCCACTCTGTGATGGGGGAGGTGGGCTGGCTTAAAGCCATGCACAGTAGTGAGGAAGGGAAGCTTTAAAGACAGAGCTTAAAGAGAAAAAGAAAATAAGATGGAACTGGACTTCAAAGATCTCTAGAAATAACCTGGGGGCTTAACACAGCAAGAAAAGAATGAGGCCCTGGGTTTCCTCCCAGAAAGAGAGAGGACTGGGAGTGGGACAGAGCTAAAGATTCATGCCTTTATCTTGATCCCTGAATCCATCCACTCAGGTGGCAAAGGGTCATTGTCCCAAGGGCCCTCCACCCCAACCAATTCATAGTCATCTCATGTAGAAAAGGCAGAATTCTTTTCCATTCTCAAATCAGCCTTTCAGTTGTAGACCCCTGTTACCTAACCATACTGGATATGACCCCAGGCCTCCAAAAAAGAGGCTCTGCCACACGGGAGGAGAAGGGATCATGATTAAAAGAGGATCATACAGGAACTAGAAAACAGATTGGGTAGACAAAGAATAAAATGTTTAAAAAAAATGTTTTTTTTAAATCATCCAAACTCCCAGAGGGTCCAGCATTTCCTCTCACGTCTTTGCCCAGGAACAAGGTCCAAGACCCTGTAGGACTAGAGGGTCATGGGTTAGTCCAGAGAGAATAAGAAGAGAGAACAGGGATTAAGGGATATCCTGGGCAGTGAGCTGGGGAATGGGAAGAACTCAGACCTAGAAGAAATGAAGTTAAAAAGGAAAACCAGTTGTGGGAAGGTAAAACTTTCCCTCAGGCCAATTCCTGTTTGTTTTTGGAGTTGGCTCAGCCAGCACAGGGTCTAACATTTAGAAAACTGAATAAATATTTGATGGGTTGATGGCAGAAGCCATAGGGAAAGAAAGGGTTCTTGGTGGGAGAAATGGGATACTGGAGATTTTTGCCAAGCAGTCCTTGGCTCTAATCCAGGAGTAAATTCTACCTCTCCCAGCTGTTTGCTCCAGAGACGGAGGAGCTAGGGCTAAGCAGCACAACATTCCAGCTGCTGTCTGTAAGCAAAAGATCAGCTGAGCCTGTCTGGGCCTGAGCCTGTCAGGGCACTAGCAAAGCTCAGGGGGAAATGCCTCCAGGTCTGGAAGCCTGGCAGGGAGATACTAATCTCTAGGAATCAAAGGGGTCTTCACTGGTCACAGAAGACACGGGACGGAGAGGAAATGCGGCCGCATGTGGAGCCTGCCACCCAGTCCCAGCCTGGCCCCACTTACGGAACTGAATGAATTATCAATACTCTCGGTGCTGGAGGAGAGCTCCTGGGAAAGGGCCAGAGGGCAAGGGGAAAAAGGGGTAGGGTTGGGGGGAGGGAAAGAGACAAAGGCAAAGAATTTAGCTCCAACTTGGTTCATAACTGCTTCTCTTGTGCAGCTAAATCTTTCTGCTTTAGTGAAAGAGAGTCTGGAACTGCCAGTTGCCCAGAGTCTAGACATCTGTGGGATGTTGGAAGGCCAGCTCAGACCTTGAGATCAAAAGCTGAAGGCCAAGGCACTTTCTGTTTTGTTTTATCTTCTGTTCTTGCCTGAATAAATCTTCCTTTTAGATCAAAATCCTAGAGCTGGATCCCCAGTGCAGTAACTGCCTGGCCAAGGCTCACTTCTTTCAGACTACTCACTCACATGCCTTCAACCAACCTCTTCCTCACAGGGACAACCACAAACTGCAAGACCCCTATGGTACAAAGTCTATGTTGTTGTAGCTTCTTGGTAATCTCAGGAAGAGCTAAGCTTTCAAGTGTACATATCTCCTCTCAGTCAGCCCTGTGATTACCCTGGGATCAAACCTAATCCCAACCCTAAACCTGTGTGACAAAGGGCATCCCAAACCCATAAGCCTGAAAGCTGTGGGCTGGATGCTCAAAAAACGTACCAGTCTTGTATCTTCCAAACCTTCATAGGCTTCCTGTCAGGCTATTGCACATGACACTAAATATATTTTTTTTTTGATGTATGTTGGACAATTAGATCCTAACTAAATCCATTTGAGAAAGCTAATTAGCAGGGCAGTGGCAATCTTGATTCCAGCCCAAAGTCTAGATCCCAATAATGTAAAATCACCCCAGCTGAGGCAGTAACACATGCCTGTAATCTCAGTACTTAGGAGGCTGAGGCAGACGGATCAAGAGCTCAAGGCTAGCCCAGGCTACATAACTGAGTCTTTCTTAGAAAACAAACAAAAAAATTACAAAAGAAATAACATCCTTCTCCTGTGTTAGTTGGTATCTGGGAACAAAGTGAGGGACAGCTCATTCAGTAACTGTGGAGCAGTGCTCACGCACCGGGCCACCCATCCTGGGTTCTACGCACTATATCCTATCAGGACAGGCAGCAGGAGCAGAGCAGGAAGGAGTGGCCTGGACTAAGGCAAAGTCTTGAGAATTTCTAGAGCAAGAAGGCAGTGCACATTGCACTCAATTCTACAGTTAACATTTCAAGCCACTGCTTAATTCAATTCTGTGACTGAAGTTCTTGACAGAGGCACTACATTTGGGTTTTCCTCTAAGAATCTAGGCAGAAGAGCATTTGCAGGGTGTAGCCACACCTGGAAACACCCTGTTAACGCTACAACTCTTCTACTTTGGGTAGAAGTGGGAAGGAAAGAGGCAGTGAGGATGGCAGAATCTGTTATAATCTGCTCGTCCATTTTCTATACTTATGCTAGCTGGGGAAGAATAAAGGCAGAAGATTGGCTCTAGCTGATTGTCTTCCAGACAGGTCCCAGTGGACTCATTAATGTCCATGGCAAGCAGTAGGATCTCATGATCTGTTCTTCTCCTCCTACTCCCTAGGCCTGAGTCACTTGTACTGAGTCAGCTTCAGGGAGTAAAGCTGAAGCCAAGAGCTGACATCACACCCTTATCAGGCTGGAAAACCTTCCAGTGTGACATACAGCAGATTTCTCTGTACAAAGGTTACAGTCCTGAAAAGACAAAGCTAACCTCTTTGGAGTGTCATTATGAAGGGGAGGATGTGATTAAGGGTTGGTACCTAAATCACTCTCTGATTCTTGTGCTACCCTGCCAACTCTATGCCAAAATATTTATCATTTGGCTACAAATAGGAAAAACGAGGCTGATAAGAACTGCTTTGGAGGGGTGGGCTTGGGTGTGTATGTGACTCTGTGGGAACATAAAGGAATCCTCGTAAGAACATGGAAACTTCTGTGAGATTTGGCCAATGAAGAAGAGTTTTGTAGGAAGACTCCAGGCAGAAAGTAGCCCTCAGCCTCTTCTCTTCCCGAGTCCCCACTTCACTTTTCTGGAGCTCCTCCATAGTGAGAGGAGCATGGGATTAACCAGAACTCACAAGGACAACTGAGTTTGGGAGCACAGTGTCAGGGCACACTCAGAAATTCTCCTTTAGATTATTTTGCTTGGGCTTTAGAAAAAATTGTCATTCATTTTAATAAGGTATGTGTATACTTACTGCTTCCAGAAACTTTTCAATCAAGACATACACTAACTAGAACCTTATATTGAAGCTCTGGTGTTAAACTTTATCAGTTCCTAGTCCAAGAACAGCATTCATCATCCATCCATCTGCACACTGTACAGGGATAACAGCTAGTTGTTTACTGAATGCATGTTTCATATAATGGAGGAAGAAAGGAAAACTAATTCCCTTGGTATTTCAAGCACAAAGGTATTGATAGACACATCATCAAAATATCAAAAGGGACTGGCAGAAATTCCTGAGCTAAAGTCTCCATGCCTAGAAACCTAGTGGTATTTATGTATCTGATTTCCCAAGGAGCCTCAGTGGAGTTAAGTGTCTCATTGTCAGCATCAGATAACCCAGAAGGGCCTCAGGAAGTGCTATCTTTTTCCTTTCCTGGATCTAGTAACCCAAGAGGAGCCAGGTGGGGAAGAAAGGCAACTGGAGAACCCACCCTAGAGATTTAAACACTCATAGAATACCTGCCTCTCAGAGCCATCCATAATCCTGCAGCAGAAGTTAGATGCATAGAAGAGGGACCCCAGACCAGCACAGGGTAAGAGAAACCCTAAGGCCTCTGCTTTTCTGGTCCTAAGATGCAGACTAAAAAATAGATACAGGGAAAAGTCAAGCCAGACAGGAGGCACCAGTGAACCCCTCCCAGAAGCACACTCACTCTGACCAGGTCTGACCTTACATGAGACAGCTTCCAGAGAAGCTCAAGCCCTTTAGGACCTCAGTTCCACCAAGATCTGGATTCTTCTTGCTCTGCAGCAACCTCCCTTTCTAGACCCTGGACTCTGCTGTCAAGCTAAACAGAAATGGAAACAGTCTGATCTAGCTCCCAGAACAGCTTGGGCTTTGTCTGTACATGGATGTGGAAGTGTAGGTTGTCACATCCTGGGCTCTTCTTCTCCAATGACCTCTTATAGCTGGGATCTGGGGAAGCAGATGCTGAGAAATAACCTACGCAGCTCAGCAGAGTGAGTATGAGCACGAGCCATGGACTGGGTTCCTGGTCTAATAGTCACTATTGAGTGGCCTTAGTAGTCATTTAACTTCTCTAAGCCTGGTCCTCACTAGCAAAAATCACAGCACTTAGAGTCGTGAGGATTCCACGTACATTATCTGGCATGCTGCCCAGCATATCAATGGTCAATAAATGTTGGCACATTTAGCTTTAGTATCATTAAAATATCATAATAAAATACATTTCCTGGGTGAACAAGTTCTGAATTTCCCTTGCCTACTGCATTTCCTTTCTCTAACTACGGACATCCCTCTACTTGAAAGAAACTCCACAAGTATTAAATATGTGGGTAGTTTACACCACACAGAGTCAGATGCCAGGACATGGGCATATGTATTCCAATGGTGCAAAGTCTTCAGTTTTTTTTTAATCCTTTCTTTCCTAGGCTTGGCTGGCAACCAGGACTAGAGCCTGCCAAAAGTGAGCCAGAGATGAGGACTGGAGCACAACTGTCTGGGACATCAGGCCACGGAACTTGGTTATCTACTGGGTACCTTTTCCCACTATTTTTCTAGATGTATAGTGGAGGGTGGCACTAAGGTACTGACTGCTCACTTCCTGCTCTGTAGCACAGGTTAGATACCCTGCTGCTGCTGAACTTTCTTTTCTCACCTTCATGTCATCAAGCAGGCATTAGATTTACTTTGCCAAGGCTGTTTCTCTCTGCCCTTTTTATACATCTCAAAGGAAGGCAGGCTGTTACATTCTGCTGAGGTCTGATTGTAGACAATAAATCTATGCTAACAAAAAGTAGGATCTTTGGGGAGTGAGGAAAAAGAATTATGAGGAATGGCCAGGAGGAGAAGCTGATGTTCTAGTTAGCATCCTCTCTCTTCCAGCACATAGAAAGAGCACAGCTCCTTTTCCTTCCCTGTGGTGGCTGCTGTGATCTCAGCTAGGCCAGGTCTCAAGCAGGGTGCATCAGATCTGTGTCACAGTTCTTAGTATGTGGTTAATGGAATGACAATGCCATTTAGTGAAATCAACCCTGGACAAAGTCAAGAGTATCAGCCTTGCCATTAGTTTGATGACCTGAGGCAAGTTACTTTATCTCTCTAGTCTCTGAATTTTTCCTATGTAAAATGAGGCCATTGGAATACATGAATTCTAAGGTCTTTTTCCATTCTAACATTCCATGCTTCTATAAGTGAAATGAAAAGAGGAGAGGACCGAAAGTAGAGTAACCCCATGGAAGACATCCTGTCTTCATGCAACCCTCAAACACCTTGCCAATCTGCTCCTCCCCCCAATTTTACCTCATCTTCATTCTCCACTTTAGGGTTGCTGGCTGTTCGTTTCAGGTTGCTGCTGAGACTTATGCTGGCTGTAGCATCTGACTTAGAACGCTGGTGAGTCCTTTTAGAGGGAGACAGCCCTGTGTCAGGGGCCGGGCTTAATGTTGGCAGCTCCCTCTTTCGGTGAGCTGGCTTCAGCTCATCTGAGAGGATTAGCTTCCGTAACTTGGTCCCTCGAGAGTGTCGTTGAGTGGAAATGTGCATGTCTGAAGAGTAAGCCCCAAGCAACAGGGCACACTGGAGGGAAAAATTGATGCTCTGGCGACAACGGTGGACTATGTAGGGTTTAATGGCATCGCCCACATCCTCATCCATGTGGATATACATGTTAAGCAACTGGGGCAAGTAGAAGTCCACATCCTCATTTCGAAAGCAGAAGAGCCGGTTGCCAATGTAGGCTTGCACTCCAGGCTCCTTGGAGTTATACAAGTATGAAATGGCCATAGAGATGTCAAATAGTTTTGACTCAAACAGCCTCAGGAGCCAAGACTGTTTGGCTGAGTTGTTCTGTCGTCGTCTTCTTGCTCCTTTGGCTGTGCCAGAAGCCACACCAGCCCCCATCTCATCTTCTTCCTCCCTGATCTGGGCAGGTGGATCATCTAGGCAACGGATCTCATTGTCCACACCATCCCCATTAATCAACTCCAGCGGGGTGCCTTTGCTAGAGATGGTTACACCTCCATGCAAAAGCTTGACTTTCTCCAGTACCTCCTGGCAGGCCTTCTGGGCCACCTCAGGGTCAATCACTGACAGTTCCCCGACCCCCTCCGTGATGACACTTAGTAGGGTGCCCCCGTTATTCCCTGGTGGGCTAGGAGCAGGCTCAGAAGTTGGCTTCAGGATGGCAGGCTCCACTACCATGTCTCCCATGGCTACAGCCAGACTTCCAGCTTCCAAGCTAGAGGAGGGAGGGAGAAAAGAACAGAAAGGGACACATACACACACTGGTTAGTGGTATCACCTTCATTCAGGTCTTTCATTTACCATGAAGCCTGTTCAAGCAACTCCTCCTTCAACATCAGATGAAGTCATCTCAACAGAAATCTGCCCTCACTACCTCCCCATTTCTGATCACTGAGTTCATACATATTCACAGCAGCCTTGGTTCTTTGCTTGTATGTGAAAATGCTGTTTTACATGTGGCATGTTAAGACAGTCTGACAAATTTTTCAGTATACTGGGAATCAACTTGAATCTTACTCTCTTTTCTTTAAATACTTTTTTCTTGCTCTTCCTGTGTCACCTTCAAATGCTCATGGTGATACTTTTCCTTTTCTTATTTAAGCTGTATTTCCTTATTCATAACATGTATCACACACAAGTCTTTTTCCTCTCCTCCAATTTAGTATCAAAGCTGTTACTGTCTTCTCAGTCTTACTCTATTTCCCAGGCTGTTCTTAAACTTGTAGCAATTCTCCTGCCTCAGCCTTCCAAGTATTGGAACTATAGGCACCGGCTACCACTCTATGCTTTGGTTATAGATATTTTCCTTTTCAGACTCAAAGAATGCAGGGAATGAGAGCCAGCAAGTACAATGCTAGGCTTTACTTAGCAGAAAGCATCTCTAAGACAGCCAGCCTGCCAGCCATCATCAACCATGCAGAAGCCGCACCATTCTCTTCACATCTGGCTTCCTAACACTATACCCATGCTATGTTTATAAGCCACACAAATGTAAATGCACCATGTATCTTCTGTCTCGGTTTCCTCAACTGCAAACTGAGGGAAAAGTATTTACTTCACATTGCTGCTGTACGTAAGACAAGCTGATGTGGATGAAAGGATTTAGCACAGTTCTGGTACACAGCAGTACTCTAGTATTCAACACTGCTAGCTGAATTGTAACCCCATAAAAGGTTAATAAATAGCATGTGCGTATATACTATTATTCTACAAGGGATGTGAATTACATTAGCCATTTGTGACTCCTGAAAAAAATTATGACCACCTTTCCCTACTCCTTACTGCTCTCCCCACTGTCACCTAAAAGCTCTAGAAACTGGAAGGATTCTAAGACAAAAAGAAATCAGGACTCTGGATAAACTTGTAGAAGTAGTCAGAGAATGCTGTTGATAAAAGCCACTGCCTTGGCGGATTTCTAAGTTCGAGGCCAGCCTGGTCTACAGAGTGAGTTCCAGGACAGCCAGGGCTACACAGAGAAACCCTGTCTCGAACAACAACAACAAAAAAGCCACTGCCTCTAAGAGTAGCCTTCAGAATGTCACCAAACCAGGTCAGGAGAATCAGCAAAAAAGCAGGAGGGGAATTTGGAGTGATCCAGATTGGGAAAGTAAGTCTAGAATATTTTGTCAGGTGATCTTGGCTTCAGAATCTGGGCATAGCCATCAGTAAACTCGGAGTCCTCATCCCAAACAAGCAAAGAACATCTAATGCACACTTCAGAAGAAGGAGAGGCTTTTGTAGAACTAGAGAAAGTCATTTCTAGTGTTAGTGACTTATTCTTTGTTCTAGTGAGGCTGGGCTATCTATACTTTAGGCAGGTAGAAAAAGGGTGTTCAGTATATGGTTTTCTGGTCACTCTGAGGAATTCTTATTCATTTTTTCCCCCCAAGATAGGGGTCTCTGTGAATTTCCAGGTGGCCATGAACTCACTATTCAGCGGGGGATGATCTTAAACTTCTGAACTTCTTTCTGCCCTTACTTCCCAAGCACGTATGCCTGTTTATGCAGTGACAGGGACTAAATCCAGGCTTCATGTGTGCTAGGCATGCACTCTACCAACTAAGCTGCACTTCTAGCCGCAGACACCCTGCTTCCTACCACCTTTCTTCCATGACACTCATTTGTCCAATCTCACACAGTCCAGTTTCCTGCCACCCCAGCAGTCAGGACCAAAGCTGTGCAGAAAGAAACTCTTCTACTCTCAGACACCAACAAAAAGGGATACGTTAGTTCATCTTTCTCCCAACTGTCAAGCAGGAAATGTATGTCTGCACTTCCTGATGAAGTGTGGGCTCCGTGTCGGCAGGTAAGAAAGTGATGTCCCTTCCCTACACTTTCTCTCAGAGTTGGGCAGTGCCTCTGAGCAGCAGAACCAGCATGGCTGCCTATATTCATCTGCCTGTAACCAAGATTGTGAGATTGCACAGGAATAATAAAGAAGCTTTAATCACTCATTGCCACATCTCTGTATGGCACCCTCATGGTCACTTTACTTCAACTGGGATGCTACCTTCTAGGTCTTCTAGCCTCAACCAATCCTGTTCAACTAACTCTTTCTCAGTATCTATATGCTTAGCTCATCCTTTTCATTTTTTCTATTCCAGAGATTTCTAAATTACAAAGCTCCTAAAAGTCTGCTTTTCAAAACTTAAAGTGGGTCTGTTACCAGGTGAAGAACTGTAACCCCGGAGTCAGAGGCAGGAGGATCAAGAGCACAAGTCATCCTCAGTTACACAGAAAAGTTCAAGGCTCAGGTTACATGAATCATCTAAAAACAAACAAAGCAAACATTTTAAAGGGATTCTGAGAGTTTAAGCTTAGAAGGGGACTGCTTGCCTGACATGTACAAAGCCACGTTTGATCCCTGGAACCATTAAAATAAAACCAACCACCCCTAAAACTTCCAAGTGAAATGAAGTTCTGTCATTCTCAAACACAAGAGTTCTTAGATGTCACCAGGAAATTCATTTTCCTGTTCCAATTAATTGGAATTGTGTTTATTATTGACTCAGGAAGGCAGGTAAAAATACCATCACCCTTTTATCCCACAGGTAAAAGAAGACAATTTTCCAGGGCTCAGCAAGGAACCCCATATCACAGTATTCAGAGTACTTCCACAGTGCACAACTTTCTCACCTGTCCGAGAAACCAGATGATATCAACATGTCCAGAAAAGCCGGGCATAGGGCAGGTAAGGTAGGCTAGCAGGTAGAAGCACTTGCTGTGCAAGCTTGGTGGCCCAAGTGCCATCCTTTGAGCATAAGGCAGGAGAGAATCAATCAAGTCAGGAAAGTCATCCTCTCACCTTCACATGCATGGGGTAGCATGTGTGTTACTGTGTGCACATGCACACAGACAGACAGACAGACACACACACACAAATGATACATGACATTTCAGAAAAAGCAGGGCATGGTGGTATATGCCTGTAATCTCAGCACTTGGGTAGTAGAGGCAGGAGAAACTGTCAAAACAAAACTAAACCCAAAACCAAAATACAAAAAAAAAAAATCAACAACAAAAACCCCCAAAAGTAGGGCTGATAAGCAAGCCCAACTTCTCTATTATACAGTGTCTCTACTACTAGCTACCACCTGGTTCTTGGGGACTCAGGGATCGCCAGTAAGAGAGGATTATAGGATAGGATCAGATCATATTGGCAACTGAGATAACAGAATAGGGACTGAGAAGATCTCTGCAAGCTCAAGGATCTGAATCTGATCCCCAGAATCCATGGCAAAAAAAGCCTAGCATGAAGCATGGTAGCACACATTGTGATCCCCAGTACTGGGGAACAGACAGGCATATCCCAAGGATTTATCAGCCACCCAGGCTATCCTACTTAGTCAGCTACAAGGTAAGGAATGCTTGTTCTTTTTTTCTTTTTTTTAAGTTGTTGGTTAGCATCTGATGAACAACACCTGAACTTGTCTTCTGGCTTCCACGTGCATGTGCACACACACTGTGTGCATGTCTGTAAGGAATTTTCTGGATTTGGTTAACTGAGGTGGGAAGATCCAAAATATAGGTGGTACCATTCCATTGGCTAGGACCCCAGAGTTAATCAAAAAGAGACAGTAAGGGGAGCACAAACATTTATGCCTCTCTCTGTTCTTACTGCAGATACAACCAGCTGCCTCACAGTCAAAACACTATGCTTTACCCACTGTGACAGACTCTAACCTCAAACTGTGAGGCAAGTAAGTTCTCCTTAAGTTGCTTTTTTCAGGTGTTCTATGGTAGCAATGAGAAAAATAACTAATACAGTAGAGAAAGTCTAAGTATCAGGGGGATCCAGGTTACAGTAGTACAGAACAGCTTCTAAAGAGGCAGAGAAAGTAGCTACTGTGTGTTTTATGGGCCAGCGCAGTTATGTCTACAGAGGTCTTTGCAAGGAATACTACCTCTTACCAGGCTCTCTGCTTCAGAGCACCTTAAAAATTCTGTTTGCACAGAATTTAATGAAAAAGGTCTTCATGAAAAGACTTTGACGCGTGGTGGCTCACGCCTTATCCCCTTGAGCAAGGAAAGGATTTGAGTACGAGGCCAGCCTGGCTACAGAGGATTCCGAACCCTAGCCCATGATAACCGTCTCAAAAAACCAAAAAAAAAAAAAAAAAAACTTACTGGACCACCTTCAGAAAGATGACGAACCAATTAATGCCCTTACCAATATATATTGCTTCTTCTCTTTCTTGCATGATAAATATGAACCACTTCACACCAATCCTGTTGGCCTAACAAGCTCCAAAATTGCATAGAACGGCTTTGAAGCATCATCTGATATACTGCTCTTCTTCTGAGCAGGCAGATCAGCGCAATTTCCCTTCCTCTTAAGGATCCTTTGAAATGGATCACAAGAAGTGGAAATAAGATAAAGGAGTCAATATCTTACTGTATGAAGTGGGTAGTAAAGGAAAACCAGCAAACGTTCATGGGAAAGAGGGCCAGGGGGCAGTGTACCAAGGGTCTAATCAGTAGTGGATGATTTACCTAACATGAGCACCACTCTGGGTTCAATCTCCAGCAAACCCTACTCCAAATTAATGGAAAAGAAAGGCTCAGATATATTAGCTAAAGCTACGTAAGTGTCTGGTTCAAAAACAAAATAATGTCATAATTACCTAAACAAGTATGAATCCTCTACATCAAACCCTCTTCTTCAACAAAGGGCCAAGAAATAGTCACAAGCATTTAAGTGAAGCTATGGTAATAAGCTTTAGATAGAAGTTTAAACCGAGATAATTAAAGTGGTGAGCTCTGACCTGAAGGGTGTGAACACAGGTGAAAGGAAAGGGACTGTTAGTTTGATCATAAATCCCTATAACATTATTGAATGTTACCAAGTGCGTGCAGTCCTTTAACAGTAGTTTTTTAAAAAAAATAGGCCACTCTTCAAAAGGGACTCTATCATCCTAGGCTGCTTGCTCTGCTGTTAAGAAGTTCCTTATTGGGGCTGGAGAGATGGTTCAATGGTTATGACCACTGCCTGCTCTTCTGGAGGACCTGAGTTCAATTCCATGTGGCTTACAACCATCTTTAACCCCAGCTCCAGAGGAACAGACATCTTTTCTGACCTCTGCAGGCAACAGGCACATATGTGGTGCATGGCAGACAAAAACAGCCATGCACACGAAATGTTTTTCTTAAAAAAAACAAAAAAAACAAAAACAAGTTCCTTTCCATGTCTTAAGGTACAGCACAAAGTTTGAAGTACTCAGCTTTCCCTTTTACCTTAATAATAAAGGAAGAATGACTTCTCCATTTTTCCCTGTAGAAACTTTGGACTGAGCAGTCTAGCAAGCTCAAGCTCCACCAGGAACCAAGTATGCTTGTTCAAGGTCTCAAAGGATGGTGGCATCAGGGAAGAGGGCATTCTTAACTATAGCATAGGGGGAAGGGCAGTGGTCTCACAGCAGTTAGGTCAATATTGATCAAGCTGAGAACTCTGTGGAAGGCCATGCAGCAGGTATAAGCAGATTCCAACCAAACAGCCCAAGCCTGCTCCAGGGCCCATGATGAGACTGACAAATGGTAAAGACAGCTACCTGTATTGCTCACCTTTCTCTGAACTAGCCCTCATGTGAGTCTCAAATGTGCTTAGACAAGGCCTTTTCTTTTCCTATGCCTTATTGAAAGGATCCTTCCAAATCTTTTACCCAAACCAAAGCATCTCAGTTTGCTATATTAGTGTTCAGCAAACATGTTCTCACACAGTGTGGACCCAGATGAGAAGCAAGGAAAACCAGGGGGCTTCTCCCATAAGTGGAGATCATTAGTAGACTGCACTCCAAGTAACTTCAGGGTAAGGAGAGGTGGGCCAAGATGGTATAACTATTTTCAAACCTGAACAGGCCTAGAGCTGGAAGATGAATGGAGTGCTTGTGCCTTCTTCATTATCTCAGGCCAAGAGAGATGCAGAAGACAATGCAGCACTTAGATAGCTGCTAAGTTCCAGCATGGTCCAAGGTTCTTTTCCAAGGGCCCTTCTACAAACACATTTTCTGACCACAGAATCTGGAGTTATGGATCAGGTACACAAAAAAGGCACAGATGGTCAACGACTTAGTGTAGTAGATGAAGGAAAGCAGAGCTGAAAAGCAGCAGGCTAAGCAAGAGCTTGTGCTTCAGACTGGCTTATACTCACGGTCAGAGACCAGTGAGACCAAAATATCTAAATAAAGGGGAACTCTCAAGAGGACAAAACCACTAGCAATAAATACCTCTCGTCTGAGAGCCTGCAGTGTTTTATAAATTAAAAAAGTACAATTCTTCCCTCAACAGACATCCTGCTATTAGCCTATTACAGTACTGGTGCTTGCAGAATTGGCCATTTTCTCAAACGACCATTCTAGAGTTCAAGTGAAGTAGTTACAAGCTGAACCAAGGAGCCCTGACTCTGAACATACAGCTCTTTACACTGTCTATGTTCCTATTCCCAATCATCCCCCACCCCAGACATGCACACACACAACTTTACCTTAGGTCCAAATGCTTATGAAACTAATCAAAACTAGTCCCTAAGCTTCAGTCAGGAAAGTAATAGTTCCCCTTAGGTCTAGAGAGGAGTAGGAGATACTAGTCTGTGATCTAACAAAATCCCAAAGGGAAATAATCTAAAGCAAAATTTCTTACAACTTCATTCAGTTTCCATCCAGGCCTGAGCATCTCTTCTAGTGGCTGCTCTTAAACACTCAACAAAATGTAATCTGATTGATAGATTTAAAAGTTTTAAATTTAAAAGTTGCTTTATCCTTCAGAAACACCCATCTGTCAGAAAAAGCCCCAGACAGCTGAGGTGCCACCTCCTCTCACGTTTTCTTCTTAGTTCAAGGATTTAGCCGATCTTAGTCATGTGTGGAGATGAAGGGCATGATAAGACAACATTAAAGACCACAGGGAAAACAGAGTTGAGGGAGACAAACAACAGTAAAATCCTGGAGAGAGGTGTCAAAAGTTGGAAATCACTACCTGTAGGGGTATTCACGGCAGATCTTATTCCTACAGGAGCCCTCCAGAGGACTGGAGATTGAGAAAGGGGAAAGGGAAGCCAAAGACAGCTTCAGGTTATCATCAGGCACCCTAGAGAGGGGTTGAGGACTAAGGTCAAAGTAGATGGTATCTGGGTATGATGACAGTAGTCTGAGATCCTTTAAAAAGAAGGGAATAAGCACTTCTTGAAAGCCAGGAACTGGGGGAGTGGGTTATGGTGAGGTAATGGAATCGGAAGCAGAAGAGAGGGACACAATCTTTAGCTGAGGGAAATGAGAATTCTGTGCTGAGATTGCACAGCCTTGGAAGAGTGGGGCAAAATAGGAAAAGGGATAAAGGCGGAGTCCATGGAAAAGGCTTGTGAGCAGAAACAAACGGCGAGGAAGGGCTAACATGATGGATGGATATTGTAGAAGGGGTCTAATGTAAAAAAGGTTCACGACTTAGAAAAATAGTTAAGAACAGAGGCAACAGAGATACGAAGTGTGTGTGTGGTGCTGGTGTGGAGGTGGAATCCACGGGTCAGAGGGAGGGGCTAAACTGAAGAGGAAGCCAGAAAGCGAGAGAAGACGACCCCGGGTCCGAGAGGAAAGGGTGAAGGACCTCGGGGTGCAGCTGCCACCAGCGGGGCAGTTTTGTAGTCGAACCCAGGTCGCGGTAGGCTGGGCGGGACAGGGTGGTAGAAGGACCCCCCACAGGCAAAGGCGACTCATGGGGGAGGAGCCGCTTACCTCCGGGGGACCCTCGCGGAGGGGGTGCAGGCGGTCGGGGTCGGACTGCCGACACCGCCGCCTCAGCAGCAGCGGCCGCTCCCGGGTTCCATTGGCCGCCTGCGCTTCCCTGACAGCGGCCGCGGCGGCTGCACCAGGCCCCGGCTGCCGGGCTGCCCGCGGCGCCGCCTGAAGGGGCCTTCACGTTACCTCAAGTTGGACCGGACCCCACTAACAGGACCCAAAATAACAATTCCTTGGCGCGTTCCGATTTAAGAGTCTCCTGGGCCCAAGCCGTTCTTCCCGGGACTTGCTTTCCTGCTTCCCGGACTGTCAGGACACTATCGATGCCATAGTAATCTGAGTCCGGTGAGCTGCCCGAGTCACGCCTGTTCAGAAAGGAAAAGGGGGCGGGGAAGAGCTTTTGGAAGCTAGGGAAGGAGCGGGGGTGGGGGCAGGGAGGAGGAGCTTATGGGAAAGGAGGGCCCAGTGTTTGAGGGCGGGCCTAAGAGGCAGGCTTTACTAAGGAAGCCGAGAGGGAAGTAGCATGGGCAGGATCAGTGGAGGGATGTGGAGGTACTGATATTTTACGTACTTCCAAAAGTATACCAACATGCAAATTATATGTAAACTATGAGTTTGCATAAACCACCGAGTTACCGTAATTGCCACCAGTGGCTTTTTCTGCCTCTCCTATCCTACAGGACTCCCTTTGTAAATCAGCCGGTGGGACCCACGCTGGAGGGCCAGAACACAGTCGAGAAAGAGAAGGGACGAAGAAAGGAGGACCATCACCTTCATTTTCCTTTTCCTACTCATCCTTAAGGACGTGTCATGAGGATGCCCCTGTACTTTCAGGAATGGCCCAGTCCAACCACCTCAATCTTTCACTGTTTCGCAGCACCACTTTGGGACAAAGTTCTGCTTCCGAGGTCACCCCAGCTTGTCGCCAAGAGCTTAACAAAGGCTGGACAAGCCAGGTTAGGAAAGGTGAGTGAAATGACAAAAGCTAGGCGGACCTGTTCCTTTTCCAAATGAAACAAAAACCACACGAAGCTAAACATAAGCAGACCTCGTAGACCCCCACAATCACTGTCCCGACTCTTCTCCTGAGACTTTTCTTAGTATCTTTTTTTTTTTTTTTTTTTTTTTTTTTTTGGTTTTTGGTTTTTTCGAGACAGGGTTTCTCTGTGTAGCCCGGGCTGTCCTGGAACTCACTCTGTAGACCAGGCTGGCCTCGAACTCAGAAATCTGCCTGCCTCCCTCTGCCTCCCAAGTGCTGGGATTAAAGGCGTGTGCCACCACCGCCCGACTTTTCTTAGTATCTTACTTAGGCCCCTTGTAAGGGTAGGTTCTTAATATTCTACTGGAAGCTGGTTGAGTCTAGCTCTTGGATGTCATCTTCACTGCGCTTATAGGCTTATTTGAGTTGTTTCCTTTTTTCCCCTTTCTTCTCTAGCTTCCTTCCCATCCCCTTTCCCCTTTTTAGAGACAGTATTTTTCCCAGGCTGCTTGTGATATTCCTTGGCTGAAGCCACTGGTCTGTAGAGTAGGTAGGAATATATCCACATGCCCCAAGCTGGACTAAACCTTAGCTTCTCGATAGTAATATTGACAATATTATAACACTATATTAACAACAATAATATCTGATGTAATAACATTTTCTAAGGTTTGGGGGTGGAGAAGATTGAGAAAGTATAAGTTACAGTACTACATGTCTGTTACTGAGACAGACAAGTGACGAGTAAAGGATGTCCCTGCCTCTGTATTTAACTGAGGCAGATAAAGAGCTGAAGCTGAAAATAAAGGGCTGAAAAGATGGCTCAGTGGTTTAGTACTGTTGCTCTTACAGAAAACCCTAGTTCAATTCTCAGCATCCACGTGGTAGCTCACTTTCCATAACTCTACTTCCAAGGGGTCCAGCGCCATCCTCTGACCTCTGTGGGTACCAGACGCATACTACATGGAGGCAAAACACTCATACAGGTAAGATTACGATTTTTATTTATTTATTTTGGAGCTATAGCTAGAAATGCCTGCATAAAATCTGCAGCAGGCACAAAAGTAGAACAAATGGAGTTCTCATTTGCTGGAGACACGGGGCAGAACTTTCTTAAATTGACACAGAAGACCTGACTGCATAGTATATGGAGGAAAGATGGAAGACTTCCTGTGAATACTGAAAGGTAGAACAGTATCCAGTGGGATAAAAAGGAAAAAGAAAAAAAAAATACAATGTGTGCTGAATAATACAGATGGGAATCTTTTCAGATCATGAAGACAGGACAAACAGATAAACTAGGCTAAGTAGGAGGTCGGGGGTGGCCACAGTAATGGAAGATAAACAAAGAATAGCAACAGGGTGCCAAAGACAGTTAAACTCTGTCACTGTGGGTCTGGGCTGGGTCTACTTGACAGGACCCACAGTTCTTGGCTTGCTTCCAACCAGCTGTATCAAGAGATGGTGACCTTGTGGTAGCCTCGAGTTTAAAAGGTTACACATTCCTTCAAGACCTAGGATTCCATGGTGCCGTAAAAGTAGGCTTTATTTGTTTTTTTGGAGACAAGGTCTCTCTACATTGCCCTGTCTGTCCTGGAACTATGTAGACCAGGATGGCCTAAAAGTCAGAGATTCCACTGCCTCTGCCTCCCAAGTACTGGGATTAAAGGGATGAACCACCATAGCCCAGCCAATGGTAATTCTTAACCAAATGAGGCCATTCCCTCATTTACATACCGATATAGAATTAAGTCATGGGTAAGTAGAAAGTCTACTTGAAGATTTCTCTTAGGGTTGGAGAGATGTCTCAGTGGCTAAGAGCAGACTGCTCTTCCAGAGTTCCTGAGTTCATTTCCCAGCAACCACATGGTGGCTCACAACTATCTGTAATAGGATCTGAATGCCCTCTTCTGGTGTATCTGAAGACAGTGACAATGTACTTACTCACATACATAAAATAAAAATAAAATCTTTAAAAAAAAAGATTTCTGGGTTAGCTCTATAGACTCGGTGTGTAACTGTCTTTGCATTTATGGCTCTGTCTTCCTGCTTTTATCTGGAGAGTCTGGATGTTTTGTTTACTCACTACTACATACATTGCAGCTTTGTTCCTACCTGTATTTTGACATTGTCCTTTGTTTCTGCAGTGTTGGGGATTGAACCTAGAGCCTTATGCATGCTAAGCAAGTGCTATACCACTGGGCCCTATACCAGCCCTGCTCCCTTTTTTGATCTAGGTTCTCAATAAGTTGCCCAGGCAGGTACTCAAACTGCAACTCCATCTCAGCCTCCCAGGTAGGTAGGATTAGAGGCCTAATTTTTATCTAGACTGAGCTCCTAAGAAGTGGTTCTCAACCTTCCTGATGCTTCAACCTTTTAGCTTCAACCCTTTAATACAGTTCCTCATGTTGTAGTGACTCTAACCATACAATTATTTTGTTGTTGTTTCATAAATAATTTTGCTACTGTAATGAATCATAATGTTAAGTATTTTTGGACACAGAGGTTTGCCAAAGGGGTGAAGACTCCCAGGTTGAGAACTGCTGTCCTATAGGAAGGGAAAGAGTTACCTTTGCAATCTAAATATCCAAAGTTTTTACCACAGGAAAAAGTTCACATATGCTGATACAGCAATCAGATTGAGTTCAGAGCAGGTCTGAGGATTTAGTAAGGCATAAGGGAGATTTACGAAACTGTAAAACAATGTGAATTATTTGACTGATGCTTTATTTGGGAAAGTGTGTTTTTCAAAAGTGAATACATTTAAAATATTTTAAATCCTATTTGCCTTTTTTTTTTTTTTTTTTTAAGCCTTAGTCCTATTTTGTTTTGTTTGGAAAACAAAAAACAAAACCCAGGATTTTGGCTGGGCATGGTGGCCTCCCATCAGAGGTAGGCATATCTTTATGAGTTCAAGACCAGCCTGGTCTACATAGGTAGTTCCAGGATAAGCAGTTATATAAAGAAACCCTGTCTCAAACAAAACAGGATCTCACTCTGTAACCTAGCCTGGCCTCAAATCTGAGCTTGTCCTACCTCAGCCTCTTGAGTGCTGGAATTACAGGAAGACTGCTTGGCTTCTCCTTGGTATATTTAAGTGTCAGATCATAAAACCATTAAAAGCACAGGAAATTATATTCAACTTAATTTCCAAATAACTTAACTATGACAAATATATTCAGCACTAAAGCATAATATTTGTACTATTCTCTAAATTCCTCACCACTGAACCTCTTTTTGTGTGTGCACCAGTGCATGTGTTTGCTGGTGTATGCACACATGTACTTGTGGAGACCAGGGGACAAGTTTTGGTGTTGTTCCCTCAGGTGCCATCCACTTTGGGTTTTGTTATCATTGTTGCTTGCTTGTTTGGTTGGTTGCTTGGTTGGTTTTTTGGTATGGTTTTTGTTTTAAGACAATATATTTCATTGACCTGGAATTCAGTAAATAGGCTATGCTGGCTGGCTGGCAAGCCCCAGGGATCCTCTGGTCTTAGATTCCTCAGAGTTGGGGTTGTAACACCACCGCACCTGGCTTTTTAACTGTGGATTTTGGAACTGGAGAGATGGTTCAGTGATGAAGAGCACTCAGTCTCTTGTGAAGGATCCACATAGTAGCAACAACCACCTGTGACTCTAGATGATCTAATGCTCTCTTCTGCTCTCTTCAGGCACTGTGTACACATGCTGTACATAAATGCATGCAGAAAAAACACTCAGACACATTTAAATATCTTTTTAAAACAGCCAATGTACTTTATACCATGATCACTGAAAACATAGGAGCATATCTAATCTGAAATAAAAGTTTCATGAACCTAACTTTGTTTGCAACACTCTCATAGTTTTGGGCTTATTTTATTTCCCTTTTAGAAACAATGTTTTACATTATGCTAAATTGATTTCACAATGCAGTAATGGGTTGCAATATAAGCTTTGAAAAAAACTAGACTGAATAAATGTTCAAAATCATATGGTGGACCTGGAGAGATGGCTCAGCAGTTAAGAGTGCAGGTTACTCTTCAAAAGGATCTGTGTTCAATTCCCCGCACCTACATGGCAGTTCTCAAGTCTCTATAACTCCAGTTCCAGGTGATTCAATGCCTTCTGGCCCCTGTAGACAACAGGCATGCACACTGTGCACGGCCATACAGACAGGTACAACACAAAATAGATACAAAATATAGATACAAAATAATAATCATAGAACCATATGTAAGGAGAGACGGCTCAGTGGCAAAATGCTTGCTGTTCTTGTAAAGAACCAGAGTTTGGTTCCTAGCCCTGACTTCAGGTGTCAGGTGGCTGACAACCATCTGTAACTTCAGCTCCAAGGGACGGACGGACACACACACACACACACACACACACACACACACGAGAGAAAGAGAGGGAGATGAAAAATAAAGTCACATGGTGCCGGGCAGTGGTGGCGCCCGCCTTTAATCCCAGCACTTGGGAGGCAGAGGCAGGTGGATTTCTGAGTTCGAGGCCAGCCTGCTCTCCAGAGTGAGTTCCAGGACAGCCAGGGCTATACAGAGAAACCCTGTCTCAAAAAACCAAAAAAAGCCGGGCGGTGGTGGCGCACGCCTTTAATCCCAGCACTTGGGAGGCAGAGGCAGGCGGATTTCTGAGTTCGAGGCCAGCCTGGTCTACAGAGTGAGTTCCAGGACAGCCCGGGCTACACAGAGAAACCCTGTCTCGAAAAACCAAAAAAAAAAAAAAAAACCAAAAAAAAAAAAAAAAAAAAAAAAGGCACATGGCAAGTGATAAAACTAAGATTGGCATTCATCATCTTTCCAGTAAACAAATATCTCATCTTTACCTTTTGAACACTGTGTGTGTTTGAGACAGGATCTTGCTAGGCGGCCAACTGACTATGTAGACTATGTTGACCTCAAACTGTAGAGACTTGCCTGCTTCTCCCTCCCAAGAACTAGGATTAAAGTCTGAATCCCCATATATGGTACATTAGCTATCAATCAGTCAATCAATCAATCTTTTTGAGACAGGAACTAGTGTAAAGTCCTGGAACTCAGTTGGTAGTAGTAGTATTTTTTGAGGAACTTCTATACTGATTTACATAGTGGGTAGCTTTCCCTTTACTTATGTGTGCCTAAGGCTTATGCATGCCACACAGATGCTCCACCATAAGCTGTACTCCCAGCCCTATCCTCACTCTGAAGATCCCAGCCCTAAATGGAATGTTTCTATTGTATCTCTTCCCTCAAGGCTCAGGGCTCTGCAGAGACAGGGCAGAAAGATTTTAAGAGCCAGAGGTAGTCAATGACTTTTAGAAACCAGTGTTTTCCACAGCAGATGCACAAATAAACTCAAAAGAGACTATGACAGCATGCATGAGACCTGCTAAAGCCAGGGCACAAAGGCTCACTCTTACCCAAGAAGCTCTTCTCAAATGATAGTCACTAGGAGAAGAAGAGTCAGTTATTTTAATAGGGTTACGTATATCCAATTACACTCCTGCGCAGGCCCCATTCTTAGGAGAAGTCAGCCAAGACAAATTGGATTCTGTGTTTGTCGTTTAAGAGAGAAAGTACATGAAATTGCATGGGGAGCAAGATGAGAGAGGATGTGAGAGGAGTCGAGGAGGGCAAACTATGATAATATAGCGTATGAAATTCTCAAAGAATAAATAAAAACATTAGTTTAAAAAAAAAAAAAAGATAAAGAGATACCATACAGTCAGTAAGATGGGCCAGTGGGCAGAGGCACTTGACACCAAGCTTGGTGTGAGTTTGATTCTTGGGACCCACACTGTGAAAGGCGAGAACTGATGTCCCTAAGTTGTCCTCTGTCCTGTACTCAAGCACTATGGTTTGCAGGTACAAACACATAAGTAAAATATTTTTAAAAAGACACTGAGGTTGAGTGTAGCGGCACAGACCTTTAGTCTCAACACTCAGGAGGCAGAGGCAGGGGGATGTCTGTGAATTTGAGGCCAGCCTGGTCTACATAAGGAGTTCCATGTTATACAGAGTTATACAGTGAGACCCTGTTTTAAAAAATGAAAGGAAAATGAAAGGAAAACTGTTTATTCATCTACTTATTTAAAATGCTTAGCTTTATCTCACAGAAGGAATCAGCATATTTTCAGGTGAAGTAGGCTACAGAGAACTATCTGAGAAACACCTGAGCTCAGTCAAATGCTTGCAAACAAAGCACTGAGTTCAATCCCCAGGACATCTGGGGTGACACACACCTGGAACCCCAATGCTGGGAAGGTGGAGATGGGTGGATCGTGAAGCTTGTTCTCCAGCCCGTCTAACTGATTAGTGAGCCCCAGGTTCACATAAAGACCTTATCTCAAAACCGTTAAGTTATTCTTAAGCCAGTAAATTATTTCCCACTGGCTCGGAAACCCTAGTTAAACTCAGTGGCCACGCAGAGAAAGATAATGCGGAGCAGAAGACTTACTGCGAAAGGTCCCACAGAGGGTGATGAGGAAGAGTGGGGAATGAGGGTGTGTGACAGTGACTAAAATTAATTATATCAATAAAAAATAAGATGCAGAGGAATTAGGAACTCATTGAACATGACTTGCACACATACACGTGCATATGCGCGCAACCACAAACCAAGTACTGAGACAGGCTGAGGATGTAGCTGAGTGGTGGGTGTGAGCCTCACCTGCACCACCCTGGGATCCACCCTCATCACATACACAAAGGCCACTTAAGACACATGCAATGCAATTAATACATTACATACATCCTCATACAATTTAGTATGAATTTGCTTTAATTTCTACATAAAGTTTATAATTAGCCACAAAAATAATAGAATCATTTATTTGAGACCATGAACTAGACATGTTAGCTTGGTCTTGGTTTAATGGAAAGAAGACTAAAATGAGAAACAACCCTGAAGGAAGTATTAGAGTGGGAATTGGGAGGCTGGAATTGTTGTAAAGAAGTTCAGAGTAACAGAGGAGCTAGTTGGGAATCTTCCCCATATCTTAGTCTTTTATGTAATAAACAGTATTGCTCAAACATTGAAGGATCACTTGTCTTATGTCATGTGTTTTGTGTGCATGGTATATTCTTGTTCACATGTAGGTGTATGTGCAGGTGTGTGTGCATATGAGAAGTCAGAAGTAAACCTTGGGTGTCCTCCTTGATTGCTTTCCATCTTATTTCTTGTGAAGGTAGTCTTTCATTGAACCAGGTGATCACCGATCTAGCAAGACTGGCTAGCCAGTGAGCTTCAGGGAGCCTCCTGTCTCTGCCCTACTTGCCAGCAATGAGACTGAAGTATGCTACACTGCCTGGCTTTTAGGTGGATGCTGGGGATCTAAGCTCAGACTTTCATGATTGTACAGTGGACACTTTATTATAGACAGCCATCTCTCCAGCCCCAAAGATACAGTTGAAAATAGGTTAGAAAAGCTATTTTAAACTCATGCAAATCAGGCTAGTAAGATGGCTCAGTGGGCAAAGGCGCTTGCCACCAAGTCTGACGACTTTATGTTCCTCTTATGATTCTGCCACGCTGTACTTCTATGCCACAAGCTTGTTTCTCCTGGAACACAGTCCTTGCTTTTACCTCTTCACCTTCAAGGCTTCATTAGCACGTGCTTGCTTGCCCTTTCCACACTGCCTTCGCAGAGAACTCAGTCCTGCTGATACCCATGTGTTCACATGTAGGTGGATGTTAGGAGCTACAGTTAGGAGCTTGGTTTCTGGTTTTTGTAAGCCTCATTCTGTCCTTGCTTTGTGAGTTAGAATCATCCTACCACCTCCTGCTTGCCTCTTCTAGGAAGTCATCTCTGATCCCTGACTGGTCTGTATGCTGTTCCTCGGGCTTCGGTGGCTCTGTGCTTAGTACTCAGAAAAATGACACTCTGCTGCCAACATATTTAGCTGGTCTTCCCAGCTAGAATGTCTGAAGACAGAGCCTAAGTGAACCATCTTTGTAAGTACCTAGCACTTCAAGAAACAAGGGGAAACACCAGAATCATATTCATGGACATAACTTCTGACAGCATAGAGCTTTCTCACCAAAAGACAGCTAGATTCTGGATCTGTGACAGCTATCACGTGATTGTTAGCACGTTGCTGAGTTCATCAGAAAGTAAGGAAGAACATTTGAGGATTGAATAGATGACATCATGCTGAAAGCTACATAAAGATGAGCAGCATATAGAAGACTGAGGCTCCTTGGGGACAGCACCCCAATCAGCATGGTGAAGTCAAAGCCATAGGCCTCTTAAGACTGGGACACCTGGTTAAACCTGGACTTCCCCTCACTTGAATCCTGGGCCAACCATGTAGTGGGTACTCTGTACCACTAAGCTACCGCCCACTAATGCTGGGTTCTCAGAAGGGCCAGCTTGTCTCTAGGCTGGATGTATGCTCTGGCTCCTGGCAGAAGCCAATAGAGAAGTATCTCAAATTTAGGCCCTAAGGATTTTTGTAGATTGATAAAACATGCATTCAAAACTCCAAAGTACAAAATATCTGAGTATATGAGCTACCACAGACAGGAGGAATCATAGACCATGACAGATTTAGATACTGAAGTCAGAAAACATAAAAATTCCAATTTCAAAGAAATGATACCAAAGACACTTTGTGTATTTATAGGTTTTTGAATGAGGAAAGGGTTGCATTTTAAAAAATTATATTTCAGATTATTCCATCTCTTAAAACTTATTTTAAATTCTGTGTGTCTTGTGTCTGTGCGCACGCACATGCATAAGTACATAAATAGGCTAGAGGCATTGGATCCCCTAAGCTGGAATTTAGGTAGTTATGAGCCATTGACGTGGGTACTGGGAACTGAACTCAACTACTGAACCATCTCTGTGCTTTATGCCCTCCGCTTACATCCTCCCCTAACCGTTGCTTTGTCTGTATTTGAGATAGGGTCTCTGGTAGCTCTGGCTGGCCTAAAATTCACTATGTAGCTGAAGCTGGCCCTTCTGATCTTCCTGCTTTACCTCCCAAGGGTAGATTATAGGCCTGTACCCATACCTGGCTTTGTTTGGTGAGTTTTCTGAAATGGTCTCACACTTGCCGCTCAGGCTAGCCTGGAACTTACTATATAGCTCAGGCTGTCCTCAACCTTGTAATCTTCCTGCCTCAGCCTTCCAAGTGCTGGAATTATAGGCATGAAGGCACCATACCCTGCTTCAGAGACATATTATTTGAACATTAATGATAAAGTTAAAAATATGCATCAAAAAGGATAAATGCAAATTTCTGGGCATTTGGAAATTTATAAAACTTTTAAAATAACTCATAAAGTGCTAGGGTTATAGCTAGTGGTAGATCATTCATTCACAAAGTTCTAGGATTATAGCCTAGTGGCAGAGCATTCATTCACAGAGTCCTAGGGTTAGAGCCTAGTGGTAGAGCATTAATAAAGTCCTAGTTTGATCACCCCTACCACATACACAAGAAAACAAGTCATAAAAGGAGCTTTGGAGATGGCAAAAGATGCTTGTGTCTGAGGACTAGAGTTTCCAAAGCTCAGTGGGCATGAGGACCAACCTGTAATCCCAGCATATAGGAGGCAGGATCAGGGATTCCCAGACTAGCTCAAAACATGGAACTCTGCATTCAACAAGATACTCTTCGTTGACATGTAGGGTGAGAGCCATTGAGGAAGATGTCTACTGTCAAGCTCAGCTCTCTACATGTATGTGCACACATGTACATACACAAATTCATGAAAGTAAGCCGGGCGGTGGTGGCGCACGCCTTTAATCCCAGCACTTGGGAGGCAGAGGCAGGTGGATTTCTGAGTTCGAGGCCAGCCTGGTCTACAGAGTGAGTTCCAGGACAGCCAGGACTACACAGAGAAACCCTGTCTCGAAAAACAAAAAAAAAAAAAAAAAAAAAAAAAAAAATTCATGAAAGTAATTGGAATGTTTTTAAAATTAAATAATGAAAATACTGTAATGGCATAGAAAACCTCATGGGTTGTGGAAAAGTAGAGTTTTAAAACAGTTGGATATGTGACATATACCTACAATCCCAGAACTTTTGAAGCTGAAGCAGGAGGATCACAAGTTAGTGGCTGGTCTGAGCTACACAGTGACTTCCTAGATCATCCTGAGGTATATACCATACCCATCTCAAAACAAAACAATTCCACCCCCCCCCCAAAAAAAAAACCGTGAGTATGTTCCTCAGTGCTAGTGCTTTCCTACCAGGTGCTCCTCAGCCCCAACTAGGGTGGAGGTTATAACAGAAGAAAGCCTGAAGCCAGGTATGACTGCTCTCATCCATAATTCTAGCATTCAGGAAGCTGATGATGGAAGACTACCTTGAGTCCTCTTTAAAAAAAAAAAAAGAAGAAAAACAAAAACAACAACGCCAGGCAGTGGTGGCACACACCTTTAATCCTAGCACCTGGGAGGCAGAGGCAGGTGGATTTCTGAGTTTGAGGCCAGCCTGGTTTACATAGTGAGTTCCAGGACAGCCAGGGCTACACAGAGAAACCCTGTCTCGAAAAACCTAAAAAAAAAACAAAACCAAAAACCAAAACCAAAAAAACCACATACATACAAAAGGGACAGTGTATGTAGCTATATTGGTAGTTGGCCTACCATGTGTGAATCCTCGGGATTCACTTCCCAGCACTGCGGAAGTGGGGCATGGTGGGCATGTCATCCTAGCACTTGGAAAGTAGAGGCAGGCAGATCAAAAGTTCAAAGTGATCTTCAGCTACCCAGTGATGTTGATGCAGCCTGGGATACAAAAAACAAAACTTGTCTTGAAAAAAAAGATACTAACTATATGGAACATAAAATCAAACCTTACAAAAGTAGAAAACAATATGGATGCTTCATGATACGGACAATAAGAGAGGCTCCACAGAGCACACAGTAGTAGCATCTGCAGATTTATAACTAAACTTTCTGGTACAGTCAACTCAGGAGGAGAAGGATGACACAGAAAGTAGCAGAAATGAAAAGACAAAGAGAACATATGAGCTTCATGTTTGAAAAACAATGAGCCAGTGGTGATGGCACACACCTTGGTCCCAGCACTCTGGAGGCAGAGGCCAGCATGAGCTACAGTGAGTTCCAGACCAACCAAGAATAATCAGTGAGATTCTATCTTTAAAAAAAAGAAAAAGGGCTGGGCGGTGATGGCGCACGCCTTTAATCCCAGCACTTGGGAGGCAGAGGCAGGCGGATTTCTGAGTTTGAGTCTACAGAGTGAGTTCCAGGACAGCCAGGGCTACACAGAGAAACCCTGTCTCGAAAAACCAAAAAACAAACCAACAAACAAAAAAACAAAAAAACAAAAAACAAACAAAAGAAAGAAAGAAAGAAAAAGGACATGAAATGCACACTAAACTAGAAAAATGACTCGGGAGCCCAAATAGTCTATATAGTTATTAAATAACTTGAACCAGTAGTTAAAATTATGCCTACAAAGAGCACACAGCAATGCATACCTTTAATCCCAGCACTTGGGAGGCTCCTAATAGACCCTGTCTTGAAAAAAGACAAAACAAAACAAAAATATATATGCTCACAAAGAAACATAAGGCTCAGATGGCTTTATAGGTGAGTTTTTATCAAACATTCAAGAACAGTTCATTTCTATATGATGTAAACTCTTCCATAAAGTAAGACAAGAGGCAACAGTCCCCAGTTCAGAGGGTACACAGACCAAAAAGACCATCCAGGACCATCTTTAGAAACCTCTTTAGAAATCTTACTAAAAATAAAGGCACTCATATACAAGAATGTTCATAGCAGCATTGTGTATAATAACAAAAGCCTGAAAACAGCCCAGATATCATTCACAGGTGAGTGGCTGAGGAAGCTGCCTGCCGGAGATTACACAGATGAAATGAACAAGTCATAGCAATCACAACAGAGGAGTCTCAAGAATAATGATGAAGTGCAAAAAAGCAAACCTCAAGGAACATAGTACAACATTTTTGTAAAGCTAAAAATACAAGCAATATAAAATAATACATTCTTAAAGAATATATACACACATGGCCAATATATATAAACAAGTGATTAATGAGCTAAAATTAAAGAGGCCAGGCAAGGGGCAAAAACCTAATATTTTTAATGTATAAATTGAATGATGGGTCATAGATACTCATTGCATTTCATAATTTATAGTACATATTTCTTTATAGATATCAAATATTATAATTTTTTTAAAAAATCTGCTCTCATGGAAATAAATGGACTAATGGGTGATATCTCCCTGAAAGAAAATCTACTTCTTGGGAATAAAACCAAGATTCCCTGACAAGAAGCTATCCTGTGGTGAGGACAGAGTAAGTCCTCGATTAATACAGGCTGGTTTCCTGCTGTTCCCAAGGATACATCTGGAGTGTCTGCACCTTCCTCCTGGTGCTCCCTGACTTGCAGCATCAGTAACACCTCCTCTGTTAATCCAGCCTGACCCCACAGTCCTGGCTAGGTCCTGACACATGTATGACAAGAGCATGACATCTGGTGGATGCAGAATGAATGTAATGAAGTGACTGGGGGGGGGGCATTCATGTCCTCTGAGAAGATGGTACTAGATTGGGAGGTAGGAAACAGGGCTGCCGAGAAAATAAGATTCAGACCCTAAAAGGAGCTTGTTCTGGGAGACAGGTGGGAAAGCTGACCTGTAAGAATTAAGAGATTAAAGAGAATGGCTTCCTTCTCTGTCCTTCCCAGACTACAATGAGATAAGAAGTTACAGCTGAGGCAAGTTCAAGAGAAAGGCAGCAGTACAGCTCACCTCAGCTTAGCAAGCTAAAACACACCGAGTCGTTCAGTCGTCGAGTCGTCGATAGCTGCTCCCCAGCAACTCTCCCATCCTCCACCCAGGTCTCCATGTGGGGAACCTGAGACTGTGAGAAGGCTAACTGCACCCTTTCCCCAAAGGTGGTCCATAATGTGTACAGACACATTTGCATAAACATCTTTCTGGCCACACTAATTGGTCAAGGGTGGACCTGACCTAGGCTGGTTAATCATGGCAAATCTTTGGGCTTTTGCTAGGATTCCTGGCACAATGATACCCTTTCTTTCTGCTTAGATATAATGGTCAAACAGAAGCCTGGGGGTGTTGGCAGCTGTGAAGTGGTCCATTAAGGATGCTTTTACATTATGTGAAGCAGAAAAACACAGTGTACAATCAGATCAAGCCTCACCTGGAGCCAGGACTGCCTCTTGACTCTGCAATTTCATCAGCTGATACACTGCTTATCTTTAGTGAGTTTTGAGTAAAGTTCCCTATGATTAGAAGCCAGGATATCCCTAACCTACATTCATACTTACCCTATCCCCCAGGAGAGCACAGGGATATAGGTGGGGAGTCATTGCAGATTTACTGTTTGTATTAAAGCCACAGTACTGAGCTAGAAAGGCCTGAAGCAGCCATGAGGCACGATGCAAGCCAGGCCCATGGGTTCCCTGGGGGAAAGACTAGCTGGATGAAAGGCAGGCGCAGTGAAGGGCCTCTCTACCAGGCAGGTAGGCAGAACTCACTTGAACATGGCCACTCTTTCCCCACAGACCTATCAGTGTATCATGGAGGTGTAGCTTTGGGGTCTTTATGCTCAAGGGTTAGGGAACTTTGAAGTACACGCCCCTTTAACCCTTTGTTGCCCTGTGTTGCGGCATCTGCTTCTCCCTTTACCAACTGAAGAGGTTCCTTTTGAATTCTGCCCTTGATGACACTCACTTTTGAGGTGAAAGGAGGAATTTTATCTTCTTCTTTGGCTTCCTGGGAGCTCAAGCTTCTTTCTCTTTTTGAAACAGAACCATCTTCCTGACCTTGAGCAAGTACTGTTGCCTGCTCAGCTTCACCCACAGGCCTGGTCTTTCTGGTCTCCCAACTAAGTTGTTTTCTCTTTTTGAGCTCCATGTCTCCCAGAGTGACCTTGGGGATCGGGGAGAGTTCACAGCAGCTGCAGACTTCTCCAGAGTAGCGTTTCTCTCCCCACTCCCCCCTGGCTTTTTTCGAGGGCGTCCCCGCTTCCTTTTCGCTTCACTTACTGTATCCTCTGTTTCGTGTTTCATTTCTTTAACTGGTGGGTCCTGCCCACTGGCCTCACTCAGAGGCACTTCAGCTGTCCTTTTGACACCCTTGTCATGGGGTCTTAGGTCACCACTTATGCCTGCCTCCCTGTTCTCTGTACCACGAGGCAGAATGGGTGCTCTGGGTGGAACTCTTCCAGGTCCAAGTCCTAGCCCAGCCCCAAGCCCAGGCACTGGCCCAACCCCAGCCCAACCCCAGCCACCCCAGGCCCAACCCCAGGCCCAACCCCAGGCCCAGCCCTAGGTCCAGGCCCAAGCCCAGGCCCTGGCCCAGGCCCTGGCCCAAACCTAGGCCCAAGGCCAGGCCCAGGCCCAGGCCCAGGCCCAGGCCCAGGCACCTGACAAAGTAGGAACAGATGGTAAGATCATATTAATGATGGGCACAGCTGCCTGGGGTCCTCCAACCCTACTGGGCAGAGGCAGTGTAGCTACTTTCAGAGTGCCTGAAATGGGTGTGATAAGTGATCGGGGTGCTCTCGGAAGGAGTACAGGCAGTCGGGCCACAAGGGCATTAACTTGTGGCTTACTGGCTGCTGGAACTGAGCTGTCAATTACACTCTTCTTCCGTTCTGTACGCCCTGGAGGATCAGTCCCAGCTCGGGCTTCTAGCTCTTTAGGAGGCTACAATGCAAACAGAGCCACAGTAAGGTATAAAGACTGTAAATCCAGAGGCTGGAGAAATGGCTCGGGTTAGGAGAATTTGTTGTTCCTACAGAGGATTCCAGCACCCACAAGGTAGTTGGCTCACAGTAGTAACTCTAGTTCCAGGGAATCTAAAGTCCTCTTCTCCCCTTGGACACCAGGCACACATGGTACACATACATGCAAACAGGCAAAATATTCATTCACAAAATAAATCTAAAGATAACTCATAAAAATAAAGACTGAGCACAGGAAGAAAAGGAGAAGTGAAGACTTAGGAGGGTCACTGCCAGAAGGGGTCACCAAGACCCCAAGCCCTAGGCACAAAGCAAGAGGCATCAGCTGCCTTACCTGGGCCGGTCTCTCTGGTTTCTTAGGGCCTCCACCTTCCAGGTTCTCAACAGCATTCTTGGACTTACATGATGACCGTTCTCGAGGGGCTCTTTCATCCTCTTCTGCAGAGAGACCAGAAATGATGATAAAGTAAGGGTGAGGAGGGAACCAGGGAATGCCAAGTGAAGTGAATCTGACGGCCTCACTGCCAGGGCCAGACCAGGCTGGGCTGAGTTCAGTTGGTCATGTGCTTTCGATGTAAGCATGACTTGAGTTCCAACTCTAGTACCTATGTAAAAAACCAGGCATGGTGGTATTTTTTGTCTGTAATCGATCCCAGTACTGGGGAGGTGACAACAGGGAAATCCCTGGTGAACTGGCCTACCATCCTAGTTCTCAGGTCCTAGTGAGGCTCCTGAGGAGTGATAGTGGTGGATAGCCTCTGGCCTGCACTCCTGTCCAACCACACAGAACGGATCACCAGGGAGAGAAGGCAATCCAAGGTGTGTCTGCCCTTGTATTCTGGAAGGCCGGAGAGTGGAAATGGAATCAGCATACGGAATTGGTAGGCTCGGGTGGGAGGATTGCTTGAAGCCCAGGCATTATAGTCCATCCTCTCCAAAAATAAAAAATGAAAACTAAAAGTGGGTGAAGATCTCTGACATGAGAGCAGATGCACCCACCAGCAAGCCCCCTGCCTTAAGCACATGAGCATGTGCTGATCGCGCAGAGATGAGGTGCTGCTGCAGGAGGTACCGGGCGACCTGCACAATGGAACTGAAGGACCGCTTCAGGATCCGCTCTGCCCAGTCACAAGTCAGGGCGCAGGCTGCTTCTACCAGTTCATCCCGAGGTGCTGGGCTTACTTCTGGGCCCATTTCTGGCTGGAGTGGAGAGAGACATAATCAGATTTTGAACTAAAGTGCTTGTCTCTCGGACTCTGCTACTGACTAAAGCAGAGACCAGACTGAGGACAGGAGTATCCTGCAGTCCTACCCATTTAAGACTCAGAAACTCAAATTCTTTTCCTCCTATACTTTCCCCACAGGGAAGGCAGAAGGTTCCTCAGAAGCAATGTATAAATGACTGTGGTTTTCCCAGCCATTAAAATAAGTCCTAAAGGCCTCTATCTTTTACCTGGGATAGAAAATTAGCATTGGAAGGTCATTACTTACACTTTCAGATCCCTTCAAGTCAAGTCCAGGCAATGGTGGCATAGATACCAAGGTCTTCCTTCGTATGCCACTGTAGCAATATCTGATCCAAGTTAAGGAGCAGCCAAAATTTAAGCCTTGTAGGCAAGTCAGGCTGTTTCTATAAGGTACCTTTCCTCCCCAGGTCCTCCAGTCCTAATCTCTCAGTCAAGGATACTTGGACTGGCCCCGACCACCAAGTCTTCGGGCCTTGATATCAGGGAAGATCTCTCTGATGATTTTACCAAAGTTGGCTGTGCTGAGTGGACGGCAACAGGCAAGGCTCTCGCAGTACTTTCTGAGTAGGCAGAAGGGAGAATGACAAGATATTCCGAGAAGGCTACTGTTGTATTCAAGGGTCATACTCTAGAAAGGCACCGTCTTCTTTACACACCGATAGGCATCGTAGACGCTCTGCTTTGGCAGACAGGTGTCCATGTGCTCTTCCAGGTGGTTGCGGATCCACCTATAGGCATACATATACTCCTCATTGCTGAGTATACTTGGCTCTGAGCTGTAAGACAAGTAAAAGGGACAAGCATAACTTCAATGGCACCAGACCACATCAGTTTGTCCCAGATCCACCTTTCCCTGCTACATCAAGCCAAGGGCCTCACTTCTTGATAAAGAATATAAGCTATGCATCTCCTACTACTTCTTGACAACTTTTTAAAAAGATTATTATTTGTTATGAGTGTTTTGCCTGCATATGTGCATGTGCACAGCATGTGCACCTTGAGTCCAGGAGGTCAGAGAGTGGTGTCAGATTTCCAGAAACTGGAGTTAGGGATGGTTGTGAGCCACCGTGTGGGTGGATGCTGGGAACTCAACCCAGGTCCTCTGCCAAGGGCAAGCAGTGTGCTTAACCCGAGTCATCCCTCCAGCCTCCTCATCTCCAACTTTTTGACTCAATACAGTGAGACTCAAAATCAGAACCTGTGACATATAAAACACTACCACCAAAGTACCTCTTCTCTCCAATGCTAGGCCCTGAAGGGAGCTGAAGGTAGAGGTACAGCTTGTCGTTGTCTGAGAACTTCTGTACTTCTTGCTGAGGCAGAAGGGAACAGAGGTTGGAGAAATGAAGCAACGGGCCCAGTGAATGATCTTCTCATCTTGACCACACCAGTTGACTCTATGTCAGGTTGTCAGAATGAAAAGGGACCTAAGAAATGACTTGAGGTTGGGTGCTCACTGTGCTGGGAACCTTATGGGCTTGCCATGGAGAGAAAAGGAGAAAGGGGAGGGCATTTCATCTGATTCCATCTCCTTCTACATAGGTCACACATGGACAGCACCACCTCTCCCACATGAACCTTTACACATCAACATCACCCTTATCCGTCAGCAATGCCACCTCTATTGTCCCTTCCCAACATGCTTACCAGAATTCCTTCTACTTTGTTCTGCACGGCCTTGCTGTGGAGAAGAAGAGAAAGCTGGAGGTCACAAGGTTTCCCCATCCCTCTGTCTGATTGCTAGAGACAGAAAAAGGACCAACCAGCTACCGACCACAGACCTCAGCCTGCTCTGAAACACTTGCCTGGGGGAGGAGTGAAGAGTAACAAGGATCTACAGCTGGGTCTGGAACAGGGTTTGGAGACAGAGACAATTACTTACGAAATGGTACCTCGGAGTCTTTGGAGAAGGGTTGTAGGTTCCCAGCCTCAGCACCACCTTGGGCCTTGCCCCAGTCTTGGGGCTCTTAGCATCAGTTTATCTTCTGCCATCCCAGCATGAGGACTAGAGCTGAGAGGAGATATGAGGATTTAACTCTCACCAAGCCTCCTTTCTCCAGAGACCAGTCCTGTCACTACCCAGAAATACAAACAGAAGCAAAGCTTCCCCCAGTGGTTTTCCTCACCACTTGCCTTCTCTAAAATTAGAATTATTCCGTTACTTTATCAGGCCCTTGTATACCCAAAGAGATCTCTGACATCTCCATTTTATATGTCCCACCTTTTGAAGTCTCCCAAATCTGGAAAACTGTTACGGGAAGGGATGGGGTGGAGAAATCCATGTTAAAAGAAATCTTACAAATTCTCCCAGTGCTGCTGCAACACCGCCACCGCTCCCCACCCACCCCCAAAAAAAAACCCCAAAACACCTATAACGACAAGCCAAAGTTCTCCGATCCTCTAATAGACTCCTCGCCATTGATTTTGCCTGGAAGGTCGGAAGGGATACAAACATACTCGGCCTTTCCAGGTTTGAAAAAAACTGGGCCCAAGTTCACATTACTGAGTCTCGCCACGGCTTCCCCCGCCGCCCCCCTCGCCGTGGCGCGGACCCTACGTCATCCCACGACATCCCACCCCGAGGCGTCCCCACTCCCCTCGGGCCCCTCCACCCCATCCCCAGGTGCTGGCCCGCGGGGGCTCGGTCTCCGAACTCTGGGGACTGGGCGCAGGAACCCTGCGGGGAACAGGGTCCCAGATTCGGGCACGTGCGCAGGGGCAAGGAGTTGGTCCTGCTGGCTCCCTAGTCCTGTTGCCCCTCCTACCTCGGAACCGTCCCCTTCCAGCACGGACATTAGATAGGTAAGAGAGAAAGAGAAACTACCCCGTGGCTACCTCTGCTCCAGCCCAGCCCCACAGTGCCCGGTCGGCGGGCTCGTGCGTTGCTTTTATTTTTCCTTTTTCTGAATGGTTGTGCCAGCCGCGATCTGCCTGGATACACGCACGGCCTGCTCTATGATTGGCCGTTGCTGCCTCCCAGACGAAGGCATTGAAAGTCTGCCTGGTAACAGAATCTGATTGGTCGAGAGGGGAGGGAAAATCCAAAGTTAGTCTTATTTGAGTCAAGAGGGGGAAGTCCAGGTTAGGTTTCGGTTAAAACTGGGGTCGGTTAGGTCTGCGGGTCCGGAAAGGGTTCTGTTCTTAAAGGGACCGCAGGATGAAAGCCCGAGCGCTCCGCTGCCTCTGATCCTGTGATCAGCGAGAAGACGGATAAGGGACCGACCACGGGCTTTACTCGGAAAAGACCTGCGTAGATGCCCTCTAGGGTCCAAGAACCACAGACGGGAGTTACGGGGTAGGAAAGTGGTTGGCTAGTTGTAGCTGGGGAATAAGGTGAGTTAAAAATGTCAGAAAGTTGATAAAAATCTCCATTATTGGGGGGTCGATAAGGACACGGAGAGCAAGAATCTATAAAAACAAGTTACTTTGGTTGTGAGAACCAAATTTCTTAGGTTTCAGGAACTCTGGTTGTTTAGCTAAAATTGGGGAGCTTTACAAAATGGAATGGCCATTGCTACCATGTTTGATTTTTGCCTTTGGTTGTCAGAGCTAAAATATCAGTGGGTGATATTTTTAAATTTTTGCTAGAAAATGATGTCTAGTGATGGCAATTCGTTATAAAGTCCTGTAACTTTTAAAAAAATAAAAATAAAACAAGTTGAACCATTACGTTCTTCCCTCTTTGCTTACCCATCCCCCGTGGCCAATAACCTCCAGAATTGCAGGCTTCTCTTCATTCCACAAAGAGTCTTCAAATCCGTAGCAGCCGTACCACATTAAGAGAATTTTTTTTTCTCTGTTGTTAGCCACGGTCTCTCCATTTTATAAAGTGCCTCCATTTTAGTTAAACCATGACAACTCCCCCAGAACCAAAGTAAATGCCAACTCATTTTCCAGATTCTTGACTCCTCACCCCACCCACCCCAATAAACCACAAGAGGTGTTTATTGGTTGCCTGACCCACCCACTACATGCCCTGTCTCCCTCGCTACCCATAGCAACTGCTGACCATTGGCCACAAAAGGAAATTGTAAGATCCTTCCACTGAAGACGCTTGGCCCCATCCCCACTGTAGGTATGTTCCAGAATAAAGCCTGTCTGTCGAGCCAGTAGTCTTCCTTTCTGGATTTTCTCCTTGGCCCCTTCGCCTGTTCGCGTTTCCATTTCCTGTGTGTACTTCATCTCCTTCCTAGGGGGCGCACTCCTGGAGTTCCCTGCTTGTAAACATTGGAATTTTGGTTAAGTCAAGAAAGAAGAAATTTAGTACTGTGACAACTTTTCCCTTCAGGTGCTTAACCCTTTAATGGAGATTTTTATCAACTTTCTGACATTTTTAACTCACCTTATTCCCCAGGTGCTTAACCCTCTTTGTTAAGATTTGTTGAAATTGTGACGAAAAACGCACGTGCAAGGTTTTGCACCTGTCTCAAGTGTTCATGGTCCCGGGTCAACAGTCTCGTCACAGCAGAGATGTGGCACCCCAAGTCATATTTCCAGTCCTGATTGGAGTGCTTTTGTAAATGGGGGGAGGGGGGGAGGGGGGAGGGGGAGGTGCTTGTGGTCTTATCCCCACATCCCTACTGAGACCACCATTTTCCCTACTGTGGGAAGTGGAAATGAATCTTTTCTTTGGAAGAGTTAATGAGACCAAATAAGTTCTATCTTTAAGGGAATTGGTAAAGATGCTGTTGGACAGGCACCATCCAGTCAGTATTTTCCTAAGACTGAGGTAATGTGCTCGAGGTTGCTCTCTGAGTTAAAGGTCGAGTCACCTTTAACTAAGCAAAGTTGCACTTTGCTAATGCTGTGCTGCTTTAGGGTACCCAACCAACCAAGACCCTGAGGCAGCCTCTGACTACGCAGAACAAGGCACGGGACCTCTTTAGGCAGTGGCACATGTAGGTGGGCAGGTCTGGCCTGTGTAAGAAGGGTACCTGAGGTTGGGTAGCGGAGTAAGCCAGTGAGTGCCTTTCCTGTGTGGTTCCTGCCTCTGCTCATGCCGGAGCCTGAAGTGGAAATGTGAAGGGTTCTCTGGAGAGTCACTTGTGTTGGAAGGTGTTTTGCTGGGGCAAACACATGAAGGAATGTTTTCCTGACGTGGACACAGGTGAAAGACTAAGGCAAACTTGTGAAGGAATGTTTCACTGAAGCAGGCACAGGAGAGAGGATGTTCTGCTAAAGCAAGCACATGAGAGGAAACGGGATGAAGGATTTTTTGCTAACAACATGCATGTATTAGTCTGCCTTCTTTGTTTATTTGAGTTCCATTTGTCTGGACTCCGAGGACTCAGGGTGATTGGATGCATGTGCTGAGGCATGGTACGTGGAGAACACGTGATGTTTGGAGGATATAAATAGGACTCCATGGAGTGACTGCGACAGAGCTGGGCTTGCTGATACAGCTAGCTGTGCAACGCTTGTACGCCTCGAATCTTCAATGATCTTTGTTTCCCCAATAGAGGCACAGCCAAGAATTTCTTCTAGTGTTCCTCCTGGTTCCTCCTGTTGACTGGAGCCAAGGCTGAGGCCTGGTAGTGCCATTGCTGTTGCTAACTCTACTCTACTGAACTGGACTGCTGGTATATCCATGAAGTGTTTGTGAGTGTATCTAGCTCCGCTGCCTGCAAACCTGTGAACTGAACTGCCAGTTTCCAGACAACACAGACAGGAGTTGCTCCAAAGAACCTTTCTAAACAGGTCTACTTGACCTGTATCCTTTCTTTTCTACTATCTCTGGTGGGTAGTAGGCTATCAGAAAGGTTAAAGTGTTTAAGAACACGGGATTAAGAATAAGATTTGAAAAAAAATTACAAAAAAAGTTACAGAAACTCCTGCCCTGACTTCCCTCAGTGATGGACAGTTGCCTAGACATGAAAGATGAGATAAACTCTGGACAGTTTACTCTCCAGAGTGCCTTAGGTCAGAGTGTTTTGTCACTGCAACAGGAAGCAAGCTAGAACATGTGCTCATTTTTGTGAGACCCTAGAATATGTCATTTTGTGAGACCCTAGAACATGTGATCATTTTCTTGAGACTCCAGGCCCATTTTAAACACTACTACTAGCATCTGTTGGTCCTGGGGAAACCGAGGATTATGGAACTGGGGCGAGGAGGATATGCTGGGAAGGCTTTCTAGTCATACATAAAATGTATTTATTTGGTTTTCACTCTGTGGCTTTCAGCATTCTTAGTTTTAGGGGGTGGAGGCTGGACATTTACTAATCTTAGAGGATACATTTTGAGAAGTTTATTAGTCCGAAGATCAGACAGAAAGTTAAGGCAATTGACCTAAGGGCCTAAGCTCGAGAGAATTTTGGTGACACAATTTTTACAACTGTGATTTTTGTCTTTTCCTTTCTTTTTTCTTTTTGTTTTTACAAGATTTATTTATTTTATATATGTGAGTACACTGTCACTGTCTTCAGACACACCAGAAAAGGGCACTGGATCCTATTACAGATGGTTGTGAACCCCCATGTGGTTGCTGGGAATTGAACGCAGGACCTCTGGAAAAGCAGCCAGTGCTCTTAGCCGCTGAGCCATCTCTCCAGCCCCTTTTCCTTTCTTTTTAAAATACAACGGTTTCACTCCAGCCAAGTTTGACTTCATAGTCACTGTTAGCATTCTGGCTAAACTCCACTGGGTTTGGAGCCGGATACCAACAGTCACCATATACCCCATGTTCATCCTGAACTCATTGCAATCCTCCTGCCTTAGTGTTCTGGGTGTTGGGATTATAGGCATGAGTTCCCATGCTCCAGAACTGATTAGAATTCTAGTCTGCCAAGGCCAAGCTGTCTGCAGGATGAATGTGGCTTCTTTGGAGAACTGGAGCTCACACATCTTCATGGTGTTTCTATTATATTTTCTAATCTTATGAACTTTATTATTTTAAAAACTTCCAAATAAACAAGACTACCATGGACCAAAATTAACCAGACCTCAGGTCTGACAACCCAATGAAGCCTTCTGCACAGTTACAGTTCAGCACACAGGGTGTGAAGATTCATATTAATTTTGTTTGGTTGATTTTTTTTTTTGGTTCTCGAGGCAGGGCTTCTCTGTGTAGCCCTGGCTGTCCTGGAACTTGCTCTAGAGTAGGATGATGAACTCACAGAGATCCTCCTGCCTCTGCCTCCCGAGTGCTGGGATTAAAGGTGTTCGCCACCACCGCCCGGCTTTGTACCCTCTTAAAACTTGCGACTGTTTCCTGCCTTCAGTCTCATCCCTGATACTCAGCCTTTTTCTTCGCTTTTGTCACTTTACACTGAATGTATATGCCTTTACATTTGTACATTTGTCATCAGCTAGACTCTGGATACGAGAGAGAACATGTAGATCTTTTCTTTCTGAGATTGTGACCTTACCTAATATTCTACAGTCTGAGTCAATTTTCTTGAAGTTTTTTTTAACTTCCTTTTTTTATTTAAAACCAAGTAGTTTTCACACCACATTTTCATTATCTGTTCATCAACAGGTAAGTTGATTCCAAATCTTGCTATACTGCAGCAGTAACCATGAATGTGCAAACATCTCTATGGTAGAGTACAGAGTTCTCTGAGCGTGTGCCCAGGAGTGAAATTGCTGGGTCATATGGTAGTTCTATTTGTTTTCTTTGTCAAGTATTAAGTGAGAAAAGTTTTGCCCTTTTATTTATATTAGGCATATAAATATATTAGAATGCAATATATTCTATTCCATTGGTCTACTGTCTATTTCCTGCCAGGACCAGGCTGTCTTTGTCACTGTAGCTCTATGGTATAATTTGAGGTCAGGTATCCTAATGCTTCCAGCAGTATTGTACTCCCTGGGACTGCTTTCTATTTGTTGTTTTCTGTGTTTCCATATGACTTCTTGTATTGTTTTTTCTAATCCATGAAATATGAGATGGGAATCTTGATAGGTACTTTCATTCTGTATATTAATTTTGCAATATATTTTCATAATATTCTGTCTATTCAGGAATATGAAATATTTTTCCATTATTAATTAAGTTTGTGATTTCCTTTTTCAGTATCTTTTTTTTTTTTTTTTTTTTTTTTTTGTTTTTCGAGACAGGGTTTCTCTGTGTAGCCCTGGCTGTCCTGGAACTCACTCTGTAGACCAGGCTGGCCTCGAACTCAGAAATCCGCCTGCCTCTTCCTCCCAAGTGCTGGGATGAAAGGCGTGTGCCATCACCACCCGGCTCTGAAGTTTTCATTGTAGAGGTCTTTCACACTTTAGTTAAATATATTCATAAATACGTTAATTTGGGGGTGGGTTATTTTGAATGGAATTTTTTCCTAATTTATTTCTCCAGCCGTAGACTGTTAGTAGAAGTCACTGCTATTCCTAGAGACAAATGAAAATGAAAGTGTGTCTTATCAGAATATCTGGGATGAGGCCACGGCGGCCCTAAGAGGAAAGTTTATAGTAATAAGTTCTCATATTAAAAAATCTGAGATGTATCGCTGGGCATGGTGGCACATACCTCTAAAGCCAGCATTAGGACAGCAAAGGCAGGCAGATTTCGGAGTTTGCGGCTAGCCTGCTCTATGAAGCAAGTTGAATAGCCAGGGCTACACAGAGAAACCCTGGTGGTTTTTTTTGTTTTTTGTTTTTTTTTTTTAAAGCCGGGCGCCATCTGAGTGCCACGTTTGCCCTTTCTCTGTCTCCAAATCTGCAGAGATAGGAGCGGCCAGCCTCATGCTCCGGGGTCATCCCCACCAGTAAGGGCTGTGTGCGCTTACCCTCAGGGCAAACAAAACAAAGCAGTCTGGAGTTGCTTCTTGTCAGGTATTTTATCGTAGCAACAGGAAAAGTAACTAACAGAAACTGGTGCTGGGAGTGGGGTCTCTGGCTGTGCTTGCTGACCTTATGGTGTGCAGGCCTGTGTGGTGTATTTAGAACTGTTTTGTGGAGGAATGTACCAGAATTTGGAGCCGTGAGCTAGGTAAGCCCTGGAATGCTGTAAGCAGGGGTCAATGGTATGTGTGTGTGTGCAGTGACGGCTTAGTAGACTGGAACACCAGTAGAAATGCAGGCAGTCAAGACTGCTCATGAGATTTTGGAGGGGAACAAAGAGTGTGGGAAGTAGGTTAGAGGCTGGCTGTGTTCAGCCCATGTCCCAGAAATCTGAGGCTGGATTCAAAAGTAATGGACTGAAATGTTTGATGAAGAAATTTCAAAAACAGCATACTATTGGTCTGCAGCATGGTTACTACTCAGTGTTCTTAGCCATGTGTATGCATGGAGTGAGGAGAGAGCATGGCAGAAAGATGTGGAAAATGTTCACATACAACTTGGTGAGGAAAGAAGTGTGGGCCAGTTGAAAGCGGAAGACAAAGGTTCTGGACAAAACAGGCACTTGCTAAGGAGATTATTGCAATCGAAAAGAAACCTTGTCCTCTGTACAGTGAGCACCAGGTAACTAATTCAGCTGAGCTACTGCTCCAGCACCATGTCTGCCTGTCTGCTGCCACCTTGCCCTGATGATCAGGGACTCACCCTCTGTAACTGGAAGCCCCAATAAACCCTTTCTTCTATAAGATGCATTGGTCGTGCTGTTTTCACCGAAATGGGAAACTAAGGTTGTAAATCAGGATTATTTTTAACAAGTTGGTTTCTCAGGGGCTTGAGTTCCGGACAATGCTGGGACTCAGAGCTCTCTGATCTCAGATTGGACAAAATGGCATCAAGGTCACTTTGTCTTGCCCAGTTTTTGTGTGTGTGTGTGTGTTCCCAGAGCAACAGCACCACCTATGGGTGTTGGAGATGCCTTCCCTTTTCTTCCAGGGCTGAGGGGAGATCAAAGTAAGTTCCAGATGAGTTGCCTGGTGCTCACAGCTGCATTTTGTGGTAAGATAAATAGACTTCCCTTCCTTGGGGTGAAACCATCGAGTGTCTTTCTCTCTTTCTTTTCTTTGCTATTTTGTGCTGTACTGGAGGATAATTTCTTCTTTTAAATCCATGCTAATCTAACTTGGATGTTTGCTTGACTTTCACATTTACTTTTTTTGAGATGTGTGGATCCTCCAGGGACTATACCCAGGTGGGGATGGGCATGTTTCCTCGTAAAACTGAGCTCACCCTACTCCAAAGGGTCTCACCGTGTAATTGCTGGCCTGGAACTCACTGTGTAGAGGCTGGCCTTGAACCCATAAAGATCCACCTTCGTCTGTCTCAGAATACTATGATTAAAGGCATGTGTAACTGCATGTAGTTTGGTATATTGTTTTACATATATGATTGCTGGTTTCTAGGGGGGACTATGAGTTTTCTCAGCCAAGTGCTTCTAGCAGTAGCCAGCTACCAATGGGAGCTAACACTTTGAGATGTCTAGACCCGCCCAGAAAGCTCATGGGAATGTGTAGCAGTACAGGGTCTCTGGAAAGCACAGATCCCAATTAGGACTCCAACGTTTGATTCCCAGCTGCTGGCCAAGCTGCTGCAAGTGGGCAGCTACAACAGCTTGAGGCAGGAAGATCAGCCTACTTGGGTGGAGGCTGGATGCGGGCTCTGCGGGACCTCAATGCCTGCTCTTTGTGCCTGGTATCTCCAAGCCTGTTTTTCTCTGATAGAATATTCCTTCCCTCCTGAGACTCCTCTGTTCCATGCTGTCCTCAGTTTTTCCTCTGGGTTTGCTTGCTTTTGCTTTTACTTTGCAGTTACAGTGACATAGAAAGGCTAAGGAAAAGAACACACCAGTGCCATCCATCTCCAGGTTCTTTAAGATTATTGTGTTCTGTTCTGTGTTCTCTAGATTTTGGGCACCTAATCAATAATAGTGACAACGATAATAAAGTAGAGACCGTTCTTTGTCAGGATGTGGAGAGATTGGAGAGGTCCCTCTGCTTTAAAAACAACTCAATAACTCTAGTACCATTTTTTTAAGATTTAGTATTTGAGAGTTTCAGATATGTTTTGATTGTATTCATACACAAACACATGCACACACACATACTCAAACATTCAAACTCACACGACTCTCCAGCATCGTAGTTTGACAGGGCTTAGTTGAGTTCTGCTGAATCTTATAGTATCAGTATAATGATGTTTTACTGTGTCTTGCTGTTTCTCTTTTATCTGCTCCTTACATCCATTCAAAAACAAAAGCATGACTGTTCTAGACAATTCTGTACAACACACACACACACACTCACACACTCAGACTTTTGATTGTCTTGTTTTTCATAAGATTTGCCTGGGAACTTATAGAGCCTCATAGAATAACAGCAAGTGCACAGGTAATACTAATGTATTACTTTATCCTATGTGTGTTGGATTCAACTCTAAGCCAAACAACTGCTATCTCCATAAGACCAGCTGTATCTGCTTATAAAGGATCCTCACCTGGGGGCTGGAGAGATGACTCAGAGGTTAAGACTATCACTGCTCTTCCAGAGGATCCAGGTTCAGTTCCCAGCACCCACATCAGGCAGCTCACAACACCTGTAACCACAGCTCCAGTGGAATCTCACGTCTCTATTGGCCTCTTCACTCACAGGTACACACAGAGTTAAGATAATAAAAACTGTCACAGCTGGGCTTGTTCCTTCTTAGAACAAGTGGGGTAAGGAGAGTCATTGGGCCCTCACCTGAGTGTCCAGCCTGTATGCAATTCTTCCCCAATTGCATGTGGTCTCAAGGTCTTAGAAGATAAAATATATAGACTGGGAAGACTTGGTGGGGTCTTCACCTATGCAGTGGTGGGGAAGCCATTATACATAGTGTGTGAAGACTTGCAGTACAGTGCCTCTTGGGTCACCCACACTCCTGTCAGTAATCCTTCACTCGTGTTCTGTAAGGAAGCTCAGGAAACTCACTGGCTTCCCAAGTCAAACACTGGTTTGTTGTTGGGACCTTTGGAGGACAGAGATAATACTGTCCCCCCATTTCAAGGCAAAAGTTCTCACCACAGGTGGCACATTAATAATCTTCCTGTGTCTTTTGCCATTAAGAAGGAATGAAAACCCCTGGGACTATGGTGGCACATACCTTTAATCCCAGCATTTGGGAGACAGAAGCAGGTGGATCTCTGAGTTTAAGGCTACCATGGTCTACATAGTATGTTCCAGGACAACCAGGATGTACAGAGAAAAACATCTATTGAAAACAAACAAACAAAAAAACAGAAAAAGAAGAAGAAAACCACTAAGTAGAAGAAAATGATGTCAAAAGGTTTGTAAAAATGCAAATATGCTTAGTAAAAAGGAATTTTATATAAAGATTAAGATGGCTGGATGTTTTAACAGGATGGTACATAAGGTATGTGAAAGACAGAACTTCTTACAGACATCATGACCCAGGCAACTTTTTTTTTTGTTTGTTTTGTTTTTTTTTTGTTTTTTTGAGACAGAGTTTCTCTGTGTAGCCCTGGCTGTCCTGGAACTCACTCTGGAGACCAGGCTGGCCTTGAACTCAGAAATCCATCTGCCTCTGCCTCCCAAGTGCTGGGACTAAAGGCGTGTGCCACCACTGCCTGGACAACTCTTATAAAGGAAAACACACAATTGGGCTGGCTTACAGGTTCAGAGGTTTAGCCCATTATCAGCATGGGAGGAAGCATGGCAGCCTGCAGGCAGACGTGATGTTAGAGAAAGAGCTAAGAGTTCTACATCTTGATTCAAAGGCAGCCAGAAGACTATCTTTCACACTGGGTAGAGCCTGAGCATAGGAGACCCCAAAGTTCACTCACACGTGACGCTTTCTCTAGCACAAGCACAGATGCACACATGCACGCACACATGAATGCACATACCCACCTACACCACATACATACGCCCAAAATAGTCTAGAACATTGATTGATATGCTCTCTCAGGTTTCCTGTGACAATCCTCCCCTAAATCTTTTGGTTATATATGGCTATAAAACAGAAATGTTTGACATTATTGGCCTCATGTTGGAATCGCTGGCATATACTAGTCACCACAACCTCCTGGAGTTCTCTTCAGGTCTCCTCTACACAAGAAAACTGGCCATGGCAGAAGACCCAGCCCACTCCCCCTCGGTGACATGGCAATCTGAGGAAAGGTTCAGCACTTTATTTCTTGGTACTTCCTGGAGCTCACTTAAGAATAGCATAAACAACAAGCAACGGTAGCAAGATGCTGCTCTAGAGATTTCGCGGGTCTCAGTGTGGCCTTGCAGAGTTGGGGCTGAGAGCAGAGTAAAGCCAGGTTCCTCGGAAGGAAAGCTCTGAATGTGGAGAAGGGCCCTTAGGGCTCGTCGTCAGATCCAGATGTCGGAACTGCAGTCACCCCCTGGGTAACGAAGCTCGTGGGCCAGTGCTGGCCCAAGGGGCTCCTTCCCGAAGTCCACCAGAAAGTTGGGGTTCAACTTTAGCCCTCCCTTTACTGTGTCTACATCAATTTGCAGCATCACAGAGCCTTCCCTGGAAGAGAAGAGGAGGGTAAGCTAGGGGTCTTATGTAGCCAACCCCACACTCTAAGGTTTTGTGAGTATAAGTGTGTTCCCAGGGAAGGGACAGGGTCCATGGGCCATCTGTATGGTGGGTACAAATGGAGTTCCTGAGGATCTTTGCAAGGCCAAATGATGCTTCTAGGAGAGGACAGTCGGAGAGGTGATCTCCACACTGCTTCTCACCTAACGAGATCAGGGTAAAACTGCTTGTCCCAGGCACTGTACAGTGACGTAGTGACGTAAAGACGCTTCCCATCTAAGCTGAGCTGGATCATCTGAGGGCCTCCAGGAACTCGTTTTCCCTTGGGGAAACAAGAGGTCAGACTCCAAGTAACACCCAGATTGCCTAAGCAACTGGTGCCTACTTGGCATACCAGCTGTCTCCCAAAGCATCATTCTTTGATATATTCCTTGAGCCTGATTCTGAGGGACCAGGGGGAAGTTCTCACCTTGACCACTAGGGGCTCCGGCTGACACATTAACTCTTGGTCCTCCAGCACTTGTACAGAGCCTCCTTTAACAATGCTGCCCCCAAGGAAGATCTGGGTGCAGGGTGCAGAGGAAAAGGGGGACAATGGTTAGAGATATAGTGATACTCTTCATTATCAACCTCACTGAGTTTTAGAATCACCAAGTCCCCCCCCCCCAATACTGGACGGTCTGTGGGGCATTTAGAGAGGTTTAATTAAGAGGGACGATCCACCCTGAACATGAGTGGCACCATCCCATGGACCGGGATTCTAGACTGAACAAAAAGGAGAAGTGAGTACCAGCATTGAACTCTGCCTCCTGCATATGTAACATGACAGCTGCCTTACACTTTATCAACACAACTTCTGACTATGATGGACTATACCCCTTCTCAAACCATGACAGAATAAACCTTTCCTTTTTTCCTTTGTTTTGATAGAGTATTTAATCACAGTAACAAGAGTAACTCATATGGGTATAGACATTACAAAAGAGTTGTTTGCCTTATTAGAATCTCTTTGTGTGTGTGTGTGTGTGTGTGTGTGTGTGTGTGTGTGTGTGTTTTGTTTGAGAGAGTTACATCTCACCATATAACTCTAGCTGGCCTGAAATTCACTATGTTGTCCAGGCTGGCCTCGAACTTGCAGAGATCTACCTGTCTCTCTAGGGCTGGCCTTATAGGTGTGCTCGTTCATACCCGGATAGCATCCCTTTCTTTTTAGAAAAGTTCCCTGTGTTCAGCCATGACTCTCCAGTCCTGGGCCTGTACCTTTGCCCACTTTTCCTGCTCCTCCCTTATCCCCTAGCAGCTCCCCCCCATCCCATGCCTAACTGTTTTGCTAGTGCCTCTACCTGCCCAGCGAGGCGGGGCTTCTGTGGGTTAGAGATGTCGTACTGTCGAATGTCCCCATGCAACCAGTTGCTGAAGTAGAGGAAGCGGTCATCCAGGGACAGCAGGATGTCAGTGATCAAACCTAAGCAATGGGTGGAGGGGCTGTAAGGAGTGTGTCTATCTTTCCAGGCCAGGAACCAACCTGCTGACTCCTGCCTGCTCCAGCGGACACTCACCAGGCATTTCTGGCAACATCCAGCCCTTCACTTTCTTGGAGGGCACCTGGATCACCTTCTCCACTGACCAGGTGCCTCCCTACATTGGGGGATGGAGAGAATGCACTTATCAGAACTGGGGACAGGGAGAGAGCAAACGCTGGTCCTTCTGCTTAGGGTCTCCTTCCCCACGAGCCCTAAAGCAAGGAGCTTGACTGCTTCTCCATGGGATCACCAGTCCTTGTCAGCGTGGCTAACACACATGCTCACTGAAGGGCTCTAGCAGGTCAGAGCATGACAAACATGGTGCTGACAGGTTTTGCCTTTTACCCTTCTTCTTGCTAAAAAGTATTCAATTACAGCCCTAAAGCTAGTCACCAAGGTCTATGCTGTTATTTAGACACTTCCTCCTCCTGAGGCTGACCACCAAGGTCCAGCTATCAAAGTTCTGAAGCCCAGACATCAGAGGCCCCTGGTCACCTAGTTAACATGACCAGTTAAAGTTAACCAGCTTGTCCCAACAAGGGTTCCTCCTGTGCCTTTATGAACTGCCATTTGCCTGTTGGGCCACACCTGTCTCCTCTCTATCCAGAGACAGTCCTTTGTCCCTCCAGGGCAGACATCCCTGCCCTTTCCCCTGTTCCTTTTCCCTTCTCCCTCATCCTTCCTCCCTCCCTCCCTCCTTCTGTCCCTTCCTTCCTCCTTTTTTTTTTGTTTTTGTTTTTTGTTTTTTTTTTGATCAGGGTTTTTCTGGGTAGCCTTAGCTGTCCTGGCACTGGGTCTGTAGACCAGGCTGGCCTTGAACTCAGAGATCTCCCTGTCTCTGCCTCTAGAGTGCTGGAACTAAACGGCGTGCCCACCAAGTCCTCTGTCTCCTGTCTTTGTCTCTTTGTCCTTCTGGGGCAGGTGATTCTCTTTAGTGCTGAGAACTTGGTCTTGGTGTGTTTTGAGTCAATTCCGTTCCTTTCAGTCACTAAGTAGATTTTTTTTTTTTCTTTTTGAGACAGTCTCATGTAGCCCAAGCTGACCTCAGATGCTTTGTAGCTGAGGCTGGGCTTGAATTTTTGGTCCTCCTGCCTCTGCTTTCCAAGGGCTGGGATCACAGGTGTCCAGCCTTGGGTTTTGAATGAATTTGTCAATATGGCCAATCAGGTTTCAAGTGCCCTTACCAAAAGTCATGCTGAAATTTAATTACCATTGTGAGGAATTAAGAAGAGGGACCTTAATTGTGGTTTTTTATTTTTTATTTTTTGAACTTGCAATTCTCCTGCCTCCACCTCCCAAGTGCTAAGATTACATTTTAACTGGGTAGGTGGGACTTTTTTGTTTTGTTTATTGTTTGTTTTTAACTTAATTTTCTTTTAATTTTGTTTTATATGCAAGAGTATTTTGCCTACATGTATGTCTGTGCACCACATGTGTTCTTGGTGCCTGCAGAGACCAGAGAAGAACTCAGTCTGCCTGGAACTGGAGTTACAGGCAGTTGTCAGCTACATGTGGATGCTGGGAACTGAAGCCAGGTCCTCTGGAGGAAGGGCAAATGCTAACTGCTGAGCCATCTCTCCAACCTGTTTGTTTCATGAGGCATGGTTTCACTACTTGGGCTTGGGTGGTCTGGAACTTGCTACGTAGACCAGGCTGGCCCCCACAAAGATTCACCTGCCTCTGCTCTCCCAAGTGCTGGGATTAAATGCCATCACCTAGAGACTAGTTGAGATCTTTAGGTAATTAAGTCAGAACTCACGGATGATGGATTAACCCATGAGAATGTTCATGGTTATTTTGAGAATGAGTCAATTAGTAAAGCCAATTTGTTACTTGCACATGGCTCCCTCACCCAATGAAGTTCCTAGAAGCAAAGTTCCCACTGAGAGCTTTTACTAGAGGCTAGTCCTCAACCTTGGATGGCCTAGCCTCAGACCTATAAGCTACATAAACCTCTATTCCTTGTCCTGCTTATGACACTAAGTTGCTGAGTTATAGCTACAGAAGACAGACTTAGGCAAGGTAGAAATTAGCCTGGCACAGATAACAAGCAGAGTTGCTTCCTGGGGAAGCCTTGGCTGGTGGGGCCAAGAGACATGGACACTAAAGCCCAGGAGGAGGTCCTCATGAGACTGTGTTGGGGGTGGGGTGGAAGGCTGCGGTCAAAGTTACCTCATTCTTGTAGAAGCGCTGGATGTTGGAGCTGAGGGCGCAGCCTACAAAGCCCTGGGTGGCAGCCGGGTCGTGCAGGAAGCGGATCTCCAGGGGGATCAGCCCATCTTTCATTTGCAGGGTCTGGATAATCTCATGACGCTGCCAGTCCCACACATGTATGCGGCTCCCATACAGCCCTGAGCAGGAAGGGGATAGGGACCAGAGGCTGGGCTCAGGTCAGCATGGGAGGGGATCGGTGGAGGCAGGGTGCCAACTAGAATGGTGAGCTGGAAATGGCCACAGAGGACTCTTGAGTAGGTCTGGTCTGAGCATTCTAAGCAAGGAAAGTACAGATCTGGTGTAGGGCAGAGAGCTGAAAGCAGGGGCTGTGGGCCAAGGCTCCTGCCTGCCCTCAGAGTGATTCTCACCAGCCTCCACGTGAGCGGGGTTGAAGCCATCTTTGAAGACATTGGGAGCTGCCCATTCAGTGCTGACCATGACATTGTGTCGAGGCTGGTACCAGAAGTCATAGCCCATCGGAGCTGCACTCCCAGGCTTCTCCCATGTTCCTTTCACCTCAAAGGTCTCCCCATCCAGCAGCACAAAACCCCCTGAGCAGGGAAGAAAGGGGCTTTTGTAGAGGTGGTGGGCCATCGCTCTTTCCCATTGGGCTGACCAGATCCTTAAGGTCAGGTGCCAGGACATCTGTTTCAGGGATATCAGGTGTGAGGCAGGGGCCTTACTCTGTACCCTCCATCTTAGCAACTTCATCCTTCTCTTAGAACAGTTGAGAAAATGTTCTCCCTCTGAACAGAGAGTTCTGGGTCTCAACCCTGTAAGTATCACTTGCCCAGCCAATCACAGCCACTGTGGGTTCTTCTCAGTCTAAGCTTTGTTGGCCTGATAAGAATCCCAAGCAGCTACAGGCAGAGCAGTCCCTCCCAGCCAGCTATCCCTTGTGCATTCAATTTTTCTTTCCTCCCTCCCTCCTTCCCTGTCTCCCTCTTCTCTCTCCTTTCCCTCTTTATCTTCTCCTTCTTTCTTGACCCTCCCTTATCTTCCTCCCTGCTCTTCTCTTTCCTCTTCGTCTTTTTTTAGACAAGGTCTTTCCATGTAGTTGTTCTAGAACTCACTATGTAGACCAGGTTGACCTTGAACTCAAGTTCCTTCTGCCTCTGCCTCCCGAATGCTGAGACTAAATGTGTGCATCACTGTGCCCAGCTATATTAAAAACTAAAAGAAACAAAGCCCCCCACAACAACAACAATAACCAACCAAACAAACAAAAACTGTAACCACACACACACAAAAACAACAAAACAAGACAACCCATAAGCCAAGGGCTGTGATAGTCGTTCATGAATTCTCAAAGGCCAGAATTACATTAGTATGTACTTCCTAAGAAGTACGAGATACTTCATACGTAAGAGTGCGTACACCCTTATGGCAGACTTCTGACCATACCTGTTAGCAAATTCAGCAGTCACAGCTTTTGTGTGTGTGTGTGTGTGTGATTGTACTGGTGGTTGAAACTGGGACTTCAATAATGTAGGCAAGTGCTCTATCACTGGGTTATAACTCCAGCCTTCTTTTATTTGTACTTTGAGACAAAGTCTTGCTAAGTTTCCCAGGCAGGCCTTGAACTTGTGATCTTTCTGCATGACCTAGAAAATAGCTGGACTTGTACCCTACACGACCAGGCCCAGCTGAGCCTCATCACTGTAGTAATAATCAAAACAACTGATGTCACTTGCTGACATGTTAGATGCTGGATGGGACTCAGCCAGCCAGTTCTCCCTGGTTCCTCACTCCATAGCTCCCCACACAGGGATGCTTTCTACACTTCCTGGCTGCTAACATTTTACAAGTCCACAGTGCCAGCAGGTACCTTTGGCATTACCCTGGGGATCCCCCAAGGAGCTGATCATCACCTCTCCGCTGGCCAGGCAGTGGCTGGTGTGCAGGTTGCCCAGGTTGCACTTGGCATGGATTTCACTGGGCTCAATGACCTGGAGAAGGTGAGGAATAGGGTCAGAACTTTACAGAGCCAGGAGTCTCCACTGCCTGCTCTCATTCTCCATGCTTCATCTGTGGACCCTGCCTCCTTTTTCTCTCCCTGAGGAGAAGACAGCACAGATTCAATCTGGTAACTCGGAGACTAGCAAGAGAGAGGCAGAGAAGCCACCAGTAAGTCCTCAGTCAGAGAGTACTGACCTTCCCTCATCCCTCTTGAAGGCACTCCCAGGCCCCTGGGGCCTCTCCCAGGCCAGTGTCAGGCTCTGCACCCTTAGCAGGAGCTGTGAGCATCTGGTGCAGAAGATGGGTATCCAATGGCATGTTGAGAGGAAGCCCTGAGCCAGCTGGGTGGGGAAAGATGGATCTGACACCCTGCTCAAAGAAGAAACCTCTTCTGGCACCCCAGCCCATGCTTGATGCTTGCATGATGGCACCAGTTCAGCATGCCTAGGTAATGTCTGAAGTGTATCTTCCTCCCTGCTGCTGACCCAGACCTTGTGTACAATGTGGAGGCAGCTAGTCTAGGGGGTGTTGGGCTAGCAGGTTCAATAGGGTCACAAGGACAGAGGACATGCCTTGTGCAACTTCGGGGCCCGAGGCTCAGAGCCCACATCCACCACGTAGATGCGGGAGGAGATGAGACTGGGCAGCATCAGCTTGTTGCGTGACTTTGTGCTGTCCCCAAAGCAGCTGCTGCAGGTGTTCCATCCTGAGTGGTGCAGCTCGTCCTTCAGGTAGGGCATGGGCAGCCTGTGGATGACCTAGGATGGAGAGGGACCAGAAGTGCTGCTTGCCCAGGTCATACCTCTATATATTCATTTTTAGCTTGGCATAGGCAGGCTTTCAGTTCAGCACCCTGTGTAATGAATAGCTTCCATGGCCATGAGGACAAAGAAAGATGGAGGTAGGGAACCAGGGCTGGGGTGGGAGCCTCACGGGCACCAGAGAGCATGCTTCACCTCACCTGGCTATACTGGGGAGACTTGGGGTCAACATCCACAGTGGCCAAATAATCTGGGGCTTCGGTGCCTGTGTTTCGGTAAATGCAGGGCAAGTAGACAATCTCCTCTCGGGGTCCTGAGAAGTAGAAAAGAGGTTGTGGTCATGTGCCTGGCAGAGGCAGCTCAGGGAGGGGCAGAGGGCTGAGGCTAGATCTGCAGTCCCCCAGCCCTACCATGGGCTCTGAAGAAGGATGCTGGCCCTCAGATACGCAGTTACCTTTCATGGCCTCCAGAGGTGTCGAGTAACCTGGACCACACTTTGTGCATTTTGTAGCTGTAGAAACAATGGGAACATGTTGGCTGGGGCCTGCTTTGGAGTGTGAATTTTTCCTTTCTGCAGCCTGTGACACATCTGGCAGGCAAGGCAGACTCACTGCTGCCCAGGTCCCTACTCCAGCCCCATCACTTTGGCCCAGACCCTCCCTAGCTCATCCCCCACCGCAATCCCCCATCGCTGATGAGGGCGAGGTGGGAGAGTGGAGCCACATGACCTGGAAGTGGACTGACATTCTAGCAGGGCTTGGAGGAGGTGGGACAGAGATTGTCCTCCGTGGTCATGACATTGATTCCTGCCGCAGCCTTCCTGACCGGTCATAGAACTTGGGCAAATTATCTAACTCAGTTTCCAGTTCCTATTTGAAGAGGAGATAATGAGAGTACCACAGGGGGATGGGCATGCGGCTGTAGGGAGGCAGAAGCAAGAGGAGCATGAGTTCAAGACTAGCCTGGTTACAGAGCAAAAACTGATTCAAGGCTCATGCCTTTAATGCTTTTAATCCGAGCAAGCAGAGGCTGCAAGTTCAAGGCCAGCCTGGTCTACATAATTTGGGACAGTCAGGGTTACATAGAAAGACCCTGTCTCGAAACACAAAACAAAAACAAAACTGAGTCGGGGAGGCTCAGCAGTTCAATCCCCAGCACTCGCAACCACAGAGTTCAGCTCTGGGAGGTCAGTTGCCTCTGACCTCTGAGGGCAACATCAGTCACTCAGCAGCACAGACACACACACACACACACACACACACACACACATACACACACACAAAGGAAAGCCAAACTAAATCTTAAAAACAAACAAGCAAACATTGAGAGAAGCCGCTCAGTGGTAGAGCACTTGCCTAGCATTGAAAGGTTTTTGGTTCAACAGGATAAACAAAATCCCGGAGGGGCCTTTGCGAGACCCAAACCAGGTGGGGAGTCTTCTGGGGTCTGTTCTGAGGAGCAGCCCTAGGGAATGGGACTGGCTGCATCTTCCACCAGATTCATCCAGGGCAGGGCTTGGGGACTTCTCCATCCAGTTAGGGTCCTGAGCCAGGCTGCTGGTTACACCCAGGATTACACAACCAATCTTAAGCCAGGGAGTATGTGTGTTTGGTCAAGACTGGTACCAGCTGTGTGTCCTTAGGCTACTTTCTACTTTCCTACACAGCTTTAGGGAGAGGCCCTTCCTGACCCTACAGTCTGACAAGACAGTTGCCAAGATTCCAGCTTTTTGAGTGTGGGCCTCATGTTGGTTGAAAGAAATCCTGAAGCGGAGCTCACAGGACTGGGCTCTGCCTCCTGGCCTGGCTCAGGTCCACAGGCAGGCTGGAGAGGGGTTAGAGACATGGTTCAGGTTACGAGCAATGGCTGCTTTTACAAAGAACCTAGATTTGATTCACAGAATCCACATGGTAGCTGAGAACTCTAACTCCAGTTCCAGGAGATCCAACACCCTCTCTGGCCTCCTCACGAATAAAGGCACATATGTGGTGCACATAAATGCAAGCAAAACACCTATACAGACAAAAGCAAGTAAAAATGTAAGAACACACATAGTAAGAAAGCTGTGACATCTGGAGCAGCCTCTTCTACCGTCTGGGAGAGCCACATCTAGGTGTAGGAAGCAGAGAAGCTACAACAGCATTGGAGAGTCAGGGAATGTGGCTTTACCTGGAACTCACCATATAGCTCAGGTTGGCCTCCAACTCACCAAGATCCTTCTGCCTCAGCCTCCTTAGCACGGAGGTGACAGGTATGAGCTGCCACACACTGACTTAAAGGAGTGAAATGCATGAAGCCCAGCACTCATGAGGCAGAGGCCAGAGGATCTCTGTCAGCCTGACCTACGCAATGAGTTCCAGACCAGCCAGGGCTACATAGTGAGACCCTGTCTCAAAAACTAATCAACCAAATAACCAAACACAAACAAATAACCTCACAACAACAACAACAACAAAGGCTGTTCTAGGGCTGACGAGACGGCTCAGGGATTAAGAGCACTTGCAGAGGACCCTGTTCATTTCTCAACACACATGGAACTCAGAGCTGTCTGACACCTTCTTCTGGCCCTATTCAGCACTAGACACACATGTGCTACACATGTACATACAGACAAATGTTCACAAAATAAAAACATCTTTAAGAAGAGGAGAGAAATGGAGGAGGTTGTCCCACCACCCCAGGCTTGGTCCAAGATGCCAGGTTGCCTGTGACACCATCTTTCTCTATGTGGCATCCTCCAGTCTTAAGCATTTTAAGCAAGGTCTATGACGTTTTGAGTTTGGGGACCCCAGGCAAAGTTCAAGTGGGTTTCCTGTGCCAGGCTGGCTACTGGTCTTTTTATTAGCCTAGAGAGAGCCAGCTCCACCGGAAGCAGGACCTCAACATTCCTTCCCAAACCCAGACTCTCAGCCAGGAGCTCACAGGCAAAAGGGTAAGAGAGCTGCGGGACTTGAGAGAGGCACAGAGCTAGGTCCTCAGTGGGCTGGTGTGGCTGCACTCGACTTCCCCTGTTGGCTGGTGACGTGAAGCAGCTTGAGAGATCCAGGCTGTGATGGGAGTTCTTTTGTAACATCCCCTTCCCAATCTGCTGACCCAGTGCTAAAACCAGAATCATCTATTTACTAGGGTGACAACCTGCCCCTGCCCCTGCCCCTGCCGGGTGGGATTCACAGACCACCATTACCGGCAGTCCCTTTCTGTTCCTTAAAACTGAGGCTAGGCTGAAAAAGTGTGCACAAAGCCTTCACTTGAGCTGCTTTGCGCATGCCTGCAGGGTAGGGACAAGAGTCCAACTCTCTCTTCACTGCCCTCCCCACAGTTTCCAGTCATTTCTTAGAGAGAGGAGGACCCACCAAACTATGGGTGGCCTATGCATGGTTTGGGACCCCTTTCCTTACCCATACTGCTGGCCGACACTCGGGTCCTGCAGGATTTGCCAGGAATGAGCAGAGGCTCAGCAGAGATCAGTGCTGGTAGTGAAGGCAGGCTGCGCAGGCAAGGGGCAAAGGGAGGGAATTTATGCAACCAATTGGGGGAGAGGTGGAGCAAGGGGAGGGACCTGGCTGCCTTCCAGGGTAAACTATACAGGGCAGCTGGCCAGGACAATATCAAATGGCCTAGCTGTTCAAATTACAGGCTGTGTGTGTGTGTGTGAGTGTGAGTACACATGCACACACGTACGTGTGTATACACATACAAATACATCTGTGCTATAAGTGGGTACCTAGGTATGCATTAAGTTTGTGTGCCTGTGTAGCATTCTCCTGTGGGTTCCTGTGCATGTGCCTTTATGTTTGTGAATGCACGAGTGTAAATTTGTATGTGCTTCTGTCTGGATGTGTACATGCTTGTGTGTGTCCATATAAGTAGGAGCCGTGTGTGTGAGAGGAGGGTTTGTATGTATGCATTCACATGTTCCTGTGCCTTCAAATGCTCGTCTATGTGTTTGGCCATGTCCAGGGACATTTCGGGGTACCTGTGGACTGTGGATCTGTTCCTACTTCTGCATCACATGCCAGCTTTCTCTGAAGTCTGTCCTCTTCTTCTAGACATTTATGCTCCAAAGACAGTTCTGATCACCCAGACACCTCCCCCACATCTTCCCACAGCAGCTGCCCGACAGAGCCAAGGCTGAGGGCTGAGCCTAGGTTCCACTTTTCCCAGAGCCACTCATGAGCCTTGAGCTTTGAAGTGGGAGAAAGCCCAGTGCTTGATATTACTGCCAATTACTCTCATAAACCTCAGGAGGTGGAAGTGAACTACCTCCCCCTCGACGCAGAGTCTGCTGCCCTGAGGGGCTGGATGCAGGGTCAGAGAGGAGGCCAAAAGATGCTACTGTCCCCAACTGGGTGGTAACAGAAAATGTGCAGGGGCATTGCCTGTTTTGGGGTGGGTCCTCTAGTTTGAATAGTAAGTGTCTGCTCTGGCTATTAAGCCTGTGGCTGTATGTAACATGCAAGAGTAAACCACCGCTTGCTGAAGAATTCTTTCTCTTTTTTCAATAATTTATTTTTATTCACTTTATATCCAGATCGCAGCCCCCTCCCCCTCCTCTCCACCCAGTCCTGCCCTTATAAATCCCTCCCCCTGTTACTCCCTCCCCTTCTCTGAGGAGAAGGGGAAGCCCCCCTTGGGTACCACCCCACCCTGTTACATCTAGTCCCAACAGGATTAGACATATCCTCTCCCACTGAGGCCCATTAACAGGGATCCTCAAAGCTAGGCTGAGGCCTGATCTTGTTAACCCCATGTAGGGCTGCCCTTCATCAAGGAAAGTCTGTGTTTGAAGGGCTCAGCAGGACAATGGAACCCTCTCCACCATGGAGCAAGGGTGCCACTGTCCTCAGCAGGAGCTGTTTGCTCCGGGAAAGCTCCTGTCCACACACTTCAGGGAATACAACTGTCTGTAGACACTACTTTCATCTTAGATAAAAGCTCTGAGGTGAGGCTTTCATCGAAGAGGGAAATGGTTAACACAGGCTCAAGATCACCACTAGAAATAGCTCTAGGGACAGTTAGGAGCTAGAGAAGGCAGCCTCTGTTGTCAGGGCATTAACTCGCCCTGTGTAGGTATCAGATGTAAATGCACTTCATGGAAGGGAAGAAAGGAAGGGGTGGGGTGGGGTGCAAACAGGGCTTAGTGCACTGGTCACCTGTCCCCCAGAATTCTGTCGGAAAGCTCATTTCCCCATTATAAAGTTCCTCTAGCTAGGTGTGGTGGCACACACCTGTAATCTCAACATGGAGTCAGAGGGCAGCCTGGTCTACATAGTAAATGCCAAGCTAGACAGACCTTCTGTGGCTTCAAAGACATAAGCTTCCAACCTGGAATTACAAAAGCTCATTTAAAAACGATTTAAGAGGGGGCTAGATATATATATCTCAGTATTTAAGAGCGTTTGCTGCTCTTGCAGAAGACATTGATAGGCTCAGTTCCCAGCACCCAACAATGAGTAGCTCACAAGCAGTGCAACTTCCAGGAAATCTAATGCCCTCTTCTGGTCTCTATAGGCACATGGCGCACATCCATACATTCAGGCACACACACGTACACATCAAGTTAAATATTTTTAAAACGATTTTAGGGGGTGGAGAAGATCAACAAAAATGAGTCTCTTGGCTCTCTGTAGTATCTTCTTCACTGCCCACCATCAGCCTTGAGTGTGTGCAGCCGCCCTGGGGCTGCTTCCTCACTTGCCCTCCTAAATCAATAAATCCAAAAGAGGCACTGGGGAGTTTTGTTTGTCCTTGAGTCTGTTTTGACAACCGGCTCATTCCTGGCCCTGCACTCTGACCTGGCTGGTCTTGGCTTTTCCGCAGCACCCCATACTTCTGTCTGCTGTTTTCTCACTGACTTCTTGCTTCAGAGCTAATAAAGCTCTTTTAGGGAGAAGTTGTCCCAATCCAGTCAAGGGAGACGCAGTCCTGGGAGAGAAGCCTGCTAACAGAACAATCCCAGGGCCTTGGGCTTCCAGAGCTGAGATGGAAGGGCCTCTTCTCACTCCCAGCAGCAGCTGCTGCGGGTCCTTCTCAGGAGCAGAAGGGCTCACTCCCTGATCTAGCTTGCCCTTTGTCGCGTCCGCCTTGGCCCGCAAGTAAGACGCGACACGGTAGGATCCTTCTCAGTCAGCTTTATTCCAGGAACGACTCTTGACATAGGGATGGGGAACTGGACGGGGGACCTGGACCAGGAAGGGAAGGGAAGGGCCTGGACCGCAAGCAGCAGAAAGGAGCTGCTTATATAACTGCCCTAGGCGGGCTGGGTGATGTGTCCTCCCAGGATAGGTTAAGCTGCCAATACCTTATTAGCATAAGCCCGCTCAGGAGGGGCACGAGGCCGACGCATGCTCAAAGGACTTGTTTACCAGTTTCTGGCCACTCTGGAAGCCAGCTGTTTACATTGTCAGGTGCTGGTCATAACCACGGCTGCCTACATCTCCCCCTTATTTATTAAATTTGAATTAGGTTACCTCTGGACCCTTCAGACCTTAGGCATCCCACACCCAAGCATGCTTGAACTCATTCATTAGGTGTTTGATGTGAGGCGATTGAAAGCACACCTAGAAGGTCGCCGCTAGCGCAGCAAGTCAGCGGTGGAAAACAGAGGTCCGAGCCCTTGTGCAAAGTGAAGGCATTGTAATGGGAAAGTTTATATTTCTGCCATACCCGCCTTCGTGCCTTTTTTCAGGGAGAGGTACATTTGGCACAAAACCTCTATGCACTCGGACATGCTTTCAGAGAATCTATCTCAGGATTGAGAACATCTCTAGTCGAGGCGCTCCTCGTACTCCCCGCTTCAGAAACATTGAGATGATGCTGTAGGAGCCTCATGAGTGTACACCTTTGGCAATGGTCAAGATGGTCAGGATCTAGGGATTATGCCTGGATGGCCATTACCGGGTCCAGAAGGCTCCCTACTATGCCTCCCTAAGGGAGGCCAGCCAAATACCTGGGGGAGTGCCTTCCTCCATGGCAGTCAGCGCCTGGTAAACAACAACCTTATGTCCTGCATGGTCATGGCACAAATGACACAGAAACCAAAGGCAGAAACCACATCCTAGGAGAACAACAGCTCCCCAGATAAATACTCCCGCTCATTCTTTAAAGAAAATTGAGGGCACCCTTGACCCAAGTGGTGAGCCCCTCCAAAGTAAAGGGATCCAGGCGGGTGCCATTCAGGGTAGCAATCTGCAACAGGAACCTCCTGGATAGGTCCTCGTCTTCTTTCGACCGATTTCCTTTCAGGTACTCAGACAGGAGGCGACTCTGATTGAGAGACTGAGAAGAGTTATATACCAAGGGAATAATATACAGTCCCCTGAGAGAGGAGACGCAAGAGAGCTGAATAAGTTTATATCTAAACAGGTTAAAACTGGGAAAGGTAATAAGGTCAGCCTCCACCGTTACCGGTACAAAGGTAGGCAGTCTGACAATAAAGGCAGTGTCATTCCTGCCTTCCCAGCACTCTGCATTTAGTAGAGTTCTTTGGCAAAGATATGGTGGCATTGTAAATCATAAATAGCATGGTGATGTTTAGGGAGTCATCAGTCCTGTTCGAGGCGTCCCCCGAACCTTGTGACGATCCCAAACTTACCTGAACAAGCACGTTTCTCAAAACCTCTGCGTCAACTTTACTATCTGCAAGGGGATCCAACCAAGCAGATACATTGGCTAATACAAAGCGCAGAGTTTTGATTTTTGCAAAGCATACAAACACAAAAGGTAGAGAAAAGGTAGGAAGGACCGGGGAGTTAGAATGGACCGGCATAGGCACTGGCCAGGTGCATGTCGCGGCCCACAAAGGTATAAAGTTACCCGGTATCCATAGCAGTACTGTAAATGGATTTCCAGTCAAGATAAACTGGGAAGGCTATACGCACTTCCTTCCAAGTCTGTGGGCAGAATGAACATTGTGTCTCTGAGGACAGACTGGCCAGAGGAACCTCCGCATAGGGAGGCGGGCCTAGGGGAGGAGCTGTGGGCGTCTCCCAAGCAGGTGGTTTAAGCTTCTCCGCCCCATGTTTGCCTTTCCTCCGCCTAGGGAGGGTCACAGACTCCCTTTCAACTGATAGGTTCCTAGATCCTCCTCCATCTTTTCTAAATTTTCTTCTTCCGCCATCTTGTCTAAGTTCCCTCCTTCCTCCTCATCTGAGCTATCGGAGCTGGAGGAACTCTCTGTCTCTAAATCTTTTAAGCTAAGATAAATGTTGGAGGCCCTTTTTCGTCCTTTATCTTTTTTACACTTATGTCTTGGACAATGACAATTTAAACAGAAACAAAGACTACCTACTAGGAAAAACATAATTACGACACCCAGACCGACCCACACCTGGTCTACAACAAACACAAACATGATACTTCTAAGGTTTCTCGTGATTCAATTGCCACTTTACCATGGACCTATGACCACGGACCTTATGACGCCGCTTTACCGCGAACCTTGTGACGGCCCTATCCACCGGGCACTTTCTATGCCTCCGCTTTTCCGCGGACCTTGTGACGGCCCTACTCACTGGGCACCTTCTGTGACGCCGCTTTACCGAGGACCTTGTGACGGCCCTACTCACTGGGCACCTTCTGTGACGCCGCTTTACCGCAGGACCTTGTGACGGCCCTACTCACTGGGCACCTTCTGTGGCTCCACTATATTCCGCGGACCTTGTGACGAGCTCTGAATCCACCGGGCACTTTCATCCCGCTTTCCCGGACTGGCGCCTACCACATGGGCACCCTTGACGCCGCTAATAATCGACCGGGACCTTCGTGACGGCCCTTACTCACGGCACCTTCTTGGCAATAAATAACCTGTACGGGTCCACTCTGGACAGGAATCCGAACGAAGGGAAGTCCTGGCCCGGACGGCACATATGTCGGGCCTTGGCCGCAAGCAGAGCGAATAGGTAGTCGCTTTATAGAACTGCCTGCAAGGGTGGGTGGATGGTGACCTGACCAGGAAGGGAAGGAAGGCTGGGCCAAAGCATCATAGGCTGGAACCCGCACAGGAGGAGGCAAACTGCCTAGGCGGCGTGATGCTCAATAGGAACTGCCATTACCATTAGCATAGCCACTCAGGAAGGCCAGCTGTTACAGTTTCTCATTGGTCAGTGTGCATGGTCATAACCACGGCTGCCTACAGCCCTTCTCTAGCCAGAAGCCAACCAGACGGATGTGGTGTTCACAGCGAGTGATGGTAGCTAGGAAGTACCCAAAGCTAACCCTGTGTGCTGCCAGCTTGCCAGTACCCTGCCCACAGCAGTGTGCTCTGAGGACAAGGGGGTGGGGCCTGCATTTGTTGCTATTGTTTCTGAGCACAGGCCATGGCAGCTATGGAGGAGGCAGAGGGTCTAGTGTCTAGTTAATAGTGGACTTTGGCCCTGGGCTCTGAGGACAGACGTGGAGGTCCTGACATGGGGCATGCCACAGGAGATCAGGCTGCTCCCGGTGCGCCCCCTTACACTCACCCTTAGCCATACTCTTTGGGTCCATTAAACAGGTTTCAAGATGGATGAGATGGGAGGATGGTGGAAAAAAATTAAACCCAGTGAAGAGAAGGAAGGGAGATGCTGAAGCCAATTCCCAAAATGATTTAAAAATGAGAAGACAAAAGAAATTGTGCCTGGAACTGGAGAGATGTCTCAATGGTTAAGAGCATTGACTGCTCTTCCAGAGGTCCTGAGTTCAATTCCCAGCGACCACATGGTGGCTCACAACCATCTGTAATGGGATCTGATGCCCTCTTCTGATGTGTTTGAAGACAGCGACAATATACTCACACACATAAAACAAGTCTTTAAAAAAAAAAAAAAAAAGAAATTGTGTCCGGTGGTCCAAGCCTGCAATTCTGTGTCACTGGAGGCTGCCGTATGAGAATCATGAGTTCAAAGTCTCAGAGTCTGATGGTTGTGTTCTTGGTTGTCAACTTGACTACATCTGGAATTACCTAAAACCTCAAAATGGAGGGGCACATCTGTGAGGGATTTTGGGGCTGGGGGGGGGGACATAATTTGAAGCAGGAAGATCCATTTCTACTCTAGACCTCTGAGGCAAGAAGACCCAGCACTCATTCGGGCCAGACTTTCTGCTGCATGTCTATTTAAGGCCAGGGAAGAAGGACACTTTTGGCTCTTTGCCTGTTTTTTTCTGTTGTGTCCTAGACTGAATAAATGGAGAAGGCTTGCAGCAAGCTTCCAGGTCCTGCTTCTCCCTGAACACAGGTGCACTGTGAGAAGGTGCTTCAAGGTCTGCCTCTTTGACTCCCTGCCATGTTTCTTTTAAAGATTTATTTTATGTGTATGGATATTTGTCTGCAATTATTGTGCACCAGGTGTATGCCTAGTGCTCTAGGAAGCCAGAAGAGAGCACTGGGTCCCCTAGAGCTGGAGTTACAGGTGGCTGTGAGCCACCATGTGGGTGGGAATGGAACCCAGGTCCTCTGCAAAGACAGCAAGTGCTTTTAACTGCTGCCATCTCTGCAGCCACAGCCCTCCCTTTTTGTTTTATGTCTTTTACTTGTCATTGTTGTTGTTTGAAACAAGGTTCTTCTGTGTACTCCTGGTTGTCCTGGTACTCTCTCCATACACCAGACTGACTTTGAATCCAAAGACCTACCTGCCTCTGCCTCCCCTGCTAGAACTAAAAGCATGCACCATCACCACCTGGCCCTCTCTTTCTCTTTTTTAAAAAATTAATTAAGTTCTGAGCCAGGGGTTCTCTGTGAACTCACTCTGTAGACCAGGGTGGCCTTGAACTCAGATATTCACCTGTCTCTGCCTCTCAAGTACTGGGATTAAAGCCATGGACCACCACCACCTAGCTTGATTGATTTATTTATATTTCATGTGCATTGGTCTTTTGCCTGTGTGTGTGTTTGTGTGAAGGTGTGGATCCCCTAGCACTGAAATTACAGACAGTTGTGAGCTTCCATGTACATTCTGGGAACTGAACTCAGATCCTCTGGAAGAGCAGCCAGTGCTCTTACCTCTGAACCTTCTCCACAGACCAATCTTTCCATGTTTGAAAAAGATTTATTTTTATATATGTGAATACACTGTAGCTGTCTTCAGACACACCAGAAGAGGGCATCGGATACCGTCACAGATGGTTGTGAGCCACCATGTGGTTGCTGGGAATTGAACTCAGGACCTCTAAAAGAGCAGACAGTGCTTCTAACTGCTGAGCCATCTCTCCAGCCCAATCCTTCAACTCTTAAGTTGCTTTTATCAGAGTATTTTGTCATAACAGGACATAAGTAAGGCATTTAGTAGAGAGTGAGAATCTGAGTTTGGTCCCCAGAACTGGCACAAAAAGAGAAGGTCAACTTCTTTGTACTGCACCTGCATCCACAGGTGCACACATGACCACACAGGCACACAGACACTTACACACAAAAGAAAAGATATAGGAAGGGAAAACAGAGTAATTGGCTTGCATCCGTACATCTAGTCTTTTTTTGTTTTTTTTTTTTTTTTGTTTTTCGAGACAGGGTTTCTCTGTGTAGCTCCCAAGCTCTAAAGGCATGCACCACCACTGCTCAGCACATCTAGTCTTTAGGACAGACCATCTTCTTCTTGTCTGTGAGGAAGCAATGGGCCTAGACAGGGTCAAGGCCACTGGGAGATGCAGAGCAGGAGGCTTACCAGCCTCTCTGACCCAGCACACACAGTTCTTGCAGCCCTGCCATGTTCTCTGTGTTTGCTTTGTTTTCTTTGGTCTTGAGGGGGTAAAGGGAGACTAGGAAGTGGAAGGTCCTGAAAGAATACTAAGGCTATAGGGATTTGTCTCTTAGAAGTCCCAGGACAGAAAGCCTGATTTTCTGCTAGGGAACCAAATGGAAGCAGCAGCTGTGTACAGGACTGAGAAAGGAAATTGTCATGGGTGGAACAGTGAGGCCCAGGGAGACCCTGGCCCTGCAGCAGAGGAACTAGGAGGATTTGCAGTCCAAATGGTACCTTCCATCACCTACTTGGAGTGGATGGAGGGGATGATTCCCCGTTGTCATTTTATATACTTTTTGTGTTTTGTTTTTGTTTTTGTTTTTAAATAAGCACATGGTCCTTTTGTAAGGAAAAGCCCAAATAAAAGCATTAAGGGAAAAAATGTAAAGAAAGGCAGGATATGAGTGTCTGTGCTGACCAGTTTTATGTCATCTTGACCCAAGCCAGAGTCATTAGAGAGGAGGGGGTTGCCTTCATAGGATTAGCCTATAGGCAACACAATAGGACATTTTCTTAATTAGTGATTGATGGGGGAGGGCCCAGATCATTGTGGCTGGTGACTTTTTTGGCCTGGAGGTCCTAGATGCTATAAGAAAGCAGGTTCATAAGGAGCTGGAGAGATGGCTCAGTGGTTAAGAGCACTGACTGCTCTTCCAGAGGTTCTGAGTTCAATTCCCAGCAACCACATGGTGGCTCACAACCATCTGTAAAGGGATCTGATGCCCTCTTCTGGTGTGTCTGAAGAGAGCAACAGTGTACTCACATAAAATAAATCTTTAAAAAAAAACAAAGATCAATCAAAAATTTGGATTTTAATGCTGGGCAGTGGTGGCGCACGCCCTTAGTCCCAGCACTTGGGAGGCAGAGGCTGGCAGATTTCTGAGTTCGAGGCCAGCCTGGTCTACAGAGTAAGTTTCAGGACAGCCAAGGCTACACAGAAAAACCCTGTCTCGAAAAACAAAAACAAACAAAAAAAATTGGATTTTTATATAGATATTTTGATATAGTAAGTGGGAAAATGCTTACTGTCTCTTATATTAACTCTAGGCTGACCTTCCTTCATTCCTGTTGATGGAATCTCTAGCCAGGCTGACCTCTGACTTCCTATTTAGCTGAAGATGACCTTAAACTTCTGATCTTCCTGCCTCTGCTTCCTGTGTGCTGAGATTATGTTATGTACCGCCATGCCAGGTTTATTCATTGCTGGGATGAATCTCAGGGCTTCCTGTGTGCTCGTCAAGCATTCCACCAGTGGCTACATCCCCAGTGCTACAGATCTCATTTCAGTGGCAGTAAACCACTACAGAAATACCAGAGATATGACCAAAGGTTGTGGTGGGGTCTGGTGTGCACTGACAAAGGTGATAGAGATCTTAAACGTCTTAGGCAGTGACAGACAAGAAGAAACCACATGAAATGGGTTTAGCACCATGTAATTTCACCTTTGATACTGGGCCATCCTCCTCTTTGTTTTGTTTTCTGTTCAGTAGCTTGGGCAATAAGTTATCCATATAATCTTACCAAACAGTAGACCTTTTGATTTCAGAACTTTTTATAAGAAGGTTAACAATTATTTGGTGGTGGCGAACGATTGAAACCCAAGCACTTGAGAAACACAGGAGGAGGATTAGCTCAAAGTCATTCTCAGGTATACAGGAAGTTTGAGAACAGTCTGAGTTATAGAAGACACCATCTAAAGCCCATAAAGAGTTAGGTCTGGTGGCACAGGCTGAGGCAAACGATTACAAGTTCAAGACCAGCCTGGACTACAGGATGAATTCAAGACTAGCCTGGGCAACTTAGGTGAAACCATGTCTTCAAGCAAAAGTGAAAAAGAGGATCAGGGATATAGCTTAGTGCTACATGCAAGGCTCTAGTTTCACCAGTGCCCTCCCCACAAAAAAACAGGAGGAGGAGGAAGAGGAGGAAGAGGAGGTGATAGAGGAAGAAAAACAGGCAAAATGACTCCTCAAGTAAATATGTTTGCCACCCAAGATCTGAGTTCAGTTCCAGGAACCCTCTGATTTACAGTGTGTCCATATACATAGTATGTATATACACAGTAGTAAGTAGACAGTTAAGGTTAATAAGAATTCTAATGTAACCATCCATTCTCAGTCTTAGAGATCAAAACACTAGCAAGGAAAAGCCAAGTTATTCACATCTTTTCCTTTTTTGTTTTTTTGTTTTTTCGAGACAGGGTTTCTCTGTGTAGCCCTGGCTGTCCTGGAACTCACTCTGTAGACCAGGCTGGCTTCAAACTCTGAAATCCGCCTGCCTCTGCCTCCCAAGTGCTGGGATTAAAGGTATGCATTGCTGTGTGCTCTTTGTAGGCATAATTTTAACTACTGGTTCAAGTTATTTAATAACTATATAGACTATTTGGGCTCCCGAGTCATTTTTCTAGTTTAGTGTGCATTTCATGTCCTTTTTCTTTCTTTCTTTCTTTCTTTCGTTTTTTTGTTTGTTTGTTTGTTGGTTTTGTTTTTGGTTTTTCGAGACAGGGTTTCTCTGTGTAGCCCTGGCTGTCCTGGAACTCACTCTGGAGACCAGGCTGGCCTCGAACTCAGAAATCCGCCTGCCTCTGCCTCCCAAGTGCTGGGATTAAAGGCATGTGCCACTGACCCGGCCTGAGCAGGTCAGTCAACAGGGTCTGCAAGAGAGAATGGAGGGGCAAGTCTCAAAGAATGGAGACAAGACAGAGTCTGATCAATTCCCCTTTATTGAAAGGAAATCCTGGGTATATATAAGCATAAGCAGGGGACTGCAGCTGAAGACACTTTATCACATGCGCCTTGCAGCTGGAGGCATTAAACAACAAAACAAGATATGGGAGAAAAACAGGATGTTTAGCAAAGTGTGCTCAGCTGTTGTGGGCTGTTGAAAACAAGTCTCTTATCAGGGTATATGGCTCAAGATGGCTGCAAAGATGATAGCCGCTTTCTGCTAGGAGTTGGCTCCCAACATGCCACCACTGCCTGGTTTTTCCTTCTTGTAAATCTATAAAACATAGTAAAAATAAGACTATTGTACATGTTCTTAAATACCAAATCTTTCCTCGTTCCTTCCTTTTCTTTCTTCCCTTCTTTCCCTCTTTTTTCTTTCATTTTTTTCCCCTCTTAGAAGACAGGATTTCTCTGTATATGTAGCCCTGGCTGTCCTGAACTCACGCTGTAGACCAGGCTGACCTCAAAGTCACAGAGATCTGCCTGCTTCTGCCTCCCAAGTGCTGGGGTTAAAGGCATCCGTCACCAGACCCAGCTATTTATTATTAAGGTTTATCATTTATTTTTGCACCTGTGTGTTCGGTGTACAGAGTAGGCCGAAGGATGTGAGATCCCCTGGAGCTGGAGTTATAGGTTGTGAGCCGCCCCTGACCCTGTGTGCCTGCTGAGATCTGAATTCCAGCCCTCATGATGCAGCATCAAGTGCTCTCAACCACTGAGTCATCTTTCTTGTCCTGAATTATTTCTCTTTGAGACAGGGTATTGTGAAGCTCAGACTGCCTTCAAACTCCATAGGTGGTTTAGGCTAGTCTTGAACTACAGATCCTCCTGCCTCTACCTCTCTCAAATGAATTACAGGTATATACCATTGCACCCAACTTCCACCTAGAGCTTTATTTATTTATCCATTTATTTGAGACAGGATCTCACTATATAACCCTGGAACTTGCCGTGTAGCCCAAGGTAGGCTCTAACTCACGGAGGTTCACCTGGCTCAGCCTCTTGAGTGCCTAGCTAAGAAAAAATTAAAAACACTAAACATTATTCCTTGTGTAAATATTTTAGATTATGGATAAGAATTCTTGCCCGGGGCGTAGCTCAGTTGGTAGAGTGTCTGAGTTCAACCCCCAGCAACACAAAAAACCTGGTGTAGTGGGTGCTCACCTGCAGTCCCAGTGCTAGGGACTTTAAGACAGAAGGATCAAGAGTTCAATTTCATCCTCTGGTTCTTAGTGAGTTTGAGGCCAGCCTCAGCTACCTGAGATCCTCACTCGGAGGAGGAAGAAGAGGAAAAAGGTGAGGAGAAGAGGAAGAATAAGACTTTTTAATTAATCATGAGTCTCATACCTATAATTCCAATGCTCAAAAGGCTGAGGCAGGAGGATTGCCATGAGTTCGAGGCTAACCTTAGGTACATTGTGAGAATCTGTCTCAAAAATAACAACAAAACATCGTTTTAAAATTACATATGGGACTTTCAGCTTTATAATTCCTGCTCTGCTCTGCAGAGGGTCTTCTCTCTGTGTCTATTGCATGTGTTTCTTCACATCCAATAAACACCTTTCTTCAACTGTTATAATAAACAAAATCATAATACCATTATCCTATCTAAACTAATAAATTCTCACCACTGTGAGATATTTACCCTAGTTCATTGTACTACTTAATAAATCTAAGGCCCTGATTTTCTGTTTAAGTGAAGAGGGTGTGGCTGACGCAGAAGTCAAGTCCTCGGTTATACAGTCAGTGTCGGAGAGATGGGACATGCAGCTGTGCAGTCTGGGAGAGGAAGGGGTGCTTCAGACCACACGGACTCAGGGCGCAAGCTTCCCCGGAGAACCCTCTGCCTCGCCTACTGTGCCAAGCCTGGCTCCAGAAGAGTTGAGACAAAAGCCATAAAACAGCTTTTATGCAACAGTCTCCGGCTTCACAGACTTGGCTAACACCTTCGCAGTTAAGAGCTTGGGAGTGAAGAAGTGCGTCTCAGTTAATGGCTTAAATTAAGCGATCAAACTCCCTAATAAAGCCTCCATCTTGAACAGGTTTCAAACCTTAGAATATCCAAAGGAAAATGAAATCTCTTCTCTTTGGGCTAGGAAAGCCCTGGAGTCATGCTTACCCCATTCATTGTTTCCTTGTTAAGCCTCAGGACTGGCAGAAGCAAATTCCTACCCTCTAAGGAGCCCAGGGCACCTCAGTAACTAGGTGCCGCCTGGGAAGAGGGCAGGGGTCCCTCTCCCAGAGTCCCAGGAGGACTCAGTTCTATGTTGAGATCAAAAGCAACGCCGGCCACCTGGCCTGGGTGTCCATTTGTCTTGCTACACAGTGCGGAGCTGCTCGTTCCCACTAAGCTCTCCCAGGGTCCATCTGATGCTGCAATACTGAAAGCTTTCTCTGAATAAGAGTGTGAGAAGGGGAACTCCAGACTTCCTGCCCAACTGACCAAAGGCTGCCTAGAAACCAAACTTGTTAGGGCTTTTAAACTTATTTTTTATCCTTTAAGAATGTTATACAGGAATACAGTGCAATACAATTATATCCACACCCACCTTTCCCCCCACCCCACCCCTACACCATGCAGTATGTCTACCCTTCAACTTGATGTCATCATTTTCTCTTCTTCCCCCTCTGTTGGGACCTGACTCCTAGCAGAAAGTGGCTATCATCTTTGCAGCCATCTCGAGCCATATACCCTCACAAGAGACTTGTTTTCAACAGCCCACAACAGCTGAGCACACTCTGATAAACATCTTGTTTTTCTCACATATCTTGTTTTTCTGTTTAGTGTCCCCAGCTGCAAAGCGCACGTGGTAAAGTGCCTTCAGCTGTGTTCCCCTGCTTGTCCACGGCTGCAAGGCATGTGGTAAAGCGTATAAATTCCCAGGATTTCCTTTCAATAAAGGGGACTTGATCAGACTCTCTCTCTCTTGCTAGACCCTGTTGACTGACCCACGGACTGGAGTACTTGGCCCCCAAATGTGGGGCAGTGCCCGCCGGGACATCCCTCTTTTTCTTTTTCTTCTTCTAGATAACCCACTAAGTCCAGTTACTGCATATATGCAGGAGTGTGGGCCAGCCATCAGAGCATGGAAACCTACCAGTGGCCACATTCTCAAAGACTAAAATAGGTTTCAAAAGACTTAAAACAACTATGCTGAGCACAGTCACCAATCAACCTGCTGGACAAACAACAGACAAGGAAGCCGCTGTGTGGCTGCTGAGGTGGAGGCTGGAGGGGTTTAACATTGAGCCAAGGAAGGCCAGAGATCAGCAAGTGCTGCCAAGGCTGAGCAGCAGCAAGGAGGGGCGCTTCCCAGAGACGTCGGAGGGAGCAGGGCCTGCAGACATCTTGATGGGAGTCCCCTCTTGTCTTATGGCTACAAGAGAAAAACACATTTCTGTTGGAAGGAAAGAAGGATATGAGGAGAGGAGGGGGAAAGGGGGAATAGACCTAGGACCAGAAAATCAAAGTTGAGTGGCTGACAAACACAAACTGGACTTCATTAGTGATTAGAGAAATACTTGTTGCCGGGCGGTGGTGGCGCATGCCTTTAATCCCAGCACTTGGGAGGCAGAGGCAGGCGGATTTCTGAGTTCGAGGCCAGCCTGGTCTCCAGAGTGAGCTCCAGGACAGCCAGGGCTACACAGAGAAACCCTGTCTCGAAAAAAAAAAAAATACTTGTTAAAGCAACAGTGAGCATAAATGTCAAAATTACAAAGTATCTGGGTAGGTGGTGGGACCCCAGCACTTAGTGGGGTGAAGCAGGAGACTTCAGAGTTTGAGGCCAGCCTGAGCTACATAGACTCTGTCAAGTCGGGTCACCTGAGTTCCAGCCCTGGGACCCACAGTGTGGAAGTAGAGAACACCTCCCCCAAGAGGTTTTCCTCCAATCTACACTAAATAGTAAAATTTTACAGTTGATAATATTCAAGGTTAGAAGTGGGTGGGAATTGGCATTTCTGTGTTATTGTCCAAAGTATAAAATGGTGGGGTAATTTTAGGATGCACACATCTAGCAAATTTCAAATGAAAATCTGTGTCTGAGATCTCTATGGAAACAGGCAAGTGTGAACAGGGTGATCCCTGCAGCGCCTCAGTGAAAACACCCGAGCAGCGAGCAGCGGATGCGGAGCAGTGATACTGCCCAGTTATTACGGCGTCTGGGAAAATGTGCAGTATCAAGCCACCAGGAAACAGTTTGTGTGTGGATGACACAGAGGGACAGCCAAGAAATGTGGCTGAGGTGCTCGCTCACTTCTTCAGCCGGGATACTAAAATTGGAATGATACAGAGATTAGCGTGGTCCTATGAAAGGATGGCACATGAATTTGTAAAGTATTCTGTATTAAAAAACAGAAAAGGAAAAGAAATGCAGTTGGGTAGAGGAGGAAATTATGACCTCATTTCAATTAAAACTATATATGTGAATTTAAATGAGATAGACTAATTATATAGGCAAGTAGGAAATAATTTGTAGAAATAAACCTTCATCATACAAGTATAACTAACAATAGTCACCTTTTTTTTTGCCGTGTGTGTGTGTGTGTGTGTGTGTGTGTCTGTGTGTGTGTCTGTGTGTGTTGAGGTGGCTTTTCATGTAGCCCAGGCTGGCCTCAAACTCAGTGGGTAGATGAGATGACCTTGCACCTCTAATCCTGCTGCTTTGCCCTGCTGAGTGCAGGAATCACCTGGTTTGTGTGGTGCTGGGGAGTGACCCCAGGACCTCATGCACTCTGAGCTACACTTCCCTCCTCTGCCCACCCCTCTCCTAGGTAGCTCTGGATGGCCTGGAACTTGAGGCAGTTCCTGTGCCTCCATGTCTCCAGTGCTGGTATCCCATCCCCGTGCCACCATGCCTGGCTTCTTTTTTTTTTTTTTTTTTTTTTGGTTTTTCAAGACAGGCTTTCTCTGTGTAGCCCTGGCTGTCCTGGAACTCACTCTGTAGACCAGACTGGCCTCGAACTCAGAAATCCGCCTGCCTCTGCCTCCCAAGTGCTGGAATTAAAGACGTGCACCACCATCGCCCGGCTCATGCCAGGCTTTTGAAAGCTTGGATTTTAGAGGTATTTTACTTTTCATAGTGTTTATAGGTTTTACACTTATTTATTTATTTATTTGCCTTTTCTTTTGGGGTTGAAGATTGATAGTCATGTGTGTCTAAGTATTCTATTGAGCTTAAGATATGCATAATTTAAAAACTGAAATACTGAAAGAATATAATGGTGTTGCCTAGTAGATGAACAAAAATCTTAAAGATTAAAACCCAATAGGGCTGGAGAGATGGCTCTGCAGTTATGATTACATAATTGCTCTTCCAGGGGAAGAGGATCCAAGTTTGGTTCCCAGGCAACTTACAACTACCTGTAAGTCTAGCTCCAGGAGATCAGATGCCCCTGTCCTCTGTGGGCACTTACACATGCCGTAAACGGAGTACACAAGTACACATAATTTAAAAAGAAAATAAACCTTCAAAGACAATAAGCCTCAGCCTTGGCGAGACTCTGAAGACAGGGCACACTCTTCAGGACTTGTGAATGGGTCGATGGGAGCCCTATTTGCCAACATCTACCCATCAGAAGTAAAAGCTGCCTGCTGAGGCTGGTGGGAATTCCAGCATCGTGGAACTACCTGGACGAGCAGGCAAACCGCAGGCAGTAATAAGAGTTACCGGTTGTTAAATGTTCAATGCCTCCTCAGCCCTACCCTAAGCCCTTTGGGGTAGAAGGACGAACCACACCCACTCCCATAAAGGCTGACACTAACTTCTCTAAGCTCTTTATGTGGTCCACCTTAATCTCCAAACGACTCTGTAAAGCGGGTACTGCCATTAGGTCCAATTTACAAACCAGGAAGTGGCTGCTGAGAAAGGGAAAGTACCCCAAAGTTACTTGAGGCAGAACCCAGGGTTTGATTTCTGGTTCTGGCTTCAGATTCTTGGGCCTGTAGCCTCTACCTCGCTGGGCACTAAAGTCACCCAGTCTCATAGGTAGCCCTTCACACTAGGGTTTAGGGTCTAGTCATATCGTTTAGGATTATCGCTTAGAGGTCTGGTCAGTGCATCCAGCACTTTTTTAAAAATAGTATTTGGTTAGGAGCAAAAGGTTAGCTTCTCTCAAGCATCCTTGCAACCAAGACCAAGCTTGTGACTGCTCTACGTGCGTGAGCCTTGCAGAGTGAGCTTTGGCTGAGCAGGGAAGGCGGTGTGGGGCATGGGTATGGGTTATGGGGTGTGGGGCAGAAGTCCTCAGGCCCAGTGCGTTCGTTCAAGGTATCACTTGGAACTTGAGAGGCAGGGGCAGTGTCCTCCGAGTGGAACAGGAAAGGCTCTCTAGCTGCTTCCAGATGAAGTTTGGTCACACCTGCCACCTGGGCCTGTGACTCAGCAGATCTAGCGGTACGAAGCAAACCAAGCTACATACGAGGCCGGCAAGCCGGGGCAATGGCTCTGGCGACTTGGAGGGTGTGGACATAGCCCACTTCATCAAGTACTAGCTCTTTCCTTGAGAAATAATTAACCACTTGAGGGCTTTTGGGTCTTAACAAAACAAACACAGGATCATGGGACATCAGGTGACCTTATGACTCATCCTTCCTCCCAAGCCAGGGATTAACTGATCTACCCAGAGAGCCAGCCCAGAGGGCCCTCATGCTCAGGCCGAGGCTGAGCCTACACTGAGGGCAGAGGGAGGCTGAAGATCCCTGGTCTGCCCCAGCTTGTGGGTAACCTCTCCTTCCTCTGCCCACTGCAGGGGATTCAGGCGTACTCATACATGACAGACACAGAAGAGAACATTTCAGCCTGGCTTATGGGGTGCCGTGGGGTGGTGGAGTATGGGGGATGTGTTCCCTCTGAATACCACCAGCTCAGAGACCCAGAATGAGAAGATAAATCACAAAGCTTTTAGAACTACACTGCCTGTGTTGTATTCTGGTTTCAGCAGTTACTAGGTACAAATTGGGGCACAGGATTTAACTTTTCTGTACCTCGGTTTTGTCTCTGCAAGAGAGACAGAATAGCTTGTTTGAAAAACTGAGAGAAAAAATATGCAAAAAAGCGCCTATTGTGTGCTAAACATAACTGTAGTTGTTGCAATAGGAAAGCCCCTCTCCCCTTTTTTGAAACAGAGTCTCATTATACAGCTGTGGCTAGCCTGGAACTTGATATGTAGACCAGGATAGCCTTGAACTCACAGAGATGCACCTCCACCTCAGTGCCAGGATTTAAGGGCTGTTTTGAGACTGATTTCTGGAGACCCGTGGCACAGCGGTGTTTGTGTGCTCAGCACCGGTGAGCTGTACAGTTAACATGTCAAAGAGTGGATCAGTGAGACGGCTCAGCACTTAAGAGCACTGGCTGCTTCTCTGGAGGGCCCAGGTTCAGTTCCCAGCACAACCCACATGGTAGCTCAGGACCATCTGTAACTCTGGTTCCAGGGATCCAAGTGGCACTGTATGCACGTGGTGCACAGACACACACAGACAGACAGACACATGTACACATTTAAAAAAAAGAATATAAAAGAATGCTGACAAGGCACATTTAGCATTTGAACCACAATGAAAATGTTATAAAACAACATTTTAAACACTTAATTAAAAAGTGTCTTTTACATTTAGTTACTTATTTTTATATGCATGTCAGGGCTATGTGTATCCCATGTGTACATGAGAAAATCAGTGGTCTTTGCATCAGATTCAAATAATGAATAAGTGCTTTTTTACTTAACACATACACACATACACACACACACACACACACACACACACACACACACACACACGCACGCACGCGCACGCACGCATGCACACACACCCGGAGCTGGAGAGATGCTCAGAGCACTGGTTGCTCTGACCTGGGTTCAGTTCCTAGAATTCTTGCTGAATAGCTCCAACTCCAGACAATCTGATGCCCCCTGAGACACATAAATAAAAATAAAATAAATTTAAAAATAGATAAATTCCTTGAGAGAAGGTCTTGGAGGTTAGTGGAGAGGGAAAATCCTCCAGTGGGCAAATTCCAGCCTGAGCTTGTCTTCACTGGGTCTGTGCTGCCTTGGAGCTGACTCAGCGCGGAACATAGGCTATGGCTAGGTACAAAGACTGGGGTGTGGCAAGATCAGAGGGCTAGGGAAAGAGGGGCTGGGAAGAAGGCCTGTAAACGGACCTTCTGGGCAAAACCCAGGCTAGAGAGCCATTCCCCATCAGCCCTTCTGGAAGCCATTTGTGACGAGGAGACAAGGAACACCTGCTTCAACGATGACATGCATGTCCTTCCCAGACTTCTATGTTGCCAATACCCCTTTACAGCATGGAATACCCCTTACCAAGTCACCCCAGATGAGGTTGGTGCTGAAGGTCTGCTTGGCACACAGAAGCTACCAAACCAGCTTGCCACCCGTGAAGGGCTGCTTATGCTGGCTGTCTTCCAGAACAGAGGTGTAGAAATGTGTTGTTCCTTCTACAAGGAAATGTGGTTTTGGCTTCTTTGCTTGCCTTGCTCCACCCCCTGCCACCTCTGTCTACCATTTGTGGGCATCTGGAGTGTTTCAGGTGTGGTTATGGTGTTCCACACTTTGTGGTTTCTGACCAAGGCTCTCAGTTCAGAGGCTCTCTTAGTTGGCTTTCTATTGCTGTGGTAAAACCGCATTACCAAAGCAGCTCGAGGAGGAAAGGGTTTATTTGGCTTACGTGTTACAGTCCATCTTCAGGGGAAAGCCAAGGCAGGAATTATTTTATTTTATTTATTTATTTTTTGGTTTTTTGAGACAGGGTTTCTCTGTGTAGCCCTGGCTGTCCTGGAACTCACTCTGTAGACCTGGCTGGCCTCGAACTCAGAAATCTACCTGTCTCTGCCTCCCAAGTGCTGGGATTAAAGGCGTGTGCCACCACTGCCCAGCTCAAGGCAGAAATTAAAGCCCTGGAGAAGTGAGGACTACTGGCTTGCTCAGTCTGAATTCTGATACCACCCGGGGCTACCTACTAGGAGGTGACACCACCCACAGTGGGCTGGGCCCTCCCACTTCAATCATTAATCTGGAAAATTCCCCTCAGATTGCTTGTAGAAGACCTCATTTGGGGTTCCTCTTCCCAGATAACTCTAGCTTGTGTCAAGTTGAAAACAGAATAGAACAAAACAAACAAAAAAATAAAAAACCCAATGAGGACACCCATTGTGAAACGTGCTCTATAAGTATGATTTTTTCTAATCCTCATAGCAACTAGTCAGATATGGGAACTGAGTCACAGACAAGCCTTTGTAAATGGTCTAAAGGCAATGAATGGTGGTGGAATGAGTAGTGATACCTGTTTTTCAAACTCTGATATCTTGGCTCTGGGATACATACTCCTTAACTATTCCACGAAGACCCATAAGGTGTACTCAAGAGTTGGAAGTAGCTGGCTTTGTAGAAACAGGCTATTGCAAGCCTTGGGAGGTTGGAGTGCCCGCAACAGAACTCATGGCCTGAACCAATGACCCTTCTATGCTATCCTTTCTATCTCAGAATACATGATGAGCCCAGGACCTCAGCTGGAAGAGGTCCAGGCCAAAATGGAGCCTCTTATTATTACACATAACGACCCAGTTATGACAGTTTAGTTTGTAGGCCATGACTCAGGAGTCTACTGGTTTATAGGTTTTGTACCTGTGATGGGTAGAGTTTTTTGTTTGTTTTTGTCAAGTCAACACAAACTAGGGTCATCTAGAAAGAGGGTACTTCAGTCTCTCAATCTCTATATGATGAAATGCCTTCATCACAGAGGCCTGTGGGAGTTTTCCTGATAAGGATTGATGTGGGGAGACCCACATCACTGTGGGCAGTTTCACCCTTAGGCAGGTGATCCTGGAGGTATAAGTTCTGTAAGCCTGGAGAGCTAGCCAGTAAGCAGCATTCCTCCATGGTCTCTGCTTGAGTTCCTGCCTCCATGCCCCTGGCCTGGTTGAGTTCTTGCCTTGGCTTCCCTCAGTGATGGACTGTGATCGTACCTTGATCCTTTTCAAGTTGATTTTTGTCAAGGTGTTTATCACAGCAATGGAAAGCAAAGTAGAACAGCACTCTGAAAATATTTGCTTTGGTGAGCAGGAACTCAACTGGACTACCTGGCTTTTTCGAGCTCTTTAAGCCACTGGGTATCAGGCAGAAAAGAGGACAGATGTTAAATGGGGGGATTGATGACTTAGAGGAAGTGGTGTTGTCATGGGTCAGGTAAGAGGGGGGACTACAACACTACACTTGATCTTAGCCAAAAGGCCGAGAAGCGATACAACACTCCCATGTACGGCATCCAATAGTTAAAGTTAACAGAAGCCTTAAGGAGCAGAAACAAACAACTGTAAATTTAGATCCTCTGGGAATGAAGGGCTTGGGTTACTCCATAAGGAAAGAAGTTGGGTCAACTGGAGGCTGGCTGTGTAACATACTGGTGAGGGTGCAGCCCAGGTTACTCGGACTCAATGCTAGCACATGCTGGCTGTGTGCCTCTCTCATCATTAGTTCCCACATCTGCCCAGTGGGGAAGACACTAACGCATACCCGAGATAGTAATTGTGAGAAGTGATGCCTGTAAAGTTCTTAGAACAGGGTCTGACATGTAACAGACACACCATAAACGTGAGCTATTAACAAAGCGAAGGAAGGAGAGAAACAAAAAGGGCAGCCATAAATCCTAGCCTAGCCTCGGGCTGGTTGTAAAAGCCAGGCTAGTCCACACAAAAATCTGTATAGAAATGCTTTTATCAGTTTTATTTGGAATAGCAAAACTGAAAAGAAAACAACCCCGATGCCCTTGAAGCTTGAGAATGATTAAACAAACTTTAGCAATCCATGTCACGATACACTTATTACTCAGCAGTAAAAAGGAAGCATTGATATACACAACAGCCTGAGCGAGTCTACAGAAAACCATGCCCAGTGACAAAAGTCAATTGTAAAAGGTTACACAATGCATGGCCCCATGTATAAAAAAAATTCTCGAAATGACAAAATTACAGTGATTAAACTCACTGCTTGATGCCAACAGTTAAGAGGATGTGCTACAGAGAAGAAAGTGAGCCTGGCATCTAAGGGACTCTGGGAGTGACAGAAATGTCCTGTGTATTAACACAGTGGCACATGGCTTTTATTCCAACACTTGGGAGCTCAAGGCAGAAGGATGTTGACTTTGAAGCCAGCATGGGGTGGAGAATGGCAAAAAGGAAAAAAAAAAATCAACCCCAAAACTTCTTTATATTGACCGTGTCAGTGTCAAAATCCTGGTTGTGATATTGTAGGCACCTCTGGAGGTATTGCTGCTGCGGAAGTGTGTAAAGGGGACAATGGCCCTGTCCTGTTTCTTATAACTATGTGGGAACCTATAATTATAACAACAAATGAAGCTTGATTAGAATATGGGAGCCAGGCCTGATGGCACATGCCCATAATCTCAGCACCTGGCAGGCAGAGGCAAGCAGATCTCTGGGAGTTTGAGACTGGCCTACTCTACATAGTGAGTTCCAGGCCAGCCAAGGCTGCTTAGGAAGACCCTGTCTCAGAAAGGGAGGTGGAGAGGTATAGCTGCATGGTAAAGCTTAATATGTATGAATATTTGGCTTCAATATTCAATACTCTGACCCATTCAGAATGGGGTGGGGGTGCAGGTTGAGGATACGGCTCAGTTGGTTGGTAGACGCCTTGGCTAACAGGTACAAAGTCTGGCTTGGATCCCTCCCCCAGCACTACCTAAACAGTATGGTGGTGTATGCTTGTAATCTCAGGATTCTGGAGGCAGGAGGATCCGTAGTATTGTGAAGACTCAAAATAGAGAAATCAAGTTGGAACTGACCTGGAAACTTCTTTCCCAGTGGCTAACTCATAGCCAAAAGGAACCACACAGGTCATTGGAGAGAAAAGTCATCAGTGACTTATCCAGTGGTGGATGTTGGATGCTGCAGTACTAAGTTTCTGGGCAAGATGTGCCCACAGGTACAGTAGTGGTGTGACTGTTATGGGGTAACCAATGGCTTTATTATTAGATCTGAGAGCTGTTCTACAGGAGGGGATTCATGCTTGGTGATGTAAACCTGGTTAAAACTCATGACGGAGAGGTCATAGGTGTGTCTGTGTGTGTGTGAACAACAACACATGACTGTTGTTTTGTCAAATGAACATGTCATAGGTCTTTTAAATACTGATGTGAATGCTCATAAATTAGTGATGCTCTCAGCCTTGGCCAGGAAAACAAAAGGTTCGTAGTGGGCAATAGTCAATGCAGAGACGCCTAGCTGATCAAAGTTCTTAGGATAAGTGACTGCTGCATGCTAGGCTCTAAATGGAACATCTCTGTTAACCCTTAACAAGGCAGGGGACATCATGGAAGAGAAGGACAAAAAATGTACAAGCTAGAAGATTGGAGGGGTACTGGGAATGCTGCAGACCCGTTATGACTGTCACACTGCCGACTACAGCAGCTCTGATTACCTGCACAAGATCAAGCCAAGCCGCATTCCTGCATGGATATGGGAGGGGCTCATGAGGCCTCCCTCTAGTGGAAGAGCTATTGGCCCTCGATGGCTGCTGGGGGAGGGGAGTCATTTTATCTTCTGCCGTGAAGCCACTGAAAGGTGCACTGTCCCATGTGCATGCAGGTAGCAGTAATTGGATTTAATGGACTATTAAAAAAAAAAAAAAAAGAATTGGACACAAAGGTAGGAGGAGCATGTGTTGAGTCTTGGCTCAGGGAGAGAGCAGTAGAGAAGAGTTGAGAGTAGATGTGATTAAGATACATTGCATATGTACATGTGTGTATATACATACATATATGTACATATATGAATATACATATATATGAAATTTTCAAAGAATAAATAAAATTAGTTTAAAAACCTTATTTCCTTGTAGCACCCCCTAGAATACCATCTACCTACCTACCAAGGTATGTGCACAAGTGTACTTATGTCCACGCTGCTTGTGTGTGCATGTGTGCATGTGTGTAGGATGGAATACAGCTTGTGGGAGCTGGTTCTCTTTTTCCCTCAGGCGCCTAGCACTTCCACGCCCACTGAGCTATCTTTCTAGTCCCTCTTTTTAGGGTTGGTTTTGCCAAATGTTTTAATTTCTGATAATATTTTTCTGGTCTCCTTTTGTGGTTCCTTTTATTTTAACATAGGCGTAATTATTTACTAAATCATGTTACTCTCATAATAATTTTATTCCTTAGTATTTTATGTTTTTCCTGAATAGAATTCTATATTTCATTAAATGGATTTTGTTTTGAGACAGGATCTTTGTGATAGTTTAAATAGCTATGGCCTTCAGAGACTCATGTGTTTGAATGCTTGGCCTATAGGGAGTGGCACTATTAGGAGGTGTGCCCTTTTTGGAGCAGGTGTGGCTTTGTTGGAGGAAGTGTGTCACTATGGGGTCAGGCTTTGAGGTCTCCTATGCTCAAGCTCCACCCAGTGTGGAATCTAGGCTCCTGCTGCCTGCACATCAGGATGTAGAGCTCTCAGCTCCTTCTCCAGTCTGCCCGCATGCTGCCATGCTTCCCGCTATGATGATAATGAACTAAACTTCTGAAACTGTAAGTTAGCACCAATTAAATGTTTTCCTTTATAAGAGTTGCTTGCCATGGTCACAGTGTCTCTTCACAGCAATAAAACCCTAACTAAGACAGTCTATTATGTAACTCTAGCTATCCTAGAACTAGTTACATAGACCAGGCTGGCCCCAATTCAGAGATCCACCTGCTTTTGCCTCCCTAGTGCTAGGATTAATGGTAAGTGCCACCATGCTTGGCTTTTTTCATTAGTCTTAATGGCATATGTATGACATCATTTTGAATTTTCCTTATAGGCAGTATTACCTATGCATGTTCTAGGGGGTCCTTGGCTTGAACCCCAGGCTTTGCTCATGTTAAGCTTGTGTTCAACTAATTAAGACAGTTTTCTAACCTTATTTGCCTGCATAAGTGTCTGTGTACCATGTATGTCCTTGGTGCTCAAGGAGTCTCCAGAGGACAGCATCAGATCACAGCTCCAGGAACTGGAGTTACAGATGCTGTGCTCTACCATGTTAGTGCTGAGAACTGAACCCAGGTCTTCTGCAAGAGCAACAAGTAGTCTAAGCCAATGGGCCTCTCTCCAGGCTTCCAGGCCAATGGCCGTCTCTCCAGGCTTCCAGGCCAACGGGCCGTCTCTCCAGGCTTCCAGGCCAATGGGCCGTCTCTCCAGGCTTCCAGGCCAATGAGCCATCTCTCCAGGCTTCCAGGTGTTAATGTTAAAATAATCTGTTCATAAATGGTTGTTAAATGTTAGAGGCATTTCAGTTCTGTTCCATTGAAATAATTATATAACCTCTTCTCTTTCTCCTTCTTTCTTCTCCTTCCTTCTTTCCTTCTTTCCTTCCCTCCCTCTTTCCCTCCCTCTCTTCTCTCTCTAGTTTTTTAAGATAAGGTTTCTTGGTGTAGCCTTGGCTGTCCAGGAACTCACTCTGTAGACCAGGCTGGCCTCAAACTCACAGAGATCCCCCTGCCTCTGCCCTTGTACACCACCTCCTGACAATCTCCTCCTCTTTTTAATCTGGTAAATTACATGATGAATTGCTTAGCTTACTATTCAGTTCAACTCTCACAGATATGGTTATGACCTATTCTTTCCTAAAGCCTTAGTAACTCCCTCAAGAAATAAACCAGACTGTAATCTAACTTGACTTTAGGCCATAAATACTATTTTTTAAAGATTTCTTAGTCGGGCAGTGGTGGTGCACGCCTTTAATCCCAGCACTTGGGAGGCAGAGGCAGGCAGATTTCTGAGTTCAAGGCCAGCCTGGTCTACAGAGTGAGTTCCAGGACAGCCAGGGCTACACAGAGAAACCCTGTCTTGAAAAACCAAAAAAAAAAAAAAACAAAAAAAAAAAACAAAAAAAAAGTTAAAGATTTCTTTATTTTACTTCATGTTTATGAATTTTTTTTACCTGCATGCAGGTTGGTTCTCCTGGAACCGGGCTACAGATGATTGTGAGTTACCATATGGATGCTGGGAATTAGATCCTGATTCTCTGCGGAGCAACAAGAGCTGTGTCTCCAACCCCGCATATGCACCCTTAGCAGGAAGCCCTCTCACCTCCAGACTCAGCTTTTGTTGGATTCAGGAGGCATTAGGGGAAATTTGATATCAAAAGCAGGCAGATTCCCATGGCTGGCAAGGCTGCCGTGGTTGGGTGTGGAGCCTCTCGGCCCCTCTAAACTCTATTTCTGAAGTTCAACAACACTTGAAGGTGGAATGTTGGCAGAACACAGAGGACAGAGTCAATGTGTAAACAGTTTGCTTTCCTCTCGGCATGTCTGGCTCTGCTTCTCAGCAGGTGAGGTTCAGAAGGGGATTGGTGGGCCCCATGGTCAGGGGAGAACACATGTATCCTGTGCCCACCCTTCTGGGTACTAATGTGGCTCCATGAGTGGTAGCAAACCCCCGGATATAAAGGAAGATGTTTACTATGCCTGTTTCATGCAGGTCATTGCTCCTATGGAGGAATCTTGGGGCAAGGCTGGAGAGATGGCTCAGTGCTTAAGAGCTCTGGCTGCTCTTCCAGAGGGAAAGAGTTTCGTTCTCAGCACACACGTGGCAACTAACAACTGTCTGTAACTCCAATTCCAGGGGACCCAACACACTCTTCTGGCCTTTCTCTGCACCAGTCACACACATGGTGACAGATATCCTATAGGAAAACACACTCACACACACACACACACACCACACACACACGCAAAAGTCAGCACACACCTCTAATCTCAGCACTCAGGAGGCAGTGTTGGACCTGAAAGTCTCAACTCCTGGATATGCAGTGCAGAGACACAGAGACCGAGATTGATGCAATCAGCAAGAGGAATCTTTATTCCGACATGTCACGGTCACTTCACTCTCGCAGGAGGAAGGACCCTAAATTTCTGAAGCATACACCTTTTATACTTTAGCATGGGCAGACTTTAGCAACAGCAAAACTTGCCTAAACCTAATTGGGCACTTTGCTTAGCCTTTAAACTTATTGGCCACACTCACTCAGGCAATTATTTCTGGTGGGCTATGTTTATCCAGGGCTGTAGAGGACACAGCTGGTTACTAATCAGTATATTCTGTGGTTTTTCTCTGAATTGTTTTTTTTAACTCTCTCCCTGCTATCAGGACAGCTTGACCAGTAGGGTGGTTTTGTCTCTAATCCGCCCTTTCTGCTCTGTTCCCTTGGTTGTTATGGTGAGAGTTTGTCAGGGTGGTCTCACAGCAGAGGCAGCCAGATCTCTGAGTTCAAGGCTAGTCTGGTCTACAGAGCAAGTTCTAGGACAGCCAGGGCTATACAGAGAAATCCTGTCTTGAAAACCAAAACCAAAACAACAACAACAACAACAACAAAAGTTTAAAAAGAAAGCAAGTTTGGGGGTGGAGGAAGAGAGTGCCAAAGAGATGGCCCAGTGGTTAGGAACACTCACTGCTCCTCCAGAGACCTGGGGTTTGGCTCTCTGCACCCCTATCAGGCAATTCATGGTTAATTGTAAGTCCAGCTTCAGGGGATCACACACCCTCTTCTGGCCTCCATGGGCATCCACACACATAGTATATGTATACCCAGATGCACACAGACACACACATACACTTATACACTAAAAGTTTTTTTGTTTGTTTTTAAAGAAAAGGATTGGGAGAGTCATCAAGCTGGGAACGTGACATCCAGTTGTTTATAAAGATCATCCTAATGCAATTCAGCTTTCCAGCTCCTCTAACGTCAGGTAAGGTAGAAAGAGGGGGAAGGGCTGATGATTGGACACTGAGTTGGTTTGGAATGTGTATTGTGAACCCATCAGCTGGTCCCATGGAATCCTGGTGCATTGTATTTTCTGAGACGACATTACTTTCAAGTGCCTTTAGCCTCAAAGTGGGAAGAGAGAGATTATATAAACTCAAGGCAGATCCATTGTATACTGCAGTTCAGAAAAAAAAAATCATTAAATGCCTAAGGTGTCTATGGTCAGAGTTGAGCAGAACCTGAGTATGGTGGCCGTTCTTGGTTGTCAACTTGACTACATCTGGAATTAACAGAAACCCAAACTAAGACAGCCTAGTGCACTGAATAACTACTGGATTCTTGGACCTTCCATTGGTAGACAGCCATTGTTGGAGTAGCTGGACCACAGCCTGTAAGCCATTCTAATAAATCCCCTTTGTGTGTATATGTATGTATGTATATGTGTGTGTGCATGTGCACGTGTGTGTGTGTGTGTGTGTGTGTTCATTCTATAAGTTCTGTTCCTAAAAAACCCTGACTAATACAAATCTTGGTACCAGAAGTAGTTCTAGAGCTACAGAAATGTAAGGGTGAATTTTTTAAGTATCTGGTCTAGGACGTCCGATTTGCCAACAATGATAGTCACTGAAACCTCTCCTAGAAGCTTGGGGAGTAGTGATGCCCATGGTGTGAACTATTTTACAAACTTAAGAAGACAAATTGTGGGACTGCGTAAGGGTATCCTGGTTCTTGGCTGGGCATGGGCCTAGAACCCCAAGACTCCAAGGGAGAAACGGCAGGAGTTCGGCCACGTCCCCAGAACCCAGGGTCCTGACAAGCAGTCTAATCTCCATGGACCTACATTGTTCAGTCATGTAGGCCATTACAGTTCCTCCCAAAGTGCACAGGTAGAGGGTGTGACTACAGGCCTCAGGCCCTAGAGATTTACATACTAATGAAGGCCAGAGGGCGGAGTCAATTAAACCACCCCCAGAACCTTCCCCTTTCTCCCTCCCTACTTAACTCAGGTCTACCTTGAGTTTGGGGGGGTACATCCAGATCCATCCACCATCCACCATGACAATAAACCCTTCTGGAACCAAGGACTTCCTCTAGTCATTGAGGCCTGCAGGGTCTGCCGTCGCTGAAGCTTCCAGCCACTGGAACCCCAGACTTTCTCCTGGATGTGGGACCCGCCACATGGAAGCCTCCAGGCAGGCCCCCCCCACCCCACGCTGCGGCCCCTTTACCCACAACAAATGCTTTTGATTATCCTGGTTTACTGTTGTGAGAGGCAGTGAATTTGGTGACTTGAACTTTTGACAATTTGTGGAGAAAAGTAAGGAAAATTATGCTGCTGGTTGGTTGTTTTTGGCCTCTCCAAAAACAGTGGGCTCCGAGGTAAAATTAACTAACTTCTAGCACCTCAGAATAGAGTAGACAGCAGTCAATTCAGAGATAAAACTGACTTTAGACTGTTTATATGATTCCAGATATTTATAAACAGTCTAAATGTCTTAGTCAGGATTTTGTTGCTGTGGAGAGACACCATGACCAAGGAAACTCTTATAAAAGGAAAGCATTTAATTGGGGCTGGCTTACAGGTTCAGAGGTTCAGTTCATTATCATCATGGTGGGAAGCGTGCAGCATGCAGGCAGACATGGTGCTGGAGAGGTAGCTGAGAGTTCTACATCTTAATCCACAGGCAGCAAGAGAGAGACACTGGGCTCTGCTTGAGTATCTGAGACCTCAAGGTCTACTCATCAATACCCTCTCTCCAACAGCAAGGCCACACATCCAATAATGCCACTCCCTATGAGTCTATGGGGATCATTCTCACTCAGACCACCACAAAAGGTTTCTATGTGTGCTCTGGAAAAGCATCTTCTCTCCAGCAGCCACAGAGCTCATGCTGAAGAAAATCAAACTCAAGTCCTCACTCTAAGGTTGGCTGAATTACAGTAAAAATTCAAGTCCCAGCCTCAGCGGATGTTGGTGCTTGAAATAAGGGGATTAATTGGGAGAGAAGGGGCTCCTGTAACTTGGAATGGAAGTGGGTGGGAGGGTGGGAGGGCCCTATTGAAGCTGAGAGCTTTGAATTCTCAGATTCTCAAGGGTTTATCTCACCTGAGGAAGTAGCCTCCCCACTCTTAGTAGAAGATGTATTCCTGTAGGACTGTAATAGGATGATTTGGTCCCCGGTAGAGCACTGGTTTTGAGATACCCAGAGACCCAACAGGTGTCCATTGCCTGTGTAGGGACCGCACATATCTTGCCACGCCCCCGGAATCCAGGCTCCTGACATGTGGCATAGATATCCATTGACCTGCACCTTCAGTCACGTAGAGCAACAGCCGCTCCCAAAGAGCACAGGTAGAGGGTGGGCCTACAGGCTTTGGCCTCAAGAGACTTCCATATTAATAAGTTACCTAAAGGGGGGAGGGAGGGGGGCGTAGCTAAATTAAGTGACCCTCCTCTTTTCCCTCTTCCCTATTTAAGTCAGGCCCGCCCTGGCTTAAAGCGGGGAGGGGCGGTGTGTGCGCATCTAGACCATCTATCACACACCATGAACAATAAAGCTCTTGGGACTCCGGACTATCTCGTGTTATTGGGGCCTGCTGTCTTGGAAAGCTTCCCTGCATTCTGGCCACAGGTTCCCGCATACTCCCGCCCCTCCCACCACCCGCCACCCCCGCTGAAATGTGGCCCTTTTCAGCTTTCAGCGAGGAAATTAATCCTTCATTGCCTGCTAAACCAACAGTGATTTTCTCTGAAGGAGATGCCAGGCAAGACAATACCAGTGTCCCTCAGGGCCCACCAACAGTTGCCTATAGACCTATAATTACACTTAGGGCTAAGCAGGCTCCTAGAGGGGAGCACAAGGAGGTGCACTACACTACTAAGGACCTTAAGGGGTTTGCTAACTCATTCAAGCAGAGCTCTGGAGAAATATGTGTGGGAATGGATTTTATAAGCGTTGGGGCCTGGAGAGATGGCTCAGCGGTTAAGAGCACTGACTGCGCTTCCAGAGGTCCAGAGTTCAATTCCCAGCAACCACATGGTGGCTCACAACTGTAATGGGATCTGATGCCCTCTTCTGGTGTGTCTGAAGAGAGTGACAGTGTACTCATATTCATAAAATAAATAAATAAACCTTAAAAAAAAAAAAGAGTGTAGGATAATGGTGGAAGGAACATAAAACTAGATTAGGTTGAGTTTATTGATGTGGGCCCACTGAGTGGAGGTTCTACGTGTAATATGGAAGTGCACACTGTTAAAAGGTGTCAAAAGTTTGAAGCATTTGTCAAAAAATTGCCTACTGAGAAGGAGTTAGAGATGCCTGATAAACCTTGGATTAGTGTTTGTGAGAGATTTTTTTGTTGTTTTGTTTTTCTAGACAAAGTTTTTTTTTGTGTAGTCTTGGCTATTCTGAAACTAGCTTTGTAGCCCAGGCTGGCTTTGGATTCATAGAGATCCACCTGCTCTGCCTCCTGAGTGCTGGGATTAAAGGCATCCATCATTACCACCTGGTTTGATGAAAGAATTTTAATGTTCATGGAAAGTGCAATGCTAGAGTGGGTGCACCGTGTAAAACCTAATCCTCCGCCATGGAGCGGCCTGGGGAATGCCCTTTACTAATCCTATGAGATGCAAGATTTCGAGAGGCACCAGCACATGTTGTGCTCTTTTCCGGGTACCAGACCTTAGGGCTGGAGGTGCTGCTGTTTAGTTGGATGAGTTCAATGAAATGGGATTAATTAGGTCCCAAAGTAGCAGGAGCCAGGTGACTGCACTGAATGGCCAAAGGCAAGGAACACAGTTACCATAATGGGCAGCATAGACAAAGCAATGTTCATAATTGCCTGACCCATAGTGGTCAGCACAGATAAAGTGATTTTCATGGTGGCATGACTTGTATGGATCTTTCAATCATGGTGTTTCCATACATGAAATAGATATGAAGTCAACTGCATTTTTGTTTGATCTGTATAAGTGGAAAATTTTTTAAACAAATGAAAGAAAGGCCACACTGGATCATGGCAAACGAGAACCTTGGCTTGTGAACCAATTTCCAGACTTGAACCAGTTTGCAGACGCAGAACTCTTTGAATGAAAAGATGGCCAGGTTCCCCTGAGGAAAGACCTTAATAAAATACTTAATAGTTCTACTGTTAGTCTTTCTCAGTCCTTTATCAGATAGACATGAGGCCTTTTATAAACAACAATACACTGGAAGAAATGAAACAATAGACTTTCTGGGGTCAACTGAATACTGGTTCTGAATTAACACCCAAACACTGTGGTCTCCAGTTAAAGTAGGGGCTTATGGAGGTCAGGAGATTAATGGAGTTTTGGCTAACATCCAACACACAGTAAATCCAGTGGGTACCCGAACCCATCCTATGGTTATTTCCTCAGTTTCAGAATATATAATTGGGGCAGATATACTTAAAAGTTGGCAGAATTCTCACATTGATTCCATGACCTGTGGAGTGAGGGCTACTGTGGCTGGAAAGACTAAATGGAAACTTTTAGAATAGCCTCTGCCAGGGAAAATAGTGAACCAAAAATAATGTTGCATTCCTGGAGGAATTGCAGAAATTAGTGCCACCATCAAGAATTTGAAAGAGGCAGGGGCGGTGGTCCCCACCACATCTCCTTTAACTCTCTTATCTGGCCAGTGCAGAAGACAAGTGGATCCTGGAGAATGACAGTTGACTATGGAAAACTTAATCAAGTAGTGACTCTGACTGCAGCTGTTGTACCAGATGTAGTTTCCTTACTTGAGCAAATTAATACATCTCCTGGTACATAGTATTCAGCTATTGATCTAGCAGATGACTTCTCAGTATTTGTCCACCATAAGCAATGTGCTTCCAGTTGGCAAGACCAGCAGTATCTCTTTACAGTTTTGCCTCAAGGGTGTATTAACTCTCCAGTCCTGTGTCATAACTTAGTATGGAAGGATCCTGATTATCTGTCTCTTCTACAAAATATCATGTTGGTTCACTGTATTGATGACTTTGTGTTGATTAAACCAAGTGAGCAGGAGGTAGCAGTCACTTTGAATTTGTTGGTAAAATGTATGCACATCGAGAATGGGAAATAAATCTACTCAAAAATTGAGAGCCTTTCACTTCAGTGAAATTCTTAGAAGTCCAGTGATTTGGGGCATGTGGAGCTATTCCTTTTAAATTGGAAGATAAGTTGTTGCATCTGGCTCCTCTCAACACCAAGAAAGAACTATAACATTTAATAGGCCTATTTGGATTCTAGAGACAGCACATTCATCACTTGGGTGTGTTACTCAGGCCCATTTACCAAGTGACTTGGAAAACTGCCTCCCTGAGATGGGTCTGGAACAGGAAAAGGCCTTTCACCAGGTCCTAACTGCTGTGCAGGCTGCTCTACTCTTGGACCATATGACCTGATGGATAATACTTGGGGTGTTAGGAACAGATAAGGATGCTGTTTACAGCATTTGGCAGGCCCTATAGGTGAATCACAGAAGAGACCTTGTGATTTAGGAGCAAGGCTCTACCATCATCTGCAGACAATCATTCTCCTTTTGTGAGACAGCTCTTGGCCTTTTATTCAGCTTTAGTAGAAACCAAACATTTGACAATGGGCTACCAAGTTACCATGTGACCTGAGCTGCCTGTCAGAATTATATGTTATCTCGTGTCTTAGTCACTGTTCTAAGGCTGTGAAGAGACACCATGACCAAGGCAACTCTTATTAAAGAAAGCATTTAATTGAGGGCTTGCTTACACTTTCAGAGTTGTAATCCATTATCATCATGGCAGGGAGCATGGTGGCAGGCAAGCATGGTTCTAGAGAAGGAGCTAAGAGCTACAGATCTGTAGACTGAAAGAGAGACTCTGGGAATTGTGACCCCTCCTCCCCTTGGGGATTGTAGGCTGATAATGGTCCATGAGAGCAAAGGGATCAGAGTCGATGAACAGGGGTTCTGAAGTCCTGTAAGCACATACACAGGTTACTAAGACACTCTGGGACCAGCTGCAGAGAGGCAGATCAGCTTTACTTGGTGTGATTTAAGGTTTATATAGTTTTAGGGGACAACGGGTAGGTGGGAACATACAGGGTAGGAAAAGGTCATTGATGAGGCTTAGGGTACAGAAATGCCTCATTACCACAGGGAAGCATTTCAGGAACCTCTGGTGCTAACTGAACAGGTTCTTATTGGGAGAAAGGAAGTTGAACCTATAATAGTAACCAAGGCTACACGACATTCTGCAGGTAGAGGTGTGTTGGGTTTTGTTGTTGTTGTTGTTGTTTGTTTGTTTGTTTTACCTCCCTAGACAAGGTCAAAGAAGAAAAAGCCCTGCCAAAGAAGGGAGTCTTTCATTATGCACCAAGCTCAGAAGGCTATCCAGTTATTGGTAGACTTTGACCTTAATTAGCAGAGTTTGCCCACAGGGAATGGCATGGACCTTTGAAACCTCAAAGCTCATCCCCAGTGACACACTTCCTTCAACAAGGCCACATCTCTTAATCCTTCTAATCCTTTCAAATAATGACATTGTCTGGCGACTAACATTCAAATATATGAGCCTATAGGGGTCATTTTTATTCAAAGCACAACATCTGACCAATCAAGCCATAAAATAGAAAATACACAGCAGCAATCCATAATCAAATTGAAGTGGTATATATGATTGGATACCAGCAAGTCTTGAAAGCACAAGCAAGTTACTGTAGGCTTAGATTTTTCAAATTCTACTTTTAATAAGGGTTCTTAAATGCTTTAACCCTCCTTCTAGCCCACTACTCACCAGAGGTAGAGGAAGGGTTAATAGGACAAAGGAGGATGTGGACCTGTTTAGAAATAGTTCTTTGGAGAAAATCCAATCTGCCTTGTCAGGATACCTGAAGTTTAGTTCACACAAATCATAAACACAATTCATGAATCAGCAACAGCAGGTCAATCCAGAAGAAATCAGGAGACTGCTGTATGCTGTTTAGAAGTAGTTCCTCGAAGCAATTCCAATTTCCATTTGTCAAGATACCAGCAGTCCAGTTCAGTAGTGTCAGAATACTAAACAGAAATCAACAGAGGTGGCACAATGTAGCAGAAACAGCCTGACCTCCACCAAATTGTCATAAGTCAGCAAGAATGGCCAGGACTAGCAGAAACACCAGAAGTTCTCTGCCATGCCTTTCTCAACGAAGTGAAGATCAGCGAAGATGAAGACTTGAGATCAACAAAGCATTGCAAAGCTATCTATACAAGTACTCAGTCACTCTCTGTTGAGTTCCTTTATACTCCCTCATAACATCACATTTCCTCCCACAGGTCTTGCCTCAGCAAAACTCCATGTGAGTCTGTATCAGCTGACATATCCAAAAACTTCCACTCCACTCTGCCAATTGGTCTGAGTCTGAGGAAGCAGCAAGAAGCTGCCAGAATACCACCAGAATTTTTTTGGTGCATTTCTCTCTATGAAGTCATGGCAAACAATGATCAAAAAATGGTAAGGCATACCAATACCATCCAGCATCATCCGCTGTCTACTGAGTTATATTTATATTCCTTCTAAGCATCATGCTTTCACGTGTTTGCTTTACCAAAACATCCTTTCACCTCTGTGTCCCAGTGAAACATCATTTGATATAACTGACTTTCCAAAGAAACCAGAAGTTTCCACTTCAAGTTACATGAAGAAGTTGCCCAAGTTCCTATGGTTTCTACTCCATTAGAATGTTATCTTCTGTCGAGTATGAACCTATATCCTCATGGAGTCTTTCTTATGGTTGATTGACTGAGGAAGAGAAGACAAGGGCCTGGTTTGCTGATGTTCTACACATTATATAGGCACCATCCAGAAATGGCAGCTGCAGCATTACACCCTCTTTCTGAGACAACCCTGAAAAACACCAGCAAAGGGAAATCTTCATAGCAGGCAGAACTTTGGGAAGTACACATGGTCATACATTTTGTTTAGAAGGAGAAATAGCCAGATGTGAGGACTGTTCACTGATTCATGAACTTTAACCAGTGGGTTGGCTGAGTTATAAGAGACTTGGAAAGATCATTATTGGAGAATTGGTAGAAAGATATCTGAGGGAGATGTATATGGGTAGATCTCGCTGAAGGATGTGAAGATATTTGTGTCTCATGTAAATGCTCACCAAAAGGTGACTTCAACTGAGGAAGAGTTCAGTAATCAAGTGGATAAGATGACCCTTCTGTGGACAGTCAGCCTCTTTCCCCAGCCATCCCTGTCATTGCCCAATTGGCCCATGAACAATATGGCCACGATAGCAGAGACAGGTTATGTATGGGCTTGACAGCATGAACTTACACTCACCAAGGCTGACCTGGCTACAGCTACTTGCAGAACACCATATCTGCCAACAACAGGAACCAATACTGAGCTCCAGATGTGGCACCATTCCTCCAGGGTGACCAGGCAGAGACCTGGTAGCAGATTGACTACATTGGACCATCTTCCCCTACAGAAGGGACCATACTTTGTCCTTACTGGAGTAGATACTTATTCTGGTTGTGGGTTTACCTTTCCTGCTTCTGCCAAAACCATCATCCATGAACTTACAGAATGCCTTATCCACTATCATGGTATTCTACATAGTATTGCTTCTGCCCAAGTAACTCACTTTACAACCAGAGAACTGTGACAGTGGGCACATGATCATGGAATCCACTGGTCTTACCATGTTCCCCACTATCCTGAAGCAGCTGGCCAGAGAGCAAAGTGGAATGTCCTTTTGAAGACACAGTTATGCTGCTGTGAGTTTTCGCTATACCGCTTTGGCTCCTGGAGGATTGCACTCGTGCATCTGCCCAGGAGCTATCTTTGGATCTGTGAATGAAAACACACACTAGCTTATTTTTAACGTGCCTTACTAGCTTAGAGGCTGGGCACTTCTAAGCCTCCTGAGGCTAGCATGCCCCTCCCTCTGGCACTCCTGACTCAACACCTTCTAAATCTCCTTTTAACTTTGCTTCCCTGTTACCTTCTGTGAAGCCCGTTGGTCTTTGCTGCCCAAGACACTTCCGGGCAGCCCTTCCAGGGGCTGCTTTCCCTTTACTCCTACATTTTGGATGATCTCCCCTTTGCAGCTCTAAATCTGTTTCATCTGTCTCTCCCAGAGTCATCAATTCTCCCTTCCTCCTCTTGTGTTTTAGCTCGCGCTGGGTTCCCGGCTGGCTTCCTTTGCCCAGCCATTGGTTGTACGACATTTCTTTATTGCCAATCAAATCCAGCAGGGGGCAGGCTTCTTTTAGCCTGTGTGCAGGACACTGCAAACAAGTTTTTTGGGTAACACAATCAGTAAGAGAACACCAGATGTTATGTTTCCCCCCTTTTTGTCCACTAAAAAGGCATTTAATTCTTTCCAATATACATTGAACATAAATATAACAGTCACATAAACTATAAGGTATGATATACACTAAAAATGTCCAGTCCATCAATTTTGTCAATTTAGATAAAGTATTCTACCATCATTCCAAACTTAAAGAGTTTACAATTCAGCCGGGTGGTGGTGCGCACGCCTTTAATTCCAGCACTTGGGAGGCAGAGGCAGGCGGATTTCTGAGTTCGAGGCCAGCCTGGTCTACAGAGTGAGTTCCAGGACAGCCCGGGCCATACAGAGAAACCCTGTCTCGAAAAACCGAAAAAAAAAAAAAAAAAGAGTTTACAATTCTATACCTGAATTGTGTTTTGATTTTAGCCTGTAACACAATCTGAAAACCATGTTTTTAATTCTATATCATATCTTTTAATGTTAAAGAATTTAACATTAAATTTAAGTTTGCTTATAGGACTATAATTAGTCATCAACCCTGTCAGAAATCTGAGAACAAATTAAACATTGTTTGAGTATATAGAAAGCACCAAACACAGCTTCTAAAACTTAAACAATTGTAGAGACAGCTGACTACCTGGACAGTCACCTAATTTCTTATAACGTTGAATCGTCTGTCTTCAGCCTTTTGGCCCAGAGCCATCTGGCAGACTCAGCAATGAAGTAGGAATATAAAGGACTAGCTTACCCTGTCTTGGCAGAGATTAGTAGTCAGCACATCACATAAATGTAGGAAAGAATCAACTCCACAATGTTGTCCTCTGACCTCCCATGGCATGTGTGCATGCACACGTGTATACACACACAGTTACACAAATACATGCACACTCACAGGCACATGTACACGTACATCCTAATAATAACAGTGAATTAAGCTTTTTTAGAAATAAATGATTTCTACGGGTTGGGGTATATAGTTCAATGATAGGGTGCTTGCCTAGCTTGCCCTGGGCCCACATGCATCCTCAGCATTACAATAAATAAATAACCAAATAAACAGAAACAAACTGGGTATAGTGGTACATGTCTTTAATCCCAGCACTTGAGAGGCAGAGGCAGGCTGATCAGTGCAAGTTCAAGGCTAGCCTGGTCTATATAGTGAGTTCCATGACAGCCAGGACTACATAGTGAGACCCTATCTCAAAAACCAAAACTAATTAATCAATCAAACAGACAACCAAAAACCAAACCAAACCAAACCAAAACAGAAATGGCTATTATATTCCTGGATAGAAAATTTTTAAAGCTTATTTATTCTTATTTTATGCATATGGGTGTTTTACCTGCATGTATGCCCATGTACCATACATGTGCTGATGCTATTGGAGCCCCTGGAACTGGAGTTATAGATAGTTGTGAGCTGCTATGTAGATGCTGAGACTCAAACCTAGGTCCTGTGGAGGAGTAGCCAGTGCTCTTAAGCACTGAACATGTCTCCAGCCCTGTGCACAGAAATCATAATATAAACATCAATTCTGGAAGCCGTTCTCTCTTCCTCTTAGGCTGGAGACCCAGCTGCTCCATCTTCTCTGCTCCAGCAGATGATGGCCTCCCCCTGAGTGGTTCCCTCCCGAACACCAGGCAAGGAGTCTCCCTGCCCAAGGAGTCTCCACTTCTCCCTGGACCCTGCACACAACTCCCTGCATCTGCTTCTGCATCAGCTGTACTCTTATCCCCCCTGGTCCCTGGCAGTGAGACCTGTTTTTGTAGCACTGCCTCTCAGGAATGGCTAGAACCAGTCTGTCCCCTTTGGACCTTCAAGAGAAGCTAAAATCTTCCCTGAAGTTTAAGGGCCACACATCCTTTGACTGCCTCCTTCAAAACCATCTTCCCTTCTCTGAGATGGCAAACAATGCCAAAATTAAAACTCAGCTTTAGGCCATTTGCAAGATAAGCCTTGAAGTTTCTTCTGAGAACTGTGCACCAGAAAAAAAAACCTTCCAGGGAGAAGAAAGCTTCTAAAGCTCTTAAGCCTGCACCTGTTACACATGCACTCTGTGCTAGCATGGCTGTGGGGAAGTTAAGCTTGATTACTGCTGTTCCAGAGGCCCAGATTTTGATCCTTGGCACTCACATTGGTCAGCTCACAGTCACCTGTAATTCTAGTTCTCTACTCTTCTGGATTCTGTGGTCATCTAAATGCACAAAGACATACCCGTGGATACATTAATTAAAAACAAGCATAGGTGTGGTATTTCACTTTGGTTATCCTGGCATTAAGGCAATAGGATCACCATGAGTTCAAGGCCAGCTTGGGCTACACAGTGAGTTCTAGTGAGAATGTGCCTCAAAAATCAGATGCCTCTCCAACCTCAGGGGCTTTGTAGATTCCTAACAATATTCAGGTACTGAGCACAGACGTGATAAAGACCGTTAGGGTTAAGATGGGGAAATCATGAACACTGGGGATGAACAAATGAATGGCCTGAGAGATAACCAAGCTGCTCTGATAAGGCTGGCTGAGGATCCCTTCATTGAGGGCCTTACACAGAGCACTGTTGCCTTTCACATGGACTCGCTGCTAATGCTGCTCATTGTAACAGTCTGACCTGTGGGTAAGAACAGCTCCTAACAGGAGGCTTCCACCTATGCCAGGATAGGGACCTCTCCAGACATCCTTCCCTGGTCTCATTTCTGTCGCTATAATAAAACACACAGACAAAAAGGAACTTAGGTGTGAAAAGATTTATCTTAGTTCCAGGCTATATTCCAGGTTATAGTCCATCATAGCAAGGAAGTCAAGGCAGCAGAAACTTAGAATAGCTCGTCAGAGCACACTCACGGTCAAGAGCAGAGAGAAAGGAATGTGTGGAACCTGCTTGGCTCTCCTTCTCTATTCTTGTACAAGACACAAGGGAACAGTACTTGCTTTGACATGAATGGTTTTGGGACTGACCTGACTGGGGCAATGAGGAAATAAAAGCCTGACAGGCACATATATAGAAAAGCTGGGGTTTGGTGGCCCCACACTCTGATGGAGATGCTACAGCAGCCAGGAAACTCGGTGCATTTATCATGTAGTGTTGTCCTGTTAGGGTTGCTATGGCTGTGGTGAAACACCATGACCAAAAGCCAGTTGGGGAGGGAAGGGTTACTTGGCTTACATTCCACATTGTAGTTCATCACTGGAGGAAGACAGGACAAGAACTCAAGCAGGGCCAGAACCTGGAGGCAAAAGCTGATGCAGAGGCCATGGACAGGTGCTGGCTGTTGACTTGATTATTATGGCGTGCTCAGCCTGCTTTCTTATAGAACCCAGGACCACCAGGGACAGCACCACTCACAATGGGCTGAGCTTTCTCTCATCAGTGACTAAGTAAGAAAATGCCCTAGAGCTGGATCTTATGGGGACATTTTCATTTGAGGTTCCCTCCTTTCAGATAATGCTACCTTATGCCAAGTTGTCATAAAACCTGTCAGCACAGCTATGTATGGATCTCTGAGTGAATGAATTCCTGAGTGGATGTGTACTGCTGACAGAGACATGAACAGCCAAGGACTCCAATGCTTCGGTGTCATAGGAGTGGCAAAGCCTTCCCCTGGCAAGGCTCAGATAAATGACAGAGCTTTCCTTGGTGGTGGGAGTTAGTTACAGTTCCAGGATTGAACCATGTGTGCAAAAACTACAACTGCAGTGTCCTTTCTGGATGTTTGAAGCCTGGGACTGCTCACTGGTGTACAGAGACCTATCAGAGCTAGCCAACCCCATTCCCTGTGCTATTTTTAATAAACATGGCTAAAGTTCCAGATCACTATGGTAGTAGATGCCAATCCATTAGAGGGTGCAAGCCCCCCACCCCAGCTTTCCCGTATGTGTGTCTAGGATTTCAGGACATGGTACAGTTGAGTGAGCTTAGTGAGACGTCATCCAGGAGGACGAAGCAGCAACTAACACTTTTGGCATTCAGTATCAACATCCAGCCAGGGCTGTATCAGTTCCCCACGGTGCCACCCACATTCAGAGTCAGTCTTCCCATGTGAGGCATGCCCACAGGTCAACACAATCTAGTCAGACCCTTGGTGAGACTCCTCCCTAGAATATGTCAAGCTGACAATCAAAACTAACCATCCCAAGACCCCACTGACAGATAGCTAGATATGGGGGAATCAAAAAAAACTGCAGTTACCTCTTAGTAACTGGAATTAGCTTGCCACATGATGAATCTGGGCCTGTAAATGTGTGAAACAAAGAGAGTGTAGTCTAATTAATAGCCCAGACCCTGCCAAGGTCAAAGAAACACAGGTTTCTATTGCTGTGATAAAACACCATGACCTAAGCAGCCTAGAGATGAAAGAATTTCATCTTACATTTCAGCTTACTCTAAGGTCACACTCCGTTTTCTAAGGGAAGTCAGAGCAGGAACTTTAACAGGGCAGGAACCTGGAGGCAGGAACTGATGCAGAGACCATGGAGGAGTGCTGCTTACTGGCTTGCTTCACAAAGTTTGCTCAGCCTGCTTTCTTTCTTTTCTTTCTTTTGGTTTTTCGGTTTTTCGAGACAGGGTTTCTCTGTGTAGTCCTGGCTGTCCTGGAACTCACTCTGTAGACCAGGCTGGCCTCGAACTCAGAAATCCACCTGCCTCTGCCTTCCAAGTGCTGGGATTAAAGGCATGCGCCACCACTGCCCGGCTCAGCCTGCTTTCTTATAGCACTCAGGACCACCTGCTAAGGGATGGCACCACCTATACTGAGCTGGGCCTTCCCACATCAACCATCTGTCCAGAAAATGAACTATAGCCTACAGGCCAATTGCAGGGTGGACAGGGATGTTCAATTGAGGTTCTCTTGTCCAAAGACTCCACCTATATCAAGTTGGCACAAAAAGTAGCCAGTGCAGTCAGCATCCCCCATGAGGCCAGTAGCTACGTCAGTTGGGCTAATGACCAGGAGACTGAAAAGAGAAGCAGAAATCAGAGACAGAGTGAGGCTTCAACCACCCACCTAGTCCCTTAGTTGGGCAAGGAACATGTGAACAATACATCATTATCCCCCTGGCTAGGGCAGAGGTCAGAGGCAGGCACAGAGTGTGTGGGCTGGCCACTGGGTCAGGTTGTGAGGTACTTGGAGAATCAACCACTCTCAGGAGAAATGACTCACCTTTTCCAGTTTCTGCCAAAAGTCCCACAATAGTCTCTATAAAGTCTAACACTCTCATTCTCTCTCTCTCTCTCTCTCTCTCTCTCTCTCTCTCTCTCTCTCTCTCTCTCTCTTCCCTCTCATATTCCAGGCTAGCCTAGAACTCACTGTGTAACCCACTCTGGCCCTAACTCAAACTCACAGCAATCCTGCTGCCTCAGTCACTCAAGATCTAAGATTATAGGTATGAGCCATCACTACCAGTTAATTCCAAGAACTGTTGTCGTCATCATCGTTATCAGCTATCTTTGATTCTTCTATCTTCCCCTCTCACCCCAGTGCATGTGCACTGGATCACTGACGAATCCTGCTGCATCTGGCTTTTTACATAGATAGAGGGATCCATCATAGATTGGCAGGTTTGCTCAGAGGACACCTTCACACACTGAGCATCTCTCCGGCTCTCTGGTCCCAGGAATTCTTAAGTTGACTAGTATTGTTCCTGTCTAAGGCAGAGTCCCAGAGCAAGAAGAAGACTACAACCCAGATCAAGGGCAGCAGAGGCAAGTGAAGAGGTCTGGGTAAGAAGGAAAGGAACCTAACAGAGATGAACTAGTGGGTAACTTATGAGTTTAGAACTATTACAGAAAGTCAACAGCAGCCGGGCGGTGGTGGCGCACGCCTTTAATCCCAGCACTTGGGAGGCAGAGGCAGGCGATTTCTGAGTTCGATGCCAGCCTGGTCTACAGAGTGAGTTCCAGGACAGCCCAGGGCTATACAGAGAAACCCTGTCTTAAAAAAAAAGAAAGAAAGAAGAAGAAAGAAAGAAAGAGAAGAGAAAGAAAGAAAGAAAGAAAGAAAGAAAGAAAGAAAGAAAGAAAGAAAGTCAACAGCAGAGGGCGCCAAGACACTAGAAAACTGTCTTGGGCTATTGGCTTCTAAAAGCTTGGAAAAGCAGCCTTCTTTCCAAACCACACATGCACGCACGCACGCACATGCAAGCCAAATGCATTTCAGAGGTACACTTCCTTACCAGAAGCCATTGCCTTGCAGCATAGCCTGCAAAGAATAGCAAATGGAAGTTGAGATCTCTCTCTCTGACCAGAGTCTGAGGGCACAGTAGCTGCAACTAGTGTGGTTAAAATCAGGCTGGAGAGAGCTAGACCACAGGGTTATCAAGAATTCAGATGGCAACCTATAGAGGCACAGGATTTAAAGAGGTTTAAGGAAGCAGTAACGAGTTATGGCTTACATGCGTTGTATACCAAACAGACACTTAATAACTGGGCTACACATAGTCACATAACTCCAAAAGATTGGAAAGCTTTGATAACAGCCGTCCTAGAGCCTGGCCCTCAATTACAGTGGCTGGCATGGTGGAAAGATGAGGCTTCAATCATGGAGCAACCAAATATGACTAGAGATATTGATATTGTCAAGGATCAATTACTAGGTGAAGGTCCATATCTGAATTGAGAGTTCAGATTGCCTTTGATGATGCTGTCCTAGAACAATGCTGTACAAATAGCATTAAATGTTTGGGACGAGGTTTCACAATAGGGACAAGCTGAGTCATTTACAATGATAATCCAGGGTTAAAATAAATCTTTCACTGACTTTTTACAAAGATTAACTGTAAATGTTAGTATTCTGTCTAAACTCCACCCCTACAGTTATCTGGCAACAGCCAGGTAGGCCTGCCCACTATAAAAGGGGTTGCTTGTCTCCTCCTCTCTCTCTTGCTCTCTTGCCTCTAGCTTCTCTCTGTCCCCTCGCTCCTCCCCCCTTCCCTTCCCCCTCTCTCCACATGGTCATGGCCTGCCTCCACTTCTCTCCTCTCTCCTCCTTACTCTGCATCTCCTCCTGCTTCTCTCCCCACCTTTGCCCTCTACCCTAATAACCCCCCCGTCCCCCCTCGTGGAACCGTTTGATCTGGTATTGTCTGTTCTAAGCTGCATGTGGAAGACCATCAGTAATTTTTTCAAATCCTATTTTTAATGATGGTTCTTAACCTCTCCTCTCCTTTAACCCATTATCCACCCAGAGGTAATGGAAAAGAAAGGATATGGGGGAAGTGAACCTGTTTAGAAAGATTCTTTGGAGCAACTCCTGTCTGTGTCATCTGGAAATCAGCAGTTCAGTTCACAGGTCAGAAGTGGCAGCTTGATCCACTTGCAAACACTTCATGGATACACCAGCAGTCCAATTTGGTTGAGTTGGGATAGCAAACATGAATCAGCAGCAGTAGCACTACCTCAGCAGGAGGGACCAGGAGGAATACCACAAGTTCTCTCAGGGATGCTAGACCTACAAGCATTGTTTAGCTTGCTCTATAAGTGAGACTAGCTCAGCCTCCATCAACTGTCCATGGAGTCCTATTTATACCCTCTGTGATGGTTTGAATATGCTCAGCCTTGGAAATGGCTATTAGAAGGTGTGGCTCTGTTGAAATAGGTATGTCACTGTGGGTGTGGGCTTTAAGATCCTCATCCTAGCAGCCTTCATATGAAGATGTAGACTGCTCAGCTCCTCCTGCACCATGCCAGCCTGGATTCGTCCACCTTGATGATGACAGACTGAACCTCTGAACTGGTAAGCCAGCCCCAACTAAATGTTGTCCTTATAAGAGTTGCCTTGGTCATAGTGTCTGTTCACAGCAGTAAAACCCTAACTAAGACACCCTCCAAACATCACGTGTCCTCCACTGGTCTTGCCTCAGCACGTGCGGCTGTCTAGCTTAGCTGTCACTGTGCTAATTAGCTTCAGTCCATGAAATCGGCACTAAACTGCAGCACACCACCAGAAGTTTTTTGGCAGGTTTCTCTTTATGGAGTCCCGACAACTGCAGCTCAACTACGCAGTGTAAGGTGGGCCGATACATGTGTGTTGTTAGCCTAAGAATCCTTCATCATTGTCCTTTCATGTGCTTGGTTTAGCAGAACATCCTTTCACCCATGTCTTCTTCAGTTAAATGTTCCTTTACATGTTTGCCCCAGCAAAACACCCTCCAACTGACTTTCCAAAGAACCCTTAAGTTTCCACTTCAATTAACTACAGCTTTAGATCGAGCAATATCAGATCCAACTGCTAGAGAAATTTTAATTAAATCTTTAGCTGTTGAAACTGCTAATGCTGAATGCAAAAAGGCTATTAGATAGATCTTTAAGGGCCAGATCTGCACCTCCTTATGAATCGATTAAAACTACTGCAGATACAGAGCTTAATGCTCGCAATTAAGTTCTGGTTGGACAAACAATCACAACACAAAAAGCCTGTTGCTCTGGCTGTGAAAGATCAAATCACTCCCTAAAGTAAACATTCAGCTCCTAAGAATAAATTCTTCCATAATAATGATTCAGGGAGAAATTTTCCTATGAAATGTACAAGATATGGAAGGAGCAGTCATATGGCTTATATATGTAGGTCATCAAAGATTACAGACAAGGGATTCCTAGAAACAATGTTTGACGAAGGATTTGTTTAGACAACATTTCTTTTCTTTTTTTTTCAAGTTTTTTTTAATTTGGATATTTTCTTTATTTACATTTCAAATGTTATCCCTTTTCCATGTCTCCCCTCTGGAACCCCCTATCCCATTCCCCCTCCCCCTAGACAACATTTCTAAACAACGTTTTTTTTTTTTGTTTTTCTGGAGATAACCCAAAAAGAAGGCCCCAGCCTTCTGGAATATGCAGAAAATGTGGCAAAGGCCAACACTGGACTAATGAATGCAGATCGACAAGGGACAAAAAAGGTAACCCTTGTCAGGAAATGCCCCAAATTCACGTCAACCAGTTCAGATCAACAGCAAGAAAAACTGACCTGCAACACAGTTAAGCAATACTGCCCTAAAACTAAGACATTAAAAACTCAGATATCAAAACCAGAGCAGCTTCAATAGATAAAACAAAAAAACTCCACAGAAATCAAGATACAGAAACAGGTGTAAGAAAGAGATGCTTAATACACAAAAGGGGGTAATAAAGACCCCTCCCCCAGAGATCGAGTATAAACTCAGAATGGAAGGCAGGAAGTGTGCTGCACTGGGGAAGAGAATAAGCTCTTGTTTCAACAGGAGAAGAAAAACTATGGATTCCTTCCAAACTGATAAAAATCAGATATGACAGGGGCTGGGGGATACCCCGAAGATCTTGGTTAGAAAAGAAAAAAGAAATCAGCAAAACCAACAAAGCAGGTAACATATATGCTGGTCCCTTTATACGGGGACAGTTCTGAGACAGGCTGAGACATGAATGCCTATGTGTAGCCAATAGATCTTGGCTATGGAGTTCTCATGATGTATTATTATATGCCATCCTTTCATATCTCATGGATGGAGAGTTACATTGCAGTTTTGTTATACTCTCCAAACTAGCTTACAAAGAAAAGACAGATATCTTTCACCTGCTCAAAGATCAAAGCATCATCTTTGACTAATCTGTGCACACTGCACATTCCGTACATATGTTATTACAGAAATATATGCTACTTGTGGGAGTTTCTGTGGTTGCAGAGCAAAAGGATCAGACACCAAAGAAGACAAGACAAATAGCCCAAGCGATCCAGCCTCAGACTGCCTCAGTTGCTTTTCATCAAAACTTGCTTCCAGGACAACTTCAAAGCAGATAGAGCACTTCATCCAGTCTTTCAAACTGTTCCAATCAGGACTTTATGTAAGCCTACATTTTCTCAGCACATAGAGAGTAGACAACAAATGTTACAGCTAACTTTCTTTCTTTCTCTCTCTCTCTCTCTCTCTCTCTCTCTCTCTCTCTCTCTCTCTCTCTTTCTTTCTTCCCTCCCTTCTTTAATCATTTACATTTCAAATGTTGTCTTCCTTCTGTGTCTCAGCTCCACAAGCCTCCCACCCCATTCTCCCCCCCACTTGCCTCTAAGAGGTTACTCCGCCCCCCCCAACTCCAGCATCACTCTCCTAGCATCCTCCTTCTCTGGGGCATTAAGCCTTCACAGGACCAAGCACCTCCCCTCCCAGTGATGCCAGATAAGGCCATCCTCTGCTACATATGTAGCAGGAGCCATGGATCACCCATGTATATTCTTCAGTTGGTGGCTTAGTTCCTGGGAGCTTGAGGGGTCCGGTTAGTTGATATTGTTGTCCTATGGGGTTGCAATCTCCTTCATCTCCTTCAGCCCTCCCCCCAACTCTTCCATTGGGATCCCAGGCTCAGTCTGATGGTTGGCTGTGAGTGTCTGCATCTGTCTTAGTCAGATGCTCGCAGAGCCTCTCAGAGGACAACCATACCAGGCTCCTGTCTGCAAGCACATCTTGGCATCAGCAATAGTGTAGGGGTTTGGTGTCTGCTGATGGGATGGATCTCAAGGTGGGGCAGTCTCTGGATGGCCTTTCCTTCAGTTTCTGCTCCATTTTCTGTTCCTACCTTTCCTTTAGACAGAAACAATTCTGGGTTAAAAAATTTGAGATGGGTGTGTGGCCCCATCCCTCCACTGGGGGCCATGTCTATCTACTGGAGGTGGTCTCTTCAGGTTCTATCTCCCTGCTGTTGGGTATTTTGGCTAAAGTCATCTCCATTGGGTCCTGGGAGCCTCCTGCATCCCTGGCATCTGGGACTTTCTAGTGGTTCCTCATGTTCCCACTCTTACAGCTTACTTTCTTAAGACTTGACCATTTTTGAATTTCCCTTGGGCTCCCCCAAAAGGAAAGCAACGCCTCAAATCAGCAGGAAGCAATTTTAAGAGAATGACACCCCCCATTTCCAAAGAGCAGGGTGGATATTTTTGGTTGTTCAATGGGTTATGAATATTTGTTGTCGTTTAGGGGGGTTGTTTTCAAGTTGTTAAATGGTCTTGATCAGGGAGAGAACAGGTATAGGAGGTTAGACTTAGGGATTTCTCTCTATTTTCTCTATCTTTCTTTCCTATGTAGGAGAAGGGTTGAAAAGAGAAAGGGGGTATAGGAATAATATAGAAATAATAGGAAAAAAGGATAGATTATTAATTTACTCTTAGACCAAAAGGTATTCTATAAGCCAATAATCTTACATTGATATGGATTTTGTATATTGATACAGAATTGAAGTTATATTTTGTTTACATTGATATAAATCTTTGAATATTTATACAAAAATTAAGGTTATTTTTATTACAACATACTGTATATTATGTCTCAACTCTTTGTATAAGGTATTGGACCTATGCAGTTCATTTAAATCATACAAAGTTTAGTTCCAGTCCTTTATAAGCTGCTATTACAAACTATTTAGGATAAGTAAATAATGCAAAGTAATAGTCAATCAAGCTCATAGTCATGTTATATACTAGACTAGTTATCACAAAAATATGCTCCCTAGGTTGAACAGATATTAAATAGGTAGAAACAAGCAATGTTTGCCTGTTCAGATGTGTGGTAGATAGATAGATAGATAGATAGATAGATAGATAGATAGATGATAGATAGATAGATAATACATACATACATACATACATAGTATTCAGAGACCTACAGAATGTGGCATTTAAAGATGGTTTATTATTTTAAAGCTCTTTTCACAAGACATATCTGCTCCTGGCAACACCCCTATTCAACTTCAAAGAAGATGATGAGCATTGAAGAATCTCTTTATGGAGTTTGCTTCAAATATGGCCAGCTGCCACTGGGCAAGAACCTGCCCTTGCTTCAACTGCTGACAGTATGCTGTCCAAACTAGACAAACATGATGCAGGGAAGTGGACTGCTAGCATTTACATGGACAAGATAGCCAAGTCCTTCATACCCTGCTTCACAGAAAGTCTGTCAGATAATCTGGGCCAGAAGGCTGGAGATGATATTCCTATGACTTGGAGGATTTAGGGTAACTGTCCAGACAGTCAGTTCTCTCTGTCATTTCTATAATTTTGGAAGCTGCTTGCCTGTACTTCCTGCATACTGAGGTAAAATGTATTCCTTCTCAGGTCTCTGATGGAATTGAAGACTAGATAGTTATAGTTTCATGTATAAGTTTAAGTTGTTTAGGATCTAAGATGTTTTAGATTGTTAATGCAAATTATAGAAATTGATTTAGGTACAGAACTCTGAACTCACCAAGATAGGATAGATAATAGAATACTTTCTCTGAGTTTGCCAAAACATATGAAGTGGACATTATAGTGTAAATCTTACCTGATAGTTTTTAGAAATTTGTTATTATTGTATATAGTTAATTGATATCTGAGAAAGAGCCTTTTATTGGACTAAAAAGAAGAACGTGAGGGGCTGAGAGCTAGCTGTCGGGAAAGTGCTTGTAGAGAGTTCATGAAAACACAGGTTTAGTGCTGAGCTCCTGTAGGCAACTCACTGCCATCTGTAACCCAGTTCCAGGAGACACAATGCCCTTTTCTGACCTCCAGGAGCACCAGGCAAACACACAAGCAAAACACCCATGAACATAAAACAAACAGAAACCTGACTCTTAGGAGAAGAAAGGAATTTGAACTGAGATGTTACGTATGGGTTGATAAAGCTACACGGAAGCCACAGGTTATTAAATGAAAATCCCACGGCCATGGGTAGGCTACCTGTTTATGAGGTGTTGGTCAGAGTTCCCTGAGACCCTCAAAACAGCACAGGCTTTGAGATGTTACAAGTCCATGTCATTTCCGGTTAGCACTCTTTCTCTCCCTCAATTTGTGGGTCAACTGTGAGGTGTCAGCTACTGCCTCAGTGTCCTGTCTGCCTGCTGGCTGCCACGTTCCCTGACATGATGGTTATGGACTCTAACAGTCTACAACCGGGAGCCCCAATAAACATTTTTCTTTTATAAGATGCCAGTGGTATAAACATAATGTGTCCATGTGCTTATAAATAACCCCTCACCCATGTTCCAGTAAGCAGCCCTAGTAAAACTCATCAGGCTACACACATGAACACATAGACATGAAGGTAGAAGGGGACTTGTAAGTTTAATTTTTCAAAGTCTACTTTTAATTCAAGATGGTTTTGCCGGGCGGTGGTGGCGCACACCTTTAATCCCAGCACTTGGGAGGCAGAGGCAGGCGGATTTCTGAGTTCGAGGCCAGCCTGGTCTCCAGAGTGAGTTCCAGGACAGCCAGGGCTACACAGAGAAACCCTTTCTCGAAAAACCAAAAAAAAAAAAAAAAAGATGGTTCTTAAATATTTTAGCCTCCCTTTTAGCCCACCACCCACCAGAGGTAGTGGAAAGGGGGAAGTGGACCTGTTTAGAAATGGTTCTTCGGGAGCAACTCCTGTCTGTGTTGTCTGGAAATCAGCAGTTCAGTTCACAGCTTAGCAGCGGCAGCTCAATCCATTTGCAAACACTTTATGGATATATCAGCAGTCCAGTTCGGTAGAGTCGGGTTAGCATCAGCGGTGACATGACCTAGCAGAGACAGCCAGGCCTCAGACTCAGCACAAGTCTGCAGGAGGGACCAGGGTCAACAGGAATGCCAGAAAAAGTTCTCGGCTGTGCCTCTCTCAGCAAAGTGAAGATCAGCGAATAGGAAAGACCAGAGGCCTAGCTCAGCCTCTGTCACTGTCCTTTTTATACTCCCTCCAAACATCACGTGTCCTCCACTGGTCTTGCCTCAGCATGTGTGTTTGTTTCAGCTGACACCACTCGGCCAATCAGCCCTAGTCCATGGAAGCTGCAAGAAACTACAACACACAACCAGAAGTTTTTTGATGTGTTTCTCTCTATGGAGTCCCCCACCCTGACTCCCCTTTTTATACAGGGTCTCTCAGTTGTTCAGGTTGGCCTAGACTCAGAATGTAGTCCAATATGGCCTTGTACTGGAGGCATTCCTTCTGTTCCAGCCCTCTGCGTACTAAGATCACGAAATGAGATTCTCTCTCTCCTCTCCTCTCTCCCTCCCCCTTTCTTTCCCTCTCTCCTTGTTCACCTGGCGCCCTCGGGGTTAGAAGAGGGTATCGAATCGTTGGAACTGGATTTACAGACGGTTGTCAGGCACTATGTGGTACTTAGATTCGAACCCGAGTGCTATTAACGTGAGCCATCTCTCCTGCTTGGTTTGTATCTTTTCTACTTTCTATTGATTGTAACGGGGTAAACCACTGTATCTCGTGTATCGGCTTCTTATCTACCATACGGGTTGATAATGCAGGCTACATAGGCCTGCTTTGAGAAGTAAAGCTGTAAGAGAGCTTGGGTTCAGTGATTCTGCAAGCCGAGTTTTGGATACTGATCCAAACAGGACTTGACAACAGGTCTGGGGTTAGTCTCACAGGGCCTGCTCCTCCTGAATTGTCAGAATGCTGAGATCTAGGCATCCCTACTGCAGTGGATACGGGGATGCGACGTTGTGCATTTCTGTCAGCCTTAGCGGTTACTCTGGACCAGGACTCCGCAAAGAGATTCATCAATATAGTGCCTCTGAGTCCTGGCTCACGGAAGTGGCAGGCAGGAAGAAGAGGGGCGTGGTAAGGGACCACTTCCGCTTCCGGTGACGCCAGGGCTTTCATTTCTTTCGGCTGAGGTGACTAAGATGGAAGCGTTTTGGGAATCACGGGCTGGCCACTGGGCCGGGGGTCCGGCTCCAGGGCAGTTTTACCGCGTCCCGTCCACCCCCAGCGGCCTCATGGACTCGGCGTCCGCGTCCTGCGAGGGTCCCATCACTCGGACCCAGTGAGTCGCGCTCTAACCGCGGTGGGAATGGGCGGCGGGCCGGGACCTGGGGACCTGCGGTGCACGGGCCGCAGCAATCTAGGCGCCGGCCTCCGCTCTCAGGGACCCTTTTCACGCTTCAGGAACCCCATGGTGACTGGGACATCGGTACTCGGGGTGAAGTTCGACGGCGGAGTGGTGATTGCTGCAGACATGCTGGGCTCCTACGGCTCCCTGGCTCGTTTCCGCAATATCTCTCGCATTATGCGAGTCAACGACAGCACTATGCTGGGTGCTTCGGGAGACTACGCTGATTTCCAGTATTTGAAGCAAGTTCTCGGTCAGATGGTGTAAGTCGCCTCAAAGTGGAGCGGATAACCTTCCGTTTTTTATTCCTGTAGGCGGGATGGAGGGACTTGAGACTCTGGGTAATTGTTGAGACACTTGTGAATGAATGTTTGGAATACTTTTTGGCACTGGGGGCTATGGGAGTGTAGAACACGGGTGGGTGGAGAACCTGACTTCCGTTATAATTGCTTTCTCAACCAATTGTATTTAAGGATTGATGAAGAACTCTTGGGAGATGGACACAGCTATAGCCCTAGAGCTATTCATTCATGGTTGACAAGGGCCATGTACAGCCGCCGCTCCAAGATGAACCCACTGTGGAACACCATGGTCATTGGAGGCTATGCTGATGGAGAAAGGTGTTTGATAACTTCCTTCACCGCCTAACCTAGCACTACCTGTGTAGTCTCTTCAATCTTTAAACAGAATGTTTTTTACACTTCTTTTGGTATGTGTGCTTGTGTACCACAGAGTGTGTGTGCGCGTGTGTACAGACCCAATCTCTTCTACATTGTGGATTCTAGGGATCAAACTTGGGTCATCAGGCATGCTGTCAGTGCCATCACCCACTAAGCCATCCTGCTTTCCCACCCTCAGACTCTGATCCCAGAGAATTCCCATCTTTTAATTTAGACCTCATGGACACAGCTAAGAAATATAAAATTAAATCAGCCGGGCGGTGGTGGCGCACGCCTTTAATCCCAGCACTTGGGAGGCAGAGGCAGGCGGATTTCTGAGTTCGAGGCCAGCCTGGTCTACAGAGTGAGTTCCAGGACAGCCAGGGCTACACAGAGAAACCCTGTCTCGAAAAACCAAAAAAAAAAAAAAAAGAAATATAAAATTAAATCAATTCTTTGATCTGTTTGTCCCTCCAGCTTTCTTGGTTATGTGGACATGCTTGGTGTTGCTTACGAAGCTCCCTCATTGGCCACTGGTTATGGTGCATACTTGGCTCAGGTAAGTAGAGGGCCTAACAACGAGAAAAAGAAATGAGAAGCCACTGTTAGTGGGCAAAAGAGAAATAGAAATGAGAAGCCAATGTTAATCTTTTTCCCTTGGAATTCTGATAAGAGACAGGCTGGAATCCTAATGTTGGGCAGCTGGATTTCTTTGTATAAGGAGAATATGTTTACATTACATTCCAGTGACAAAAAACAGTGACGAGAATAATAGTCTTGTCACAGAATGGAAGCCCTAGGCCTTCTCTTTTTAAGAGGGTCTTAGCTGGGCATGGTGGTATATATCTGTAATATTAGTGTACCGGAGGCTGAGGCCAGGAGCACCATGCGTTCAGACCAGCTTAAGCTTCATAGCAAGACTCCATATCAAAAACCAAAGACTCCTTGGGTTAAGGCACTTGTCAAGGATCAAGGCAGCCTGGGATCATCATGGTGGAGGAGAGAACCAGTACCTGAGAGCTATATTCTCACTTCTACATGCATGTGCACACACCTATACAAAAGAAGTAAATGTCGAACACAAAAGCTCACACTCAGTTCTTTTGACACAGTGGGTAGAGAACTGTCATTCACTTTGGTGCCTGTGTCTGTGGGTTGGAGCAGGTTGCCTTCTGTTAAGCCAGTGTCTAATTTCTCCAATGTTTTGCCCACCTCTGTAGCCTCTGCTTCGAGAAGTTCTAGAGAAGCAACCAGTGCTGAGTCAGACTGAGGCTCGGGAGCTGGTGGAGCGCTGCATGCGGGTGCTGTACTACCGAGACGCCCGCTCGTATAACCGGGTGAGAAATGGGCTGAAAGGCACAAGTCCTAGAGCCAGGCATGGTGACACACGCCTTTAATCCCAGCACTCAGGAAGCAGAGGCGGGTGGGACTCTGCATTTGAGGCGAGCTTGGTCATTGCACGCTTTGCTTTCTTTCAGTTTCAAATTGCCACTGTAACTGAAAAGGGTGTCGAGATAGAAGGACCACTGTCAGCACAAACCAACTGGGACATTGCCCACATGATCAGGTAATTAAGCTGAAGTAGGAAATGGGCAGCAGAGCAGGGAAGCTCTTGGCTTTCACAGAGTTGGCCCTTCTGGAGGGCTTAAGCAGAAATTCTGGGTGGTTCTGGAGGGAGAACCTCTGTCTCCAGGTTGTGGGGTGGGGGACTCTTCAGGTGGGTGGGTTTGGAGATGGGGAACTTCTTCAGAAGCTGATACCTTTATACACCATCGTTTTTCCCTAAATGTTTCTTCTTTTCTTAGTGGCTTTGAATGAAATCCCGATGAATGTCCAGAGTTGAAGCTTTGCTTTTCTAAATATGACTGTAGCTGGCTTAAAGGCGGACTTTTGTAAAATAAATCACAGTCCTTTGAAGTGTTCGCTGAGTTGGGTTTTTTGTTTTGAAATAGGATCTCACTGTGTAGTCCAGGCTTGTCTGGAGCTCAGAAATCTGCCTCCCAAAATGCTAGAGGTAAAAGCTTCTGCCACACCTGGTGAATCAGTGTTTTTATTCTAATGTGACACCAAGACCTCAGCTACCAAGTACTGCTTTGTACCATGTATCTGCTGTTTCCTTTCCTGGAGAGAACCATTTAGCTCTTCCTGTGTGTGCCCAAGGTTGATGTCACAAGTCTTTCTCAATCACCTCCATTTTAATTTTTTTGACATGTTTCTTATGGACCTGCGCTTACCAGTTCAGATAGACTGACTGGCCATTAGGCCACAGGGGTTTTGTCTCACTGCCCTAAATGCTGGGATTTTAAGTCTGCACGCCACAGCACATGATGCTGAGTGTTGAACCCAAGTCCTCATGCCTGCATGTGGCAAGCACTTGACAGCCATTTCCCTAGCCCCTTCACTGAGGCTGGCCTCAGACTCAGGGCAGTCCTTTCTGCCTCAGCTTCTCAACTGTGGGATTACAGGTGGTGATGGGCATTTAGGGTGTCTTACCAAGTACAGTATTCTGCATGACAATCAGTACAGAAGACCCCACATTGTCATAGTGACAGTTTTTGTAGGTTTGACTTCATTTTTGGGTAACACAATGGATGGGCTTACATAATAGTCTCTTCATTTTCTTCCATGTACTAAATTCTAAAAGAATGTAAGGGGTTATTTTTGTATTTGTTTGGAAGTGTTAATGATGGCTGCAAACCTGACTCGTTAAAATGCAATTTCAGAGACAGGTATGAGGTATGTATGTAGCCGAGTTCCTGCCCCTACACCTACACGTGTAGCCTCACTTTCAGAAGATACTGAGTACAAACATTTAACTGATGCTTATTATAATTCTAGCACCTGGTTCTTTGAAAGTATGTGTTCATTAGAAAACCCTGAGTAGGGAGCTACAGAGATGGCTCAGCATCTAAGAGCAGGTACTACCCTTGCAGAGGGTGGACTTGAGAGTCCCAGTACCCATGTGATGTATATGGCTCACTGCAGCTTCAGAGGACATATGCTGACAGGCCCTATGATTGCCTGCACTTGTGTACATACCCACATACATACACATAACTCAATAAAATCATTACAACAATAGTGAGGCTGGGAGATGGATTAAGTTGCTCTTGCAGAGTGTGAAGACCCAAGTTTGAATCTCCAGAACCCATGGAAAAGATGGACAAAAGTAGCTCAAGTGTTTGTAATCCCAGATGGCATGCAGAGGCAGGAGACGCACTGTAAGCTTGAGGGCCAGGCAGGCAGCTTGGCATATCGAACAAAAGAACAGAAACCTGTCTCAGGGTGGAAGAGTGAAGACTGACACCCGACACTTATGCCTGTATTCACACATATGCCTGAAGGCCCAAGTTTAATCCCCAGATCCCTCAAGATGGCAGGAGTTGTTCTGACGTTTGTCTGTGGTTTAATAGTATTAGGTGCCTACATTCAACACACAAAAAATAATGAATTCTAAGTGTAGCTGTTTCAGTTGGAAGTTAGCCATGTCCTACCCCTGGGGTGGTTTTAAACCCTGATTTGTTTTTGTATTTTGTATTTTTCCAAGACAGGATTTCTCTAACTCTGGTTGTCCTGGAACTCATTACAACCAGGCTAGTCTCTGCCTCCCTAGTGCTGGGATTGAAGGCGAGTACAACCACTGCCCACTGAACCTTGATTTTTAAAAATGGCAATCATGGGTCTTCTGCATGCTATCCAGTGTGGCAGACAGCTGCAGACAAGTTCATGCAAAGAAAATCTTGGATGTTCAATTGGGAACTTTGATATACTTAACACAGAAAGTTGTCAATAAATACATGTTTATTGATTAAACTGAATTATAAAAAACAAAACCAAAAAAACTTCCTTCTACTACTAAGCCATGCAGGCAGAGTCCACAAAGACAACTTGCTTGCCTAAACCCAGCCGATTCACGGTTACCATCTTTAAAAAAAAAAAAAAAAAAAAATTACCCATCCAAAGTCAATGTGCAGAGGCCAGGAACCCAGCTCTGCTAAGGCTGTGGCTGCTGCAGAGACGACCAAAGAGGATTAGGCTGTAGATTGAAGTGACCATTTACAGTTCTCCAGCTTTCTCAAAGGCAGAAGGTTGGCTTTGAAGTGTAGTCCATCATCAATAAAATGGCATTGCGCAAAAAGCTGGGAAAGAGAAGCCCAGGTGATCCGGATCCTCAGCTCAGATCTCCAACGCCATGGCTTCAGAGCTGGCCAGACTCCTGGGATCAGTCCTGTTCACTATGTCAGTGTGCTGGGAGTTCAAACGACAAAACAAAAACTGCAGGGCAATGAGTGGTGGTCACAAATGCCACACACCTGTACCACCAGGCCGGCATGTCTTGAGTTTCATCTCCCAGTCTATGAAAGCCTATTCAATGGGGACACATAGAAAAAAGTTTATAAATCCACTTCCTCTTGTTTTATTAAATGCTCCATTTATGTACACTTTAAAGATGAACCACTTACACGCTTGTGCAGGCTGCCTCCTTGGCTCATAGGAGGTAACTGAACGCCTTGGGATGGACAAGACCCGTCGGTGTGGCTGCGGGAAAGGTAGACTTGGTGTTTTGTTCTCTATGGTACAGTACATTTTGGTTTATCACCATGAGTACGTATTTTCTTAAAAAAAAAAAAAAAAAAAATCCCTCATGCAAACTGTAGAAAAATTTTCCTTGAAGTTGGCAGTGAAAAATAAAGATTCATTCATGTCTTTCTCTGTGCACACCTCTATGCTTTTCATATCCATTTCTTCTCTGAATATGAGAGGACGTGTAAGCAGGAGTTCAAGCAGTCTGTCTTGTTAGTTCAACACCTAACACATGTCAGTTGTACCTGTGGTGAGCAGGTGTGCTGTTGGACGAGCTGAACAGGACAAAGTTCAACAGAGCAGGGCTTGCTGGAGACAGAGACTAGGAATGGCTTCCACCTGAACACTCATCACCTCACTCAGGACTACCTCTTGCTTGCTAGGGACACATGTGCTCCTTTGTCCAGAGTGAAGGACCGTATGAAAATGAGAAAAAGGGTCAAGGGTCACAAGTGCAAAAAAAAAATATTGTTTCTGTTATATTTTGGTGGAGGGTGGTGAGGACAGAAAAATCTATCCATTCTGGATGTTTCAAGGTGGTTCATGCACTTTTTAAAGCCACAATTTTATATCTAGAGCTGCTGAAGAAACCAACACCTCTGGAGAGGGAGGGGAATGGAGAAGGAAAGAGTTCAGTGGGATTCATTTTTCATTTTCATTTTTATATAAAAGTGTTAAGACCACAATGAAAAAAACTTATCCACATATGTAATAAGCCAGTTTGTGAGCTACATATTCTTTCTTTCCATCTGCAGCAGAGTTCTCATGTTAACAATGATTAGATAGTATCATGCCCAAAGACATTGGCCACACAGTAAAACAAACAAAACCCAGAAATACTATGGTACAATTGAGGTAATAAGGGAAACAAAACAACTTAGTATCTGTCCACAAAGGATTGTTTTCCTAGATTTTGTCAGAAAAATAGCAAACACAGTGATTTAAATTAAAGAAGAAAAAAAGGGTCACAAAAACATGTTTTTTAGCAGGAGTAACCAAAGGGCCAGCTCCTCGGCTCAGAACTGATCACTACTGGTATTCCTAAAAACCCAACAAATTCATACGAAGAGTCAATGTTGGGAGTGGTGGTATAAAACTGAAACTATAACCAAGTACCCCACTGGTACCCATCTTGTCTAAGCGCCTCTAACCTCCCTCAGCTCTCCTACCTGACTCCACATGTCTCCATAGCCTTAGCACCTAAATCTCCATCAGATCTAGGTCAGCTTCCTCAAAGCCATAGAAAGACTCTGTCTCACTTTCCCCCTCAAAAAGCTGGTGAAGGCTTTCAGGCTCAACTGTCTCTTCAGGAGATGACCTGGGCCGGGGGGCAGAAGCTGAGTGCTCCTCAGACTGTTCTCCGTTTAGCTTTAGCTGCTCCTCTAGGGAGGCAATGAGCTCCTCCTGCATGTCAGCATTGCGTGCGGGTGAGTTAACGTTGCCATCAGGACCTGGCAGAACACTAGCCACAAGGAACGACCGCTGAACTAGCTCTGGGGAGTCCCCAATGACACCCAGCACCTCACTCAGCCAGACCAACACCAGCTGAAGCAAGACATCAGAATCACAAGCAGTATCTGCCATTTCCCGAGCCTGCTCCTTCCACTTTTTGTGCAAAAAGTTCTTAACAGTTCGTTTGATGCATACATCTAGTGGCTGGATTTTGGAGCTACAGCCTGCGGGGACCACTGCAGGCAAAGTGCTAGAGGCACTGAGCAGGGCCAGTACCTCTTCTGACAAGTGAGTGCGGTGGCAGTCCATCACCAGCATGCTTTTGCTGTGCTGACAAGCTGTGTGCTTCTTCCATACACGAGTTGACCAAAGCTGCATGATTTCGTCATCACTGTAGCCACTGTCTTTGGCCTCTAGTAATATAGAGTCTGGCACATCAGCAAGCCGATTCGCTTGTCCTCGGAAGAAAACGAGGGTGGGGAGGACAGTGCCATCTGCTAGGATAGCCAGCACAACGTCGCACCAAGGTTCCCCTGTGCCCACTGTCTGCAGAGCATTCTCCTTTCGGTCATCACTGCTCAGCACCTCTGTGTCCAGGAACAAAGAGATCTCATCGATAGCCACAATCATAGACAACGGTAAGTCCTGATTGTGGATCTGCCGCTGCACAAACTCAATGAAGAGTCCGGCATTCTCTGCTACATGCTTCGGTAATGTGTGGGCTACAGCTCGCCGGGCATGGGGAGTGAGGTGGTGCCGGAGCATAAAGCGCACAGCCCACTCATAGGAGATCTTAAATCCCCCTTCCAAAGAGCGTCCAATTTTGGTGGCCTTCTGAAACAAGGTCTCTTCATTTACAGGGAGCTGTTGCTCTCTCTGGATCAGCACCCACTCAGCCAGTTTTTCTTCTGCCTCAAAGCTGAGATATTTGCCCTCTAAGTTCTCTCCCTGAGAGGCCTGAAAGCGTCGAAGCCAGCGACGGATTCGCCGCTGGGGGTTTCGAAAGTGCTCAGCTGCCTGTTCAGTGTTGCAGCACAGGGCAAACAGAACTACCCGAAGTTTCTTCACAGACAGCTGCTCTTTCTTGCCAACCCCACTGCCACCTCCACCACCTGATGCTGGCTCAGGTTCCTGGGCGACAGGGCTTCCCTCTTCCTGTTCATTGACATTCAGACATTCAGTCCCCTCTGTGGCCAAGGGTGGCAGGGCGGAGGGCAGTGGGTGAGTAGGGGTTGCTGGTGGGGTTGCAGTTGAGGCTGGTGATGGAAGTGCCTGGAGCATAGGACCTGCCAGCTCCTGAGGCTCCGCTGCGGTGGCTCCTACAGGCTTCACAGTGGCAGTTTTGTTAGGGAGGAGAGGAGGTGGAAGATACGTATTCTTCATGCCCCGGTCAAACACTCGTTCCGGAGTCTGGCCAGGCCTAAAGGAATGGGGAAGGGAAGCAGAGAGCAGAAAGGTCAGTTACTCTTTAGGATTTAAATTATAGTATTAGGAACAGCAGACATTGTGTAAAGTGTACATGAAATGAACATTACCTCGAATGAGACATCCAACTGAGCCCTGGGAAAATGAGATTGAAAAAAAAAATGGTTAAACTCACTGGGGAAAAACTGAAAAGCATTCCATAGACGTATCTTGAGATTTCAACATGCTACCCACTTATCGGCTCTTCCTGTAGCCAGCCTTCCCAGGTTAGAATGCTTATAGTCTGCTATAGTGTGCATTAAACAGTGAATGGGTGAGGTCAGAGAAAGATGCTCCTCCTGGCTCATATAGTATGACATCTTACCCCAATCCCAGTTCCCCCACGTACCCCGGGGTAAGATAGTGCTCGATCTGTGTGAGGGGTTGAACACTAAATGCTTGGCCATGGCATCTCCCACGGAGGTAGCAAAGGTACAGGAAGTGCAGGCCAGCTTGATTCCACTGCAGGAAGAGGAAGGAAGAGGACCAGGAGTATATTAGATACAAACAGCAATAACACTAAACAAAGTTAAACTTTGAGGCTTAATATAGGATGAGTCACATAACCACTTTTTATAATAAAAGACTTGATATTAACAACTCAGTACCAAAAAGTGTTTTATTACCTTACAGAATTTTTAAACAAAGCCAAATATTTGGGACTCTTCCGTGGAACATGATTGCTGAGAAAGACAAAGAAGCAGAGAGTTACAAACAATGACAATGCCCAACCAGAGATGCCTTCTCAATCCAAATCAGCTTGACCATCAGGTTTCTCAAACTTCAATATAAACACAAAATAACCAGAGGATCAATTACAATTTACATTTTAATACAGGCCTAGGGTGGGCCTAAGAATGATGTCACTGGGAGGCTTGCTCTTTTCTGAGGGGAAGTGGAGCAGGTATGGATATGGGGTAGAGGGGAGGTTGGGGGAAAAAGACTGGGGGCGGGGGGACTGCAGTTGGGATGTAATATATGAGAGAATGAAACATAAAAAAGGATCAGAACTTCTAACAAGCTCCCATCCAATGCTCGGGCTGCACTAGCGGACCCTAAGGGATCATTTGGAGCAGAGTAACAGAGCCAGCTGAATATGGTCTGCTCTTTTACCTTCCAAGAAGAGATGGACAAACAACTTTAAAGTTGCAGAAAGAAACAAAAAATAGAAATGGGAGGAAATTAAATGAGTTTTGGACTCCAAACTAGAAATCCTGGTTTGTTCGTGACTTACTTGATCATGTGATTGGCATAAGCTCGAGAGCAGCAGGTGCTGTAGCGACACAGAGAACAATGCACATAGGTAGGGAAATGATTAGGGAAGTCTGGGATCTCAAAGCTGCACTCCAGACATGTCTGCCGGCCCATAACACTCCTGTCAAAACACAAAAATGTCATTGCTCCCTCAGGTATCACCACTGAAAAAGATGGTATCTGATTTCATTGGCTGTCAGGAAATACCCTGCCCAGATAGTCCCCACCCGCCTAGCACTTAGAAGGAGGCACTGACATTTTTCTAACAGCTCTCTTCTGGATATTGCGTTGGACAGGGGGATACAGGAAGACAGGCAGTGGGTCAGTGGAGGAAAGAGGCGCTGCCTCCTGCAAGGCGCCAGAAGGTGTATCATTTGAAGACACAGGAACAGTTCGTGGCTGCCCCCGGGAAGCCCGGATTGTCACCTGAGAATCAAGGGAAGAACAATTAGGTGGCAGTCAGAGGAAACCCCAGTGTTCTGCCCATCTTTCCTCTTCCCCTCCCCGAGTCTGTGACAGCAACTTCTGGCAAACTCTTACCTTGGTGCCTGGTTTCAAGCCTTCCAGTTGCTTAGGCTTACGGAAGGTTTTGTGGTGCTGAAGTTTGTGTTCAATTTTGTCCTTGGCAAAGAGAAACTGCAGTCGGCACTTGTTGCAGTGATAAACATTTCTCTTCTGGAGAAAAGCAAACAAACAGACAAGAATCGCTTAGAGGTTTCTAGTGAATCAAAATCAGCATAATTTTTCCTTCTTTCTGTTGAGAATTTAATAATAGGAAAATAGAAAAGGTGAGGCCTTCCTTATATTAGGCAAGCACCCTATCACCAAGACTTTCCAGCCATACCCCTTGAAAGGTCACATACAAAAGATGGTATTCCCCTTTGAATTCTTGCCTTCCCCCCTTTCCTAGGAGGTGGAATGTGGGGGAGGGGAGCTTAATACATCTCTATATACAGCTGCTTCTGAGTCCACAGTCTGACAAAGGCAGTACTTGTTTCAGGGGCCACTCTTCCTTCCTTGCTATCTCACCTAAGCCATCTCTACATCGGAAATGTGTACTGTCTTAGCACTGTTCCTTGACTCCAATCCTTTTCTTTGCTTCAGAAGTCAATAACCACCATCATCTCCTACCTGATTAAAGCCTTTGGCTAATCTTTTCCCTCTGCTCTATCTCTGACTTAGTTTACTGAGTGCTGGCAGTGTAAAATCTTGAACCTATCACCCCAGAACTTGAATCCTCTTCCTAGCCTAGGAGAATACCCATCATCTGTTCGCACCTAGTTTCCACCATGAGCCTTATACCCTACAGTCTGCTCTGAATACCTCTCACTAACCTACATGCCAGAGACTTAGCTTCTGTCTCAAATACACTACTTCTCTGTCCTGTTTTATCCCCACCATTCCTCACCCTTCAGACCTGAAACAGCACTTCTTTCTGGACGTCCCTTCGGTTCCCAGACTGGGTAGATGCTTCTCTGTATCTTCCCCTGTTATCAAAACCCTCATTTTTTTTTTTTTTTTGGTATATTCTCCTTTAACACTACACCTCTAACATCTAACCTAGTGTGTAGCAAGAAACAGAAACTGAATGATGTTTGCTAACATAGTATTATCTTCTCTATCAACACTATATTTATCTATCTCAACCTTGTCCTAGGATCCAAAACCTCAAGTGAGAATACAGGACTGCTTATGCCTGATACCTGGTGCCTCATGTAGTGTTGCTGGAAGGCATTGCCATTTTTGAAGACCTTTAGGCAATACGGACAGAGCAAATGCCGAGTATCTTCGTGGATCATCCGAAAATGGACATCTACCTCAGAGTAGAGGGAGGAGCGATACTGACACACCTGAGTTATGCAAGAAGGAAAATAAGTGAACAACTGGAGCCATAAAAAGAAATAACAACAAAGATACCCAGGAGTATTCTTAAATGCACAGGTGTTATTGTTCTGGTTTTGCAATGGAGATCTATGCAGATGGTAAGTTTAGCTGTGATGGAAACAGTCAAGGGCAGCAGAATCTGAGAATAACCCACATTCTCTAGGAAATAAAAGCATCCTCTACCCTGAGAGGGAAGCTCAGGAGACAGACTCAGAATGCACAGGAGTCCCCTGTCTGGGCTTTATCTTCTAGCAAGTCCTAACGACGAGAACTGTGTTATTACTCTTCCCATATCTCTTCAGAGTACCTAAGTGGAAGGTGTACAGTGGGTCCGTAGGAATATCCACTAGTGGATTCTTTACAATCAGTTTGAAAACAAAGTGGCTAAAATGCTCTGGAGAAAAAGGCATTACCTGACAGACATAAGGCATCTCTCCAGGCTTGTGCGTGTCCTTCATGTGCTGGAGAAACAAGGGCTCACTTTCAAAGGCCCACTCACAGATCTTGCACTTGGCTGGAAGAAGGAAAATAATTGAGACATGCACTCGGATGGAAGATCATCTCTTAAGATCCACCAGCACATCACATCTGTACACTGGTTCTGCTCTAACATTTGTGTTGCTGATGACAACTAATATCCCTGTCTTTTAACTCAGCCTTTGAAACAAAGCTCTAGTCTACACTGTAGACTATTTGCATTTTAAACCAGACGTTCCCTCTTTGCTCCTAACTTGAAATCACGTTCTCCCTCTGTCCATTTCCTATCTCTTACTTCTCTAGGTCATACCCACTGTTGTCACCATGCAATGACCTAGAACTGTCATCTCTGTTATGATAGACAAGAATTTGGTAAAAATCCTTACGACTGCCGAGTGGTGGTGGCGCACGCCTTTAATCCCAGCACTTGGGAGGCAGAGGCAGGTGGATTTCTGAGTTCGAGGCCAGCCTGGTCTACAGAGTGAGTTCCAGGACAGCCAGGGCTACACAGAGAAACCCTGTCTCAAAAAACCAAAAAAAAAAAAAAACCTTACGACTGACTACTGCTCATCAGCTTCCAATACATTTACAGCATGGATTCCTCACTGCTGAGTAAGTGCTTTCAAAATACTACCCGACTTTAAGCCTATACCTAGGAACAAAGATTTTCATTTATAAATAATTCATAAATATCTATTGACTGTCCATGAAGTACAAGGAAGAATTTGTTCTGAAAAGCCTGACAAACACTAAGAGATGTTTGCTTTTTTTGTTTTTTGTGTCAGGGTCTTACTACATAGCCCTGTATGGCTTGGAACTCATATGTACAACAGATAAACCTGGAACTCAGATACCATTCTGCCCTGACCCCAAGTGCTGGTATTAATGGTGTGTGACACCATGCCCAGATGAACAGATGTTCTTACCCTGTTATAAATGTCACTTCTCTTTCTATATGAATAGATTCAAGCAATTATACTCAGAAATTAGCCAATTTGTCAAGCTTGATTAAAAGGATATAATTCTAAATTTTTGGTAAAATTTGTAATTGCTTCATATTTTGAATTATAAAGTATGGCTAGCATAAAGAGTCATATTTATTTTTGTTTTCATTAGTTTACTAGTCTTTCAAGTTTCTGCAAATATGGATGTTCCAGACTTAAAAGTTTTAAGTATTAGAAAATGGCCCACACTCTGAATCTTTCTAACTTCTTCCGATATTTAAAACTCTAAAACCTAGCCACAAATCTTTTCTCGTATTCTAATTATCTTACCCATAACGACTATCATGTAAAGCATGTTTGTAATATTGTCTTATTTTGAGATAGGATCTTATTATATAGCCCAGGCTTGCCTTGAACTAAGTAGCCTTCTTACTTCTGCCTTCAAAGTGCTGGGATTACAGGAATGAGCCTGTAAATCATATGATACTGTCTTATTCTACACACTATAATTATGTAAGCTTCTATACTTATGATAATTTGCATTTTCAACAAAACTGGTAATCCTTTTAAGGACATTAGAAATATTCTGAATAAGAAGGGAGAGATGGCTCAGTGGTTAAAAGAACTGGAGTTCAGGTCCCAGCATCTACACTGGGCAGCTCATGAGCATCTTTAACTCCAGCTCTAGGGAAATCTGATGCAAATAAAATCCTGAAGCAGGGCAGAGGTAGTGCATGCCTTTAACTGCAGCACGGAGAATGGGGGTGAGAATGGGTGGAGAATGGGGTGGAGAATGGACTGGGATGCACAGGCAGGCAAATCTCTGAGTTTGAGCCCAGCCTGATCTACAGAGTGAGTTCCAAAATAGCCAGGGCTACATGGAAAAACTGTCTTGAAAGACCAAAACCAACCAACCAAACAAGAATGAAATCTGAACACTGGGCTCACATCTCAAAATATGTCAACTCAATAGAAACATATGTTTCACCTAGCACTCAGGAGACAAGAGGCAGGTAGATCTCTGTGAGTTTGAGGCCAGCCTGGTCTACAGGGTGAATCCAGAATATCTAGGACTACACAGAGAAACCCTGTGTCTAAAACAAACAAACAAAACAAGAAGCGTATGTTTTAAGCAGACGACTTCTATTATTCTAAGTGTTGGCTTGTTGTTCCTGTTTCATAAGATCTGTAACTAACATTCTAGCTCACCACCTATTATTTCATGGACAACACTAATTTAATAGCAAAGTACTTTAAAATCATGCTTGTTAGAAACAGAGAAAAGTACTCCTTTATTATCTGTGTATAATGAGCTCTCTGCTAGTGCCATTAAGTAAGTGAAGAAAACATAGATCCCACCCCTCCGCTGGAGTTTGAGTTTTCAAACTTACTAGTAGATTCATAGGGACTATGAACATTTTCCAAGTGGCACTGGAGCTGGAAGGGGGTGGAGAACTGGCGGTAACAGTGTTGACAGATAGTGTGACCATCCACCTCGCCATTCTGCTGATCAAGTTCTACGTGGTGCTTCATGTGGTTCATGAATCTGTAGCACAGCACAAAGAGAAAATACAGAAAACTAAGTCAGCAGTCTATGAGAGATATGATGCAGCTATGAACAAACATGAATTTCTCTCTCCTCCTACTTCCTCCACTTTTTTAGAGTCTTTTCTGAGAGTCTTTTTCTGAGCCCAGAAAGATAGTCCTTTACAAATTCTGTGCATGATGTATGTGTGTCTGCATATAGGGTACATACAATACATAATCATACATACATACAAGCGCTGAAGGAGGCCATGGCTGGAGTTACAGATAATTGCGAGCCACCTAATGTGGATGCTGGGACTTGAACTCAGGTCCTCTATAAGAGCAGAATGCACTTTTAACTTCTGTGCCCTCTCTCCAGCTCTGTATTAATAGGTACTTTCTTCTTAAAATAATTTATTTTTACTTTATATGCATTCGAGTTTTGCTTACAAATATATCTACGTTTACATTACATCATCCATCCATCCATCCATCCATCCATCCCTCATCCCTTATATCTATATCTATGTATGTGAGAGTCTCAGATCTGGGAGTTACAGACAGTTCTAGCTGCCACGTGGGTGCTCAGAAATGAACCTGGGTCCTCCGGAAGAACAGTCAGTGCTCTTAACTGTTGAGCCATCTGTCCAGCCGCCAGGTAACAAATTCTTAAAACTAAAAGAACGTTCTGTTCAAGAAGACTAGTGTTGCGGGCAATGGTGGCGCACGCCTTTAATTCCAGCACTTGGGAGGCAGAGAGCAGGCGATTTCTGAGTTCGAGGCCAGCCTGGTCTACAGAGTGAGTTCCAGGACAGCCAGAGATACACAGAGAAACCCTGTCTTAAAAAAACAAAACAACAACAACAACAAAAGACTAGTGTTCCTTACTCAAAGTTAAATGTATCTCTTATTACCATAATGAAATAATTCAACAGTATTGCCTACTATAAATTCTAACAAGACTGTCTCAAGTCCGGTGGTGGTGGCAAATGCCTTTAGTCCCAGCAATCAGGAGGAGAAGCCAGATCTCTTGAGTTCAAGACCAGCCTGGTCTACAGAATGAGTTCCAGTACAGCCAGTGTTATACAGAGAAAACCCATTTCAAAAATAACCATAAAAAAGAAAGACTGCATCATAGTATTTCCTAAAGAGAAAAACTTAACTATGTAATAAGAACACTGGTGTACTTCTGTGCAGGTAACCTCTAAGGCTGTTTCAGACTTACCGAATGTTGTTCTTTAGCCTTTTAGTACAATGAGGGCATCGGAAAGATGTGGCAACCTTAGGAAAGCTTGTGAGCTGGGCTGCTTTGCCCCCATCCCGTCCGTAGTAAAAATCATCGACTAGCATGATAAGCTTGGTCTGGACAGCATCTCCAGCACTCTCATTTGGCTCTGGTACTTTGGTAGGTGGTGAGAGAGCAGGAATTGGTGTAGAGGAGGGTGTGGAAGTAACAGGGGCTGTCTTCTCAGGGGATGAGGGCTTTGCTGCTGATGGAGCACTGGCTCTGCATCAAGGGACTTGCCTTTCTTTTGGTACTCAACCATTTCAGGGCAGCAGTACTGTAAAAGAAACATCATCATTGCATTTAGCAGAACTAGAAGGAGCTAAATCCATCGTGTCACCAACAGTCCCTTGGAATGGCTTGTTACTGTAGGTAATAAAGGACATGTTTTTGGACAGTGGGATTTTATTTAAGCTGTTCAGGCTAGCCCACTGGGTTCACAAAATCCTGCCTCAGCCTGCTGGTAGCTGGGTCTGCAGGCATTCGTCAACAGGCTGAGCTGGGTTTAAGGTAGTCTTCTTCCAGCTTTCATCTCCTTTTGTTCAGTAGCCCCAGTTTATACTTCTCCGCTCTATGTCCACACAGCCCCAAGCACTCCACCTTTCACTGCTCCCCTCCTGCCTGTCTCCAGCCTTGTACTAGCGTCATTTGACTCTGAGCTTTCTAGAGAAAACAACTTCCAACTGCTCCATTTGGACTGATTCCAGAAAACTGCAAGACTATAAATAAAGCATGAACAAGGTAACAGGTTTTCACACTCCCAATGACGGAGTTAAAGCGGAGCTGAGGGTCTAAACATTGCTTGACATCTTATCTAACAAACTTGCTGTCCTGTGAGATCAGATCTATTGTGTAAGACAGTAAGTGCTCAATCACCTATGGGCAGTCTTTATATGTATTTTATCACAGCCCCAGTTTACATAGCCCTGTTCTACAACACAACAAAAGAAAGAACAGTTTTTACAAAAGTTTCCAAGCCAATTTGAGCATCTGCTTTTCATGATCCCAGTATGAGAAGAGGTGGAAGAGGCCCCTGGGCTGGATCTTTATCATGGTGGCGTCACTTACACACATGTGACCTCTCAAAGCTTCAGTAACACGGAACTGAGCATTACACCGTGGACATATTTTCCGCCCACCATCCTGGAGGTCAAACACTGGATGGAAGAGGTCCCTGGAAGAAGGGGGAGAATTGATAAGATTAGTAGAGCACACAGGGGCAAGACTGCACAGTCCCTGAGAAGAGAGCCAAGAGTAAAGAACAAGCGTGAGAGACCACTGTGTGTGAGACAGTCCCTTTACTGCTCTAATTCTAGGCCATGGCTGGCAAACTGAAGCCAGAGACCATCTCAGCTAGCATCCAGTTTCTATTTTGATTCATGAGCTAGAAATGCCACACCCCCTTTTTAAAACCATCAATCCCAATTAGGTAAAGTTTTTTGCTTCCTCTCCCATTTATGGTTTTTTTGGTTTGTTTTCAGAAAGCATCCTTGTATAATTAACACTGAACTCATGATTAACCTGCCTCCACCCTCAAGTGCTGGGATAACAGGCATGTACCATGTGCTTGGCAGACATTTTTCTTTTCTAAAACTATAATGGAACTGAGCATGGTGACACACACCTGTAAATTCAGTGCTTGGGAGGGGAAAAGAGGATCAAGTTCCAGGCCAGCTTGGTCTCTATATCTAGTTAGAGGATCTGAAGTTCCAGGCCAGCTTGGTCTATATATCTAGTTACAGATCATTTGGCTTACAAAGGGAGACCACATTTTAAAAAAACTAATGTGTCTAACTGTGACACTATGATATACAGAAAGCAATACTCAAAAACTTGAAGTCTCTGCTTCAGGGGAATAAGTACATTCATGATGTATAATTTTCAGAACTTATCTCAACTTATAAAAACAGAAATTATTTTAGGGATAGTTTTATCTAAGACAGTGCTTCTTGTAGCCCATACCAGCTTTTTTTAAAGACAAGATACAGTGGAGGTTGGCTGTGAATTCCTGATCCTCCTGCCACACGTCAGGGACTAGGATTACTGGGTACTACTGTCCCTGGCCTTTCTGATCAGGCTCTCCTTATGCAACCCTGGTTGGACTTGGATACCATTTCACTCACAGAGCCTAACAAAGTTTTCCATGTTGTACTGTATCAAAAATACTTCCTATACATACAAGTAACATTCTATGGACTCAACAGGTTATATTTAGGAATATGCATGTATATACAAACACATATGTGTACATAATAACAACTGATGAAACAAGAGGCCCTGAGTTTGTAGAACAAAGGGGAGTGATATGTGGGAAGGTTTGGAGGAATGGGAAAGAAGAAACATAATTAAAATATAGTCACAAAAATAAACAAAAAGAATTTCTGGAAAGAAAAAAAATTACTTCCTTTTTAAGCCTAAGCAACAAACTTTTGTGTGAAGAGAACACATTATGTTTATGCATTCATGACTGGATGGTGACTTCGGCTATTCTCACCTTTTGTCTATTGTGATTGACACTGCTGTGAGCATAGGTTACCAGGCTTCTGTTCTAGTCCCTGCTGTCAACTCTTTTCAATCTATACTCAAAAGCAAACTTCTAAAGCATATGAAAACTTAAAATGTTTTGGAGATGCATACTATTTCTCACAGTATCTGAACAGTGTTATGTCAACAGGATACAGAAGTCCACTTTTTCTATATCCTCACCTAAATGTCACTTAAATCTATCTTGTGTGGTCAGAGAATGTATGGGAGTCAGTTCTGTCCTTCAGTGTGGGTCCCAGAGTTCAAACCCAGGCTGTCAGGCTTGGTGTAGTAGTTTTGCATACTGAGCCATCTTATCTACAGGCCCGTTTTGTTACTTTTTACAACTACAAAGGCTGGAAAGATGGCTCAGTTATTAAGAAAACACGGTGCTACACAAACATCTTTAATTCTAGTTTCAGGAGATCTGACACGCTCTTCTGGCTTGTATGGACACTAGGCATGCACATGATGCACAGACACATATGAAGGCAAAACACCCACACACAAGTAAGAAATACTAAAAAAAACAAAAAGCAAAACAACAACAAACAATTATAGCTTCCTTTTAATATATTATGACACTTCCTTTTATAATATTCTGAATTATTCAACTTCAATCCACATATTTCAGGAAGAAAGACTAATCATTTGGCTAGATCAAGGCACTACTTTCTCATAATCTTAGATCCTTTCTGAAGAGATCATTTTCCTAGTTGCACACCATTTTTCAGTTAGCCTACAAAGAAAGTTCCTTCCGGCATTTCCACACCCAGTCTCGGTCAGCTCTCTGCCCCATCTGCTCTTTCCTTTTACCTACTCTGTTCCTGCTTGCAACCCCAGGGCTCCCCCCACTTCCCATCACACCGGCCTATTAATCTTTCTGCACCTCCCTGATCTCCACTCACTCTCTTCTTCCACCATTTGCACCTTTGTGGTTTCCTGGCCTCCGTCTACACTTATTCATACATAAATACACACTTATAAAAAACAGAAATTAGGATCCACAAGAAAGCATACAATATTTGTCTTTCTAAGTTGATTTGGCTAGTTTAGTTGGGTTGTTTGCTTGTTTTCTGGGTAACTATTCTAATGTGTACTGATGGTATTTCACCATGGGTTTTGTGTTTCCCTAAGGTGATTGATGCTACTGACCATCTGATGCTTATCAGATATTTCATGACTATCTTCAAAGATAAGTCTCTCCCTGCTGCCACCTGCTGGTAATGGAACCCAGGGATCACACACACTGGGGAGGGATTCTATCATTGCTATCTTTCCATAAGCCCTCTTTGCTTCATTTAAAAAAAATATATTGTTGTTTTGTTTTTTGAGATAAGGGTTATGTAATCCTGGCTGTTCTGGAACTTACCGTGCATATAGACCAGGCTAGCCTCAAATTCAGAGATTTGCCTGCCTCTGCCTCACAAGCAATGGAATTAAAAGCACAGGCACAACAATAAAAACCCAACATTTTGTGTTTACACACATGCCACAGCAGGTATTTAGAGGCCAATGGCTCACTCCATCACGTAGGTTCCAGGGATAGATCTCAAGTGGTCAGTTTGGTGGCAAGCACCCTTACCTGCTGAGCCATCATACCTGCTCTGCCTCATCTTCAGTTGGTGGTAATGGTGGTGGGTTGTTATTGTTGCACAGTGCAGGAATTATTTATATATGAGTAATAATTTCTTAGCACATTATATCCACCACCCCTCCCCATTCTATAAGTTAGTGTCTCTGATGCACATAAGCTTAAATTTCAAATTTAGCAATTTTTATTCTTGCCTGTGCTTCTGACATCCAAGAAATTGTCAAATCTAATATTGTAAAGCTTTCTTCCTATGCTTTTTTTTCCTAGGAATTTTGGTCTTATGGCAGGACCTCACATGTGTACAGTAATCTTCATGCACTGGCTTCTTGACTGCTAGATTACACGTATAAGCCATCATATTGGTTATTTATTTTTAAGACAGATTCTCAGCACTGCTTAGACCTAGATCATACTGGGTACACAGCAATCTTTTTTTGGTCTCACAAGTAGCTAGGTCTATTTACAGGCATGTGTAACTGTGTCAGCTTTTTTCTTTTGCTGTTTGTATGTGGTATATATATGTGTGTGTATTATGCATGTGTGGATATGCTTACCTGTGGAAGCCAGAGGTTAATAACTTCAGGCCCCTTCCTCTATCATGCTCCAAATTATTTCTGAGACAGGATCTTTAACTAAAACTGATAGTCACCTCACTGTCTTAGTTAGACTGAGAGGCCAGTGAGCTCCATGACCGCCTTGGTGCTGAAGTCACAAGCATGTGACACCACGATGGCTTTCAGATGGCACTGGGGATCTAGGTCAGGTATTCATGCTTAGACAGCAAGCACTTTATTGACTACGCTACCTCTCCTCATTCCCATCCTGAGTTGGCTGGATTTTTGTTTTGTTTTGTTTTGTTTATTTTGGATCCTTGAGATAGATTCTCACTGTGTAACCCAAGCTACCCTCACACTCACAAGTCCTTTCTTTTTCTCAGGCTACTGAGTGCTGAGATTACAGACATGCACTACCACATGCCAACTTTATGTCAAGTTCTCTTCTGAGTTTTACAGCTTCTGTGTTTGCTTGGGTTTTGATTTACCTAGAGGATTTTATTTTGTTGTTGTTGAGTCTTCTCTATGTTGCCCTAGCAGGCCTACAACTCACTATGTAGACCAGGTTGGCTTTAAACTCACAGAGATACTCTGTCTCTGCATCTCAAGCACTGGGATTGAAGGCAACCACCACTACATCTGGCTTTGAATTAATTTTTATATTGTATAGAAAATAAGGATTTCAATTTTTTGTGACTAGTTTTTCAATGTGTTTAAAAAGATTCAACTTATTTTTTTAAGTAGTTGAAATGAAACCAAAAGAAAAATTTGAGGAACATGAAAAGTATATAAAATTCTAAATTCAGAGCCCATAAACAACTGTAGTGGAACAGAGTCCAGCTTTCACCAACTTGCCTACTATCGGCAGCTGCTTGTATACAATGGCACCAGCACATGTAAGTACTTGAACAGAGTACATGTTTCACACAAAGCCTAGAATATTCACAGTAAGTTACCAGTCCCTGTTCTGGACCATTAAAATCCTATATTCATATTCTCTCTCTCTCTTCCCAAAAACCTCTCTAACACATCTCAACTTTAAAAATTCCCCCCACAGAGGCCAGACAGGTAGCTCAGTGTAGTTAAGAGCACTGGCTGCTCTTCCAGAGATCCTCAGTTCAATTCCCAGCACCCATGTGGCAACTCACAACTGTCTATAACTGTAGTCTTATAAGATCCAATGTCCTCTTCTGATGGGCAGATGGACATGAAGACAACACATCCACACACATAAAATATATCTTTAAAAAAAAAAATCCACTGCTCCACAGACATCTTTCATCAACCTACCTGTCCTATCCTCGTCACTAATTGATTCTCCAAAGCTGCTACATTTTCAATCTTTTACTACATTACCATTTCTGTAAACACAAATCAAAGCACCTGCATCCTATTTTATTTTTCCATTTCACAATAGTTTCAATCTGATAAGTGCTTTATCAATGTTTTCTGCATGACTGACTGGTGTTTCAGACTCTCACATTACCTTTCATTGAAGATTCTGGTCCACTGGTTCTTTGAGCAGAACTGTTGTTGGACATCACCACTGGCCCAGGACTCTGGCCCAGGGAAGGGATAGTGTTAAGAGTATTCACCAATTTGGCCACTTCGTTGCTATTTTCACCTGTAACCCCAGGTCGCTTCACAGTGACAAAGCTGGCAATGCTCACTGCAGGTGGAGAGGGGAAGGAGGGAGCTACATTGACCAAGTGAAAACCATCCGTTTCCCACCCTCTACCCCATGCTGTTCTGCCGTCTCCTCATCCACGGCTCACCTAGTTTGGGATTCGAGGTCTGGTTGGACTGGCCTGGAGGCTGACCAGCTAGCTGCCCCAGTGAGGTTGGCTGTGTGGCAGTGGGAGTAGTGGAGGTACTGGGGGTGGACTTGGTCTGCTGGGACTGTGACTGTGGGACAGTGCTTCGGATGGTGAGAGTAGCTGGGATGACGGTGGTAAAGGTGTTGGTGGTGGGCCTCACAGGCATTGTGGAGCCTGGCCTCACGGGGGTCATCTGAGAGAACACTTGTGGGACGCCAACTGTCGGCTTAACAAACTGTGTACCTGGGGCTTTTAAAAGAGAGACAAAAAAAGTCCCAAACCTTCATCAGTGAGCTCACCTATAAAATATTTTCTTGCCTTTCCTAGAAATACAAGAACAGGAAAAAGTTATTCCCTAAACTGACTGAGTGACCACCAGAGGTTACTAAGAGTAGTATTGATCTTAAAATCTAAGAAAGTTGTAGCTGTCCACTACACAAAAGGTATTATCCAAAGTTTCATAAAGTAGTAATTAGAAGAAATTCCCACCAATTCTTTTCAGACGACTTGTACACTATCTTTTTTACAGCAGCTTGGCCTCCATATTAGAAGTGGGAAAAGAATGGGTATACAGGCCAAAGGGCAGACTTGGTCCTTAAAGTCTTTTTTCAGAATTCTAAAAGAATTTTCCATTTTCTTCTATACCCTCAAATAGGACAGGCAATCTACTCTACTAGAAGATCCCAAAGGTTATCCTTTTTCTAGAACAGCGGTAGACAATTCCAGTGAGAAATATTTAGGGAACACCAGAATGTTATAGAAAAATCTGATCAGATTTATGTCCTAAAATGCCCTGAAACAACAAAAGAAACAAAAAACAAACAAAAATATGCTGTAGAAAGCCAACTATAGGGGTCCCTGATTGTACTTGTATTTGAGTATGTATATATATGTGTGGGGAGGGTGGGGGGGTGGCATGCATACCACAGTGTGCAAGTGGAGGTCAGAGTACACCACGTGGGAACTGGTTCTTTCTTTCCATCATATGGCTTTTAGGGAGTGAACACAGGTTGTCAGGCTTGGAGGCAAGTCCCTTTAGCCCTGAGACACCTACTGGTCCTGAGGACCGTTTACACAATTAAATAAAGTTATTCTCTTTTTGAACCAAACTGTAGAAAAAACCTAATATGTAAGAAATGTGACTTGGGGGGAAATTACAAGACTCTTCTTTTGGTACTGGAAGTTGACCCTAAGGCCTCAAGCAATGCTAAGAATGTACTCTACTCCTGGCTATACCCCAGCCCCAAGATTTTTAATATTCCATTATATGGTCATTGGTAGTATTATCCTCAAAGCATATACCATTTACTTAATTTATATCTAAAGTCCCCCAACCTCTCTCTGCCTTAGTTTATTTCTTGAGACAAGACTTGGCCTTTAATTCACAATAATCCTCCTGCTTCAACCTTCCGAATGTTGGATTCCTGGAGTGTGCCACTATACCTGGTGGCATACCCAAAACCTATGCTTTAAAATTAAAGTAAAATTCAATTTATAATCCTACCACATAAGTGAGTACATATAGATGGAGTATTAGATTTGTGAGTTTGCATTAACACTATCTTTCAGGATAACAAACAATAGCTGACATCATCAGCAGATACTGATAACGACTAAATAAGGCTTATTTTATCTATACAGAGAAACCCTGTCTTGGAAAAAAAAAAAAAAAACAAACAAAAGAAGACTTACTTTACCTCATGAAGGGTAGTAAAAAGTTAAATATAAAAATAAAATTAATACCTGGCCAATAAAAATAAGTGTCTGGATGTCAGGTTATAAATATTCCCTTACCTGGGACCAGTGTAATTGGTCTAACTGTTTGGCCTTGCTGTACATTCAGCACAATCCCAACCTGATTCATTGCATTTTGTACAGGCCGAACATTCCTTACAGGAAATCCCTGTATTGAAAAGAAAAATGACCTTTAACACAGAGATCAACTAGCCAGGCTCTGACTACACTGTGACTGACAGCTCCAGTCTTTGCTAGCAGCTCTCTCTACAGTTACAGCTTTCAAAATGACCGAAATGGAGAATTTTAGGAAATTCTGGCATGCTAGGTTTTTGTGTATGTTTGTTTGTTTGTTTTTGCTTTGAGACGGGTCTTGCTATGTAGCTTAGGCTGCCCCCAAACTCCTAATTCTGTTGGCAAACATCTTTGGGGTTTTGTTTTGTTTTTTGAGACAGGGTTTATATAGCCCAGGTTGGCCTTATATTTGCTATGGAGCTCAGGCAAGCCTTGAATTTATGACAATTTTCTGCTTCATTCTCCTAAGAGCTGGGGTTACAAGTATATACAACCACACCCACAGTGTTTATCAGACTATTAAGTAACCAAAAACAACAAAACTATGCATCCACACACCGGTGCTTTGAAGGGGGAAAAAAATCACTAATAGTATTCAATCTAGTGTTCCAACATATAAACAATCCTTTTTTTTAATATGTTGCTTTCAAAGCCCACTTCAAAGGTTGGCCTTGACAATAGATCATAATAATACTGGTAAATATAAGGCAGAGAGAAGCATGTGCCTTTAAATTCCACTCAGATTTGGGCTTTCAATTTCCAACAAGTACACTGTATGGCAAAGCCTTCCTTCTTCTTCAAAGACCACTTATTTTGTACATGCATTCAAGTCAATGAATTCACCCTAGGGGACAGAAGCAGCCCAAGTGAAAGGTATCCCTTGCCAGGCAAATGTGAAGGCTTCAATTTTTTTCTTAAGATTTATTTTATATGTATGAGTGTTTTCCCTGCACATATGAGTGTGCACCACAGGGATGTCTGGTGTCTATGGCGGTCAGAAGGCGTCAGGCCTTCTGAAAGTAAGTTGTGAGCTGACATGTAGGTGCTGGGAATTGAACCTGGGTCCTCTGCTACAGCAACAAATGCTCTTGATGGGTAAGCCATCTATCTCTCCAGCCCTAAGTGAAGTCTTTCTAATTCTAACTTTCCCAATGATGATTTCTGTTCAGACTTTAATCAACTCAACAGACCTCTCAGGTATATGGACAGAAATGATCATGTAACATGATACTATGCTGGGCATTCCACAAGGCAGAATTCCATGAAACAGTACAGAGAACCTCAGTTCAATAGACAGAACTCTAACACGGATGAAGACTTGTCCAAGGCGGAGGCTCTGGAGGCTCACAGTCTATCTCCCCTCGCAGGCCTAGAAGTCAAAGTCCCACTTACCTGGGTAGTGATGAAGATAGGTTGCGAGGCCACGGGGGAGCTAGTCACATGGTTGGCATTCTGCATGACCTGGACAGGTCTCAATACTGGTTGAGTAACCATTGTCCCCAGACCCGGTGCTGGATTTTGGGTCAGGATGAGTGGTTGTCCACCTTGCTGGACCAAAGTATTACCAGCTAAAGGGTAAAAGGCAGGCAAAACAAAAGAAAACAGAACAAGCAAGGATGTTAGAAACATTGCTAAACCTGTATTCATGAGAAATATTATTATTTCAGTTAAGAAATAGTGTTTCAGATATTCAAATTATTTAACTGCTACTACTCACCTCAGACTTAATGTCACCAATCTCACTACAACTTAAGCTTCACCTAACTCTACAACTAACAGAATACAAGTGGGTCAGGGCAGTTCACTAACCCACCCAGGCCTTACCTTACCTAAGGCTGAAAGGCACGAGTTCCTATCTTCACACTAATGAGTTAAGGAGTTACCACACACTTCTCCCCAATCAGCAGAGCCCCAAAAGGTAAGACTTTCCATATTTTAAGTAAAATCTTTTTGTAAGAAGGTAATTTGTTGTTAGCTAATTCCCTTAAAATTTTTTTTTTACATTTACTTATTATAAACGTATGTGTGTGTGTTGGAGGCAGCTCTTGGGTCTCAAGCTTAGCGGCAGGTACCCTTTACTTGCTCACTGAACCATCTTACTGGCTCTAAACTACTTTGTTGTTGTTTGAGAAAGGTTCCCATTTATACATGAGACATTCATCTATAGGAAATACTAACTGTGGTGGTTTGGGTGAGAACAGCTCCTGTAGGCTGTTATGTTTGAATTTTCAGCTGCAGTTAATGGAACAGCTGGAAAAGGAATGGGATGTGTGGCCTTGTTGATGCTTTCTGAGACAGCCTTGTTATAACCCAGGCTGGCTCCAAACCCAGAAAATACTCTCGACCCACCTTCCTAAGTACAGGTAATATATGCACATTTATATTCCAGTGCTCGCTGTAGTTTGTAGAAGTGAAATTTCAATGTATCTTTTTATAATTTACTGTTAACATGTTAATCAAGTAATGGTTATCAAAAGCATTACAAAAGGCTGGAAATGTAGCATAGTTGGCAGAGTGCTTGCCCAGCATGCATGAGGCCTTTGTTTCAAACCCCAGCACTGCACAAGGCAGGCTTGCAGTGCATGCCTGTGATCCTGACATCAGGAGGGTAGGAATTTGAAGGCCAACCTTGAACACAGAGACCAAGACTCAAAAGCAAAACAAACAAAAATATGTGCATGTATAAACACCTGTAATCTAGCACTTAAGAGATAGAGGCACTAAGATCAGAAATCAAGGCCAGCCTCAGCTAAACAGGAAGTTCAAGGCTTGCTTGCGCTACATGAAACCCTGCCTCAAAAACAAAATAGAAGGCTAGAGAGAGAGTTGGCTCAACAGTTAGAGTTAAGGTTAGTTAAGAGCATTTGTTGCTCTTGTAGAGGATATGGGTTCAATTCCCATTGCAACCATCTGTAATCTTGTTTGTCCTCTTCTGACCTACAGTGGCTCCAGGTACACACAAGGTGTACAGACAAAACACTAATAGACAATAAATAAACTAATTAATTTAAAAAGCAAAACAGCCAGGCATGGGAGCATACATTTTTATTCCCAGGACCTGGGAGGCGGAGGCAGAGGTGGATAAACCTCTGTGAGTTCCAGACCATTCTAGTCTACAGAGTGAGTTCTTAGCCAGAGTTAGATGGTACCACCCTATCTGAAACAAACAAAACAAAGTAATAAGCAGTTATTAAAATGATAAAATATTCACTACATACTACAAGATAAATAAAAGTAGAGGAAATGTGGTCTATATGATTCTATTTTTGTAAAAAGACATCACCACACAAAAGTGCAGAAAAAAACTATCTGCATAAATGAAGAATTATAGTCATGTTCACGACAGCTAATCTCCCACCCCTTTTGACCTTGTTACCTAGATTTTCTCTATTTTTCTTTTCTCCAGTACTCTAGAGTTCTTTAAGATAGGTCTTGATATAAGTAGACTGGCTTTGAACTCACAACCCTGAGTACTATGATCACAGGCATGTATTGACAAACCTTGCCCTGTTTCCAGCATTTTCTACAATACACATTATTTTTATTTTGTGTACCCATGTGTATGTATATATGCTTGCTAGTGGAGGGCAGTGACTAGCCTCAGGTGCTATCTGCCTCATTTTGGCTTTTGTTTTAGACAAGGTCTTTCACTGGCCTGGAGCTGGATGACAAGGCTAGGCTAGACAAAGAGCCACCTCTTTCCATCCCCTTGGTACCCAGGACTTTACATGGGTCCTGGGAATCTAACTCAAGCTTTGTGCTTGTGTGGCAAGCACTTTAATGAATAAGCCGTTTCTCCAGCCCCTGTTCTTCTCTTTCTAGGGCAGAGTCCCATGAAGCTCAGGCTAGCTTCAAATTCACTAAGTAACCAAGGATGACCTTTAACTTCTGAGTTCCTGCCAACTTGTGGAGTGCTAGAATTACAGGCAAATGCTACCACAGCAGTTTATGTGGTGCTGGGGACCTAACCCAGGGCTCTGTGAATTCTATGCATGCATTCAACTGAACTACATCCCCAGCTCCACATATTATTTTTACAACAATAAAATTTATTTCTAAAGGAAATAAAATCCCTCTTTAGACAGACAAAGCAGTAGGGGCCAAGTTTAGGGCCAGCCTTAGCAGTTTAGCTAGATTCTACCTCAAAATAAACACTTAAAAGGGGGCTGGAGACGAGAATATAGCTCAGTGCTAGAATGTTCGTTTACCTCAGTATGCGTAAGTCCTTATATTCCATTTCCAGTGTGTATGTGCAGAGGGGGTGACACAGCGCAGGACAAAGACAGCTATATTCACTCAGTTCCTAATAACGCACATGTGCACACACACAGAAACAAATCCACCCACCCAAACAAACAAACAAAACTAAGCACATGGTGGGAGATGCCTTTTTCACATTTAGGAGGCAAAGGCAGGTGGATCTCTGCAGGTTTGAGAACAGCCTGGTCTACATACCAAGCTCCAGGCCATCCAGAGCTACACAGAAAGACCCAATCTCAACAAAGCAATCAATAAATAAAGTTCTTGTAGCAATACAATGAGTCTATCAAAGTATATATTGCCATGAAACCTAAAATGCAAACTATCAGGAATCATCTTCAGTGTGTAAAAAGTTACTGATCAAGGAATAGAAGTTAAGAATTGGTGGCATAGGTAGAGATCAAGAGTTCAAGACTAGGGCTGGGCAGATGGCTCAGTAGTTTAAAGAGCATATTTTGTTCTTACAAAGAACTCAGATTCAATTCCTAGTACCCACATGGCAGCTCACAACATCTATAATTCCATTTCCAGGGGCCCTAACACCCTCAGAAGGCATCAGACATGTAAGTGGCACACAGGCATATATGCAGGCAAAGCACCTATACATATAATATCAAAAAAACAAAACAAAACAAAACAAAAACAAAAAGAAAGAAAGAAAGACAGACAGACAGAGTAGCTGGCCAGCCTGGGCTACATGAGACCCCGTTTTAAAACACCAAACTAACTAAACTTTACCTTCTCTGATCAAGAAAATGACCTGAAAATGCTATTCTTTTACCATTTCATTCTAGTAGAAACACTTTTCTCCTTAATACCAATGAGCCAACAACCAATAAATCTCTCAAAGCAAATATACAACACAAAGCTGCCTGGAAAAACTCTTAACCAAATGAACAGGACTCCTCTGGTTTAAAGAGTGTGTGTGTGTGTGTGTGTGTGTGTGTGTGTGTGTGTGTGTATGCAAACAAAACAACCAACCAACAGTCCCAGATCTCTAGAACAGTTAGCAACGTCAAGCTCATCTTCCAGAAATTATCAGCATCAAGAATCTGCTGGCCTGATTCAATCCAGCACTGACTGAAGGAACAGGTGTCACCTGCAGCACTCCTTCCAAAGCAAACAGTTCCTAAAGACACCTCCAGCTAGCACAGCCATGGAACTACCAGGGACAGCTAGCTGCGAGGTCATTTCTATTCTTTAATGCCTCTTTCCCAGAATGCTTTCCCAATAATCCCACTTACCATTGTTGTTGGCAATTAGTGTGACAAGAGTCTTCTTTGTACTGTCGCTGTTCTGTGCCCCACTGCTACTAACAGTAGTGGATGTAGAGAGGTGCCCAGCAACAGAAGCATGGGCAGCAATAGGCACTGGAGCTGAGACTGGCTGCTGGCTCACAGAAACTGTGGGGAAGGGAAGGCATAGTCACTTGGAGACAGGGACAGGTGACACTAAAGGATTCTGCTTTCACTCATTCCTTTGTGTTTTGACGGTCAAAAAAGTTTCTTACTTCATTCAAAATTCTAATGTTGATATGATTTCTCCTCCTAATTGTCCCTCAGACTACCAGTTACACACAATTTGTGTCTTCTCCTGTTGCTCTGATAACTACCCTGACAAACTCAAGGGAGAATGGCTTATATGGGTCACAATTTCAGATCCCAGTCCGTCACTGTGAGGAACTCAAGGTTTCGAGCCTGAAGCTGCTCACCACATTACACTGAGTCAAGAACAAAGAACATAAACAAATGCATGCATGCTAGGACTCAGCTTATTCCACTCCTACACAGTTCAGAATCCTCTTCCTAGGGAATGGTGCTACCCACAATAGGTAAATCAATTGACATCAATGATAATTCTCCACAGACATGTCCAAGGTCAGCCTAATCTAGTCTCTGGTGGCTCTTGATTGTATCAATTTGATAAGTAAAACTAACCATCATACAATCTTTGTCTTACATTTCCTGGTTAATTAAACTTAAGTCACTGCAGGACTGAGAGATGGATTATGGTTAGATCCATCTTTGTTGATAGATCAACAGAGTACTGGCTTCCGAGGACCCAGGTTTAATTCCCAGCGCACGTATGACAGCAAAACTGTCTGTAACTTCATTCCAGGGGATGCAGTGCCATCTTTTGGCCACTGTGTACACCATGCATGCATGTGGTGCAGACATACATGTACACGAAACACCCATATATTTGTTGGCTTGTTTTTTTAATCTCAACAAAGTTAGGTCACCAACCTCTGAACTTGAATGTTCTGCTTTCTACAGCACTAGTGTATCTTTAGGACTCCCAGATTTACCATCACCTACTAGAACATATAACCCTTCATAATAAGCCACCTGTAAAACCTATACTGTGTCCTTCTTCAACCTAAGTCAAAGCTATCTTCAGGTCTCAAGGAAAGACAAAAAAACAAAACCAAACCAAAACAAATAGCAACTGGTATAACTTAGGACAAAATCCCTACTTTGTGAATTCAGGGCAATAGAATTTTACCCTGTAGCACTGATAAAATAAAAGGTAACGAATCTTAATTATAAATCAGCCAATAAGACAGACACAAAACAGTGTTTTCTTAGTTTATAAAGGAAGCCAAATTCAGGAAAAACAAAAAGTGCACTGACTAGAGACACAGACCAGCTCTGATACACACTGCTTTACAATCTTGTTCATGTATTTGACAAACATCAGTTAATCCAATCACTCAATGTTTTAAGTGAATTAAACAGTATTTTACAAACTTTATGAAGCAGCAGATATTCACATGCTACAGAATGGAAAAGAAGGTACTACCAACGCCAGAAAAAGGTAGCCCTAGCTATATCATTCATATAATCTCTCTCTCTCTCTCTCTCTCTCTCTCTCTCTCTCTCTCTCTCTTTCCTCACATACATACATGCAGCTCTCTAACACAGAGAGAGAGCTCGCTAACATACACAGAGAGAGAGAGAGAGAGAGAGGAAGAGAGAGAGAACGAGTGCAGGGTCTCACTCTATAGCCCGCGTCTGGCCTGGAACTCATTCTGTACCTCCAGCTTGAGCACTCTGTCTTAAGCCTCCTCAGAGTTTTTAGAATTATAGGTGTGAGCCACAATGGCTCTCTCTGGTTTCTTTTTTGAGACAAGGTCTTATGCATCACAGGCTAGTTTATAAGTTGTTGTATAACTGAAAATGACATTGTGTTTGTGATTCTTCTGCCTCCACATCCATTGCTCAGACTTCCAGTGTCCCACCATCCCTAGCTCATTTGGCAATGGAGACAAAGCCTCGGCAAACACTATGTAACTGAACAACACCCCAACCCTCTCTCTGGATTCTTAAATGCTTTATATCACATATTCTTCATAATTCAATATAATTAATGTAAACAACCTACAAACAAAGGAGCTTTAGTTACCGGGAGTAGTTTTTATCCACTGAATTGTAATCTTCAACTACAGAGTCCTCAATGACATCACTGATTTTCTGCCATGGCTCCAGTTCTTCCTCCTCACATTCCATAAACAGGTCGGTGTCCGCCATACTACAAGAAAAATAAAGTAAGTAAGATATTGACCTAGAATTGGAGAAATAGTTTTATACTAAATATGAAATATTTATTTGTTAGAAAAAGGATCTCATTCTGTTAAATAGGCTGGCCTGGCACTCACTATGGTTTCTAACTCAAGCAATCATTCAGCCCCAGCTTGCCAATTGCTGGATTAGTATGGGCCACCATATCCAGCTGCAATCAAGCTACCCTTCTATATCACTGGATCAGAGTGATTACTAATATATCCTTTAAATAACTGGGCTTATAAAAAGCCCAACGGAAGGTATAATACTAAGAGGGTCAGGGTGGATACATGCACTAGCACTGCAAGGACAGGGCTGAACGGTGTGTCCAGTCATGGTTTCCAGTAAGTACTGACACCTTTACATGACTTTATCTACCTACTGTATACAGTATACAGGTATCTGTGAGAAAGGAAGAAGTGGGCTGATTCTGAGACCTCACTGAGCAGCCAGCCTAGATTGGCCAAAACGAGGCTCAGGGTTAGTGAGGACCTTGTCTATGGAAACCAACAAGAGACATCCCTAACATCAACTTCTGACCTTACACACACACACACACACACACACACACACACACACATTTTCACTCTCTTTCTCCACAAACACTCTCTCTCACACACACAAATGATCACAAACATACATCTCTCATACACACATACTGTCTCTCTCTCACACAGACTCTTACACACACACTCTCACTATCACACACAATTTCACACACCCACTCACACTCTCTCACACACATATTTACACAAATTTTGTTGGAAAATTCCACAATGAAGCCTAATACTGTACAAGCTAATTCTATAATACTTCTAATAATGAGTTATGTACAGTGTTTGCCACCATGTGCAATGGTCTCCAGCATACACACAAATTAAACCTGTGTTAAGATACTAATTAGTGATTGTGATGTTTAGGGTCTTTTGTTGGTGTTGCTTTGAGATAAGAGTTTCACTATGTAGCACTAGAAATCCATTGGTCAACCATGCTGGCCTTGGACTCACAGAAGTATGACTACTTCTGCCTCCCAAGTTCATGTCTGTCTCGATTATTTTGTTTTGGTTTTTCTGAGACAGGGTCTCTCTATGAAGCCCTGGATGTCCTAGAACTCACTATGTACACCAGCCTGTCCTTACACTCAAGCGATCCACTGCTTCTACCTGCTAAATTGCTGGGATTAAAGGCACTCCCATCCATGCCAAACTTTGACTTCACAGTTTTGTTGTTAATACAATCTAGAATCATGAGAAGAGTCTCAGTGAGGGACTGTCTACACTGGGTTGACCTATGTACATGTCCTGAAAAACTTTTTTTACTTTATTTTTTATTTCATTTTATGTATATGAATGATGTTTCTGCCTGCCTGTATGTGTTACATGATATTTGATTATTGTACATAGAAAACCTAATTGTTAGCAAAATATAAAAACTTCAATAGACACTGCATTTGTCAGAAGCAGTTACATGTACATGTATGCAGTTTAAGTGTTCATCTAAAAACCCTCCGTAGATAAGAATGCTAAAGAATGAAAAGCTCCTGCCAAATGTTAAGGCAAGTTGCTTGGGAGAAGTCTTGTGGTCTTCCCTCTATGAGGTGAGGTAAAGTCAGGTGGATGGCCTTGCGCTTCCCCACCTGACATGACAGAAAGTGGTTTGGCCCCTATTGTGGCTTGCCCCACCAGGCAGGTGATGGACTTCAGCCTGCCAAGGGTGTAGGGGAGGAGCTAGAGACTTCTTTTATAGGCAACGGACCTTTGATAGAGCTCTCTTGCCCACCCTCCCCCACCCCCTTATTGGCTTAGAAGAGCCTTTAGGGAAAGAGCTCCAGGTAAGAGATAAGAATTTCCTCTTTAGCTTGCAGGAATAACAGAGAAGTAGCCGCAGGCCGCTGGTAAAACAGTATTCTAGGAAAGAAAGCTAAGGAACCCTCTTGGGTTTTGAAGAGCTCAAGAGAAAAGTAGACTAGACTCGTCAGGTACAATGATACAGATAGAAAGAGACATCTAAAGAGCTAGTAGTTCAGTTGTAGAATCAGGTTTATAATAGATATTTTGTATATAGTTGAGAAAACAAAGTTACCTCACTGAACTGGCAGGTTTTTAACTCAGTTTACACCTCCAGCCTTTTTATCGGCATAAATATTAGATAACTTAAATGGTTACATGTATGTCTATGTGTCACTTATGTGCCTTGAGCCCTTGGAGGCCAGAAGAAGGTGTCAGATGCCCCTAGAATTATCGTGATAGATTGTTATGAGGCTCCATGTGGGTGCTGGTAATTGAACCCCAGACATCTGGAAGAACATCCAGTGTTCTTAATCACTGAGCCATCTCTCTAGCCCCTGGACTGTCTTAATTAAATTAACTGATATGGGAGGACCCAGATCACTGTGAACATCACCATTTTCTAGACAGGGAGTGCTAAACTGTATAAGCTGAGAAAAACTGAGCTGACAGCAGTTAAGAGTTAGGGCTCTTTCAGGACCCAGATTCAATTCCCAGCACCACATGGCAGCTTACAACTGTCTGTAACTTCAGTTCCAGTGGATCTGGTGCCCTTGCATAAACATACATGCAGACAAAACATCAATGCACATAAAAATATGTTAAAAAAAGAAAGAAAGAAAATACTAATCTGACCACAGCAAGAAGGTGAGCATGTACATATCTATTTCTTTTCTGTTCTTGACTGTGGAAATGATGTAACTAGCTGTTTTAAGTTCCTGCCCTGACTTCCTTGCAATGATACACTATAACTTGGAATTGTAGACTGAAATAAACCCTTTCCCACCTAAATACATTTTTAAAAGATTTACTTTTTGTCTGCATTAGCACCATATGTGTGTCTGGGTGCCCGAAGACATCAGAAAAGAGTCAAATTCCCTGGAAGTGGAGTTATGGATGAGTGAACCACCGGCTGAGTGCTGGGAACCAAATCCAAGAGCAGCAAGTGCTCTAACCACTGATCCACTCACTCTCCAGCCTCTATGGAAATGCTGTATGTCCAGATAGTTTTATCACAATAGCAGGAAGGAAACTTGGACTGTGACTACTGATTTTTCTTTAAACTTTGCATCTGAGGTAAGAACCCTGTCTAGGAATTCTGGACCTTGGAGTCTACTTTTAATTTGCAAACACTGTCTGTATTATATGCCTCTCTCAGAAACAAAGCTGTCAACTCTGCACTCCATGAGCAGCCGCTGTTGTGCCCTCCAATATGAGCTGAGAAAAGGGTCAGTTCTTTATCTTGAAATGAAACTGTTAACTGTAGTTGAGAATTTTGGTTTCTTTGAAAACCCAGTTTATGTTATGTTACATGACTATGTTTTTGTTTTAATCCTAGGTGTGGGATATGGAGCTGCTTCAGATTGTTCACAGCAGCTGACTATGCTTTTGTCTTGTGCTCTGGTAGAGGCGTGATTCTGCCAACTGAAGACAGTTCATATTTGAAATTCTGGGGACTTTTGAGAGGGTATAAAAATGCCAGAGTCCAGAGAGACTGCTGCAGTTTGTCAAGTGGTCATGACAAAGACATGGGAAGAAGAAACTGGATATTCTGATGATGAAGACTGGATTTGCCCTCAAGGAACTCAATGCCCCTAATGAGCAGAGCAGGAAGTAGTCTAAAGAAGTCTATACCCTTGACCTCCCAACCCCGTTTCCCCTCTAACTTCTTTCTCAACTACCTAGTGTTGGGGGGTTGGAAGGGATTGAGGTGAAGGGTGGTAGAAAAAGAGCCCAATAAATTATCCAAACATCCAGACACAGTTATCTTCAGTGCTCACACAAAGCCCTAATTGCAAAGGTTATAGGTGTCCTCAGAATCTTAGTCCTGGAACAGCCAACCAAACACTCTGGGTATCAACATATAAACTGACAGGCGTACTTTAGGCACTGCCCAATAGATGGCACTGTCTCCTTTGAAAATGTAAAACATCTCACAAAGTCTCAATGAGTCAAGGACAACCAGGAGCTCAGTTTGGAAACCTGTTTTAACTGTTAAAGCACTTACTTGACTCTAGGGGGCCTCTAATCATCAATTTTAATTACGTACATCTTTTCAAACCAAAACCACAAAGAGAAAACAAAGAGCAAAATACCTCAAGTATTACTTAAATTCTCTCATTCTGCTTAACATATATAAATATTAGACAATGTAGCCAGAAACCGATTTCCAGAAATCGAAAAACAAAACTATCAGGACCACTCAGTGAGTAAAGATACTTGCAACCAAGCCTAACAACCTAACTTCCATCTTCAGCACCCACATGGTGGAAGAGAACAAACTCCCACAAGCTGTCCTCTAACTTCCACAGGCATGCTCTGACTTGGTCCAATTTAAAGGGAGGGAGGGGATTCAAACAACAACTTTATACCACTGTTCTCTGCTATGGAACTTTATACTATACAACCTTCTTCCAGTCAAGAACCCAGAAAAAACACAAGCACAACCTGGGTAGAAGCCTCCGAAGATGTTCAAAGGACACTATTTCAGTGGTGAGTAACTGAAAACCACCTCTCCAAACATAGACCAAGCAAGACACAGCTTTCTTTTGAGTAAGCAGAGCTATCTTAAAACAAATTGCGATTTTCATTCTATGCCTGTGAATACTTTACCAGCATATCCCAAAAGACTAATGATGTTTTATATCAAGTATTTATAATCTTCCCTCCTTCCCCATCCCTTCCTCTAATCAGACAAGGTCTTGCTTGTTGCTCAGGCTGGCCTCAAATTTGCAGTCCTCTTGCCTCGACCTCCAAACCTGAGGATTACAGGCTGTACCACTAAGCCGAGCCAGAACTCCTTCTCTAAGACACTAAGATAAATAACCAAGATAAATTGATTTTTAGTTTTGTGAAATGATAAATTTAAATGACACAATGTAAATGTAACTCTTATTCTCCTGTATAATTGTCTCCAAGGCTTACTGCCTCAACCTTGCTAACTTAAGCCTACTAGCATTTGTAGCTTCTAGCTGCTAGCATTCGTATAATCTTATCTAGGTCTAGAATGTTTTCAGTCTCTGAGACTTGCTACTGAATAACCTCACCCTTTCTTGTTCTTTCCTAACTCTAGCTGGCTGGCTCAAAGCTGTTCTGGCTCAAACTCCTCTCCAAGCTGACTGGCTTCTATCTTGCCCTCTTGATTGAACTGCCCTCCTTGGCCTCATACTAACTTTGGCAATATGTTCTAATCTTCTGGCTACTTCTCATTCTCTGGCTTGTTCTGTTTTCACCTGTGTCTAGTTTGTTCTCTCTGCATCTTGCCTCTCTGTAACTGTCCTGGTAAAATTGCCTCCTCCCTCTCTCCTCTGCCTGTCAAGTAGCTTCCTTTTCCTCTCTCTTTCTTTTCCTCTCCAGTCTCCTTTTCCTCTCTTCTCATGAGACTTGGGCATATCCTATTCTGTCAGATCTTTCCCTGATCCATCTCTTTGACTGCTACTCAATTAGACATCACTTTCAAACATGGGGCCTGGGTCCTTCTACAAACTAATTTTACCTTCATAGTCTGGGAGTAAAGGGTCTGCCTGTATTCCAGCCAGAGGCATTAAATGTATGTGCTATGGGCTGAGCCATGCCACAACTTAGAAACAGGTGTTTCCAGTAAATAACACAATCTTAGGGTTTACAGTGTGATCAAATATCCTAAAACAACATAATTTTTCCAGCTGATTAAACTATGTTGTTTCTCTCAGGAAAAAAGCTTACTCAGAAACTGAAAAATGGGAATGCAAGATGTTTAAAAGGAACTTTCCCCTCACTTATTCAAAATGTAAATAAAATTCAGTTTATCAGGACAGTTTCCTTTTTTACTATAGAAGGAATGGATACAGAACTAATTGGTGAGACTGTTCAACCAGTAATTGCTAACTGAGAGCATATTTTATACTTATCCCAAAATATATCTGAAGGACAGTGAGGCTATGATTTTCAAAGCAGTACTTGATTCTGACCTAAACTGGTATCTCAGAATGTGAGCAATTCCTTTCACTCAGCATGCAAATCTTTGTCTAGGTAAAAAGAGGGTTATAGAAGGGGTTAGCATAAATGACATTCTTGTTGAGGCCTAACCTCCTTGCAGCACCCCAGTTTATCTTCAGGGCTGGAGTGAGAACTAGGTTAGGGCCAGCATGGGGAGAAGAAACAGGATCCTTGGGGCTTCTAGGACAAGTAAGCCAAGCTTCTCAGGTGAGAGTCCTACCCCTCCTCCCCCCCCCCCAAGAAAAAAAACAGGTGGATTGGGCTGGTGAGATGGCCAGTGTTTGAGAGTGCAGAGTGCTGTCACAGAGAACTCAAGTCCAGTTCTCAGGACCCATGTCAGGTGGCTCACAACCAACTGTAACTCCAGGAGATCTATGCCTCTGACCTCTGTGGGCAGCTGTGCTCAGCGCACATGCCCACACACATACATACACACTTAAATCTTCCCTTTTTTTTTTAAAGGCAAGGTGGTAACAACTCCAGAAAGACAGCTAAGGTTATCCTTCACACACATGACATGCAAACAAGACATATAACCACATAAAAAAAAAAAAAACCTTCAGCAATATGATAAAATGCTATATTTAATACAGATACGTACAAAAAAAAATAAGCACTGCTTTCAATGATCCATGGTATATACTTCTCCACTGTTTGGGAGCTTTTTGTTTGTTTTTTTAGACAGGGGTTCATTATGCAGACCTGGCTGCTGTTCTAGAACTCACTGTATTAGACCAACTACACTAGCCTTGACCTCTCAGAGCTCCACCTGACTATACACCAGGAGTGCTGGTGTGTATCAAATATGCAGCATGAAAATGTACAAATATTGTCAGGCAGTGGTGGTGTACACTTTTAATCCCAGCACTTGGGAAGCAGAGTCAGACGGACAGACTGATTTCCAGACACCCTAGGCTACACAGAGACACCCTATCTTAAAACAGACACCTCTATCATTCCACTTACATTTAAAACCTTTCTACACCAACGTTCTATGGGTAGGGGGACATCATGGTTGGAACAGGGTCTAAGTTGATCAGGCTGCCCTGTAGCCAGTTTTTACTCATGGAGTCCTTGAACACAGGATCCTCCTGCATCAGCCTCCCTAGTAAGTGAAACTGACAGCTTAGGCTATAAGGAACAGCTTTTTTTTTTCTTTCAAAATGGATTGTTTTATTAGCTTTCTCAAATTCACCTATAAGCTTGTTCTTGCTCAGTAGGCTATCATTATGATACCACAAATCAAATATATTTAATGTTCTGACCTGTGCAGCTCTTCCTACAATACTCAGTGTCTTATTTTGGTCAGTGAGAATGTCTTCCGTTGACTCCTGAGTCCTTCAGAGGGAACTCAGCAATGTATTATACAAATCCTTGCTGTCTAATGAGGTATTCAAGGCTCATCTCACACATGTCCTGCCCCTGAATCTAGAAGCAGCCATTTCTCCAAGGAACAATTGGTGAGGGGCAAAATTCAAGACCATAACATAGATGCTAGTAGCCTCTCTGCTCATTCTGAAAATAAACTACCCCACTACTATGTTAGCTGTCCTCAATTCTGCTGTCCTCACAAAGAAAAATTCTATGTCCAAAATATGTACTCTAAAATCTTAATCTCCTGAAAAATCTTACTTGAAATGCCCCCTTCTGGTGAGTACATCTCAGTAATTACTGTTCTCATTCTTTGTTTAATACATATGTTATGTATACATGTCTCTGTGTATCTGTTTCTGTTTGAATACGAATGGGTGTCATCCTTAGGCATGTTATCTACCTCCTGCCAGATAAGGTCTCTCATTGGCTGGGAGATAACAAATAGGCTACAGTGGCTGGCTGTGGGCCTTAGGTCTAAATGTCACTTTTAGTTCTTCAGACAGAGTGATGAGATGAGAGCTGTACCCAAACTATGTGAATATATGGCTTGGGCTGAGCCCAGACCACCTCCTCTGTTCCAACTGTCCGTTCTTCTGTACAATCTAATCTTCCTGGATGGCTGATTCAATCCAGATTCTCTTGGCTTCTGACTAAATTGCTCTGCCTGGCCTCATACTAATTTTGGCAGTATGTTCTAATTTACTGGTTCCTTCTCATTCTCTGGTTCCTCTATCTTCACTTGAATTTAGCTTGTTCTCTCTGTAACCTCTGTAAATAAAACTGCCAAACACACACACACACACACACACACACACACACACACACACACACCTACCTCTCTCCTGTGCTGTTCTTGTGAGTTGGATGTATCCTATCTCTAACTCATTCTGTCATATCTTTCTCTGACTGGTCACTTTGTCTGTCTCTCAATTCAAAGTCACTTCCAAACATGGCTGCTTCCTTCTACACACTAACCTTACCTTCACTGTTGGAGATTTAGGTGTGTACTAAGGGTATGTTTCTATCCCAGCTAGATCATACTGTAATCCACAGCATGTCTGCATTCTGGCCTGATCTCTCTCCAGAGCAGCTGGCTCCCTCCCCCTCAGCTTCTGGGGATCTACTTCCTCACTTTCCTTTCATTCCTACGGCATCCCAAGTGTATGTATTCCTTTCCTTCCCCCAATAAACTACTCCAACCATTTTCCCTATTGGCATAACTTATACATACTTAGGAAAATTTAAGGACAATATAATGAAACCAAAGCTACCCCACATACACTCCCTTTTAATAGAAGTAGTTTTAAGGCTATCAAAAATAATTATGTTGAAAATATTTTGTGTTTTTTGTTAATTTTTTTTCCCTTTTTTAAAATTTCTTTTTAAATTTTATGTGTGTGAGTGTTTTGCCTCATTACCCATGGAGGCCAGTAGTAGAAGGCATCAGATCTTCTGGAACTAGAGTTCCAAATGGTTGCAAGCCATGTGGGTGCTAGAAATCAAACCCAGGTCCTTGGGAAGAGCAGCCAGTGCTCTAAACTGCTGAGTCATCTTCAGCCCAGGTTTGTTTGTCTTTTTAATTTTCACTTACGTTCGAGTACTCATGAAGCATTCAGTATACACGTAGAGGTTAGAGAACAACTTTGTGGAAACTTTTTTTAAACCATCAAGAGATTGGCAGATCACTACAAAGATATCAAATAAAAGTACTCCTGAGCCAGTGAGATAGCTAACAAGTAAAGATGTCTGCCACCAACTCTGGGGACCTGAGTTCCATCCTCAGACTCACATGGTGAAGATGTGCACTGACTTCCTCAAGTTGTCCTCTGACCTCCACACATACTATACACACACAAAACACATACATACTTCAAAATCGTAAGAAATAAAAGCTTAAAAGAAAAAAAGGCTTATATACTCCCTGGCTTTGTCTTTTTTTTCCTTTTCCCTCCTTTCCTCCCTCCCATTCCTCCCCTACTATGAGGAAATGAGATAAATCTAGAGGTGGACACTCTGCAGGAAAATAAGCAGAAATGCAGAGTATGGGACCTTCTATAAAACACTAAGATGGTCCTTTGAAAAGATCAATGTCGGCCGGGCAGTGGTGGCGCACGCCTTTAATCCCAGCACTTGGGAGGCAGAGGCAGGCGGATTTCTGAGTTCGAGGCCAGCCTGGTCTACAGAGTGAGTTCCAGGACAGCCAGGGCTACACAGAGAAACCCTGTCTCGAAAAACCAAAAAAAAAAAAAAAAAAAAAAAAAAATCATTGTCACAAATATACAACAATGGAGACAATACCACATTAGAAGAAACTAAAAATATAGAGGCAAATGAAACACATGAACCTTTGCTGAGTCTTAGTTCATCAGAGGGCCCTAAAAGCATTTTTGAACCAAGTGATAGCAAAGGCCTCTAATCCTAGCAACTGGAGGGTAGAGGCAGGGGAATCAGAAGTTCAAAGCCACACAGTTAAGGCAAGCCCAGGCTACATGAGACTCTACTCTCCACAACCCTCAAAAACCAAACGGGGCTGGGGAAATGGCTCAGCAGTTAAGCACTCCAGCTGCTACTCCAGTGTGAATTATAGCTCCAGTTCACAACCACCTCCAGCTCCAACCTCAGGCCTTGGTGACACTCAAACCTGTGGCACACCCACATGCACAAATAAAAGATATGCTTTTAAAAAGCCATTTGGGGAACAACTGGACTGTTTTAATGTAGACTACGTGCTGGAAGACATCCAGTATTTATTTTATTATATAATAGTATAATTGTATTACAGGATAAGGTACTTACTCTTAGCAAATACATAAGTAATAATTGGAATCAGGAGAAATGTCAGGAATGAAACTTTAATACGGCTTAGCAGATATTTTGGTCTTTTAACGGCTGTTGATTTCATACTTGGCACAGGCTAAAAATACTAAAAATCACTGTTGTCTAGGTCATACATAGGTCCATGGTAGGTGTTATTTCCATTCTTTAACCTTTTCTACATGCATGGACTTTTCTTTAAAAATTGGAGTCGGGCTGGGTGTAGTAGCACAAGCCTTTGATCCCAGTACTCCCAAGGCACAGGCAGCTGGATAACCAGCCTCATCTATAAATCAAGTTCCAGACTAGCCAGGGCTACATAGAGGGACCCTTGTCTCAAAAAAGAAAAAAAAAGGGGGGTGGGGGTTGGAGTGGAGGGAGTAACAATTTTGATTGAAAATTTTAAAGTTTTCCTAGAAGCAATTATCATGAGGCTTATATATACACATTTCTCAGACACTAAAAAATAAGAAATGGCGATGCAGGGGGGATGTTTAAGAAATGAATCCTAGGTAGATTCTATAAGCGCCCAAAGACATACTATGTGATACACTGTCTTCCATTAATCTGTTATTAACATCTTGGCAAACTATGGTTTTGTAGTTCACAGAGTATTATACTGGTAACATTTCTATGCACTGAACAGGCTTTATTTAACAATGTAGTTCACAGGTCTTATCTTTGGTGTTCATCTTTCTATCCACAATAAAGCATTTACCTAGCACATGCTGGGTATTCATTTCGATGTTTAGCACTACAAATTGTTTTGCTCACTAATGTACCTTGTATTTTGGTACTGCTTCTGTATTTTGGTATTTACTTCTCCATTTAAAAACAGCAGATACACGTGCTTTTTATGTGTGCAGAGGCCAGAACAAGGTGCCAGGGTCCTCTTCTGCACTCCCCCCAGACCTGGATCTAGCATCTTCTTAGCTAGGCTGGAAGCCACCAAGCCCACAGAAACTTCTCTCTCCACTGCCAGCAAAGCTGGGGTTACGAGTATGAAGGGGTCGTCCAGCCTGTTAAGTGAGTTAAGATAGGATCTGAATTGTGGTCCTCAGGATTTCAAGACAAACATGCAACTGCTGAGCCGTCTCTCCAGCCCTTGGAGATCCTTGTATTTTCACACTCTGCACTGATATATAGAAAACCCTGACACACTGAGTTACGCCCCCTTCCAAATGGCATTTCATCATATAGTATTTTTTTAAGATTTCATGTACTGTGTAATCTCCCACCGTACTCCCTTTTGTGGCTCTCACCAGGACAACCCTGAACTCAAGTCAATCCTGCCTCAGCCTCCCTTTCACTGGGATAACCAGCATGCACTATCACACTCAACTACATTTTTAAAAATCACAGTTATTAACTATGGCTATTATTCCTTTTAAGTTTGTCAAATCCTGGAAAGATGTTAAAATTCAGACTGTTAAGTTTTTTATAATTCTAATTTTATCACTAGAAACCAGTGTCAACTGTTTTCCTAGTATTGACAAAACTCACTCTATTCATTTTCAAGAAGGAACACTGAAGTGTCAGATCTAGTTTGTCAGTTAGCCTCGCAGGTACAAATGCATTTTTATGACACAAGCGGGTTACATACAGCAGTTCAATCACACAATGCCTCTCCTCATGACAACAATCCCGTCCAAACAGTGGTGGTGCCATCTCCATACAACAGTGTTGTAAGTTACAAGGTAATCAACCATTTTCTGATTGAATTTGAGGCCTCCTCTCCAAGAGGAAATTCATACCTAGTACTTTAGCTTCGGCAAAAGCTTGTAGCTGAGAGGGTCACAGATCCTAGTGGGAAAGCTACAGCTGTTATTTTGCTAAATGCCCATCAAATGCTCATGTAAACATGTGGTATGTTTACGCCCACAGTGCTGCTGTCAGCTTTGGTTAGAGGAGCATCTTTCTAAAGTGTATGTCAGCATGTATCTCATTATGCAGAGACTCGTCACTGCCCAAAGTGCTAAGACTAAGATGCTGTTCAAGAACGCTCAGGTCTACATGGAACATCTCTAGGGCCCACTGCAAGGTTCAAAGTGCATCACAGAGAGGAGCAAAGGAATGCCGAGAGCTGAAGAACACTGGACACTGGCGCGCACTGTTGAACTCAGCAACTGAGACTGCTGCATAGCCCTGTTCAGGACTATGCCAGCATGAAGGGCATATCTAATATATAGTCAGTTAATGGCTGCTTGGGTAAGAAGAGAAAGTTTCTTCATGGTAACAGGCCCTTGTTCCTGTAAGCAACACTAATAAAACTCACTAGGTCACCCATACCCATGGCCAAGATATGAAAGGAGGAGGGAACTTGGGGGAGGGGATGGGCAGGAATGGGAAGGGGACGAGAGGGTAGTGTGAGGTGAATATGGTGAAAATGCATTATGTACACACAGAAAAATGTCATAAGGAAACAATGAAAATGCACGGAAAACTTTAAAAATACCTCCATAGATAATATACATGTGTTATTCATGCCTTTCATTTTTATTAGATTCTCAAAAACTAAAGATATACTCCAAAGCTGAAACTTAAGAGTTCCATGCTAGGCTGCACATCAAGGACATTCTCAGGTAAGCACACAGAAACCAGGGCCACTGCCTTGCTTTTACCCGACTTCACTGCACCATCACTGCAAAAGTCACGGGAGAAACAAAAAGCTTTACTCATAAGTCTTAAGGTCTCAAAACGCCAGGCTCAGCTAACCACCATGGGTAAACGGCTTTCCTAGAGTATAACCCATTCAAGATGGGAGTGGCAACTCTTAAGCCCACCTGTTCCCCTCCAAGTCCATTCAATTTTTATTTCAGTTTGACATACCCTGACAATATAGGAAACGGGACAGAAATCGAGGGCACAATCTAATTGTTTTAACATTATATTCTGATCACTTTCCCACAGAAGCAATTATCTTTAATGTACTGATGACCTTACCCTCCAAAAAAACCTTTTAGGCACAAAGTCCTTAAATTCACATTTACTAACCTCCAGAATACTTGAATGCACTCTAAAGTTAAGAATGACTACGATGAAGAAGTCATCCCAATCTCCTACTTCCAGACAAGGAAGGGGTACCACTGCCTTGTCACTGCTCAAGCAGCAGCAGCTGCCCTCCTCCTCCTCCCTTTTTTCTTCATCTGGGGAAATTGCTTTTTAAAACCTCATTTTTGTGGTGTTCTGTGCTATAAAGGGAGGTGAACAGGTGTGGAGAAAACAGCTATCCTCCGCACGGTTGTAAGATACTACAATTCAATCTCCGTTTCTTCCTAGAGAACGAAAAGGCCAGAAAGACTCTCAGCTCTCTTACTAAAGGCTTAAAATAACTGAGAAACGTGCAGTGTTCGTTGATAGTTTGCAAGAATTCCACAACCTAGGGGAGGAAACCAGGACCATGGGAAGAAACGAGGGAAAGCAGGTGGTTCGATGACATTACTCCTTTTCAGAAGGTGCTGAAAATCTAAAGAAAATAGTCCTTGGTCTAAACATGGCGTCTACAGCGGCAGGACATAATCACCAGAAAATAGATTCTGCCCCATTCCATTTTGTAAATCACAGCGCCATCCTTGCATGAATTTGGGGTCCGAGGGAGGTGACTTCCTCAACTAGCTGCAGAGGCTTGGGATGTCCTCGCAGATGGAGCGGGATTACATAACACAGGGGACCGGCAGAGCAATCACTCGCTTCCCTCCTCCAGCTCAAAAGCAGCGCTCACGCCTCCGCGCGTGGGGCGGCGGGAACCCCGGGCTCCGCCGCTCCGCAGCTGTGGCCCCGCGTGCCCGCGCCTCCACAACCCTCCCCCATCCCCGGTGACCGCCGCCCGCGCCGCCCACTCCTCCCGGACGCTCGCGCCCGGCGTGCCTGTGGACGTCGGCGGTGCACGGCCGTGGGGCGCGGGCGCGCGCGGCACCCAAGGGGGCGGGGGCGGCGGGGCATCTCGGGGCCTGAGCCACCGTCGGCCGGGGCGCGCGGCTCCGTGGCCGGGGCGCGCGCACACTCACGTGCGCGCGCCGCGCCCCACAGCCGCCGCTGCCGTGGGGCCGCGCTGCCACTCGGGGCCCGCGGGGGCGCGCTCGGCCCCTCCCCCAACCCGCGCGCGCGCCCCATCCCCCTCTCATTGTCTCGCTTCGCAACGCCTCGGCCCAGCGAAAAGATAACGGAACCCCCGGGAGAAGGGGGTGGGGAGCGCCGGGGCTCGCTCGCTCACTCACCTCCCGTGGTCGTCGCCGCCGGTAGTCTGACCCGAGGAAGGTGCCGTCGCCTTAAAGGGACCTTGCACCCGGCGCCGGGAGTAGGGGGTGGGAGCAGGGGAGGGGACGGGGGTTCGGGGGGAGACGGAGAAGAGAGAACCGTTGAAAGCTCCTCTCCCCGAGGGTGAAAGGAAGCCTCCCTCGGGTTCGAGTGATTGGGGTGGATTTTTTTTCCCGAGGGGGGCGGGGGCCCCGAGGGAGGGGGTGGGGGGGCCAAGGAATGTGGCTCCGTGTACGGGAGCTGGCGCGGGGAGAGAAACGCCGACTCCCCCCACCGACCCTCTCGCCCCGCGGAGGGATACCTCTCGTCACTTCCGCCCTCCCCTTCTCGTGCTCTTTCAATTGGCTGGCTAGTATGCTACATCATCGCTCATCCTAACCCTTGTCCGGGCTTCTTTTCTAGTCAAGTTTGTCTGGGCCTGCAAATAAATAAATAAAGAAAAAGCTTTCATGGAGAAAAGAATAATTAGCTTCACAAACAGTATCCAAATTTTGCTGAGAAAAATGGTACTCCCAAAGAAAATATCTCACAACTTACTTTCTTAGACTTTTCAGACAAATTTGGACTCTCCCTACTTTCCACTCAAGGTTTATTAACCGATTCAAGAGAACTTCATGCCACAAGCAAGATGGTGATTCCCAATGGCACCAACAACTGTTGTTGCAACAAAGAACAAGATAACACTCTACCTTAAAAGACACTTGGCCGAGTAGCCTTCTGTAATAGTTTGCCTTGCCTGAATGAAATACTTTTTTGGTTTTGAGGTTTTGGTTGGTTGGTTTGTTTGTTTGTTTGAAACAGGATCTTTCTACAGAGCCCTGGCTGTCCTGGAACAGCCTCTACTTCCCAGGTACTGGAAACTGAAGGGATCACCAGCACACCTAGCTAAAGAATTGCTTTTAAAACCAATTTTATCATCAAGCTCTTCTGGGTTCTGGGGAGAAACCTCATGTAATTGATTATTCAGGCCATTCTTCCGATGGGAACTGCTTTGAAACCATTGTGAATAAATTCAACAGGATCTCCAATCTCAGAAACCATAGATTCCATGGTCCTGTTGGATTAGTTCAAGTAAATTGATTATTCAAGATGATCTACCACTTTTCATACAAACAAAAACTTCTGGTAGCTAAGTTTCATCCTTCATTGTGTCCTTAGATGATAAAATGCATTTTTTTCCTTGAGTTTTTGAGAATGATCTTTAAGCCATACATTGATACTTGCTCCAAACCAAATTCTAAACAAAGTTGCTTGGTGCAGGAATGGGTACATCCTGAGCCATACTTATTCAAACTTTGTATATATTCTCCAAACTACCAGCTAGTCACTCTCATCTAGGGAAAGATAACTCATCAAATTGTACCATGTTTTGTCGACCACAACAACCATAATCACATCCCACTGAAGACCTTTGATGTGCCATTGTCAATATTTATTGTGTATTTCTCATGTTCCAGGCACTGTTCTTGGTGCGGCTGTAGAGATGCCTCATTAGATAAGAGCTGTTGTTGCTCCTCTGGATCACAGTTCAGTTCCCAGCACCCCATCCTTCTGCTCACAACTGCCTGTTCCTCCAACTCCAGTGAATACTGTGCCCTCTTGTGGCCTGACAGGCATCTATACTCAAACACACGCCCATCCTCCCTCCCATACATATAAGTAAAAATAAAACCATAAAATGATAAATTTAATTTGTAAAATTAAAACATAAAAATATTGAAAAAACACCTGTACATGTAAAACTTATGTTCTACCAGGGAAGAAGCAGCAAGTATACACATAATAAAACTCGTCCATCCGTTAATAGTAACTTTCAAATAGTTCCTAAATTTAGTGGTATAAAATGGTGACTTTCTCATCTCTTGTGATTCAGAAAGGTGATTGGCTGAGCCCACTTGTTCTCATTGGTGCTTATTGGCTGGTGCTAAAGTTACCTCAAAAGCTTCCACATGTTTGTCAGTTGATCCTGTTGAATTGGACTACAGCTGGGCTGTTGTTCAGAATGTTTACAAGTAGTCTCTCCATGTGATCTTTGCTCCTTCCTATCAGAATGACTACCTTCTGAGATTGGGCACCTCAAGATGACCAGGTAGAGATTGATAGCTTCTGGGGCCAGGAGGTTTATCTGCTTCCTAGAAATGCAAACTACCACTACCAAATGTTCCATAAATAAATATGTGATTTGGTGAGTGCTTTGGCAATGGTTAGGATTCAAGGCAGGAAGTATGGTGAAGGAAATGATGGAGAAATGTCTGTTTATGTGGTGTTGGAGAAAGCCATGCTAAAGTAATGTGGGCAAAAGTCTGAAAAGAAAGACGCAGAGTCCAGGACTCAGTCCTAATGAAAGCAAAAGGATTTCAACCCCTTAAGAGAAATGATCTTTTGCTTTTAAAGATCTCTCTGGCTGTGTGCGGGAGTGGGTAGGTAACTAGTAAGAGAAAAGGCAGCTGCAGGGAGATAAGTTAGGATATTACTGCATTAATCCTGGTGAAAGATGACTGTGGACCAGGGTGTCAGTGGTGACACCACCTCTTCACTTTTGACACTTTTGACTCATGATGGCAAACAAAATTGTGTGAGTGGTGTTGCTATGACTTCCATAAAGAAAAAAAAAAAAAAAAGGAAGAACACCATGCTGAAAGTAAAAACTGGGAGCGTTCCTGAGCCTGGAGGCAGCTCTGGAGGAATGGGTGGGCAGAAGGAAAAGCTCAGTGGGCATGGAGCAGAACGCCATAGTACTCAAAACCAATGAGGTTTCAGTGATGGATAGCTGGTGGGCAAAGGAATTCTGTAATAAGAGTAAGCTGCAAAGTACTACTTCAAGGAACTAGAACAGTGTTTCAAAGGGGACTATACAAGTGCTAGACATGGCAGCACATACTTATAATCCCAGTACTTAGGAGGTGAAGGCAGGATGACCAAAGGTTTAAGATCACCCTCATACAGTGAGTTTTGAGGCCAGGTTAGGGAAATGAAAGAAAACAAAACTTTACTGTTGGGATGAGCCACAAATATTGTACTTTCTGGCTCTGGAAAAGAATATTTTTTTGTGTTCTCAATAATTATTTGGAGCCAACAATGCCAGGCTAGCAGAATATGTAAATGTCACTTCCCTTGCAGCCCTTAAAAGTGAGACAAGCTGCCACAAGCTTCCCCAGTCTACTAGTGGAGTAAGAAGGATTATGGGTTTTTGCATGATAAAGACCTGGCAGCCAGAGCTAGAGCAGAAAGTACTGGTGGAACTTCCTGGAAGACAGAAAGAGAGAGAGAGAGAAAGAGAGAGAGAGGAGAGAGAAGAGAGAAGAAGAGAGAGAGAGAGAGAGAGAGAGAGAGAGGCAAAAAGGAGACTTGAGGAGCTGAAGCAGGGACTGGAGATTTAGCTCAGTGGTAGAGTGCTTGCCTAGCAAGCACAAGGCCCTGGTTCGGTCCTCAGCTCTGAAAAAAAAGGAGCTGAAGCAGGCATACTGAGAATCAAAATTAGTAGCTGGATGAGAGACTAGCAAAAGGCCAACAGCTTTAAACTATATGGAAGTCTCCGTGCATTAGTTAAACCTCTGCAATACTTTATAGTCCATGTGATCCCTGTACTGGAGGGACTGTCCACATTAATTTGGACAGTGCTGGGACATTTGGGCATCATCACTTAATGTATGGGTCTCTAGAATGAAGAAAGCTGATAGCTGTGGTCTCTTTTGAGCCATCTTGATAATGATGGGAAATGGAAGCAAGAGAACAAGTCCTTTTTACATCAAGTCACATGTGCTGCTGAAGGATATTGAAAAGGGGTCTGGGTAACAATGCAGTTTGACTTAGTGAAGAAATCAGGCCCTAGTAGTAATACCATGGAGAGTAGTAATACCCTAGTAGTAATACCTAGGGGACTACTTTAATATTAGAAATGTTGGGTTACAGACCCAGAACAAGGGATCCAGGTGTGTATTTTACATACCAAAGCAGACCTAGCTTCCAGGTGGGTGGGCCATCTTGACCGGTGGCCCCCTGAATCACTCACAGTGTTAGATGTTTCTGAATGTTCTTTCCTGAGTTGCCTTGTTCAAATGATCCATAGTCAATCATGGATTACCTGCCAGAACAGTGAAAGGGCACTTCTTGGCCAACAAACTCTGATTCTTATCTTTCAATAAGTCCTTCAGAGCATTCCTTACTGGGGTGTGCAACATTGTCCAGGGGTCAAGTCTTCTACTTTGGAACAACTGTGTAACTGGATTTTGAGCATGACACGACCACATGATGCACAGGCACTTTGAAGCATATCTGCTTCCATAGCATGAGGGGCATCTGCCATATATGACAGTAGAACTGGATTCCACTTCCCAACCTGGATGAGCCCTTTGTCCTGGGCAGCAGTGCACTACAAATAGCCTAGACAGGAACGCCATCTTTGTCAGATGATTGAAAAGCATATTTTTCTCATCAACACAGATTCCACATGCTCCTCCTTGCAATTGGTAGTATTCTGTCTAAACTCCACCTCCACAGTCACCTGACAATAGCCAGGTAGGCCTGGCCCACTATTATAAAAGGGGCTGTTTGCCCTTCCCTCTCTCTCTCTCTCTCTCTCTCTCTCTCTCTCCTCTCTCTCTCTCTCTCTCTCTCTCGCTCTTGCTCCATGACCTGCGCATCTGCAGGTTCTCTCTGCCCCTTTTTCCCCTTCCCTTCCCCCTCTCTCCATGTGGTCATGGCCGGCCTCCACCTCCACCTCTCTCTGTGCTCTCTCTTTCTCTCTCTCTCTCTCTGCCTCTACTACCCTCCTGGATCCCCTCCCCATGCCCTGAATAAACTCCATTCTCTGGTATACTGTGGCTGGTCCCTCAGGGGGAACAGCATGGCCCGCTGATACATCCCCTTCCACCTTCCATTGGTTTCCATCCCATCAGCAGTCATACTCAACGGCCTTTTCATAATGTTCGACTGCCCAGAATTCTGGCAGCAAGATCCCTTTCTTGAGGTTGGTTTTCATCAGATGGCCCCAGGTGTTTTAAAGGCACACCCTGCTTCTTAGCACCTGTGCTCCCAAGCCTTCCTCTCCCTAGTGGGCTGTTTCTGCCAGCTCTGCTTTGGTATGTAAAATATGCACCTCAGCCCCTGTCCAGGGGCTGAAAGCCAACAGAAAGCACTGACTCCTTTCCATGTGGGTTTTCTAGGAAAGGAAGTTAAAGGCTAATGGCAGTACCCCATGGAGCTTCTCACCATTAGACAGCAAGAGGGAGCGTCTTGCCCACTTATGCAAACATTTATTGCTTTCTGCTCCAGGTTGAAAATTGAGGCCACTTGTTGCTTGGAAAATGTCAAATGGTCCCAAGTCTTCAAAGGCAGAGGTGGCCTCTGTGCTGTTCTGCTGATACACAGACTCAATCGCTTGTCTCTGAGGTTCAGGTCTCATATTTATTTTATTATATTATTTATTTGTTCTGGACCAGTTGCTGTGGGCAATGTGGTTGGGAGTGGGGAGGATCAGATTGTACAGTCAGTGCGGGCAGAAGATAGCTTTGAGGGACAACGACAGCTCTATTTAAACAAACAAACAAAAAAACAAAGGGCACCCAACCTTCCCTAATACCCTCAGGGCAGTAGAAGCTGCAAAGTAAAAAGACTTTGTTTTGGAAAATGTAGTAGGAAAAAAAAAAAAAATCACCATCTGAGCAGTTCCCAAAGGAAAAGTTAACAGCTTACTGCAAGAGTCAGAACACACAAGCTAAAAGGAGGATAGGAGGGATGTCAACCTCCACAGGGAGACCATCAGGAAGTCACAGGAAGTAAAGGTTGTTTGAGCAGTATCACAGAATAAGGAGCACAGAAGCTTCAGCTGGCTTTCTTTTGAAAATATTATTTGCTACCACCCTAACGTTCAAGGGGCTTAGGAGGAGAGGAAAAGCCAGAGAAACTTGCAGACTGGGTTTGGAAAGAAAAGGAAATTCCTCCTTAGATTTTAGCAAGAAGCAATTAAGGGTTTCTAGCCTCAAAATGTATTGGCAAGAATTCACAAGAACAACTTCACCAGTCATCAAGATTTTAGTGTGAATTACTGCCTGATTTCATAGGCGATAGTGATTTCCTGTAGCCTCATCTTAATATCATTTAAGAGATACCACAAGCAAAACTCTGCTGTTGCTATGCAGTTGCCCAGGTGTGATTATCTAGTAATTCACTTAATGTTATAAAGCTTCATGGAAATATAAATTGGATTATTTTATAGATACTTGATATCTGCCTTGCTCATATTTATAATGGACTGCTGAGCAAAATTTAATGGTAACTTTCCTCTTTTTCTAGGTTACATTCTTTTTAAATTTAGCAATATTTGCCTTTTATTATAGTCATAAATTATTTCCAGAAAGCAACCAAGAAAAGTAAATAATTTACCAACTCATTCTTTTGAAGGATTTGAAGATTAATCATTGTAGATGAAATGAAATCCTTCAGACTGAAGGTTCAGAGTTTTGTAGTGTACACAGAGGTCAACCCTCTTTCGGATGTTTCTGTTTCTTGTCTGTCTCTGTCTGTGGTTTCTCTCTTTCTCTCTCTCTCTCTCTCCCTCTCTTCCCCTACCCCGTGTGTGTCTGTGTGTCTGTGTCTATCTGCCTGTTTCTGTCTTTCTCTGTGTGTGTTTATATGTCTGTCTGTTTCTCTCTCTCCTCTCTTTGTCTCTGTCTCTCTCTGTGTGTCCCCCCCCCCCCCCCCCCAGTTAGATTGCAGTCCTGGCTCTCCAAAGGAGCTGTGAAGACAAAGCTGGTCTAGAAATTGGAGGCCTTAGCTTCTAAAGTACTGGGATTACAGGCATTGTACCATAATGCTCCACCAATCTCTCATTGAGAATGTCCAGTAAAAGTAGAAAAGAGAAGGAGCCATTGCCAATGACAACAAAAGAATCCATTTTGAATGCTTTTCATGTTCCCTGAAACACAAAGGTAATACAATCTGAAAACATCTTCCAGCTAAGATTTTTAAATATTACAAAAAAGAAAGAAAGAAAGAAAGAGAAAGAAAGAGAGAAAGAAAGAAAGAAAGAAAAAGAAAGAAAGAAAGACCAGATCACTCATGGTAATCCTCCTGCCTCAGTATCCTGAGTGTTGCAAATGCACTAGAACACGTGGCTTGAAATGATTTTATAGAAGGAAAATTATTTCACTTTCTTCTTTCCGAGAAGTAATTCTTATTGCTAAGTTTGTATAAACAGGGTTGTGCTGTGACTGGGGCATGAATACAAACTTCTTTCCTACTCAACCTCTGGCAGGCTCAGGTCTCCTCCTCCAATATGCAGAGACCCTATTTCTAGCCAAAAAAAAAAAAAAAAAAAAAAGATTTAACAAACAAACAACAAAAAAACCTTTTCTATTGGGTTGGCAAGATGGCTCTACAGTTAAGAGCACTGACTGCTCTTTCAGAGGTCCTGAGTTCAATTCCCAGAAACCACATGGTGGCTCACAACCATCTGTAATGGGATCCCTTTCCCCTCTCCTAGTGTGTCTGAGGACAGCGATGGTGTATTCACCTACATAAAATAAATTCTTAAAACAACAACAAAACCCTTTTCTACATTGTGAACTCCTCAAACATCTTAATGAAAGGGATAGACCATCTTTCCCAGAAGAATGTACATTTGCACAGATATAAGATTTTGTAGAACTTTCAGACTTGACATGTGTTTGTGGGTCTGCTGACCCAGAGTGAAGACCCTCCCCCCAGGTTCTTTGGATAAGATACTTTTCTTGATAACCATGGCACATGTAGCCCTGATCTAAAGGCGGTTCTGCTAACAAGTGGTTTCTCGGTATTAGTACTATCACTAAAGTAGGGTGCTGTTTAATATCTGGAACGTTGAGGAACCTCTAGGACCCAAAGGATGACCAGGCAGCCCAGCTACTTCACCAAGTTGAATTGATTATCTTTGGCATTCAAGAAGACTACTCAGATTCCACACCCTGCAAATATGGTGGCTCTTCTGGAAAGCCTGGCCCTACTACAGTGACCCATGCCTTGATTCTAAGTCACCAAGTATTCCTGCAGACCACTCTACATTTTTCAAGAACCTGATCTTATTAGTTTCTATCGTCAACCTGATAGAGCCAAGAGTCACCTGAGAAGAGGAGTCTTCAACTGAGGGACTTGCCCAGATCAGATTGAGCTGTGGCCACATCTGTGGGAAATGATTATTGATTGATAGGGGAGTGTTCATCCTACTGTAGGCAATGCCACCACTGGGCGACAGATGGTCCTAGGCTGTATAAGAAAGAGTAACATAGAAGAACAGAGGAACAAGCATTAAGCAGCACTCCTCCTGGGTCTCTACTTCAGTTCTTGCTTCCCGGTTCCTGCCTTGAGTTCCTGCCCTGACTTCCCTAAATGACTTGACTGCTATCTGGAGTTGTCATCTAAAACAAGCCTCTTCTTCCCAACTTGCTTTTGGTCCTGATGTTTACCACAGTAACAGAAAACAAATTTGAATGCCTCTCTTGCAGCTGAAGTAAAACTTCAAGAATGAATTTGGGTCAGAGTATTTTAAAGTTAATCCAAAAACCATCTGCCTGGTGGTGCACACCTGTAATCCCAATGTTCAGGAAGCTGAGACAGTAGGATCATAGGTTTAAGGCTAGCCTGAGCTATATACAGAGTTCTAGGTCAATCTGGGTTATTGCAAGATCCTGTCTCACTAAACAAATTTGCCTCTCATCAGTAAAAAGATACACCCCTTTCTTAGTTACTGTTTTGTTGCTGTGAAGAGAGACCGTGACCAAGGCAACTCTTATAAAAGAAAGCATTTAATTGGGAGCTTACTTACAGTTTTATAGGGTTAGTCCATGCTCATCATGGTGGGAAGCAGACAGGCATGGTGTTCGAGCAGTAGCTGAAAGCTGATCCTTAGGCATCAGGCACAGGGAGAGGGAGTGGGCCAGGTATGGGCTTTTGAAACCTCAAAGCCCATCCCCATTGACACACCTCCTCCAACAAGGCCACACCTCCTAATCCTTCTCAAACAGTTCCACTAACTAGGGACCAAACATTTAAACATATGGACTTATGGGGCTATTCTCATTCAAACCACCATAGTCTGCAGTATGGAAGCAGCCTAGATCCCTGAGTCGACCCATGGAGTACAGCTGCACCAACAAGTTACTCAGCATATACTGGGCTTTCCTGGAACAACAAATGCTTTATTGTCCTAGACCAGGGAGATCCCAAGATTAACTTATTACTGCAGCATAGCCTCCTTATACCTTATACCAACTAATACACTGACATAAAGGTTGAATTTTGGTCTGGGAAGTAGTTCAGTCAAGTTCTTAGCTCCAATGTGTGAAGACCCGGATTCGATGCCTAGCGCTACATATGGGTACTTGCCATCAAACCTCACAACCATGGTGGAGAGAGAGAAGACACACATCCGTGCATGCACATACACACATACATACACAAATACACATATATACACATACATATTCAAACATACACACATACATACACACACATGCATACACACACACCACACACTCAGTAAACCATACAGATTTTAAAAGCTTAAATAGATGTATAATCTATAAGGTGCCCAGTCTAGTACATACCTTATGTCATAGTGGTAGCTTTTATTAGTAGTACCTAAAATAGTCTAAATCATAATAAGTATTTGATAGGATATGACAAATATGATCTTACTTATGTATGACAGGTTTTCCATCTAATTCTTTCTAGATTTCAGGGGTAGTTCTTCTAAATAGCTCAGATCTTGAATTCCAAAGTCCTTTCTGTGTGCATATGTTTGTGGCTGTCTTCCTCCGTCAGTTTCCACCTTGTATATTGAAGCAGGTTCTCCCATGTGAACCCAGAGCTCACTGAGTCTGCCTAGCCAGCTTGTCCTGAGGATCCTGTCTCCACATGCAATTGTGAAAAGCACAAGATATCACCCTTGGCGTCTATAGCATGCACACACCTACCACACACACACTGGCACGCACACGTTGATACAATGTTTTAAACATAGCACTCTTCTGTTTCTCTTTTTCTCTTATTTTCTCCTGCTTATGACCCCACCCCCTATCCCTCGCTCTCACCCCAGGCTAGAAAACACAGGTCTCCCTCCTTCCTGCTCTCCCTTCATGCTCTCTCAGCAGTGAGCAATGGGTTTTATGGCCTGGCAGTCATACAAAGAAACCATACCTTCTCTGCTCTGCAGGATGATTACCTGAGTTAAGTCCTCAGAGTTTAATTTCTCATAACTGGAGTGAATTATAAAGTTTGTTGATGATGGTGGTGGCGGTGGTGGTGATGATGTAGGGGAAAAATGTAGGCAGTCTTTCAAACCTTTCAAAGTCTTACGAAGTTCTTGTGTTGCTGTGAACCCCTATCGTGTCACCAATGTCCTGTACTTTCTCTGTTACATCTTGTCGTTTCTCTAGGCTGTTGATGTCATGAGACAACTAAGGATAGTCATTCGTTCAGAAAGGAAATGACAAAACAGAGGGTTTACAAATTACATTTCTAGTTGTTCCCAAATTCTCTCCTTCCCATCTTCTCCTTTATCCAGTGACTGCCCCTTGGCCCCCATATCTCAAGGTCCAAGCTCTACTGTTAAGGTTGACTCCCATCTGAGTAGCAGCCTCGGCCTATGGCAAAACGCACTGCCGAGCAAGCGGGAGCAGAAGCAGTTATGCCAGTTCACCAGTTTGCTTTTTCTCTCTCTCCCAAGGCACTTTTTTTTTTTTTTTTTTTGAGATAGGGTCTCATTATGTAGCCCAGGCTGACCGTGGCCTTGAGATCCTCCTGTTTTGGCCTTCTAAAGTGTGGGTGTTGTAGGTGAGCACCCTACACCCTGCTACGGCACAAACCTGTACCGCACCCTGGACATTATACCCAGACCATCCACGGAGACCTGTGGAGCCCACCTGCTATGCTTCAATGCCAGCTAACAAGGTAAGACTTTATGGTCTCTGAACACTCTCACAGATGCCAAACCGTATTTTAGTGTGGGGATATTTGGGAGCAAAACTCAGGCTTAGCATTCAGTGAGTGATAGAGATGAAGGTGGACCTACCAGGTCCAGATGCAGGTCCTACCCATTATCTCTCTGTGTACCCAGAGACTTCTGAAGTTGACCCCTGTCTGACCCACTGTTTATGACCTCAACGCATCCAGGCTGATCTCCACAGGAGGCAGCTATTAGGCAAAAACATTGACTTAGAGTGTACAGTATGAGTACAGAATAGTATTGACTAAAATTTAGCTATCAAAATAACTAAAAATATTGTATTGTTGTCATTATCATTTAACATTATTGGCAGGCCACTGACCCATTATTGACAAATGGGATAGATGGCTGTCTACCAACCCACACCTGTGCAGGGGCCTTCTGACCCAAATGGTCAGCCCAGTGAGTGCGTATAAGTCAGTTGGGGGCTGGGGTGGGGAGGAGTGGGGTGGCTGTGGTTGTAAAGGTAGAGACTTCAGTCCCACGCCACAGGCCAGCTTAGCACAACCTGAGTCCCCCTAGCTGAGTAGTGACAGAATCAAATTCAAGCACCTCAGACTTCTACATTCCCCACACAGGAGGGTGAGATTTGAGAACCTGTCAGCAACAGTAGGGGCCAAAGACACATCCTGATGCTATGTGCAGAAAACTGAGACATTCATTTCTGAGACCTCTCTACTCAGGAGAAGTCAGGACTACCTGCCTCACAGAAAAGAACTTCAGGGTATGCTAGTACAAAGCAGAGTTTTTACTTCTTATTCTGAGTGTGTGTGCACATGCCATTGTGCACATGTGGAGGTCAGAGGATAACACTATGGAGGAGACAACCCAAGTCAGTAAGTTCGCACGGAAAGTACATGGGTCACCACCCCAAGAGATTTTAACATGGATTTGAGTAGAGGGGCTAATAGATATTAAGGTGCTCAGGGAATGGCTAGCACAGCCACCCCCCCCCAGCCGTGGTGTGGGCTTCTCAAGAAAGAATGGTACTTAATAAGTGTCTCAGCAGATGCCATATATATGTATTTGTAGTGGCCTCTCAGTAGCTTGCTAAGAGACTATTTTTTATTTTTTTATAATGAGGTCTATAGTGTAGTGTAGTCCTGAGGTGAGTTCAATAGGATTGCAGTCTAATAAATCAAAAACATAGGTCATGGGCTGAAAGAGACAGCTCAGCAGTTAAGAGCATGTACCACTCTTTCAGAAGACCAGGGGCCAATTCCCAGAACCTACATAGGGGGCTTCGCAACTGCCTATGACTCTGGCTTCAGGGGATCCAATGAGTCTGGCCTCTAAGGTCACCGGCACTCATGTGCCCATGCCCACACACTTATACACAATTTAAAATAGTTTTTAACTAAATCTTTTTTAAAAGCCCATAGGTCACAAAAGTTGTACAAGGAAGTCAAGATTTTAATTTTACTGTAAGAGGAGTTTCTTAGGAGATTCCTAGAAAATTGTTGGTTTACAAATTGTAGCTGGAACAGGAGAAAAGACCACATTTGGTCACAGATGTTTGGCCCTTAAGCATAATTTGTTACTGTTTTAATGTTTCCTTTAATATTTTAAAAATTATTTTCTATTTATGTATATCTGTTTGTATGAGGTTCTATGTGAGTGTATGCCTTGTACGGGCAGGTGCCTGCTAAGGCCCGAAGTTGGCATCAATTCCCCTGGAGCTGGAGTTACAGAAGGTTGTGAGCTCTCTGACAAGAGTGCTGGGAACTGAACTCTAGTCCCCTGCAAAAGCAGTAACTGTTCTGAATGGCTGAGCCATCGTGCCAGCCCCTATTTTATTTGAAATATCTCTCTATAAAAGAAGCATTGCTGGGGGCTGGAGAGATGGCTCAGCAGTTAAGAGCACTGACTGCTCTTCCAGAGGTCCTGAGTTCAATTCCCAGCAACCACATGGTGGCTCACAACCATTTGTGACAGGATCTGATGCCCTCTTCTGGTGTCTCTGAAGACAGCTACAGTGTACTCATACATTAATTAAATATGAAGAAGAAGAAGAAGAAGAAGAAGAAGAAGAAGAAGAAGAAGAAGAAGAAGAAGAGAGAAGAGAGAAGAAGGAGGAAGGAGGGAGAGGGGGGAGGGGAGGGGGGAGGAGGGGGAGGAGGGGGAGGAGGGGGAGGAAGAAGCAGCAGCATTGTTCTATGTAGGCAACTTTCACTGCAAATTTGTGCTGGAGTTCTTGATTCTCAGTTGGCCAGAAACTTGGAACTAGGCTCCAGGAAGAGGAAACACTTTTCCTTTTCCCAATTCCTGTAATTTTCCCTGTCTTTCTATCCTGCTCAAGGGGAATGAAATGGAGAATATTAACATTTAAAATTAGGAGTAGAAAGGCTGGAAAGATAGCTTGTGGTTAAAAGCCTAATTGTTCTTCTAGAGACTGAGGTTCAATCCACCACATGAAGATAATAACTGTCTGTAATAGTTACAGGGAATTAACCCTTCTTCTAACCTTTGTGGCACTAGGGTGTGTGTGTGTTGTGTGTGTGTGTGTGCGCGCGTGCGCGCGTCTCACAGAAAAACACACATAAATACATAAAAAAAAAAAATAGAGATAGAGAATATGGTAGTTAGTAGAGTACTTGCTTAGCATGCAGAAACCTCTCCAGTCCCAGCATCCATGCATAGGCATGGTGGCACACACCTGTAATCCCAGCACTCAAAAGGTACAAGCATGAGAATCAGGACTTCAAGATCATCCTTGTCTACGTAGCAAACTTGAGACAAGCCTGAGCTACTTGAGAGCTTGTCTCAAAAAAATAAAATTCAACTAATAATAATAATAAAACCAACTAAGATATATTTACAGGGTTTTGATCCCACGATATCACAGCCCAGGCTTCTCTGAGACTGTGTGGGTAGACGTGTGGGTGCAGGGTTTGGACACATTTGTAATGTGTCCATTGCCCAAGTGATGTGATAGAACAAGAGCTATAGAAAAGTGGGAGCTTGGCAGAAACGCCTTCCTATTTCAATTTATAGCCTTCCTCACTGAAATAATAGCTTTACAGAAAGAAATTATTCACAAAATATTCAGAGCAAATGTTGAGATGGGTAGACTATAGGCAAAATAATTAAGTCTGTACTGTTCTTAAAATGAAACATCGTCTAAGCAGAGAAATAAATTAGATGTCTTTTCAAACCTTTCATATCTAAGCAACCTAAAAATATTAAGTGCACTGTGTAGCGCCATGGTTTTCAGACTTTTTTTTTTTAAAGCAGCAATTCACAGTCAGACATACATTCTAGGGCTGGGGATACAATTCAGGATGGGACACTTGCCTGGAATGTGTGAGGACATTGGTTCAAGGTCAGCACTGCAAAAAAAATTATTATTGTTATTATTGTATACTCCATTTTGATTCCATACACACAGCACTCACTCCATATTTTCATGATTTCTCAATTCAGGTTTCTTGAAAAAGCACTGATCCTAAATATGTAATCTTTCTTTTATCCCCTCCTACCTCTTTTCCTAACACTCCTTATCAAGCCGATTTTGTCACCCTTTTTGACAAACGCAGGTCCAATGGAGTTTCTTAATCATTAAATATCTCTGCAGGTGTACCCACCCACAATATGGAGACAATTTAGCAATGCCTGAAAGGGCAGCGTTAGATGTGACATTTGTCTCAAGATTCCATTCTTTGGAGAACTGGCTTTCCCTATCGCTGAAAACTGAGCACTTGAAAGCAGGGCTTGACAACATAAGACCTGCAAGTCTTAAGAAAACCATTTGTCTAGCGGGATCTATTCTCCATCAATATTCTTTAACATATCTTAAGTGTTCAGCATCAACGTGAATATTTAATAATTAACCCAACAATCCAACTCTGGCTCTTCACAGAACAGAGAGACCACTGTTTTTCAAAGACCGGCTCTCGCGGATCGTCCCCCCCGACCCCGGCCCTCCCCTCCCCCAGACCCTAGACCCCAGACCCGCTCCAGCCTCGGGTAACTTTTCCCTCCAGTTTGGTGGAAGGTTACATTGGAAGAAAATAGTCCCTACCGTCTAGAAAGTTTTCAGGGAAAAGAGGGCGTCTGACGTGCCTGCGGTGCGGGCGCTGCCCGAGGCCGGTGGGGCGGGGCGGTAGCCCTGGCGTCCGCTCGGCGCTGCTCCGTGGACCCCGCACCCTGGAGGCCCCTGGCGCGGGGCAGCGAGGGCGGCGGGAATCTGCAGCCTGGGCTTTGCCAGGACGCTGAGCTTTGCCAGGACAGTCTTTTCTTACTGATCATTTCCACTTCATAGTCTCCGGCCTTAGACTGTGTGGACAGAACCACAGTAGGAGTGCAGAAATGAGGTGACTTGGAGAAAAAACAATATGTAGAATATGGATTTTTCTCTTTCTCGCACAAACTAATTTGCATGCAAATTACATCGTGACAGGCCCTCAGACCAGGCTGGCCTGCTCTGTGGTCTGCCCGCCTATGATACCAGAATAAGATTTTGGTGTGGTGGCAATTTTCCCAAATGGAGTTGCACTCCCCAGAAGAATTACACCCGGGAAGTAATAAGCGTTGGTGATGGATTCGAGTTTCTCATACTGCCCTTGTTTCCAACTGTAAGGTTCTACATTTAGTTCAGCCCGATGTAGCTCAGATCAATTTAAAATTTTTTACCGGTAAATAATTTACCTTCAGATTTAGAATATTTTACTTTCTTGAAAAAAAAAAAAGTGGCGTGGTTCCTGCTGTCTTAGTGTAGCAGAAAATGCCTCATTCTGCTGGTTGACAATGTCAGCAGACATTTGTGTATTTAATTCAGGATGCTGTTAGGTACTACAGATTAAACAACCTGACATACTTGTTTACTGCATTAGAAACAGCATTAGAATTCCATATACTTATAGTCTGTGCCATGGTAATGCCTGACCTTTGTAAATGATAAAGTTCTTGTTTTATTCTTTTGTTGAAATGGAGTTCTCATTGCAGTGTATTTTTAAAAGTCTAGGAAATAGTATACATTAATGACATTTGCTGCTATTATTTATATTGATGTCTTCCCAAATGCTTTGTGTAAAATAATAAATACTGGTTTGGATGAGTGAAGGTTCTATACTGAAGACTCTACACACGAAGGGAACTTAAAGCTGGGGACCCACTAGCTCAGTAACCATTTCACTGATGAGGCCCTGGCGTGGTGACAACTGCCCTGCATTCCTTTTTCAGATGTGAGCCCTCTTGACGTTGTAATGTGGCTCACTTAAACATTTTAGGGGGAAGCAGTGTGTCTAATCTGCAAGTAGGACCTCCCCTCCTGTCAGTATAGAACCTGTGAAGTTTGTCTAAGTACGGAAAGGTTTAGCTCACTTGATGAGGATCAAAGGAAAAAGAATTTCTACAAGTTATTGAAGCTATTGATGTCAAAGGCGATTAGAGCCTCAGCTTCCTTTCCATCTTGTAATGGAAAGTATTTGCCGGGAGGCTTGCAAGTCATGTGAGTTGCTGAAGGAATTAAGTCTGGATTTCTTTCCGAGTCTCAGCCTTGAGTTGTATAGAGTTTCGAGGGTGTGTGGGAAAGACCAACTTGGAGAGCTGTTTATTTTCATCTGTCAGCTAAACCGTGGAAACTTGTTGAAGAGATTTACTGAGCTGTTCACTTAGATTAAGACTTTAGTGAATTAATTAAAAAAGGTTCTGAAAGGTAGAATGTGCCAGACCCCTACCGGCTCATGAGATTGTACTTTCTTACTGATATGACGTGACAGCTGAGCGCAGCTCGTGTGAGCTTCAGGGGAGTAATTCAAGAGAAGCGCTGACATGATCAAAGGCATGCAGGTGTTCAGGTCAAACTGGCCTTGACATCCAAGTCCATGAGCGCTGGACTAACTTCCTTCTGCTCAGGCACTCTAAGCTCAGACTGAAAACATGCTGTGTCATTTGCCAACAATGAAATCACAGCTTCTGAGGAGTTTCAAGGCTTTTTTTTTTTTTTTTTTAATTGAGCATTGAACTCAGGGCCTTGTGTGTGCTGGACAAATGCTCTATCACCAAGCCCTTGTTTTATTTTTTCAAAACGGGGTCTAGCTACAAAGCCCAAGCTCAAAATTCTCTGCCTCAGCCTCCAAGTGCTGGGATTACAGAGGTGTGCACAGCAACACATTCTTATTTTACTCACCAAGTCATCTCCCAGCCGAGCTTCATAGAGTTCCGTGTGTTAGTGCTAGTGTGTCTAAGGACTTGGGTTTAGAATGTCCCTGGGACAATCCTCAGTTACTGAGCTACTCAATTTCCAGAGCGGTTAATTGAGTTGAAAATGAACTAAACCCATAGCCCTGTAAGTCTGGAAAATAAAAGAATTGTAGAAATACTCTTAATCTTTCACCAAATTGGAGGTCGGGGAGTAGTATACAGGTCTGGCTAGCTTTGACATCATATTCCTGGTTCTGGACACTTTCAGAGACATATTTGGAAATTAGCTGCAGTTCTCTATGATGTTATGTTAGCAAGAGATGAAGTTGGGGCAGGATCTGGATTTCAAATAGGCCTTAGCACATGTGTTAAGGCTCTTTTAATTGTCAAGTTAAAATTACTTTTGTTTCTTCAACAGTATTTAATATGAGTTGCATTGATTGTACACATTCTAATTGTGTTAGTGTTTTGAAATCCAGCATGTCAGTTATGAGGTCTATCAACCAGCTTTTGTTTTATTGCCCTGAGTATCACAGAACCTTGGTGTTCTAAAAGTAGCTTGCAAATATTGGAAGGAATGAGTCAGGCTTTAAGCAGAAGCAAGAGAGTAGTGGGCTTGATTATTGCTGGTATAACAGCTTTAATTACATTAATAGCTAGCACCACTGCTTCTGCAATTGCTTTGACACAAGAAGTTAAGACAGCTACTTTTATTAATCATTTAGCAAAAAATGTTACTAATGTGTTGAATATACAAGAGGATTTAGATAGGCATTTGGAACAATGGATTGATGCTCTTTATCCTATTCAAATTATTGGAAGGAGGTTAGAGTTTAAGAGTAAGGAACCTTCTCAAGTGTCATGCCAAATAACATTGGATTCATGTTAGTTCTAAAATTTATAGTGGTGGTCATTATAATTAGGAAAAAGTTTAAAGACACTTGCAGTGTATTTGGCATAATTCTAACACCTCTCTGGATGTTTTAACTTTACATAGTGAGCTTATGAATTTCAAGAATGCTGCTCTGCTGAGTGTTAATGCAGTAGACACTGCTGATAGAATTACTCATGGCCTGAGGTCAGTACTTCTATTTTGGTCAAGCTTCAGAATGGCATATATAGCTTGATCATACTAGCCCTTTTTGTCCTGGGAATAATTTTATTCCTGCCCATTGTGTTAAAGCTTGTCTTTAACAACATCAACATGGTGGCAGCCAAAGTACAGGCCTGAACCTGAAAATGGACCTCCAGACAGAGTTATTAAATTAACAGGCTGGCAAGCCAAGGACAGGTAAGATTCTGCACAGAGCCTTACCAACCTAAGACAGAGGTGCATTGCTTTTGATAATGCATATTCCATGATGAGTAAGGAAGGCACTCTTGTCAGAATGACCTAAGACAGGCTCAGTATTGTTTATGAAATAAAAAATGGGGAGAGGCAAAGAGCTTTTGGGGCTGGTTGGCAAGAATCTGACATGGACCAAGGACAAGGAAATGAGTTGCTTGGCAGGAATATGACATTGGCCAAGGACAAGGAAGTGGACTTCAGGCAGGAATCTAACATTAGGCTAGAACAAAGAAGTAATTTCAGGCAGGAATCTAAATGTTAGGCTAGAACAAGGAAGTAGGCTTCAGACATGAAAATGACTTTGGCTAGGAACAGGGAAGTTGGCTAGATATTTTGGTCATCCTATAAGCCTTTAGAAACAGTGATCACGGGAGTGTTCACGGAATTTTGTTTATTGCCTTGCTTGTCCTTTGACTATTTGTGTTTATTGTCTTGCTTGTTCCTTGACTATTTGTATCTATTGTATTGCTAGTCCCTCAACCTAGAACTGACCTTAATACTTGCATGTAATTAAAATGGTATAAAAGCCAAAAGGAGGAGGGGGGATAGGATAGGGGGTTTCTAGGAAGTGGAAATGGGGAAAAGGGATGGCATCTGAAATGTAAATAAATAAAATATCCAAGAAAAAAAAAAAACAGTCACCAAAGCTAATAATATGATTTTTCAGAGTAAGAATTTCCTTTATAATGCAAAATTGCATTATAATTTGTCTTAATGAAAGCAAATCCTGTTAATGCATATATGAAATATATTGAAATTTTTTGATCTTTCTCTGAGAAAGAAAGAGAAATAAGAAATTCCTTGTCTTAGGGCTAACCTGAGGAAGTGTCTGCTCTAGTTAGGCTGCTAAGTTCAGCTTCAGAATCACTAGGGCTACAAGTGGAGAAGGCTGTATACACTTAAAATCTCAATACTCAGGTGGCAGCATCAGGGAGATTGTGAGTTTAAGTCCACAAAGGAGACCCTGTCTCACAAAACAAACTAATCAACCAACAAAAAAATCCAACCAGATGCATTAAGTACATACATATACAAAGCCGCTCCCACACACCTACTGTAGTATTTTAGTGTTTGAACCTAATTCAGGTTTGACAGTGCACATCTTTGACTCCAACATTCAGGAGGCAGAGCCAGGTGGATATCTGTGAGTTGAGTTTGAAGTCAGCCTGTTCTACACAGTGAGTTCCAGGTTAGCCAAGGCTGCAAAGTAAGAGGCCGTCTCAAAAAAAAAAAAAAAAAAAAAAAAAAAAAAAAAAATTAAATCATGGAGCTCTGTGGAAGAAGAATCAGAAAGATCCAAGGGACAATGGGGATGGAAAAGACCAAGGAAACAAGGCCTTTTAAACAGGACTGATACACACATGAACCCATACATATGAGACTGTGGCAACATGCACACAAACTGTACAGGTCTAAGCCAGATAGGGGTTCCAGTGCCCAGAGGGGACATAGACAAAAGCCCGCATCTCTAATCCAGAAGCTATCTCCAATTGATAGCTGCCGCTAAGGAAAAGCTGGTTCTCTGCACTGATCTCTCACCGGGTGCACAGACCAAGCATGAGCTCAGGTCCCACGCCCAGCAGTGGCTGGCCAGCACAAAACAAACTCAGTGGCAGTTTTGTTGTTGTTTAATAATTCTTTCTCTGGACAAAAATCTTACAGATCTTTCTCTTATATTTTATGATGTCTGATTTTGGTTTTGTAGGTTTTCTTTTTCTTTCTTTCTTTTTATTTTTATTTTATTTTTTTTGTTTTTCCAGACAAGGGTTTCTCTGTGTAGCCCTGGCTGTCCTGGAACTCACTCTGTAGACCAGGCTGGCCACGAACTCAGAAATCCACCCACCTCTGCCTCCCAAGTGCTGGGATTAAAGGCGTGCGCCACCACGCTCGGCTTTTGTAGGTTTTCTGTGTGTGGGTATGTGCATAGCTCAGTGTATGTGTTTCTTGTGCTATTTATTTATTTATTCATTCTTTTTTTTTTTTTTTGCTTGTTTGCTTGCTTTTCTCCTATTTTGGTTTATTTGTTCTTATTTCCTATTTCTATTATTATTATTATTAGTTTCCTAATGACAGAAAGAAAGGATGTGGAAGATGGAGGATTTGGGAGGAATTAGGAGAGGGGAAAATGTAATCCGAGTATATTGTATGAAAGAAAATTTATTTTCAATAAATAAATAAAATAAGTAAAAAATAAAAAAGATTTTAACCTAACAGAAACCTTCCAAAAATTTCCTGAATGGAATCTTATAGAGAAATAGATTCTGTGGAGTGAAGAGATGCTACAGACATGCCTTGGTATTACGGCACCAACACACATTGAAATATCTTTCTTACTTCAGTCTGTGACCAGTGGACAACCTGACTCTTTTTGCCATATCGCATGCCAATACTTGCTTTAGCCTTAACCTCACTTCAAAGATTTGCTGAGAAATTTTTTAAAGATTTACTTATTTTATGTGTATGAGTGTTTTGGCTGCATGTATATATATGTACCTAGCACCTACGAGTCAGAAGAGTGTGTGATGGTTATGAGCCACCATGTGGGTGGTGGGAACTGTGCAGGTCCTCTGCAAGATCAGCGTGTGCTCTCAACCTGAGCCATCTCCCCAGCCCATCCTGAACACTTCTTTACTCTGTGAACAGAACAGCAGCAGCATGCAGTGTGGGTAGGATAGACTAATTGTTATAATAAGTAGACTCACATAAGAATAACTGCTCAAATACAATAGACTTTTCATCTTTGATTCTTGAGTGGTGAGAAAGCTCTCCTTCTCCTGAGGTCAACCAGAAACCCAGATTAATGAAACCTGTTAGGAACAGCAGAGAAGAGCACATGTTGGGTTACAGCCACACAGGGAGTAAGCACAACCCCAGGATGTGCTTCACAGACCAGTGCTCGATTGCCGTTTGTTACTCATCACTGATAAGACTAGAACAAAGACAGAAAGCTGGTGAAATGAGCCAATTAAGCCAAATTTAAGTATATAAAGTCAGGATTAATTGGGGCAAGTTCACTGGTCTTTCAAGGAACGAAGCCAGGGAGTTACTGTGCAGAGGGAGATAGAGAGGGGTGAGGGGAGACAGAGAGAGAGAAAGAGAAAGAGAGAGAGCCTACCAAACTATCTGGATTACATAGCTGTCTTACTGAGGGTTTCCACTGCTGTGAAGAGACACCATGACCAAGACAACACTTATAAAAGAGCACATTTAATTGGGGCTGGCTTACAGGTTCAGTCCATTATCAAGACAGAAAGCATGGCAGCGTCCAGGCAGGCATGGCTCTGGAGAAGAAGGTCTACATCTTGTTTAAAGATGAACAGGAGAAGACTGACTACCAGGACACTAGGAGGAGGGTCTCAAAGTCCACCTCCACAGAGACAGACTTCCTCAAACAAGGCCATGCCTACTCCAACAGGGCCACTCCCTGGGCCAAGCATATTCAAACCACCACAATAGTGAAGAGCCTCTGGGGGAGAGGAAGCCCAGGCCCTGACTGAGGGATAGATACTAGGAGAACCTGGAGGCCAGGTCTGCTCTGGTATGTTAAATAGGCATCTCAGTCATTTGCCCTAGGTCTGAATCCCAACATCCCAGCCTTTTGTTGATAATAAATGAATAAGGGGCAACATAAAATTGTCTTTTCTACTTTCTGCTGACATTGGAGAGTCATTATTTGGGGTGGGGAATCATTATTTGGGGTAGGGATAGGGGCAAAAAGCTGGAATGTTGACCAAGTCCAGGAAGAGCAGGCTGTTTTACTTGTTGTCCAGGTAATGGGACCTCTGAGGCTAGTGATGTGAAGGCCCAGTTGTGCACCTGTGGGTAGCTGCTTTTGGAGCTGTTCGAATGCAGATTTTGAAAAAAAATACCTGAAGCTGTCAGGATGCTGGAACAGATATATATGTCGGGGGTAAAAGATAAAGTTAAGGGGTTTAGGGAGAAATTTTTGGGGGTATATATTTGAAACTTTTTAGGCCCAAGATCCTGGTTGTGGGTGGGACCCAGAAAGGGGAATAGATCCCACTCTCAGGACTAGGCAGGTAGGGAAACAGTCTGTTGATTGACAGTTCTTATCTGGAGTTCATTTGACCTGTGAGAGATGAATCCAAGTGGATTCCCTAAAGCTTACAGGAATCTTTTGAAGTGTACAAAGAGAGATACATTTTAGATATGTCAGCATTACCACTGTTTGTAATCTGTACTGAAATCTACATTGTAGAAAGAGCAGTAGACTCATGCCTTTGAGTCATAGCAATAGCTACAGTAAAATGATTTTTTATTTTATTTATTTTTTCTTGGATATTTTATTTATTTACATTTCAGATGCCATCCCTTTTCCCCATTTCCCCTCCCTAGAAACCCCCTATCCTATCCCTCCTCCTCCCCCTCCTCCCCTCTCCTCCCCTCCCCTTTATTTTTCTTATCCCCTCCTCCCACTCTTCTACCCCCTCCTCACCCTCTCCCCTCCCTAGATCTATTTATTTTTTATATATACCTTAACTTGACTTTTTAATTCTTTTTTTTATTTTTGGTTTTTAGAAGTTACATTTAGCCACCTTATCTGACTCACTCTTAGACAGGCCCTCAACCACTTTCCTTGCCTCCAATCTGATTAAGCTGCCACCACGCTTAAGCTTTTGTATCCTTAACTTACATAAACTTTAACTTTTCCTATCCAGTTATTCAGTATGAGACACAGGTGGTTAATTACTGGAAGCAGCATTGTAAAATGAGTTTTTTTTTAGATAAAGGAATAGTAAAAAGTAATTTCTATCACTAGTTTAGTCTTCAAACCCATCAGAGACCTGAGAAGGATAAATTTTACCTAAGTAAGCAGGAAGTGCAGACCAAGAAGTTTCCATGTCTATTAAAAATGACAGAAGTGGGGCTGGAGAGATGGCTCAGTGGTTAAGATCACTGACTGTTTTTCTAGAGGTCCTGAGTTCAGTTCCCAGCAACCTCATGGTGGCTCACAACTATATTAATGGTATCTGATGCCCTCTTCTGGTATATCTGAAGACAGCTACACTGTAGGCATGATAAAATAAATAAATAAATAAATAAATAAATAAATAAATAAATAAATCTTTATAAAAAAATGACAGAGGCTTACCTGGTCCCAGGTTCCTCTGTGGTCAGTGGGGCGATCTTTCTTCAGGTGCCAGGCCCTGTTAGACTTTTCTGTGAAGCAGGAGCTTGGGAAGGCTGTCCTATCTTTGTCTAGGAAAAGTAAGGCGGTCAGTATCCAGTGTCCTGCTTTTCCACAGATTGGACAGAGTGCTATTAGCAGTTGAGATCGGTGTTTGTATGGTATATGTGGCAATTCCTGAATCCCAACATTTGGTGTATTGACCAGGAACACCCCTTACCCTCAACTACTCTTCAGTTATTGCTAGCGAACACCACCAAGCCGGCTCCTCCATGAGGAGGTAAGTTCCTATACCTGTGCAATTCTTTTTCTGGTTTGGTCTAGATTTTGTTGTTGTTGTTGTTGTTTTGTTTTTCGAGACAGGGTTTCTCTGTGTAGCCCTGGCTGTCCTGGAACTCACTCTGTAGACCAGGGTGGCCTCGAACTCAGAAATCCGCCTGCCTCTTGGTCTAGATTTTTGGAGAACCAAAAGAGGAGGGCTAGACACAGCAAAATCTTCTAGGGTCAGAAGAGGTCAGGAGACATCCTGCTTCCTTTCTGGTTCCCACTGGGGAACCTGCTTCCTTTGGTTCCAATGGGATGCTAGTTCTGATTCTGGGTCCCTTTGGTGGCACATCTGGTTCTCTTTCCTCTCTCTGTCTCCCTGTGACTTTGTTGGTTGTCTGTAGCATGCTGGTCTGTGAGTTTATGTCTGTAGTTTTAGTTTGGTTTAGTTGATTGATTGTTGCACTGTCTTTCATCTTCAGGAGAAAATAATTGATTAAAACTTCATCTGCTGACTGTTCACCCCTTGACTTAGTTTTAATTCATTTCAAGAATTTTTAGAATAAAAGTGACAACAAAAACTGATAAACTGGCACTGCCCTTGAAGCCCTGCACCTGCAGCTGGAGTCGGCACTGTGGGAGAAGCCCTGCCTCCTGCCTGGCTTGATCTGTAAAGCTGGCAGCAAGCCAGAGGCACCAGGCGTTTCTCAGCTTCTCTGGTAAGAAAGCTGTTGGCTAGTTCTGCTACAAAACTTCTGTGACCCTGAGAATGGGACTCAGCAGGTGGCAAGGTGCTCCTCCCTTGAAATTACAGCTGGAAGAAGAAAATTTTGTCTGCCTATTCTAAATGTATAAGTTTTTACATTCTACATTCTTGGTTATAAAATATTGGTTTATAATTTATGATGTATGGCTAAAAATCTGTAATATTGGTAACAGAAAGTTGGCAATGTTTCTTTAATGAGGCATTAAAGCTGCACATTTATGTGTTAATATATAAGAACTTTTCTTGCTGGTTTCCAAACTTTGTAACATGAAATAAATGTATGTGGTATTGGTTTTAGAGACACAATGGATTGTGTAAACTGTTAAAAACTTTGTTTTGTCTTTTAAAATTTATGGCTATGCTCTATTACTTCCCTCTTTAAACAACTTTATCTTGATATTGCAAAAGCGATCTTTAAAAAATATTTAAATATATAAAGCTATGGGACATTTTAAAATTTGTTGAATGTTTTATTGGCATGCCGTTGTTGGTGTATGATGGTTACAATGAAGGAGAAAGTTTTATCGGACAACAACAATCAGGTTGTAAGCCCATGGGGGGAGGGGATACAGCTACGGTGAGAAGAGCTCAGGCGTCCCTACTGTGATGGCTACAGATCTGATGATGGAAATAATGAATATGATAGCAGAAGGCTTTCATTTAAAAAACACAACTATCAGCCGGGCAGTGGTGGCGCACACCTTTGATCCCAGCACTTGGAGGCAAAGACAGGCGGATTTCTGAGTTCGAGGCCAGCCTGGTCTACAGAGTGAGTTCCAGGACAGCCAGGGCTATACAGAGAGACCTTGTCTTGAAAAAAAAAAAAAAAAAACACAACAACAACAAAAAACAAAACACAGGTATCAATTATTGCAATATGATGTCAATTAGATATACATGCCTGAGGTTTTTCTTATCTGTCATAACTTTTGCTTTTCATTACATAGGGTATATATTGCTCTGTAAATTATGATAATGATACCAGGAATAAAAATTAAAATCACTAGCTCTTGAAATCCACCCACTTCTTTTCAGTTTGCCTGAGCAGGACTCCAGCAGGCCCCTCCTTTCAGCCTGAGGAATGGATGAGAGCTCTCTGGGTCAAGACCTTGCCCATTTTTCCCAACTTGTTAACCCTTTCTTGTTCTGACACTCCATCAGCTTAAACCTAATCATATGGGAAACTGTTATGTTCTATAATTATAAACCAGATAAAGGTCAGAAAAATTCCTAGTCTCTTTATAGAATATGTTTATGGAGTATGTTATGGATTTAAAAGGTTTTATTTTGATACTAGAAGAGCTTCAATTCAAAACTATGATTTTTAAGGCTCAAACATAACAGGGATTGATAGTCAGTAACCTTGTAAAATGATCAAATCCTTTAATATGTTCAGAAATATATGTGAAGTTATGCTAAGTACTGATACAGTTAACTACAAGTCTCTGTTTTATGTTTGCAAGGTACAGTTTAGAGCAGATAACTAAAAACAGATAAAGATTATTTAACTCAGATATAGTAGGTAGGTAGTAGCCAGCGAACCAGTCAGAGATCTGCTGAATAGGCATTGAATGTGTTTAAATTTTCTATGACAGACAGACTCCCAAATCCTAACAGTGAATCCCCAAAGGTCTCCAAGAAGAGAGGGACACAACAACAAAGGACACCACCTGGATTGTGGTAGAAAACCATTGAGCATAACTGTCCCAATGGCTTGCCCACTGCCAGGGCTCAACCTGAACTGTGGACAAACAGGACAACTGAATAATTAATTGCCACACGTTGCTTATGACAAGGTGAGGTCAGTCTCTCCCACTCACAGTGCTCCTCATTCACAGGGATGCTCTTCATCTTCTGGGCGTGATGACCAGAGACTACATCTGCACTCCGTGCCACAGAGACACAGGCGCCTGAGACAACTGTCTAGATACGGAATATGGACTAGTCTCTGTCATTCTAATTGTTTAGATTACAGTTTACTCTTCTCATATCTCTGATCATACTGATGGCTAAACTAACTTGACAGAGAACAATAGGCAACTAGCTCCTTACCAAAGATAATCCACCACTGTGTTAGTTCATCAGTCAATCCATTAGTTAGTTAGAACTAGTTATTTAAAAGGGCAAACAGGTTTGTCTTGCCCACAGGCTTCATATTAAATGACTGCTCTCAATAATCAGCTGCCTATGTCTCATGATAAAGAATAAATAGAAAAAGTTTTATTTAAGGAGCTAAAAAAAAAATGTTTGTGGGCCTAGGAAAATATTTGGGATTGATAAGTGAAAATGATAAATGTTAGAGGATGTAAAAAAAACTTGGATGATGATAGAAAAATGATTTAAGAATAAAAAATGCTTTGGATAAAAAGTCTGTATTGAGGTTGGTAAATTGGTGAATTATTTAAATGTTGGATGAGTCCCGAAAAAGATGTGGTAAAAAAAATTGGAGGGTCTAAGAAGATGTTTATTTATTTATTTATTTTTTAATTTATTTAGTTATTTAAATCACATCATAATTTACTTATTTACACAGAGGTTATAAACACAAAAAGGCAGGATGTGGGGAAGGGAATGGCACCGGAGCATATGTGTTCAGGGGGAGTACAGATACCTTTCAGAACAGGGTATCAGCTGGGTGTAGGTTCAGGGGACAGGTCACTATGACTCTGCCTATGATTCACTTGTCCTTATCTAAGTTGGTACTGTCCGCTGAGGCTGCCTATTTATAAGACCTATGACTACTTGGGCTGGTTAATTTCCACAGAAGCCGCCTGTTTATAATAGCTTATAGCCTGCTGTTTCAGTGTTTTTCCACAGAGACCCAAGACTTGGTGTTAGCATGCATGTATGTCAGGACTATTGCTGACTTTAGGCCTATGGCTGATTTTAGGCCTTTAGTGTATATGCAGGGCTGCTCCTGACATCTCCTCCCTTCTCTAAGTATAGAAGGGCCTTGGCGATTCTATTCTTGCGAAGGCAGGGATAGAGGCCTGACCTCCAATAATTGAAGGGGACCTTGTAGTGGCTCAGGTCCTCCTGTCATTGTCCAGTGAGGCATGAGGGTCATACCCATCCCGATGTCTTTGTCCTGGAGAGGGGGATACTTTTGACACCAACCCCTATGCAGTCAGGCTTGTCCCTCAGGGAACCCAGAGAGATATTTTAAACTTTTATTTATATTCCCTTGCAGTGCTTAGCCTCACAGCCTAGGCAAGAATTCAGATCACCAGACAGAGAGGGTTCTGGGTAGCCCCTCTCTGCTTGGTCTAGGGGTGGAAGTCTCCACTTTTAGGTTGGGTGGAGATGGGTTTGAGGAACACCCTGTATAAAGTAACAACCTCATTTTGAGTCTCATGGTCCTCCATAGCTAACTTATGATAATGTATCTGAATAGGTTTTGCTACCGGATTATCTATCTGTTGTATCACAAAGTTAGTCAGCCTATTTAAGGCCCAGGACTAAAAGAAATCAGCAGAAATAACCCAGTTAATGGTCCCAAACATGGGAGGAAGTGGGGTTGACAACCATGGAGAGGTTGAAAACCAGTCCTTGTACCAGCTCTCATCTTCTCTTTCTCTTCTCTTTCTCTCTCTGTCATTTCTCTGGGCCTTCTCTGACCTTTTTCATGTTCTCTTTAACCATCCCTGTCTTGTCTATGTAAGGGCAACATTCTTCTTTAAGGGCTGTAACACAGTCAAGAGCTGTACACAGTCTTTTCTATTATAGAAGAGTAAATCAAGTCCAATAAAGTCCTTTGCAATTTTTGGAGAAACGAGGGATTTCTTCAGATTAGTGATGTCAATCTCTAGCTGTTTGGTGTCCTTGTCAATGGCCCATCAAAGGTCTGAGTAGTATAAGTCTGGAGGCCAGCATCAGGATTAGAGTTTAAGAAGATGTTTTAAGGTACATAAATACAAGTTGTAGAGATATAAGAAATGATATAAGATGCGTAGAAAAGGGGAAGAAATGCTTCATATTTACCCCATGTTGTTGTTATACTAAGATTTCAAAGCTCAGAGTTTTAACATTGATCAGTGAAGTCTTGTTAAGCTAATGGCGCACTGGCTGCTTACAGTTCAGTCACAAACTCAAGATCTTAATTCTCTTTTGGTTGTCTTCTGAATATAGACTTAAAGGTGTTTCTCATCATGCTAAGAACATCACTGTTCAATCTGTATATCTTGATCTCTGGACTGAGCAGGAATGTTCTGCGCCTGTTAACCCAAGCCTACAGCTTTACTAGGCCTCAAAGGCATGAGTCTTCTCCTGTTGTCTTACAGACACCTGTTAACTACTTTTTCTAAAATATGGATTTCAATATAATGGTAAATACTAATGTACATCCTTTTGTAAACTAAAGTTCACATAAGTTTCAGGAATCAAAAGGTCATTTGGATCCACCTCCAAATCAAATCAAATCCATTTGCCAGATCAAATGCACTCCAGATAAGTACACCTGCCTGTCTTGAAAACAGGACTTTTTTGCCGGGCAGTGGTGGGTACATACCTTTAATCCCAGCACTTGGGAGGCAGAGGCAGGCAGATTTCTGAGTTCAAGGCCAGCCTGGTCTCAGAGTGAGTTCCAGGACATCCAGGGCTACACAGAGAAATCTTGTCTCAAAAAACCATAAAAAAAAAAAAAAAAAAGAAAAGAAAAGAAAGAAAATAGGATTTTTCCCTTGATCTTGGGATTCCTTACCTTCCCCAATTTCTAGACAATTTTAACATCTGTCCCTACTCTATATTTATCTTAGCAGATTTTCACCTGACTGACAGACTGCATCCAGGAGTCACCTATGGACTTGCTGAAAGCTAATATTTACCAGTCCGTTTAATGTGACGGCTTCTTGTCTTTCAGCTGGATGCTTCTGATAAATGCCCCACTGTCCAGCCTTTGACTAGCACTTCAGCCTTCCTGGGTCCCTTAGACAACATCCTAATGTCAGCAGGAAGCAGTCACAGAAGAAAAATATGACATCCGTTGTCCCACCTTAGAGGCTGAAATGCTAGGTCAAAAAGGACGCTCCTGGGACCCACACTGAAAAGGATGTCGCTTTGTGATCCTGACCACCCTGATGGCCATGAACATAGATGGAACACAATCCTGGATTCATCACTCTCATCTGAACGTTTGCCACCTGAAAACATGAAGACTCAGACCAGTGATGGGTCATCAGACATCATCCACAGAACTCATTACAGATCAGACTGGTAAAATACTCTGGAGACTAGTTTTCTATTTTGTGTTGCCTTGAGCTGCTGAGACACATGCTCCAGTACAACACACATGAACTTTGATTAGAACTACAGACAGGAGCCTAATTACTAATATCACTGCTCGTGGTTTCCCCACCCTCACTTTTGACCTATGTAAATTATTTGGGCCAAAATGGAATAGCGGGCCAAAGACTGCAAACATATATGTTCCCTCATTCTCTGGGTCTTTTTGGATATGGGATCCAGAGTATGGAAACAGTTTAGCTACCCTTCAGATATATGCCTGTCCCTCAAATGGAGACCCTTTTGTGGGGAACAGAATATGTAGGGGCTATGAGACATTAGCTACTGGGTAGTTGATGAGGATAGTCATAGTCAGTTACAGAAGGTTGAGAGCCACTCTGAAAATCTGGAAAAATCAACCCCATTCACTTAAGAAAAAATTATATAAATAATGTATGGGCACAGAGATCTGGGGACTCTGCCTTGTGTGTCTGTGAAGAACCCTGGAATGATGTTCACTATCCAAAGATTCCAGGCCACTAACAACAGGGTCTTAGACATCATTGGTCCCAACAAAGTGTTAAACCCTCTCCCTGACTTAGAAAGAACAGCCTCAAAGCAAGACTGCCTAGCATCTATTCCTGCCACTACATAGCTGATAGGCCTTTCCCCAACCCTGGCTATCTCTCCCTTGACTCCAAGAATCTTCCTTCCCCCTTAGAAACAGAAGATACTTATCAGGTTCTTTAATTCCACCGATCAATTTAATTCCTGACCAACTTGTGTTGCTGTCTACATCTGGACGGAAGACCCCATACTGTGTAGGAATTGCAACCACTCTAACATTTGGGAACGTAAGCTCTACTATTCAAAACCTAACTATAGAGGAAATGGATGCACAAATCGACTGACTATGCTGTTTGGGGCGTGAGCTCACCTTGATTTTGGGAGAGATTGAAGGACAAGGCCTCTGCTTATACGAGTCTCATTAAGGTATCAGAGTCTCCCATCCTATGGGCAAGCACTCATCCCTGAGACTATTAATAATGCTGTTATGCTTGCAGATGGGAGGATGTTGTCTCTGAGAGGTTCCACCCAGCAGCTGACTCAGGTAGATACAAACAGTGGATGGAGTTTGGGGACTCTTATAGAAGAAAAGGATGTGGGCCCAAAGGGAATAGGAACTCCACAGGAAGACTAACAGAGTCAACTAACCTGGACCCTTGGGATTCTCAGAGTCTGAACCACCAACTAAAGTACATACATGGACTGGATCTAAACCACCCTGCATATATGTAGCAGATATGCAGTTTGGTCTTTATGTGAGGTCCAAACAACTGGAATGGAGACTATCCCGAAAGCTGTTGCCTGTATGGAGATATGTTCTTCTGGCTTGGCTGCCTGGCCTCAATGGGAGAGGAAGCACCTAGCCTTGCACAGACTTGAAGTGCTAGGGTGCGGGGATACCCAGGGGAGCCCCAACTGCCCAGAGGAGAAGAAGGGATGGTGAAAGGATTGTAGGAGGGACTGGGAGAAGGGCAGTGCTAATTTGTGAACTGAACGGCTGATTTCAAGACAACACAGATGTGAGTTGCTCCAAAAAACCCTTCTAAACGGGTCCACTCCTCACCCCCGCCCCACTCCCCACCATATCCTTTCTTTTCCACTACCTCTGCTGGGTGGTGGGCTACAAGGAGAGTTAAAGCGTTTAAGAACCACCCATTAAAAATAAGGTTTGAAAAAAAATTAAAGTTACAGGGCAGTGAGTGGGAAGTAAAGTGAATAAGTAAAAAAATAAAATTAAACTTAAAAAAAAAAGATATAAGAGTCTCAGTTCCTCAACACTGTAATGTAACAATTCACCCAAAGATGTTAACTACAGGAGCTTCCCCTTGCTATTTAGTACTTTCAAAAAGCACTTGGTTTACTTGAGCCTCGGGACTAACTTCCTGTGTCAGTCCTTTTATCCTTACTGAGACTTGTGACTTTTGCTTGCTTGTATGTCTATTGCCTCAGATATTCTGTTATCTGAGAAAGAGGCTGGGAATACCCGGAACTTCCGACACTGATCCCAGATGGCCAGGGCAGCTCCAGTCCTAGTGCCCCTCCCAGTAGTCGTGGCATAGCAGGGTCTGCCAGCGTGGGAGCTGCAGCACTTACTAGGGAGATCAAAATTTCAAATATTTAAGTCAGTAAATTGATCAAGACCTGTCAGAAATACAAAATGCCAACAAAGGCTGGTATAAAAGTTTAACTGGTCCCCCTGGGGCTGGAGAGATAGCTCAGCAGTTAAGACCAGACCACTGACTGCTCTGAGTTCAATTCCCAGCAACCACATGGTGGCTCACAACCATCTGTAATGGGATCCGATGCCCTCTTCTGGTGTGTCTGAAGACAGCTGCAGTGTACTGATACAAATAAAAAAATAAATAAATCTTAAAAAACAAACCTGGTCCCCCTGGGCTCAGAAAAAAAAAATTAAGAGTCACAGATTTGACTCTAAGGTACAAGTTCAAGGGAGGAATGTTGAGGCCTGCTCCTTTTAGCATAACTGTAGCCATTTTGTATTCGGTCTCAATTTTGCTTATAAGGTGAAAACAAGTTCAGGTTCTCAGATTCCACTCCCCAGAAGTAATTATTCATAGCTGACACTGAAGAATGCTACTAATAAGTCAAAAAGTTATGATTATTATTATACTTATGCTCTGTTTTCTCAATGTTCTGAAATTCCCCTGTTCACCATGTCTACCACCCTCTTACTTCACCTCGGAACAATCAGCTTAAAGGTTAGCTGATAAAACTTTGTCTTGTTAGCCAAAATGTAGTACTGCCTCCTCCCTAGCCTTCTGAACTTCTGAACCTGGTTTTTCCTATAAAAAGCCTGCCCTGAGAACAGACTGGTACCACAAAATTTGGCTGCTTTTTGTGGTCCTGATCAATCAGTCTTGGGGTGTGCATTCACTAAACTATTCTTGCTTAACTGGGATCAATATTCACATGGTTTGGTGATTCCTGAACCCTAATGGAAGACAGTAGTGTTGGGAGCCATGGAGACTATGGAGACCCCCGCTCAAGATGTTTAGTAACTGGCTAGAGACCATTTTTGTGATATTTTGGCAAAGAATGTGGTTGCTTTCTATTCTTGTCCTAAGAACTTGTCTAAGGCTAAAATTTAAAGACATGGATTGAGTTATTTGGCAGAGATTTCAAGGCAGCCTTACATTGACTCTATTGAACTGTTATTAATGATCACTCTTATGAAGGTCTACAATGAAAACGAGCAAATAGGGAAGAAAGAAATATAAGATGTAGATGGAAAGAAAAAAGACACTTGGAAGCTAGGAAGACCCTCATCCTAGCCGCCTGGAAGCCAGTCTTCTGCTAGTAGACTTCAGATGAAGATGTAGAACTCTCAGCTCCTCCTGCACCATGTCTGCCTGGATGCTGCAGTGTTCCTGCCTTGTTGATAATGGACTAAACCTCTGAACCTTTAAGCCAGCCTCAATTAAATGTTGTCCTTATAAGAGTTGCCTTGGTCATGGTGTCTATTCACAGCACCAAAGCCCTGACTAAGACAGTGTGAAACTGGAAATGAAGCCTGTGTTATGTTGGAGACATTGAGATCTTGGAGATGACGGAGCCATGAGACATCTGTCAAAGACAGCTGTAGGCAAGGAGTGGAACCAGCCCAAGAGAGAGAAGTATGTGACAGGCAGCAAAGCTGGAGTGGGGTGGTGCAGTGAAGACCTTGAAGTCCATACAAAACACACCCAGACACCAGACACTCCGCACAAAGGAGATTTAATCAACTGGATGGAGAAGTGAGATACTTCTGGATTGGACAGAGAGAGCAGTAGCTGGCCTCTGCACAACTGTTTTATATGGACTCCAAGAGGAAAGGGGGAACAGGGAGGAGAAGAAGCCCCGCAGGATCTAGGTAGCAAGATTCGGTAGATGTAGGTAGCCAGGAGAATTGTAGCAGTAAGACTGTATAACCTGGTACATTGTGGGAAAGATGAGAAGGCACACTCGGGTGCATTTTGGGAAGGAGAGACATCCTGCTGCCATTTTAATGGCTCAGTGCTGTTTAAAAGTGGAGGGTGATGGGGCAGTACCAACAGGCAGAGCCATCTAAGCCTTTGACACTGGACATGGTGCCTGCCTTGCTGGGTTTAAGGCTTGCTTTGTTCCAGGGTTTTCCCACTATGCCACCATTCATCCCTTTAAGCATGATAGTGTAGATTCTGTACCACTGTATGTTGGAAGTATATAATTTGCTTTTTCTGTTTTACAGGGAGTAACAATTAAGAGATTGCCCTGAGTCTCAATAGAGGCTTTGGATTTTTAAACAGTATTGAAACCGTGGGAGACTAGGGGAATTTTGAAATTGGACTAACTGTATTATGCAGTATTATATGGTCACAAAACCATGGATGGGTGTCTCCCATAGTCTCAAGCATTTAAATACTTGGTCCCCAGTCCTGGTGCTGTTTGTGGGACATTTAGGAGGTGTGGTCTTGATGGGGGAAGTATGTCACTGGGGGTAAGCTTAGAGTTTAGAATTTAGAGACTTGTTTCTTTTTTCCTCCTTTTATTTTAAGTATATGTGGTTTTGTTTTGTTTGTTTTGTTGTAGTTACTATTGTTTGTTTTTTGAGACAAGGTTTCTCTGTATAGCCTTGGCTGTCCTGGAACTCAATCTGTAGACCAGGCTGGTTTGAACTCATAGAGATCAGCCTGAGTCTGCCTCAAGTGCTGAGATTAACGGCGTGTGCCACCACCACCTGGTGTGTATAGGTGTTTTGACTGCATGCATATCTATATACCATGTTGGTCTAGTACTTGCATAGCATGAGCAGAGCCTTGGGTTTCATCCTGAGCACCAAAAAAAAAAAAAAAAAAACAACAACAAAAAAAAAACAGTACAAGGTGGTATGTATCTGTAATTCTAGCACTAAGGAGGGTGGAGACAGGAAGACCAGAAGTTTCATAAAGAGTTGGAGGCCAAGCTGGAATACATCATAAGTAAGATTGTATGTGTATATATATGTGTGTATGTATGTATACATGTATATTATTTGATTTGTATATATCATATATATGTATTTCCTGGGATGGAGTGATGGCTCAGCACCAGAGCTGAGGTTGTCAGTATTCACATAAATGCTGGGTAGTATGCTGACCTACTTGTAATACTGGAGCCCTGAAGATGGAGACAGAGGTTCCCCAAAGCAAGAGGAGTAACTAGCCTAGCTGAGTAAGTGCTCTCTAGGTTCAAGAGAGCTGCCATCTCTCAACATAAAAGGTAGGGATCGACTGAGGAACACCCCAACATCAACCTCTTCTGGAGTCTGCTGGTACCAAGCACTCATGAGGTGCACATACACACATGCAGGCACTTACACATACACACAAAGTAAAAACAAATTGGAGCTGGAGAGCGGCTCCACAGTTAAGAGCACTTGCTACTCTTCTAAATGGGCCCAAGTTCAGGTCCTAGCATCCACATCTGGCTGCTAACAAATGCCTGTTACTCTCTCTTCTGGCCTCTGCAGGCACCCACATACACACAAGTAAACAATGGAGTAAATCTTAAAAAATAAAACAGCAATATTTAAGGTACCTCATGTTTCTAGCCAGTATTTGGTACCTAGTTAATGGAAGAATGGTTTTCAAGTTTGGTACTGCTAGTAGGATAGAGTCATTATTTCCTGCTGCTTTCCTATCTAAGGATCAAAAGCGTGAAGAATATGGTACAAAAAGAGAATAGCAGAAGAAACCTAAGCTAGACCTCAGAAAGACTATTAAATGATGACTCTTTAACGTAAGTGTGAGATGGAGTAAGATATCTCAGGGTCTAGAGAAATGAGGCTGCTAGTTGCCTGCTCCACATCTCTTTGATGCTTTCTTTTATTTTTATTTTATGCACACGAGTGGTTTGCCTTTGTGTATGTTGTGCACCGTGTACATGCACTGCCAGACAAGACCAGAAGAGGGCATCAGATCCCCTGGATCTGGAGTTACAGATGGTTATAAGCTGCCATGTCAGTTCGGGGAATCGAACACTGGTTCTCTGTACGATCAGCCAGTGCTTTTAAGTCCTGAGCCTCCCCCCAGTCCCTCTTGCTTTCTTAATAATGTAGCTTCTTCATATTACTGCTGGAGGCAGTGTTGCTTTGGAAACACTGTGTCTCTTAGACTCCACCTTAGTTGGGAGTAACAAGGGAAAGTGGAAGGGAACACTTGAGTGAAGTCTTGGAAAACTTTGTAAAAGGCTGATTTGCTGACAGGACAGTGGTGGCGCACGCCTTTAGTCCCAGCACTTGGGAGGCAGAGGCAGGCGGATTTCTGAGTTCGAAGGCCAGCCTGGTCTACAGAGTGAGTTCCAGGGATACACAGAGAAACCCTGTCTCAAAAAACAAAAAAAAAAGAAAAAAGAAAAAAGAAAAAGAAAAAAGGCTGATTTGCTAGTCCTGGAGTACACGTTTTGAATCCCAGCACTGGGAGGCAGGAGCAGGGGGATCTACCTGAAAGACTGACTGTGCTCAGAAGCCTCCCCTTCTAACTTTTCCTCCTCCTTTCTGCCATCCAGAATGTGGTTATGGGATCTGGAGTTACAAATCTTGGCAGTCATGAGCTAGCAAAAACAAGGAACTAGAAGGAGCCTGAGCCCTTACTGACATGGAACCAGTCTGCTGCCTTGACTTGCCTGTTTCAAACTTTATTCTTTAATTTTGTAAAAAAAAATAAAAATAAATAATAATAATAATTCAGCAAGTGGGAATTGTTACTAGTGGGAGTTATTACTGTAATTTTTTGGTTTTTTTTTTCCTGCTTCCTTTGTACCCAAATAACTGCAGGGTATTTCTACTCCTGCTGTTGCCTGTTCTAGCTCCTGAATAACTGACACAGGGTTTTTATTAACAAGCTGCAAACCTAAGCTGGGCAGGTTCTGAGCTACTCTAACGCTCTAAGACCGTCTGTTTTCCATCCAGATGGTCCTTTACCTTTTTGTTGTTGTTGTTTTTTGTTTTTTTGTTTTTTGAGTCAGGGTTTCTCTGTGTAGCCCTGGCTGTCCTGGAACTCACTCTGTAGACCAGGCTGGCCTCGAACTCAGAAATCCGCCTGCCTCTGCCTCCCAAGTGGTCCTTTACCTTTAATCCGAGTCTGGCCTTGGCTGGCCTGGTCCATGTGTCCATGCCTTCTCTCTCATCATAATCTCAGGAATCCTCTTGTTCTCCCCACATGGTTTCTCCACATCTTCCTCTCCTCTCTGTCTCTGCCGCTGTCTGTCTGTCTGTCTGTCTGTCTGTCTCTCTTTGTCTCTGTCTCTCTCTGTCTCTCTGTCTCTCTGTCTCTCTGTCTCTCTCTCTCTCTCTTTCTCTGTCTCTCTCTCTGGTCTCCCTGGGATGACACCCCCCTCCTCCTCAAATCAGAAGTTCTATCCTATTCTCTTCTGCCTAGCTAATTGGTTGATCAGTTATTTATTGACCAACCAAAAGGTGATGGAGAAGAATGTTTACAAAACACTGAGACAGGTGATGTTTCATACAAATAACAATACCAAAGTCTGGCCTGCACTGAACTGTGCCAGTACAGAAATCAGTATTTGAATAATACAAAGACAACCTTTACCAGGTGCACAGGGACTTTTATCCCAACAGGTTGTTTCTTTTGTTTTTAGTCTTATGAGCATGGTGTTTTGCCTGCATACAAGTCTGTGCACCATGTGTGTGCCTGGTGCACAAGGAGAAAAAAAGTCACATCCCCTGGAATTGGAGTTGCAGCCACCATATGGGTGCTGAGAAGTGAACCTGATGAGTCTGCTGGAAGAGTAATGCTTTTAACCACTGAGCCATCTCTCTACTCCCTAAACTATTTATTATATTTTCAGATTAATTTGTCCAAACCTAATAGGGTTTACAGAATGCCTTCTTATGCCTGGGAAATTTTCAGAATGCTCTCCTATCAGGCATTGTATACATATTAGTTCTTTTTATCTTTGTGACAGTGCATTAGAGTAGGACAGATTATGAGCTAGGTGTCACTAGTAGTATGTTACTTCACTTTCATATCCCTCCGTTTATCCATAAAATTATACAATGGCAGCCCCTGCTCATACAGCCATGAAAATTGCACATCTGCATGTACAGTTTGCTAGAACTGTGCTTGGCAGACACTGAGTGCTCAGTGTTGGCCACTGCTGTTTAGCAACAACATGGTTGTGGTCAGAGGCATGGATGTAGCTCGGCAGCTTTAGCAACTTGTTTAAAGTCACTCAGTAGGGCCAATGAAATGGCTCAGACGGTAAAGGCACTTGGTGGCAAATCTAATAGCCTGAGTTCAATACCAGGACCCCCCCCCCCCCCCACACACACACACACACACACACAGTGGGAGGAGAGACCTGGCTCACGCTTTGCCCTCTGCATGCTAAGTGGTAGGGCTGGATTCAAGCCCTGTAGAGTGTTTGGAAGTGAGCATTTCCACACTGCGTCCCAGAAGAACCCAATGCAAGGTAGAGAAAGCCTATGTAGGATAAGTGAACAAAACACGTCTCATTCCTGTGCATGTAGTTTTTGTCCCTCTCGCCCTCTTGTGGCCACAGAGCTTACTGTAGGCTCTAGATTTTTATAGAAGGGCCAGAGGGAATAGGTAACCCAGGGTTTATCTCTGGTCCTCTGTGTGAGAGTGGGGTATGGCAGAAGAGAAGGACAGTCAACAAGTTCAAGAGGACCATGCCTACTGTGTGCTTCTTTTCTCCGTCTCCCTCTTTCTTTCCTTTATGCTGGTGACCCAGCCCTGGGCGTCACACATGCTAGACATGCTCCTCCTCAGTGCCCAGCTTCTTAGTCCCAAGTTCAGTTACGGGGCTAGGAGTGTCATGTCAACCTGCCATAAAAACGAGGCCCAGGGAAGTCTAGGCAGTTGATAAGGTTTCCTTAAGGATGGTATGGGGTTCTCCAAAGGAGAAATTAGCCCCCTCCCTCTAGAACTCACCACATAATGAGTCTACTTGAGCAATCCAGGGGCAGAAGGACATGTGGCTAAAAGCAGATTCTAGAGTCAGACTGTGTGAATGCTGTCATTCTCTGTGTGACCTGGGCAGGACACTTCACTGCACTTGCTTTTGCCTAGGGGCTGGGGTGGTAGTTCCAAGACTGTTTTGGGCTGGACTGATCCAGGCTTTCCCTGAGGCCCTGATTTATGGAGGACTATTCCAGGCAGAGCCGGTAATGGCCTGGAGGCAGGGCCTTGGGGGAGCTGTGTCTTCAGATCCTGAGAGCACAGGCTTCCCACTGTATGAGGCTTTGGTTATCAGTCCCGAGGTTGCAGTGGGTTCAGTCTGTAATGTTCTAGAGATATCCTGTATTCATTCCATTTGTGGAGCATTGTCTAACTTCCCTCTGACTTGATCCCATTATATGATAGTTCTGCTGGCTCTGTCCCACTTCTCAGCTGTAAATAGTATATAAGATGATCTAGTTCTCAGTAAGCTTGCTTGGCATAAGACATAGCTTGTGCAAGACCTCTCATCCCAAACTTATCTCTTTATCTTCTGATTACCTAGTCCTATCACTGAACCTGTCACTGAAGAATGACCTGTTTGTTGAGATCAAATGACAGAGCATCTGCCTACCATGTACAAGGTTCTGGGTTCAATCCTAGCATTTTGTAAGTAAATACATACATACATACACACATATATACAAGTTTCTTCTCTTAAAATGGGGTTAATACAGCTGGGCATGGTAGTGCATACCTTTTATCTCAGGAGGTAGAGGCAGGTGGATCTCTGAGTTCAAAGCCAGCCTAGTTTATGTAGTGAGTTCTAGGCAGACCAGAAGTACATAGTGAGACCCTGTCTTTAAAGGGGGGTAGGGAGCAGGGATGGTGTTAGGATGGATAGATGGCTCAGCAGTTAAGAGGACCTGGGTTTAATTCCCAGCACCCAACTTGGTAGCTCATAACTACCTGTAACTCTTGTTCCAGGAGATCCAATTCCAACTTCTGACCTCTGTGGGCATCAGGCACACAGATATACATGCAGGCAAAACTCCTATACATTCAAAAAATTAATTGAAGCCAGGTAGTAGTGGCACACATCTTTAATTCCAGCATCTGGGAGACAGAGGCAGGCAGATCTCTGTGAGTTCAATGCCAGCCTGGTAGAAGAGCAAGTTTCAGGATAACTAGGGCTACACAGAGAAACTCTATCTCAAGAAAAACCAATAAATATGAAAATAATAAATAAATAAATCTTTAAAAAATAAGGTTAATACTACCTATCTTATAAGGTCATTAAGATCAAATGAGATAGTACTTAAGAAGTAATTAGAATTGTAATTAAAATTGCAAATGCTTAACTTTTGGTGAGCGGGTGGGGATTGAGACAAGGTTTCTCTGGAACTTGTGCCATAGACCAGGATGGCTTTGAACTCCCAGAGATCCACCTGCCTCTGCCTCTCAAATGCTGGGATTAAAGTGGTGCACCATCACACCAGCAAGTACTTAACCTTTAATATGTGAACACAGAGCAATTAGAGATTCTAAAAATAACACTTATCAGGTGTCTTAGCTCATGAAGAATTCAGAAATGAGAAAAGTTCAGGTTTGTACGAATAGGTGCTGGGTGACATGGTAAAGAATACAACGGATCCAGTGAAACTAAACAACGGACAGAGATCAATGGGAGGATGTGTCCAGACAGTCAACAGGCAAATGCACAGACGCAGAGATGAGCAGGGTTCAGACAGGCATAGCCACTGAGCAGAGAGAGGAGATAAACACAGTGGGAATGGAGACATCCTCTACACATGGAGAATAGGAAGTCCTAGGATGGAGACCTGATTGCATGAGACTTTGCAAGCTGGGACTGATAAATCGGTGATGGGGAACTGTTGAGACTTTCCAGAGGTAAATGACCCAATGGAAGTGGGGGTTTAGGAAGAGCTGGCTGGAAGTAGCTCTTCTGGAAAGAACAGGAAAGATGAGAAGGGACGGCTATTAGGAGGTTTGGTCTGAAGCTGGGAGCTTATTTGATGTTACTCTAGACATACAGGAGTGGGAACAACTTTACTTAGAGTAAAAACATCGAATAGCACATTAAGGTATAAAAGGGAAAGCAGGGTTGGAGAAATGGCTCAGCACTTAAGAGAACTGGCTGAATTTCCAGAGCCCCTTCAGCTCCAGGGGACCAGATGCCCTCTTCTGGCTTCTGTGGGCACACTCACATGCATGACTTAACACTCTCCCTCTATCTCATGCACACACAAATATGTATGAATAAAAAAATAAAAATAAGAGTTGGAGAGATGGTTCAGCGGCTAAGAGCCCTGGTTGCATGCTTTTCCAGAGGTCTTGAGTTTAATTCCTAGGGACCACATGGTTGCTCACAACCATCTGTAATGGAATCTGATGCCCTTTTCTGGTGTGTCTGAAGAGAGAGACAGTGTACTCTTATTCATAAAATAAATAAATATTTAAAAAATAAAAATAAAGCCGGGCGGTGGTGGCGCACGCCTTTAATCCCAGCACTTGGGAGGCAGAGGCAGGCGGATCTCTGAGTTCGAGGCCAGCCTGGTCTACAGAGTGAGTTCCAGGACAGCCAGGGCTACACAGAGAAACCCTGTCTCGGAAAAAAAATAAATAAATAAAAAAATAAAAAAATAAAAATAAGCCGAATGTGATGACACACACCTTTAATCACAGCACTGGGAGGCAGAAGCAGGTGGCTCTCTGAGTTCAAGGCCAGCCTGGTCTATGGAGTGAGATATAGGACAGCCAGGGCTACACAGAGAAAGCCTGTCTCAAAAAAACCAAATGATGATTGAAGTGGAATTTTCTTGTGAGAGGGCATGTGATGTTTTGCTGAAACAGACGCTTGAGAGAGCACACGATATTTAGAGAGAATATAAATGGAACCCCACAAACAATGAGAGGACGCTCTTGCATCGCTACGCCTCGCAATGCTTCCTTCTTCACCAGTCTTCACTGGTCTTTGCTGGTCTTCACTTCATAGAGAGAAACATGCCGAAGACCTTCTCATGGTATTCCAGCTGATTCTGGCTGCTTTCGCTGACTCCTGCCAATTTGGTGGAACCTTGATGTTTTGTTGGATCAAGCCACCACTACTGATTCATGTTTTGTGTTTGCAATTGAACTGGACTGCTGGTATCCTGACCACAGAGAATGGAATATTCTCAAAGAACTACTTCTAAACAGGTCCACAACCCCCTTTCCTATTAACCTTCTTTCTCCTCTTCTCCTGGTCAGTGGGTTAGAAGGGAAGTTGGAGAGTTTAAGAGCCCTAAATAAATTAGGTTTTGAAAAAATCTAAGCCTATAGACGATGATGATGATGATGATGATGATGATAAAGAAATATTTACGATGAAAACCTTTTCTTTCTTACTCCCAGTCCAGTTCTGTACATACACACACTCAGAGATAATATAGAATGTGTGTGTGTGTGTGTGTGTGTGTGTGTGTGTGTGTGTTCTAAGGAGGTAGGCTAGCTAGCTGCCCAGCAAGCTCCAAGTCCTTATCTCAGTATATCCAGCACCGAGGCCACACATGTATGGCCGTGTGTGTCTACCTTTTTTTAAAGTAGATCCTAGGGATCCAATCCCTAGACCTTAGCTTTTGCCAAAAGCCCTCTGAATTAGTAAACCATCTCTCTAGCCCTTCCACCTTAGTTTTTTGAACATGGTCTCTCACTGAACTTAGAGCTCACCGATTTGGGTAAACTGGCTGACCAGCAAACTCCAAGGATTCAACTAACTGCCCCACACTTGACCCCTGGTGCTAGGATTACAGAAGCAGGCCCCAGGCCTGAAGTTCATATGAGTGACTGGAGAGCCCAAATCAGGTTCTCATTGTTGCTTGGCAAGAACTCTGCTGTCTCAGTCCATCACCCCAGAACCTTGGAGTCAACTCTAGATGCATCTTTTCTACTCTCTAAACCTACCTCAAATACTGAACTAACAAAGTTTTCAGTTAAAGAAAATTTGGGATTGGATTTTTTTTCTTTTTGTTGTTTGTTGTTTTGTTTCTGGGATTTTGGTGTTGTGTTGTGTTTGTTTGTTAGTTTTTGAGACAGTATTTTATTATGTAGGCTTGGCTGGGTTGGCACTCAGTAGGTAGACCGGGCTGGTTTTGAACTCAGATCTACCTACTTCTGCCTCCTGAGTGCTGGGATTGAAAGTTTGTACCACCACACCTAGTTTGGATTAGGTTCTTGAAAATCTCTGATCATAAAATTAATTATGGCTGGTGAGATGGTTCATCAGGTAAGCATTTGCCTCCAAGCTTGGTAACCTGAATTTGATACTCAGAACCCACATGGTAAAGGAACAACCTTCCTCTGAAGGCCACACATGTGCACACGCACCTGCACACATGTGCTACAATGCACATGCACCTGCACATACAAAGATATTTCACTATGGTTTGTAAGTAATCATGGTGGTGGCGCACACCTTTCATCTTAGCACTTGGGAGGCAGAGGCAGTGATCACTGAGTTCAAGGCCAGCCTGGTCTACAGAGCAAGTTCTAGGACAGCCCAGGCTACACAGAGAAACCCTGTCTCAAAAACAACAACATTAAAAAAGTAATTACTTTTGAGACAAGGTCTCATTCTGTAGCTCAGGCGGGCCTTGAACTGGAGATGCTTTGTGCCTTTGCCTCCTGAGTGCTGGGATCACAGTGTACAAATATTTTTAATTGATCAGTATGGAAGCTGTTCTGTGTATGTTTCTACTTAGTCTCACCTTCTGGAATGCGTTTTGTTGGTTCTGTAACACTGAACTCACAGGTAACTCATGCCTGAAGGAAGCTTATCTAATACCCTGAAGCTTTCTCTGTTCAGGAACTCTAGACAGCACTTCCACATGATCCTGAGAATCATTTTAAATAACAACCCTGCCAAGCATGTGTCACACTAAATATAATACATTAGAGAAAGAGATGCTTATTTATGGAGTAAGCCAGGGGCCCAAAGAGAAGCAGTGTTACCTCATTTGGCCTCAGCTGGTAATAGAATAGCCAGTAGCATTTTTTTTTCTGCTCTATGTATGTCCATGAATGACCATGCAAGCACTCTGCATCTTGTTGGGGTGATTACAAATTAGCATTAACAAGTTAGATGAACTGGAAAATACACAATCAAATAATGAGAGTCAACTGTGTATGGAGAGGCAGCTCTGTGGCATGTGACCCATGCTGTTGCGTAGCAGCCCTGCTCTGAAGGGTCCCAGGCTTGCTTCAGTGCTTTGCTGTTGTTATTGAATGGAAACTCTTGTGAACAAGGGCTCCTGTCACTTAATTTTGCACTGAGCTATAAACTACGGAACTATTCCTGTGTGTCTGTAATTTCACGAATGAGATCATATACACATCACTATGAACTTTGCTTCTCTTGTGTGCTCTTCTGTCTTTTCCTTCTTTAAAGAACTCTGGCAATCTTCTCTTATTGACATATACAGCCGGGCAGCGGTGGCTCATGCCTTTAATCCCCACACTTGGGAAGCAGAGGCAGGCAGATTTCTGAGTTCGAGGCCAGCCTGGTCTACAGAGTGAGTTCCAGGACAGCCAGGGCTACACAGACATATACAAATTTGCTTCCTTCTAACAGCCCAACACCCCTAGCTCAGGTAGGTAGCTGTATTGTAATGTATGTATTGACTCTCCTATCATGACCCCTTACTTTATGCATATATGCATTAATGTTTTGGTTTTTTAGAAATTATTAATCTGGGTGTGGGAGCAATCATCTCGTAATCCCTGTACTTTAGGGGCAGACAGGAGGATGAGGACTGGACAGTCTAATATATGCAGCCAGTACCATATAGAAACATGCTATTATAAAAACAGAGGAAGGGAGGATGGAGAGATGGCTAAGCATTTAAGAGCATTTGTTGCTCTTTTAACAACCCGAGTTCAGTTCCCATCACCCATATGGCTGCTCACAACCATCTCTAATTCTAGTACCAGGGAATTTGATACTGTTTTTCTGACTTCCACCGGCAACTGGTATGTACATGGTACACAGACGTACATGCAACCAAAACACCCATGTGTGTAAAGTAAAAATAAAGCTTTTCTTTAAACAAAAACAGAAAGAAAAATGCTGAAAGGACCATGTATCTTCACACACAGCATGTGCTTTGTCAGACCTCAGAATTACACTCATCCACTGCTGTAGCAATGAGGCTTGTCACTGAGTCAAAATATAATTGTATTTCAAATGACAGTTATTGGGTGGTTGCTCACCAAAAAGATTGAGATTTTTCACTCCTACCAAGAACACTTGAGAATGCCTATTTTCTCACAGCGTGTTAGTGCCAGACATTTGCCAACGTTAAAACCAAACCAACCAACCAAACAAAACAACAACAAAACACTGCTAACCTAATAGACCAAAAAAAAAAAAAAAAAAAAAAAAAAAAAAAAGACTTCTTGGAGATGCTCTGATTTGCATCTGTTTGATTATGTGTGAAGCAGGGTGCTTTCCTCTGTTTTGTGTTGGCCATGTTCTTTTTGTGAAACTACTAGTAGGAACAAAATGTATCTTGTTTCGTTCCTTTGTTCATCTTTCCATTAGATTCCTTGTCTTTAGTTGGTGATGGTGCCAGAGACTTGGTACCCAAGGCCGTGTACATAGAAGCTGTTCTACCATTGAGCTCCAGTGGACTTGGCAACAACAGTGCCTTGATGAGGCTCCTCCAGCAAGAATTCACATAGTGACAGGTCCTCCCCTTGAGCTTAGGGTGCCAAAGCCTTACAATCAAAATTTCATTAGGAACTGGAGCAGGTAGCCCAGGCTAGCCTTGAACTCCCTGTGTAGCCAAGGATGGTCTTGAACTCCTTCTTGTTTTTCTTCTACCTCCCAAGTGCTGAGATTATAGGCATGTGCCACCATGCCAAGGTTATTATCACTTAGAGGGTGTGTTCTTTAGACAGGGCCTCATTATTTAGCCCAATCTTGCCCTGAATTTATGAAAATTCTTCTTCCTTGGCCTCTCAAAGGCTGGTATTACAGCATGCACCACTATGCCCTGCTCAGTTTTCCAATTCTTTATATCTTAATATTAATAGTATGACATATTTATAATAATTACTGTTATTTGCTAAAGGCCAAACTCTATTTTCTTTTCTTAATTTCTTTAAATTATGTGTGTGAGTGTTTTGCCTGCATGCATGTCTATTCATCATTTGTGTGCTTGGTGTCTATGGAGACCAGAAGGTGGCACTGCATACCTGAGACTTGACATGCAGACAGTTTTGAGCTGTTGTGTGGGTGCTAGGAATGGAACCCTGGTCCTCTAGAAGAGTGCCCTGTACTCTCAGCCCCAGAACCATCTCTCCAGCCTCCTTCATTTCTAATTTAGTGTCTTCTTTCTGTTTCAGGATCCTATCCAGGACACCATATATATAATTTTTCATTTTACTTATTCATATTTGTTTCGACTGCTCAGTTGTAGCAGAGGAATTTCTGCTGCTTCTGCATAGCTGTCATTTCCAATCAGCTTGCTGAGTGGTCAGAGTAAGACTCCTTTTGTACCAGTCCTGTCCAGGACACAGAATCAGCCAGAGCTGGAATCCAAGCTGCTATCCCTTGCTGCCTCCTCCTTCCTCCCTCTTCTCTAGGCTCTTAGAGATTCCCTTCTTTCCTATTTTTGTGTCTTGCACAATCTGACTTAAGCCTAGCAGTGACCAATCTTCTCCAAAGTCAATGTTCCCAGCCTGCTTTGCCCAAGGCTGGGACCACTCCAAATAGTCCATAAAGTTGCACTGCATTTAAATATTTGTTTTAAATGTTCCATATCCAGGGTAGGTACCAGGTTGTTTGTTAGCTTGTTTTTTTTTTTTTTTTCCTTTGATTTTAAAATTTATATTGATTTTATTTGTGCATGTGTATGTCAGGGGTAGGGGGTATGTATGCATATACATGTAGGTGCTCTTAGAAGCTAGATGAGGGTATCTATAGTTACAGGCAGTCTGTGAGCTGCTAAATGTAGGTCCTGGGATCCAAATTCCTGTCCTTGTGATTGAGCAGCGAGCTCTTTTAACTACTGAGCCATCTTACTGAGCTCTGGTTTGGTTTTTATTATTAATATAATCATTATTTTGTTTGATGTTTATGGTGTTTTGCCTCCGTGTATGTCTGTGCACCACATGCATGCCTGGTGCCTTCAGAGGCCAGAGGAGAGCACTAAATCAGATGGACCTGTGGTAGGTACTTTATAAATGTGAACTGAATGAATGGCTAAGTCTATGTTGTCAGCAGATAAATCTATTCTGGTGAACTCATAGGACTTTGCCATCTTATTGTTATAGTTGATTTTGTTATTAGGTTTTACTTTAGATTTTATTTATTTGATGTGTATGTATGTTTTACATGTATGTATGTATGTATGTATGTATGTATGCCATGTGCATGCTTGATGCCCCAGGAAGTCAGTCAGAAGAGGGCATCACAGATCCCCTGGAGCTAGAATCCTAGACTCTAGATTGTGAACCTCCATGCAGGTCTAAGAAGTGAGCCTGGGAAACAACAGCCACTCAAACCACTGAACCATCTCTCCAGCCCCTTTGGCTTGGTTCTTTTGAGACAGGGCTCCACTCAGTAGCCCAGGCTGCTCTAATTCACAGCAGTCCTCTGATATTACAGGTATGAGCCACAATGCCCATATGGTTTTCCTAATTGCTAGTCTCTAGTATAATTCCAAGCAATGAGTCATTCCTCATATTTGGGTGATTGAGGGCTGTGAGAAGTGGAGACAGGAACTCTGGGACAGAGAGGTGATGTGCTGGGAAGCTCATGCACCTACTCTGTGCCCCAATCAGATGAGATGTGCAGGTGCAGAGACCCAGAAAAAGTGGGACACAGATTTGGTTTATGGATGAGAGGGCAGGGTTGACAGAGTTGAGCGTTGTCTTGATTTAAAAGCAAAAGTAGAAAAAAGTATGAACGTGAATGTGCCCCTGAGGGAGAGGAGCCAGAGACAGAGGAAAGGAAAGACCTTTCCCACGGTTCGGGAACAGGGGAGAAACACCCACAGATAGTTCAGGGGAGGGCATGGAGCTGTCGAAGATTATAGACACCACAGCAGTGGCAAAGCCAAGGAAAAAAGAGGACACGCACCTGGGAATAACCCACAAGTTACCGATGGGAGGCTTCAAGAGTCTAACTTTTAATTTCCCCACAGAAAGAAGCACAAGAACTCACTCAAACCAGGCGGGCAAAAGACACTATCTTTCGACTTCTACTCCATATCTTGAGCCTGAAACAGTGTGGCACCTGGTAGCAGCAATTCAGTAAATACGCTGAAGAACAGGACTTTAATCTAGATGCTAGGGGGATAGGCTGGCAGGACAAAGGAGGTCCTTTGTCTCCTAGTCCACAGGGAATATTGAAACAGGAAAGACCGCATGCCTAATAGCCTCAAGTAAGAGCTGGAGCTACTGAGAGCCAGGGCAGAAACCCCTCCAGCTTCCACACTGAGCAGCCACTGTGAGCTGGCCAGAATTCCCACTGAGCACTTTCTCAGTCCTCTGCATTCCCGCTGAGCCCTGTGTTCAGTGAAGAGAGAGAGACAACCGTGTAGTGACAAGATTGCTGTTAATGAGCTAGTGAGCACCTGCCAAGCGGGTGGGTAGCACGTTGGCTTTCTTTCTTGACTACTTTCACAGAAAAGATTTTTTTTGTAAGTGAGTCATCTTGTTTCATTACCCAGAGTACAAATTTGTGAGCTAATAAGAGGTCAAAACTCAGGGAAAACAGATCCAAATTCTACACTTGCTATCTCGCCTGTAGGAGGGATTCCACAGATGTATACACACACAGGAACTTTCCCACAGTACACTTTACATTTGAAGTTTACCATATTCAAACATACTTTAATAAGCTATTTTCCAAAAAGAAAAAAATCCAAGTAAAAATTTTAAATCACACAACTTAGATATTTAATTTATATATGCTTATTTGCATATAAAATGCATCTAATTCATGTTTGTGTTCAAATACATTTGTTTTGAAATAAGATCCCCCCCCCACTTCTGGTGAAAAGGAAGAAAGCCAGGGCCTCTCCCGTGATACACAGTGCTCTACCTCTGAACTACAGCATAGCCCTAAAATTAAGTAATTATTTTCAGGGGAAACAAAGGACGGCCCAGAGAGACAAGACATAAAGCCTGCCATTGTGGAATTTCTAGACATTCCAGGATAAGAACCTCTCCCTTCCCTGAGAACCAAAGAAGAAAAGTATTTTGTTAGTGGGTTTGAGAACTTTTACAAACTTTTTGTTATTTTTATTTAACTGGTTGGCTTCATCCTTGTTGCCAATCTTTGTCTTTAATCTGCAGAAAACCCTCCCTGTTACAGCCCCAAGGAAGGGAAGATTTTCTCCTGGGAAAGCAGGATTCTCTGTGGTTCTGCTGCCCCAAGGTTCCATTGCTATAGGTGTGCTATAGGATGTGAAGGACCAGTGTAACCCACCCACCTCTTAGATGAATCCAGGGCTAGTTCCCAGTTCCCCTGGATCTAGAATGTAGCAAGCAATCAGAGCTCGGCAGAGGAAAGCTTAACAGGACTTTCTGGAGAGTGTTTGGAAGTCATTCTCCCCAAATTTAAACTTCAGTGACCAAGCTTTAAACAGCTCTGGTTAGGTCTCCATCATTGCCATCTCTGGGGTTTAATGACAGACCACAAACACAAACACTTCTGAGGGCTGTTTCTAATCCTAGAGACAAGTTAGTTGTTGTCGTTGTCCTCCTCCTCCTCCTCCTCCTCCTCCTCCTCCTCCTCCTCCTCCTCCTCCTCCTCCTTCTTCATTATCATCTTCTTCTTCTTCTAGATTTAGTGTGTGTGTGTTGTGCCTGTGATATGTCTGTGTACCACATGCGTGAAGTACCCAAAGAAGCCAGAGGCCAGAAGAGCTCATCGGATCCTTTGGAACTGGAGTTATAGGTGATGGTATGTTGCAATGCGAGTGCTGAAAACTGAACTTGAGTCCTCTGCAGGAGAAGCCAGTGTTCTTAACCACTGAGCCATCTCTCCAGCTTGGCTGCTCTTGCACAGCCCAAAACAAAAAGCTCTACTTTTAAAGGGGCAGGGAGTAGGATCATTACATTTATGTATTTATTTGTGGGAGGAGGTATGCCACCATGTACATGTGGAGGTCAGAGGACAAATTATAGGATTTAGCTCTCTCCTTCCACCTTGTGGGTCCTTGGGATAAGACACAGGTCATCAAATTGAGGTCATCAGGTTTGGCAGCTAAGAGCCTTAGCTTTTCTTCATTGTTGCTTGCTTTGGTTTTTGAAGTAGGGTCTCACTCTGTAGATCAGCCTAACCTCAGACTTGTATCAATCCTCCTGCCTCAGTCTCCAGAGTGCTGGGATTAGGTATGCCCTACTGCTTCTCAGTTTTGACTTGAAATTCAAAAAGTCTTGAGAAAGTCAGCTGCCTGAGGAGGTGGGTAATAAGTCAATATTTACTTTGTACATGGGAGATAGTCTGCGTCGTATAGCTCATTCATGATTGTGGAGGAAAAAGCTGAGCTCTAGGGAAAACTAACTTCTTGAATCAACAGGCCTAAACTACAGGAGGCACTGGGCCAAAGGTACCTGTCATTATCTTCTAGTCTTTTAGGCTTTGGCTCAAAGCCACCTCCACAGAGGGCCATCCCACCCCAACCCCCACCTCTACTTGTGTGCCTCATGATCTTAGTTTTTAAAGAGACCTTTATTGCTGTTATCAGCCTATGAATATATTCATTAATCTACCTGTGTTTTTGTCTTGCCTTTTATAATACAATCTCCATATAACCCTGCCCTCTTGAGTTCAAGGCCAGCTAGGGCTAAATAGTGAGACCTGACACACACACACACACACACACACACACACACACACAGGGGAGGAGAGGAAGAACAAGAAGAGAAAGAAAAGAAAAAGAGGAAGGAGAAGGAGAAGGAAAAGAAGAAGAAGAAGAAGGAGGAGGAGGAAAAGGAAAAGGAAGGAGGAGGAGGAGGAGGAGGAGGAGGAGGAGGAGGAGGAGGAGGAAGAGGAGGATTGTTCTGCTTCAGCCTTCCAAGTGTTATGACTACAGGTTGTACCACCGCACAATCAGGAACTGAGATCTTACCTTCTTTTTTTTTTTTTTTTTTTTGGTTTTTTCGAGACAGGGTTTCTCTGGCTGTCCTGGAACTCACTCTGTAGACCAGGCTGGCCTCAAACTCAGAAATCCGCCTGCCTCTGCCTCCCAAGTGCTGGGATTAAAGGCGTGCGCCACCACCGCCTGGCGAGATCTTACCTTCTATATCACAACAATAATGTAAGATATTGTCCTCCAAAAGCTGTTGCCATCCTATACCTAGGAGGCTCTTCATTTGTTATCTTAAAAGACGAAAGGTATTGTCAAGGTGTGATTAAGTTAAGGATTTTGAACCTAGGTTTGGTAGCCAATGCCTGTAATTCCAGCATTTGAGAGGCTCAGGCAGGAGGATGGCCACAAATTCAAGGCTAGCCTGGGAAACTGGTGGATGGGTTCATGGCAACCCCAGGCTACATTTGAAACTCTATCTAGAAAAAAAAAGAAAGGAATCTTGAGATGGGGAGATTATTCTGGAAGGAGGAAGGAACTTCGTACTCAGAGAAAGCTCTGTCAAATTTAAGGATGCTTCTGAATATATCAGCCTATTAAATTTAGCGAGTTTATTTGAGCAAAGACCAATTTGTGAATGAGGAAGCACTCAGGACTAGAAGGCATTCAGGCTTCTATTATAGGCTGCATACAGAAGTAAACTAGAAAAATCACTCTTTGATTGGTCAGAGGCAGGTGCCTGCCTTACTTGGGCATGGTGTGACAAGTTGGTAGCCTGTGATTAACTGAAACTGGGCTCCTGCATTCTCCTAAATTAGGATTCAGTTTGCTTACATGCTAAGTTAGTTTACAGTTTATTACTACATAGGAACTCGAAATATGGAGACAGCCTGAGGCTAATGACCTCCTCCTTAATTTAACAATGCTACCTTGCTGGCTTTAAAGATGTTTAAAAGGGCCAGGAGCCAAGGAATGCGGAGAGACAAGGAAGCCAATCCTCCCCAGAACGTTCAGACTGCACAGAGCCCTGCTGAAAGTGGGAAGTTAGGATTTTTGGCCAGAAATGTGAGATAATAAATTTGTGGGTTTTTAAAGCAACTAAAGTTGTGATGATTTGTTGTAGCAACTAAAGAAAACTAATGCACATGCAGTCCCCAGCAAGCAGAAGGTACCTTGTTTTGTTTTTTTTTTTTTTTTTTTTTTGGTTTTTCGAGACAGGGTTTCTCTGTGTAGCCCTGGCTGTCCTGGAACTCACTCTGTAGACCAGGCTGGCCTCGAACTCAGAGATCCGCCTGCCTCTGCCTCCCAAGTGCTGGGATTAAAGGCGTGCGCCACCACCGCCCGGCCAGAAGGTACCTTGTAAACATGTATTTTTTTGACTAACTTCATTGTATCTTGAACCTCAGTCAATATTTAAAAGATTTTTCATTTAACTTTTGGGTTTGATTTTTCAAGACAGGGTTTCTCTATATAGCCCTGCCTGTCCTGGAACTCACTTTGTAGACAAAGCTGGCCTCAAACTCAGAGATCTGCCTGCCTCTGCTTCCCAAATACTGGGATTAAAGGTGTGTGCTGCCATCACAATTTATTTACTTAAAAAAAAAAAAAATCTTTTTTTGGAGACAGAACTTCTCGAGTAGTCCTGGCTGTCCTGGAACGAATCTGTAGACAGTCCATGAATTCACAGATCCACTTGCTTCTGCCTCCCAAGTACTGGGATTGAAAACATGCTCCCGTTGGCCCAGGGACTTGCTGGGAGATAGAAGGGAGGGGTTTTTGGTGTGGTGAGCCTGGAATCCCAGCACTTTGTGGTTGTGGTGGGGCACCAGCTGGAGAATCACAAGTTCAAGGCTAGCCTTTTGTCGTCTCAAAACAACAGTGAAACAAACAAAAAGCGCAGAAGGTAGATTTAGAAATAGTACCATTGTTTTTATTCTGTAATATGTTTAAAAAAAAAAAAAAAAACCCTGCTGAATACATTCCCTGCCAAATTTATTTAACTTTCTTTTCTTTTAAACACACACACACACACACACACACACCACACACACACACACACACAGTTTATTTTTATTTTATGTGCATTGGTGTTTTGCCTGCATGTGTTTATGTGTGAGTGTGTCAGAACTGGAGTTACTAACAGGTATGAGCTGCTATGTGGGTCCTGGGAACTGAACCCAGGTCCTTTGGAAGAGCAGCCAGTGCTCTTAATTGCTGAGTCATCTCTCTAGGCCTTAATTTTCTTGTATTATATGTGTATATGTGTACAGGTGTTTTGCCTGCATGTCTGTGCATCAGATGTAGTATATATAGAGGTCAGAAGTAGAGCATAAAAAAATCCTCTGCAAATGGACTTACAAGCAGTTATAGGCCATCATAGGGTGCTGGGATCCAAGCACAAGTACTTGGGACGATTAGGTAGCCAGTGCTCTTAACCACTGAACTGTCTCTTCAGCCCTCCTTGTTTATATTTTTATCCAACACTAACAATAAGGACAGGTAAAAACCTGATTGACAATCCTTCCATGCTACCAGGTTCCTTTGTTATGCTTGTCTTCTTTTATTCCTCATATACATACATGTCTCTTCCCTTGAGAACTAGATTCAGGACCTTGCACATGTGAGTGAGAGCCCTACCACTAAACTATACCCCACCTCTGTGTGTACACAAACACACAGACTCATAATTGCTTTGTGTGTATACACATATACATATTTGTAGTTTTAGTCTGATGTGATGGCAGAAAGCATTCATCCCAGCAAAGGCAGGGAGATTTCTGAGTTCAAGACAAGCCTGATCTACTTTAGTTCCAGGACAGCTAGGGCTGCACAGAGAAACCCTGTTAAAAGTAAAACAAAACAAAACTCAAAAATATATATGATGTCATTTTCTTGTTTTCTCTCTCTTTGGAATCTCATTTTTTTTTCCCACTGGGACACTGGAGCACAGCAAGAGGTTTTTTAGGGGTTATGGAATGATAGCAAAGAGCAGAAGCAGCTGGATGAGGCAGAGAATCATTTGAAGATCTGACAAGGTCTCAGTCAACCCCATGGAAATGATGCAGAGTTGCCAGAGTAGTCTCACGGTCTTCAGAAGTGACCAGGCCTGGGTGTGCACGCCATGTCTATTAGTTTCTGGGGTGTGGGTGAGAAGAATGCAGTCTTGACTTGAACATGATAGTAAATTTGGACAGAGTTGCCTTGGAAGAAGCAAGATAAGGACATTCGGACAAAGAGTACTGTCCTCCTTGGCGTGTGGGGTTTGGGGTGTGTGTGGGGGGCGGGGGAGGCAGGCTGGCTTCACAGTCCTCCTGCCTCTAACTCTCTAACTCTCTAACTCTCTCTCTCTCTCTTCTCTTCTCTCTCTCTCTCTCTCTCTCTCTCTCTCTCTCTCTCTCTCTCTCTCTCTCTTTCTCTCTCTCTCTCTCTGGTTTTTCAAAACAGAGGTTCTCTGTGTAGCCCTGGCTATCTTGGAACTCTCTCTCTAGACCAGGCTGGCCTCGAACTCATAGAGATCTGCCTGCTTCTGCCTCCCCAGTGTTGGACTTAAAGATGTATGCCACCACCTCCTGACATCTATCTATCTATCTATCTATCTATCTAACTATCTTATGTGTGAACTCAAGAATGTGCATGTCATGTATGTGTGTGAAGGTCAGATGATAGCTTGCTTGCTGGACAGTGTATTCTTTTCTTCTACCATGTGGGTCCTGAGCATTGATCTCAAGTTGTCAAGTTTTACTTGCTGAGACATCTTGCTGGCCCCCAAATTATGTTTTCTTCTTCTTCTTCTTCTTTTTTTTCTGAGACAGGGTTTCTCTGTGTAGCCCTGGCTGTCCTGGAACTCACTCTGTAGACCAGGCTGGCCTCAAACTCAGAAATCCGTCTACCTCTGCCTCCTAAGTGCTGGGATTAAAGACGTGCACCACCACCACCCAGCTAAAGAAGTTTATTTTTATTTTATGTTTGTCGGTTTTTGTCTGCAAGTATGTCTGTGTGAGAGTATCAGAAACCCTGGAACTGGAGTTAGAGACAGATGTGAGCTGCCATATGGATGCTGGGAACTGAACCCAAGTCCTCTGGCAGAACAGACAGTGCTCTTAACCACTGAGCCATCTCTCCAGCCTATGTTTTTTCTTAATGATAATCCAATCTGGTCATAACTGTGGCTACTCCAGTCCACCCTTTGTGTCATGGGGGTTCAGTTCTCCGTACATATTTGATAAGAGTTTTCTGTCTCTGTCTTCCTGGGGAGACACAGATGAGAGATGAAGGAAGTTAGTATTTTGTGTAGGGTACTCTTTCCTCTTCTTTTTTGGAGGGTGATAAGAAGTAGGGGAGCAACGACTGGGTGTCATCCTGGCTGAGGCTAGCCTGAAACTTAGTATGTAGCCCAGACTGACCTCAAACTTTTAGCAATCCTCCTGCTGCAGTCTCCTAAATGCTGGGCTTACAGGCATATGCCACCATGCCCAACTTCCTCATTAACTTCTCTAAAGTTTCCTTAACCCAGGTTTTGCCTCCATGGTCTCTCAGATGCCTGGGTCAAAACTAATTCCTGAGGGTCTAAGGTCCCCTTTGCAGCCTGGACTTGCTGCTTATGTTGACATCATGGTCATTCTTAGGCATAAGAGTACCAAGAGGTGCCTAAGTGTGTCTAAATGTGTCACTACATGTTCCTTTCTCTATGTAATAGCAGTATTGCTTTTTTTTTTTTTCTTATGAGAGCCTCTTACCCTTGACATCATGGCTGTTTTTCTTCTTGCCTGGTAATCCTTTTTTTTTTTTTTTTTGAGACAGGGTTTCTCTGTGTAGCCCTGGCTGTCCTGAACTCACTCTGTAGACCAGGCTGGCCTCGAACTCAGAAATCTGCCTGCCTCTGCCTCCCAAGTGCTGGGATTAAAGGCGTGTGCCACCACCGCCCGGCTTGCCTGGTAATCCTTATTGACACAGAGTTCAAAGCACCCAAGTGGCAGTCATAGAATGTCTTTTAATGTGTGCAAATTGCTAGAAAGAATTTGAGCCTTTGGGGATTAGAATTTCTAACCCTGCAGAACCAGGAAGCACAAAGTCCTCTAGGAAGTCAGAGGACAGCTTCATGAAGGGTTCTCTCCATCTACCTTTATGTGGGTTCTGGGAAGTGAACCGAGTCTGCCAACCTTGAAAGGCAAGTGCCTTTACCCACAGAGCCATCTCACTGGTCTCAGAGTGTAGTCTTTTGGGTGACTAGGTATATGGGTCAGAGCAGTGTTTCTTTTTTTTTTTCTTTTGTTTTTGTTTTTTTTTTTTTTTGGTTTTTCGAGACAGGGTTTCTCTGTGTAGCCCGGGCTGTCCTGGAACTCACTCTGTAGACCAGGCTGGCCTCGAACTCAGAAATCCGCCTGCCTCTGCCTCCCAAGTGCTGGGATTAAAGGCGTGCGCCACCACCGCCCGGCCCAGAGCAGTGTTTCTGGTGAAGAAAGGGGCCGCCTTCAGAACCTAAAGGCCCTATCAGGCTCTGTGAATTCTTTTTTCTGATGGGACCGGAGGTGCAGCAGCTTGTCTTTGTTTGAGTCAGGGTCTCACTGTGTAGCTGTGGAAGTCCTAGCAATTGCACAGATCCTCCTGCCTCTGTCTCTGGGATGACAGACATGTACCACAACGCCTGGAAGCCATGGTGCCTTTTACATTGAAACAGATGTCCCATAAGTACTGGATTCTTAAAAATGTGACCAGTGTTGCAGGCCCCACTTACTTCTGTGTCCAGGAGGTCATATATACCAGTTACTTTTGCTCAGCCTAACTCATTAGTATGATGCCATCTATGGGATGTCCTAGCAGGTTGTTCTAAGAAACTTCACTGGCAGCTGGCCTTTGGCTAGGGTGCTGGTTTTTTTTGCCATGCCTAGTGGGATTCTAGGTATGAGTGACAGTTCAGATGTCCAATAACCCTCCAAATGCCTGTGTCTCCTCTCCTATGTATATTAAAGAGGAAATATCACAAAGCCAACTTTAGAAGGATGGAGATCAAATCAGCAATGTATTGCTCATACATTACTGCTGTTGTCAGTCTTCATGAACAGTCTACCATACCAGTCAATGAGATTGAGGTCTGAAAACTGACTCAGGTCAGGAAGATAATCCAGGGAGTATGAGTTAAAAAAGTAAGCAAACAAAAACTCAGGATCTCTCCTCAGTCCGCCCACCCATCCTTGCTTGCTTTGCTTTTTAATGTGTGTGCTTGGGGGTGCACCTGCAGGTGTATGGAGGTCAGAGGCCACCTTATATTTTGAGACACCATCTGTCACTGAATCTAGGGCTTACCAATTAATTGAGGATGACTGACCAGCAAGCCTGGGGGATGTTCCTTGTCCCAGCTCCCCTACTGCTGGGATAATAGGAATCTGCTGCTGCACCTGAGTTTTAGGAAGGCAGCTAGGTTCATCACTATACCGATCCACCATTGTACCCAGTCTTGTTTTCCTTTTCTTCTGGGAGCCAAGGGTCCCAACTAAGGCCCCCAGGTTTGTGTGGCAAGTGTTAGCATTCTGTCAAACTCCACCTCCAGAGTTACCTGGCAACAGCCAGGTATGCTCCTCCCTGCAGCTACCTGGCAACAGCCAGGTAGCCCTGCCCACTATTATAAAAAGGGGCTGTCTGGCCCCTCCTCGCTCTCTTGCCCCTGTGACCCGCTCGCCTGCAGGTTGTACCCGACCATCTCCCCTTCCTTTTCCCTTTCCCTTCCACCTCTCCATGTGGTCATGGTCGGCCACCTCTCTCTCTCTCTCCCTTCTGCCCTAAATAAACTCCCTTCGTGGAACCCTCTGGCCTGGTGTCTTCTATTCCAAGCTGCGGCGCGAGATTTAAGATAACAACAGCAAGCACTTTACATTTTCACAGTACCCTTGTTTATCTCCCATCTGTTTTGCTGTGAGAGATGGTTCTATTAACGATTTATTTCCATTCACAGTGTCAGACTCCTCTGGCTGCCGTTCTAGTCTTACTAATCACTACAGTAAGTTCGAGCCCCACCCCAGGGTTAAATGCAAGCAGCTCCTATCTCACCAGACCATCTCTGCTGCTACAAAAGGGCCAGGCTACAGACAGTCTCCTCTTTGCTCTAACTTGCAGATAGAGGCTACGGTAAGCTTTTTGGTGCTGTTGCTACTTCTCTTCCCAGCGCATTCCTGGGGCACTAGTAATCACGACTGTAATTCTGGAAAGCATTCTTTGGTAGGGCTTCTGGCATCTTGAGGTCAATTCTGGTCTGCATACTTCCAGGGAGTATTTAGTCTTTTCTTTCCCCAGTTACCAGACCATTCAGGTATTTGACTTTCTCTCAGCAAGGGGGTCACTTCCTCTGTTTGTAGGACTCCCTGGGGTATGTCCTTACAAGTTTGTTAATCCTATACTCCAAGAAAGTGATGCCATCTACACCAGGGTTGGTGATACATGTCTGTCCATCCCGGCACCTGAGAAGTAGAGGCAAGAGGATTGGGATTTCAAGGCCTTAGATTAAAAAAAAAAAAAAAAGGCATACACACAAACTACGCAAGAGTAGGATGCTCCTATGTATGGTGAAGGAGAAGGTTTATTGTAGGTATGAGGCAGAGACATCTCGAAGGGTTCAGAATGAACTGGGCCATGAAGGGGGAGGGGAAAGTAAGAGAGGACGAGAAGAGGGGAGGGGGGGAAAAGGAAGGAAGGGGAAGAGAGAAGAGGTGAGAAGAGAAGAGAGGACTAAAAGAGGAACTGGAGACCAAGTGTCCAAGAGATCTCACAACCAAAATAGCTTAAATTATATAAAAATCAGAGAGGCCAAGGAGAGGGTTTAGGGTAGGGGGCAGGGGATGCCATCCAGGAGAGACGCTGGAAGAACCTGGTGGTCAGTGCTCCCTTTGATATGTTGAATAGGCACTTCAGTTAGCCATTTGTCCAGAGGCCTAACAGAGTAGAGAGTGCTTTCACAGCCTTCCAGAGGCCTAGCCCTGCTCCGGTCAGAGTCCCCAGCTACCTCTCAATTCTAATCACTCAGATATTTTGAGGCCTAGTCCCTTTCTCCCATTACAGGGCCTATTATAGCCCCACTGGACCATGCTACTGAGGCTTAATTAGAATTCTGGTGGGCCAGAGAGATTCTGAGCAGGAAGAGGCCTCTGCAATGTCTCCTTCCCGTGGGGGAGACTTTTAGCTCTTAACAGACAAGAGTAGGCACCCCTCTTAAGACTCAGAGAAGTGTAGGCAACCAAAACCTTTTCAGTGCCCTCCTAGATCTCCATCCCGTGCTTAGGGATTCCTGGCTTTCCCACTCAGGACCCCGACCTTGATTGCAGATGGGCCTCTGGGAACTCTGGAGTCAGGAGTTTGGTCTGCAGATATTTTGCCGTCAGCCACTGCTGTAGATAAGGGCCTCTTTGTAAGCCATCAGAGAGGCCCTCTGGCCCTCACAGTTAATTTTCAATGTTTGTTAGCTGCTCCCAGCTTTTCATTATCTCCAGGCAGGGCTCAAAGCAACTTAATAACAGCCAGCCAATTCCATGCTCTCTGTGTTCACGGCTATCTCTCTGCCTGAAATTGTTGCAGGATAGGGCTCTCCCACTTCACCTTCAGGGACAAGGTTAACACACAGGCCAACTCCTCCCAGAACCTATCTGTATATTATCCTATCTAGAAGGGTTTTTTTTGTTGTTGTTTGTTACCCAGAATCTCACTTACGTTGCCTAACCTGATCTTGAACTCTTGCCTTAAGGGATCCTCCTGCCTCAGCCTTCTGAGGGGCAATAAATATGTACCAGGAGGGGTTCTTATTCTTTTTCTTTTCTTTTTGAGACAGTGTCTCTATATAGCCCTGGCTGTCCTGGAACTCACCAGGTAGACCAGGTAAATAATGCTTTTTTTTTTTACAACTCTTGAAACAACAGAATCCACTCAAGTGGTCTTTTGGAAGCAGGTGCTAAGACAAAGCTATTTGGGGCAGTGATGTCTGTGTAGGACAGTAAGAAAGCAGGAACAGACAGAGTGAGTCTTTGGTGCAAACCCAATATCTTTCACTGAAGTGGACATGAGAAACAAAATCAGGTAAGCTGGACCTCAAGCCACGGTGCAGATCCTACTAATGGGAACCTCTAGGGCAGAGAGAGCCCTTAAGGAGAGTCCAGCAGAGAGCAGAAACTGTCAGCCCCCACTCTCCCACCTATGAAGCTGTGCTCACTGACTAGAGGCCTCTGGGGAAAGGGCTGTTTTAGCTCTGACACTGGAGCAGATCCCAAAGCCAGCGAGGAAGATCAGATTCTCTTTTAAAGGAGCCAAAGCTGTTCTGTCAGGTGTCTCATCTCTGAATCCACCCCCCATTTTCACATGTGTTATTTGTGTATGTTCCCACATGTGTGCCCATGGTTGTGGTACTTCAGGAAGCCTCCTCACCTTTGTTTTTCGAGACAAAGTCTCTCATTGCTCCCGAATACCTAGAATACCAAGTAGGCTACTCTAGCTGGCCAGTGAGCTCCAGTAATCTGTCTCTGGGATTACAAGTATACACACACACTGCACAAGTATACACACACACTGCACAAGTATACACATACACTGCACCCAGCTTTTTAACTGGGCTCCGGGGAATTGAACTTAGGGTCTCACACTTGCAAAGTAAGTGCTTTCCTGGCTGAGCTATCATCTCATCCCAGTCTTTGTTATTTCTGCCTGTCAATTTACCTCTACAGTATGAAATGTAAACTTCGAAAAAAAAGTTCAGATGAAGCAAATCAATCAGTACAATTCCGCCAAAACCCTGACGCAGTAGACGGGGAAGACTGGAGGAATCCTAAGGAGCTGGGGTTGTGTGTACAGATTTCAGTTGCCAGGCTCGGCTCCTTCACTGACAGGAGAAGGGAAGAGCTGGGAGGTGGAATCAGCTGTTGTTTGGGTGTGTGTGTGTGGGGGGGAAGCTGGCTCTCTACTCAGAAGGTTGTTTTAACAACTCTGAAAAAAATTATGTGGAAAGAGCCTGTTCCTTTTCATTCCATCAGAACTAGGGATGTATGGCTTTCTTTCAAAGGACATCCTAACTTGCAGTTTACACTGGGAACTTTGAAAACACTGGATTTAGTTGCCCAGGGTATTAGAGATACCCTGGTAGTGCTGGAGGGCAAAGGCAATGGAGAATGGGAGTGGAGCAAGGAGCTTCCAGGTGGGTCTTTCTCTTGCCGGGAATGATGCTGGGAAGGGTGGCTTGGAATTCTTTGTTCTGAAGAGTCATCTGCTAGCAGAAGGACGAGCTGGGACAGAACATAACACACCTGCCCTTAAGAGTTCCTAATAGGACAGTAAGCTTGGTATGTGTGGCAAACTGTTATACCAGCACTCAGGATATGGAGGCAGGGGGATGGCTATGACATCAAAGATAAATACATGAATAAAAATATGGATATAAAATGTGGATGCTTTTTTTTTTTTTTGGACACGGTCTCACTGTGGAGCCCTGGTTCACCTGGAACACAGAGATGCCTCTTCCTCCTGAGTGCTGGTTCGAGGGGCGTGTGACACCACAGCCAGCTTGGGCTCATCTTCTGAATTCTCAGAGGAAGCTGGAGATGGATGACGGTAAAGAACTGAGATGGCTTGACTGGAGCTAGAGCTCTCCCAGAGGTGATTAGGACACGGTGTCTTGACTCCAGAGTTGGGGCTCTGCTTGGAGGTCACTGGTCTCCATGGCTCTGCTTCTCAGGCTAAGCTGGGAAGACTTGAGAAATGGGTGAGGGGAAGGAAATGCCGTTTGGAGACCCTTGGAAGTCCTTGACCCCAAAGTTAGAAGAGCATATGAAGTATTCCTTCCCCTTCCCTCTCTTCCATCCTTTCTTTCCCGACTCCTCTATCTCCCTCCTACCTTGCTTTGTTTTCCTTACTCTTCTATTGCTATAAGATACTGTGACCAAGGCAGTTTACAGAAGAAAGAGTTTGTTTTGGCTTTACAGTTTCAAAGGGTTAAAGTCTGTGACCATCATGGTGAGGGGCATGAAAACAGGCAGGCATCATGCTAGAGCCAAGAGCTCACATCTTGATACATAGTATGAGGCAGAGAGAGAGAGATACTGGGAGTGGCCAGAGCCTTTGGAAACTTCAAACCCTGTCCACAGTGACACACTTCCTCTAACAGGGCCACACCTCCTAATCCTTGCCAGACAGTTTCACTAATTGTGGACCAAGTGTTCAAACCTACGAGCCTACAGGGACAATTCTCATCGAAACTACCACATTTTCACTCTGGAATCTAGATTAGCCCAGAACTCACTATGTGATCTAGGCTAGCATTGAATTTCTGGCAGTTTTCTTTTTTTTTTTTTTTTTTTGGTTTTTCGAGACAGGGTTTCTCTGTGTAGCTCGGGCTGTCCTGGAACTCACTCTGTAGACCAGGCTGGCCTCGAACTCAGAAATCCGCCTGCCTCTGCCTCCCAAGTGCTGGGATTAAAGGCGTGCGCCACCACCGCCCGGCAAAAGGCTTGCTTTAATTAATTTAGCCAAGGTGGTTTCGGTCTGTGGTCTTTCTCCTCCCATCTTTGGGATTAACAGTCCCCTTTGCTTCGCACTGCCCTAATGTACAAGGCTGGCCACCTCCATCAAGTCTTGCCATTGCATCTGTCATACAGATCTAGCTTAGCCTTCTGCCAGGCCTCAGCTGTCTTGCTCCAAAGCCCTCAGTAAGTGGGGTGTCTTGGTGTACTCTTGCAACCTCACAGCTCTGAGGCTGAGGTTGCAGGATGGAGAGGGCCAGCCTGTTATGGTTTGAATATTCTTGGTCCAGGGAGTGGCACTATTTGGAGGTGTGACCCTGTTGGAGTAGGTGTATCACTGTGGATGTGGGCTTTAAGACCCTCATCTTAGCTGCCTGGAAGTCAGTATTCTGCTAGCAGCCTTCAGATGAAGATGTAGAACTCTCAGCTCCTCCTGTACCATGCTTGTCTGGATGCTGCCATGCTCCCACCTTGGTGAGAATGGACTGAACCTTTGAACCTGTAAACCAGCCCCAATTGAATGCCCTTTATAAGACTTGCCTTTGTCATGGTGTCTGTTCACAGCAGTAAAATCCTAACTAAGACACTGGACTACATATAAACTGTACAGTTTATCTTGGTATTTAATTCCCTTTATCTTCCCACTACTTCCCCGTTCCTTTGCTCATACTATAGGCTCCCCTCTCCTTCTGGTCCCCTCAGCAAACATGTTTTTCTGCTCCTGGCCATTGTACATTCTCTTATTACTATTCATCTTTCTTCAGATTTTTTTTTTTTTTTTTAGGCAGGTGCTCCCCTGTGACACCCTTCCTTCAACTGGGTGAACCTAGAGCCTTAGACATGACAGCCAATGCTTTTCTACTGAGCCAAATCCTCTGCACATGCTAGGCAAGCACTCTTCTGAAGCACAGACTACAAACATACCTGTTTTCCTTTCTTTTTCTCGATCTGCATAATTAGAGAAATCTCTCTAATATGAACTATAGAAATGATCTCTGTAAGTATATTACCTTACCTGTTTTCTTAAAAGTTCACATCTAGCCGGGCGGTGGTGGCGCACGCCTTTAATCCCAGCACTTGGGAGGCAGAGGCAGGCGGATTTCTGAGTTCGAGGCCAGCCTGGTCTACAGGTGAGTTCCAGGACAGCCCGAGCTACACAGAGAAACTCTGTCTCGAAAAACCAAAAAAAAAAAAAAAAAAAAAAGTTCACATCAGGTTAAACCTTATTTTGGTTGAAAAGAGACCTTCTAGTAAGTAAATCATTTGTACCACCTGCCTCTATTATACTCCACCCTGTCCCCAGTTTATAGATAATTTCCACAGCTCCAAATTTCTTGAGAGAATTTTCAGCCTCGAAGAGAATCAATCACATTTCTCTGTGGCAGGTCCAGCAATCTGGTGCCTAAAGTTATCTGACTCAGTTTCTTCAACTCTCTCTTCTTTCACAACTACTCTTCCAGAAAAGGAGTTTCCCCTTTACTTAACTCCAGGCAGGGGGACTGGGTCATTTTAGTGTCTCTTCATGACACCCTCCCCCATGGTGGAGCTCTGGTTGGCTTTGAAGACCAGTCTAGCCTCAATCTCTCTGCTAGGTTCAAAGGTGTAGATTCTCTTTTGAACTCTGGGATGGAAAGTCTTTTTTCCCCTCATCTAAGCCTGATGCTCTCGTTCCTCTGAGTGCTTCCCCAAGAAAGAAAGGTTGATGGTGGGTGACTCATGCTCCCTTTCCTCCCAGCCCTGTGTGTTAGTGTTGGATAACTACGCTATTTCTTTTTAAAAAAATGCATAGCTCAGGATGGCCTCGAACTCGTGATCCTCCTGCCTCTGCCTCCTTCAGCAAATTGTACTGGCATGTGCCACCACAACCGGCAACTACTCTATTTCTATCTACTACAAATATACTAAGTACAGTCTAAGGGGTACCCTGGGGAGTTCATTTACTTTCAATTCATCAGACTGTTTGTTTATTTATTTAATTATTTATTTTTAAGATCTCTTTTCCAAATGACTCTTTGGTCTAGAAGTAACCTGATCCAGGTCCAGGAGGGACACTACCTCTGCAGTAGGTCGTCCAAACCGCACACATAATATTCTCTCTCTCTCTCCCTCTCCCTCCTCTTTCCCCCTCCCTCTCTCTTTCTCTCCCCTCTCTCTCCTTGTTCCTCCTCAGGGCTCTCTCCCTTATAGAAGGCTTCTCTTGGAATGCGGAGACCTAGCAACCCAGCTACAGAACAGGTAGGTGGACTTTCCCCTCCAGGGTCCACGCCCAGCATCTGAAGGCTGGGGGAGGGGAAGGGAATGATCTCCAGCTAACGCCACGGAAATGCTGGCTGTACCGAAGATTCCTCTTCAAACCTAAATATATTACAATAAATATTTATCGAACAAATAAAGGAGAGAACTATTCAGAGGCCAGCAAGGTAAGCTAAGCCAATCTTCTTTTAACATACCTCAGCGGTTAACACTAGGAGCCAGCTTTAATGCTACCTGCCTCAGCCTGCAGGCAAGCACCCCAGACTCTTCAGTGGAGTGGGACCAAGAGCCCTACTAGACAGGTTTTCAAAAAAGGTGGATTTACAATCTGTGGTTGAGTCCCTTTCAGCTTATAAAGAAGGGTATTCTGATGCGTGTAAATTTACAGCACTCGGTTCCCAAGTCATTCATTCTACACATATTTTATTAAGAGCCAAGTATATGCTGACCTCTGTTATAGGCGTTTGAGATGAAGCGTACAAAACAAAAGAAAATGAAGATCTTAGCTCTGGCCGAGCTTTTCATAGGGAGACAAACGATGAAAATGATTTTTAGGATGATGTAAATTAGGTGTTTACAAAGAAAAAGGGTGCAAAATGATTATGGAGGCCAGGAGCCGGAGGATGAGAATCCACGATTGGGGTTCAGGTTCGGATTGCCGATAAGGCAGGCGAGCAGAGATGTAGGACTAGCTGACGTCGGGAGACTACGAAGAAATTTTCTGCGGAAAGCGACAGAACTGTATTCCGGCTTATGCGGACGCAGATGAAGGGCAGAAAGGGCTGTGAACCGAGATTTGCTTTGAGAAGAGCACGCGGAAGGCACTTCCCACAGAACCCAGGGGATGCTCCGGCGCTAAGCTACCCGGGTCCGCGAAGCCCCGACGCCCCCAAAATGGCCTCTTAGGTCCCCCCCGTGCCCCGCCCCCGCCCCACCAGCCCACGTGACCCCACTGCCCTCCCGTCCACTGGGTTGGGGACCCCGGTTCTAGGTTCCCGCGGTGTCTGCCCCGCCCCTTGCGGGAAGTTGACCAATAGAAGAGGGAATGAGGCGGGGCGGGAGGTGACGGCCAATGGGGCGGAGCTCCTGGGGAGTAACAGGTTGGTGGGCGGAGGAGAGGAGGGAGCTCAGAGCTCGGAGGGGCTGGGTTGCAACCGTGCGTGCAGCTCGGGCAGACGGAGCGCGAGCCCCTGCGGGGTGTGCGAGCCCCGGAGCACGGTTCTGGACCCGGGTGAGTGAGCCTGTAGGGAGCGAGGACACCTGCGATGCGGGTGGGCCCTCAGGAGTATGCTTGAGGGGCGGAGTGGAGGCATCAAATGCCCTCCTCCTGGGTACAGGTGCTGAGTTTAGGAGGAAGGGCGATCAGAGTGCGGTGGCAGAACTAAGATCTGGCCCCTACTCCAAGGTGCCAGAAGCGAGTGGCTGGGAAGGTGCCAGGTATGAGGCACCTGAGGGTAAGGTTATTCCCAGGGCATGCATGCATTTCAGCGCTACAATCTCTGGAGGTCAGGCGCCAGCCCTTGGGGCAGAATTTCTCTTGGAGACTAGCATGGGGGCGGGGGAGGGTTCATCCTATTGGAGCAAATGGAAGTGCCGCCAGAGGTTCAGAGACTGAAGTGGTGATATCAGCATGTGCTGGTTTTGGTGGGTGACTAACCCCTCCCCCCCTCACCGTCAGTCCTTACTGGTCTCTGGCTTTGGAAATGCTCTGAAATGTGGGATCATTCTCTGACCCACATTCTACAGCTCAAAGCAGTTACCCGTAAGACACTAAAGTCAGACTACGAGGGCACCCGTCTCTTTCCCAAGTGTGAGATTATTTAAGGCTGGTTCTTTCTTTGCTTTCATGCCAGGGAAAAATTTTCCTTCTTCCTCTAGAAAGAACTGTGTGTATTCTTCAAGAGAGGGGAATGGAGAAACATAAATTCCTGGACCCACAAAATAGCTGAAAATGTTTGCTTTCTCGGGGATGTGAAACGAGGATTGATACTGGGTTTCACATAGCCCATGCTGGCCTTGAACTTGAACTTGCCGTACTGCTGAGGCTGACCTTGAACTGGTGGGCTGTCTCCAGCTCCCAGGGCTGGGATTTTAGGCTTATGTCACCACACCCACCTAGAAAGTCTTCTTTCTTGTGGCTGATGTAAAATCTTTCTTCCAGAAAAAAAAAAAAAAAAAAAAAAAAAAAAATATATATATATATATATATATATATATTCTCCTTCTTTTTCTTTAGCTCTAGATTGGGAGACACTGGTGAGATCTGGAAGTGCAGCTAATTTCCTTGATGCTTCACAGAATCCTCTTGATTCCCTAGTAGGCATCCTTGATTCATGATTTTTGATAGACTGGAATACTAATGGTGCAAAAACATAGGCAGAACTCCCTAGGAGACCAAAAGACTAGAGAGTTACACCTCCACATTCCCAGGCCACCAGACAACTTCTGAGGTGAATTTCCTTGCCTTAGGCAGCAGTGGAAGCAGAGTCAACCTTCGTTTGGCCCCTTTGATGCTCTGTCTGAAGACAGTTGCTGTAATTGGGAAATAATTAGCAACCGCTATGTTTGTAGACAGGCTGCCTACATCCTTTCATCCTGGGTATTTGGGAGTATGGGTCTGGCTGTGGGGCCTGCCCATTCAGAGATTTGCCTGATTCTAAGAGGATTCTGGCTTCCTGTGGTTCCCAGGCTGGCTTGCCTGCCCTTCCCCTTGTGGGAGAAGAGGGGGTAGGGCTGTTTCTCTTTGTGCCAGGGAGATGAGGACCAAGGGCCTGGGAGTGGACGGAGGTAAGTGTAAGACCAGGAATGCCGATTTGGGAACTTGAGAGGGAGTGGTGGAGGGAAACAAAGTTCCTGTCACACACTGGCTTGTCACCAAGTTCTTTGTGCTTCTCTAACTCCTGTTCCTCCTCCTCCCTACCTTCCACCACCTCCTCCAGAGTATGTTGGCATGTAGGCTGGACAGAGAGCTTCCACTCTTGGTCTTGTCCCTCTGCCTTTGGTGGGGAACCTCTCTGGTCTGCTTTGCAAGGTTCCAGTGTAGCCTTCTGGGCCCTCCCTTCTCTTTGCCTCTCAAACCAGTCCAGCCAGTTTGTAAGGGCCCAGTTCTTCATTGTGTTTTTTACCCCCACTGGCCAAGCAGCTCTAGTTTGGCTCTCAGGTTTCTGCTTTTTCAGTGAATATGGTCTGGAGTCCACTCGGGGAGTTCTGTTTGGGCCTACAAGGAGTCTTCTTATCAAATGATAAGGTCACTGAGCGTTCTGTTCCGTTCTTGTTTTGAGCATTTATTTCCTTTCTTGTTACCACTGAGGTGGTTCTAATTGCTGGTTTTTTTTTTTTTGTTGTTGTTGTTTGTTTGTTTTGTTTTTGTTTTTTCAGTTTATCCACTTTCTAAACGCTCTGGTTATTCAGTATCAGCGTATTGCCTTGCTGTGTGACTATCAGCCCTTCCTCCATACACCTGAAACCACCCCACCCCCACTCCACCTACTTCCTGCCAGAAGTCCAGGGACCCTGTCACTCCTTGTTGGAAGCCAGATGCGTATGGCTGGGCCAGAGGTGATGGAATTGGGGCAGGGCAGGCTAATGAGTAACTCAGGAAGAAGTGGCTGTCTGGGACAGGTGTAGTGTGCCTTCTCCCTGTGTTCAGGCAGAAATGGCAGAGGCAGACAGATGGCACTGAATTAACTTCTGTCCTGGTCTTTTCCCAGAGTACAGTTGGTGAGAAATGCCCTGGACATGTGCCAGGGAGGGAAAAGAGGGTCAGGCATCTGGTGCGAGCCTAGGCTCTGGACCTCATATTGTTGGTTTTGATCATTGTTTACCTGCCTAGGGCTTATGCAAGGCCTTGGAGCTGCCCTGCTCCCTTGGCCCCACCCCACTGTCCTCTGTAACTGAAGGCGGGTAGGTTTCGGGTTTTCCGTGTTGAATCATTTAGAGCTCTATTTTCTGACCCACCCTAAAGATCTCTCAGTATTGGCCCTGACCCAAAGGTCGAGGAACTGATAGTGATTGAGGTTGGGAGAAGAGGGTCTTTGGATCCTAGAGGAATCATGATAGTGCCTCTGCATTGTCTGGCTCTCTGGCCCAAGGGGTTGGGCACTTTTGCTGTGCTCCTTGACCTGATCTGGAAGATCTGCAGATATCCTGACAGGGCAGAACTTTATCATGAATAAATCATGTGATTCTTGAGAGCTGGCAGTTTAGGTACACCTGATTGTAAGATCAGGACTGCATAGGGCAGAGAGTCCAGACCAGGAAGACGACTTGTTACTAAGGCACAGAGAATGCTGTGAGTGACGCATCCATGGGCATATCTTTCTACTGCTGGGAGAGTCTGCCTTGGTTTGGGATATAGTCTTTAAAAAGTATTCATTTGCCGGGCGTTGGTGGTGCACGCCTTTAATCCCAGCACTTGGGAGGCAGAGGCAGGTGGATTTCTGAGTTTGAGGCCAGCCTGGTCTACAGAGTGAGTTCCAGGATAGCCTGGGCTACACAGAGAAACCCTGTCTCGAAAAACAAACAAACAAACAAACAAACAAACAACAAAAGTATTCATTTGTACACTCCGTGTTCCAGGCAGAGGACAGCTGAGAGTCTTGGTCTTTGTCCTGGAGGAGCTTATTGTCTAGTGAAGGAGACAGAAAACAATCTCTTAAGTAAATGTATGGAGGTAAACTGAGGTAATTTGTAAATGATGGAAGCTTTGTAAGAAACTATCTGCTTTTACCAGTGAGACAGGTACCATACCGCTTCTTTCTTCTATTTCCTTTTCTTTCAGAGATCTACCAGAGCTCGGTTGCGCTGTCCCCATATACATTGGGCTTTCTGTTTTCCTCTGAAGCCCTTTCCCCTTCTGCTGTGCAGCTGCGTTTCTGCCATGTGGTTGGATGCTGACCACCACTACTGAACCTGCATACTTTCTTAACGGCAAGGTTTTCTCTTTTTCGCTTCTGGCAACTTCTTTCCATTTCCCGCCTCCTGGCAACTGCTGAGATTGGCAGTTTGTCTGCCCTATTGTTTCTCTCTCAAACTCTAATAAAATTGTATTTAAGCTTCTTTCTGAGTCCCATTTATAAATTCTTGTATTCATGAAACTTAAGAACCCAAAGAGGGAACCTCGATTTCCTCAGCAACAATCCCTAGCTACTTAGTGAGTTCAAGACCATCCTGGGCTACATAGACCTTGTCTCAAAAAAAAATTACATGTTATAAAATTGTTGCACGTGAACATGGAGAAGACAAACAGTCTGTTTATTACCCTCCCCTTGTTATAATTTATTTTTATTATTTATGTCTTTTTTTTTTTCTTTTTTGCCTGCTGTCTGTATGAGAGTGTTGGATCCCCAGGAACTGCAGTTACAGACAGTTGTGAGCTGCCATGTGGGTGCTGGGACTTGAACCCAGGTCCTCTGGAAGGGCAGCCAGTGCTCTTTACCACTGAGCCATTGCTCCAGTCCCTATTCCTTATTTTTATTGAGACAAAAATCTCACTATGCAGCAGATCTTGCACTCATGGCCATCCTGCCTCAGCCTCACAAGTGCTAGGATTCTATGTACACGATTTCCCAAGTAAGACCCTGACTCTAGTGCAGTGGCTCTCAGCCTTTCTGACACCACGACCCTTTAATACAGTTCCTCATGATGTAGTGACCCCCATCATAAAGTTACTTTCATTTCTATTTCATAACTGTAATTTTGCTACTGTTATGAATTTAATGTAAATATCTGTGATCTCTAATGGTCTTTGTGACCCATGTGAAAGGATCATTCAACCCCCAGAACCACTGCTCTCAATTACTCTGCTCTGCCTTCACAAACGTAAACATTCTGTGTTAAAGGTTTGTGTAGGCTGTGTCCTGGAGGAGGTGCATTGCTTTCACAGTCTCATGACCCCAAATGTGAATCACTCTCAATAAAGGGGTTCCCCCTTCCCATTTCTTTCTCCAGTTGGGAAGGACTAGGATGCTAAGAATGCCCTCAGTGTCTGTTTCTCCTCCAAACCATTTCTCCCCTGGACTCTGCCCCTCCTGCTCAACCTCCCTTCAGCTGCCTGGTTTCCTGGCTTCCTAGAGCTTCTACTATCTCTGAGAGGGACCTTGCCAAGTTTCCTTGGCCAGAGCCTCTCAGGGATTTGGGTGCGATTGTTTTTCTGTCTGGCACACCTGAGGCTCCTCCCTCCAGCTTGGTGCTGGGCTCTGGTAAAAAACTAGCACGAGGAGCAGGGAAGCCACATTTGTTGATGTTAATTTGCTTGGAACAAAACCTCCCTCCCAAGTTCCAGGAGCCAGAGCACACCTGGAACGCATTCCATTTGCTGACTCTAACCATGAACAATGTGGACCAGGAAGTTGGCCTGTAGATGGCCTTGGCCCTATCCTGCAGCCTACCTATCCTCGAGTCCTTGGACTAACTAGCTCACTCAGATCTGTATTTAAAGGGCTGGAGATGAAGCTCTGTTTGGTAGGGTGCTTGCCTAGCACACAGGAAGCCCTGAGCTCCATCCGCATAAACCAGGCCCAATGGCTCACCTTTGTAAGACCAGTCAGTACTCAAGAAGTGGAATACAAAGATCTGAAGGCCAAGGTCATCTTCAGCTGCATAAGTAGTGTGAGGCCAGCTTTGACCTCATAAGACTTTATTTTAAAAAAGAAAGACAATCCTATTTGAGTCCTCTCTCCTCTGCCTGCCTCCTTCCTTCCTTCCTTCCTTCTTTCCTTCCTTCCTTCCTCCCTTCTCTTCTCTTTCTTTCTTTCTTTCTTTCTTCTTCTTTCTTCTTTCTTTCTTTTTCTTTCTTTCTTTCTTTCTTTCTTTCTTTTCTCTCTTAGTGCTGAGGATTAAATGCCAGATCTCACAAATGCTTTACCACTGAGTCACAACCCAGCCCGAAGTCCTTTCTCAGATAGGTAGTACATTTATATGGTACCAAGTTCAAAAGGGACAAAAAAAACCACAGTGGAGATCTCAGAGAGAAGAGACTCTAACGTCATTGTCTAGCCCTCAGTACCCTTATTCTAGAGACATCACTGCTGCCAGTTGAAGAATCTTTCCCAGAAATGGGATGATCTATTTATTTTAATAAACTCTGCAGTAGGAGGTTTCCTTTTTCAAGGGAGTGGAAGAATGAGATAGGCAGGTTTTGGGGCCCACCTTTACTTGGTGGACCCCATGGCTATTTGTGTTGTATGTGAAGATTAGAAGATTATCTTCAAAGTCTTAATAAGCACAGTTCTCAGGATTGCATCAAAGAAAATGAATTATTTGGGGTGTGGCCCTCAAAGTATGTTATATGTTTCACTTTGATTGTTTTTCTTCCTATGTTTGGGGTCAAACCCAGGCCTTGTACATACTAAGCAAGCTATCTCCTAATGAACTACCTTCTTAGCCTTTCAAAGTGCACTATCTGGATCAAGAGTATCAGCATCACCAGGAGAAGTTGCTGAGGAATGCAGATTCTTAGGTCCTTCTCAGGACTAAGTCGGAAACTGAGGGTAGATTCCCATACCCTCCATTCTCCTGCTCAGATGAGATATGAGAACCATTTTCTATGGAAGGAACTGACTATGCAGCCAGCTTCCCTGAAGCTGGGTTTCTACTTTAGGATCTTTAGCTAAGACTTGTTTTCTTCATCTTCTAGGAACCCTCCTACATGTGGAGCGGGCACACATGATGGCTGATCCCCGGGGCCCTGTAGACCATGGAGTCCAAATTCGATTTATTACAGAACCAGAGGGTGCTACTGAGATGGGCACCCTTCGTCGTAGTGGGCGGCGCCCTGCTAAGGATGCAAGAGCCAGTACCTATGGGGTCGCTGTGCGCGTGCAGGGCATTGCTGGGCAGCCCTTTGTGGTTCTTAACAGTGGAGAGAAAGGGACTGACTCCTTTGGGGTCCAAATCAAAGGGGGCAACAACCGGGGGTCCCCAGGTGCACTGAGCTCTGATTCAGAGCTCCCGAGAACCCCTACTCTCAAGTCAAGGGATGTCCTGCGGCTTCTTGGGGCAGCACATCTGATGAGGAGCCCAGGGACCACTTGAATGGAAAACTGCTCCGTTCCCAGTCGCAAGCCTCTCTGACAGGGCTTGCTCTTATGAGTCCTAGTAATAGGAGCACCAGCTTGCTGGAACTAGTCCCCAAAAAGACTTCCTCGATTAACACCATTGACACTGCCCCCTTGTCTTCAGTGGACTCGCTCATCAACAAGTTTGATAGTCAGAAGGGGGCCCAAGTCCGTGGCCGCACTGGCCGCCGCACAAGGACACTTCCCCACGAGCAGCAGCGAAAGCGGAGCCAGAGTCTGGACAGCAGGTTCTCACGGGATACACGTGAGGATCGGGACGTGCCAACCAGCCACTGGACCCGTGGAACAAAATACGACAACCATGTGGACAGTTTAAAGAACCCACCTCAGAAGCAGAGCCCTTTCAGCAGCTTGAGCCGCTCCCGTCAGACTCAAGACTGGGTGCTTCAGAGTTTTGAGGAGCCACGGGATCCCTCCATGGTGCAGGTCAGATGTCATCCCTCCCCATTTCCAACTTCCCTGGCTTTTCATCAGCCCACAGACTACTTGCTAACTCATAGGAGAGATGGTCTCTGCCTTTTGTTCTCCATTTTAGCTACTAAATATCCACCCCCCCCCCCCATACTTTCAAGGGTAAACTCTAAGGAAAGTGGAAATAAACATGGAGAGTTAGCCGTTCTTCAGTCATCCGCAACCGCTAATCAGCTAGGTCTGGCACCTTTCATTACTCAGGCTTGGAGGATATGGAAGGCTCCTTGGATAGTCTTGGTGAAGACTGTGCTTTCTCCTGTTTTGCTCAGCAGCATGACTAAGTGGGGAGCATCTTTACTTTGAGACAAACGTATGTGCATTCTAGAGCTCTGTGCATGTATAAACTCTAGCAATCTGTTGATGTTACTGACAAATTACTTGGGACATAGCTCACAGCTGGTTATTGAGAAAAGTCTCATCTGCAGGAATATTGCAGAGATCTAGCCTGCTTTTGTACTTTTTTTTTCTGGGCTGTTCCTTAGGCCTGGAGTGTTGTTCCTCATTCTGAGAGGCCTTGTCTCTCAGCTGCCACCTCTGTTCCATTCGAACCACGTGTATCATTCTGGCCTAATCTTCCCTCTCTTCCTCTCTTCTTCCTTTCCTTTCTCCTTGTCTTCATTTTTCTTCCCCAGTTCAAATCAACTCCAGACCTTCTCAGAGACCAGCGGGAGGCAGCACCACCAGGCAGTGCGGACCATGTGAAAGCCATCATCTATGGCATCCTAAGGGAGGGGTGAGTGGGGTCCACTGGATGGTGTGAGCATACACTTTCCTCCTGTTCCTTTGGCTTCCTTGCTTTTCCCTTTGCTCTGCTCACCTTTGCTTCTGTCTTTCTGTCCTCCAGAAGCACGGAGAGTGAGGCATCTGTGAGGAGGAAAGTTAGTTTGGTGCTGGAGCAGATGCAGCCTCTGGGGGTGAGTGGCCTTCTAGGGGTTTGAGCAAGGGTCAGGACTAGGGCCTTGAGGACTCTGGGGATGGGCATGCGGGCTCACTTCCCACTCCTTGTTTCCCAATACCTCTGGCAGATGGTTTCTCCTGCTTCTACTAAGACCCTGGCAGGGCAGGCTGAGCTTACCCGGAAAATGGAGGAGCTTCAGAAAAAGCTGGATGAAGAGGTGAAGGTGAGGCTGGTTACTGGAGGGATGAAGGACTACAGGGAAGATGCATTTAGCTTGTCCTGGGGATGGATGAAGCTGGCTTTTTTTTTTTTTTTTTTTTGAGACAGGGTCTTACTGAGTGAATATCCCTGGCTGGGCTTAGTTCACAGAGATCTTCCTCACTCTACTGGGATCAAAGGCATGTACCACCATGCCTAGCTGGGCTGGCTCTTCTATGTAGTAGGACAAGTACTATCTGTATCATGTGAGACAAGAAGTCAGTGTCCTCATCCCAGCAAGGACTTTTGAGTTTCTCTGGATCCAAGATAGGTGGAGCACATTAGATATCTGACTACTTCCTTTTCATTTTCCCTAGGGGTCCCTATCTCAAGCTTGCTATTTACTGCTTATAGAAAGCCTGAGAAACTTGCTTTTGTTCTCTGATGGTGTAGCTCAGTTGATAGAATACTCACCTTACATGTGTGAAGTTCTGGGCTTAATCCCTAGTATCGAATGCAACCAATTATGGTAGTACTTGCCCATAAGCCCAGCACTCAGGAAGTAGAGATAGGAAGATCAGGAATTCAAGGTCCTCTCTGGCTATTTATCGGGCTTGAAGACAGACATGAAACCATGTCTCAAAAAAAAAATGACATATTCTCCATGTCTCAAGTCTTTTTGTCATTATAGTTATGATGGCAATAATAATAGTCGAATTTGTTGGGTGTAGTTTTTATGGCAGATACTGTCCTAGCTGATACATAATCATGTCAGTGGCTGTGCAAAGTACTAGGACCTTCTCTGATGAGAAATCTGAAGAATTGCTTTGGCAGTGAGTTGCAGAGATGGAATGAAAAGCTGCATCCATTCTTCCTCTAAAACTTACACTTTTTTATTTTTACTTTTGTTTTTGGAGTTGGGAAGGCAGAGTCTCAGAAGTACTGGCTCTGAACTCACTATGTTGGCTGAGAATGACCTTGAACTTCTAATCCCCTTGCTTCTACCTCCAAAATTTTGGATTACAGATGTCCATGACGATGTCCAGTTTATGCAGTGCTGGGATGGAACCCAGGGCTTTGTATGTGCTAGGCAAGCACCCCACCATCTAGCCACACTCCCAGCCCCACACCCTTTATAAATGCTTCTTCCACCGCTCACAGTGGTGCCCTGTACACAGTTGGAGTTCAGCTTGTGTTGGTTTGCAGTCCTCTTGTTAAGGAGAAAGCAAAATATAGGTTAATGGTTAAGTGGAATCAACTTAATGGGTTCAAACCTTGATTCTTGTAGTTACTGGCTATGTAACTAATCTTAGTTGAGTTCTTCAAGTATTCAAATCCTATTTCATTAACAGTAAGTAAAGATAATAATATACTCTTTATCTATTTGTTGCAAAACAGATTACTCCAAAATGTAACATCTTAAAAGAAGCATTTCTCAATGTCTGATGTAGAGAGTTTGAGATCAGCTTAGTTGAGTAATTTTGACTCATGGCTGTTATTATTAGGACATATAGGGAGTTTAAGGAGGTTTGGCAGGTTGATTGAGTGATTGACAAGGTTTCAACTCTGTAGCCTAAACTGCCAAACTGGCCTGGAATTCAGTGTGTAGTCCAGGCTAGCCTTGAATTCATAGTGATCTTTCTGTTTCTGCTTCCCAAGGTCAGGATTACAGGCATGTGCTACCATGCAGAGCTATACTAGATCTTTCTACAAGCTTTTCCTATTCTCCATTTCTTTTCCAGAAGCGGCAGAAGGTAGAACCATCCAGGGTTGGGCTTGAGAGGCAGCTGGAGGAGAAGGCTGAAGAATGCCACCGACTGCAGGAGTTGCTGGAGAGGAGAAAGGGGGAGGCCCAGCAGAGTGCCAAGGAGTGAGTGTGCGAATGGGTCACATGACACGTGGGTCACGTGGATTAGCTTCAGGGCTTGGGCCTACAGGTGGGTCCTCCTATGGTTGAAGGAGGCAGAGGGGGAGTCTTCAGAAGCTAAAGGAGCCGGGATTGTTTTCTCTTTCCCTTTCTGTGGTAATGGTGATGGTGCATGCTCTGGAGATAGAGTACCTGAGTGCCTGTCTAAGGTTCTTAGTTTGTAAAATGGCCCTAAAAGTAAGCAGTTACCTCACAGGATTATTGCAAGGATTTACTCACTGATTCAGCTGGTGTCTTCTGTCTGTGAGTGATGTTGTTTATGTGACAGGCTCTGATGAGGGCTCCTGAGGTCCATCAGTGAACCTTACAGGTGATATAGTATCTCTACTCCAGAAGATAGGGAGATAGGGACCAGCCAGTACAGAAGTGAAGTATGTGAGTGACTGTAACACTTAGAAGGTGGTGAGGACTAAGATAGAGGAGGCGGGCCGGCTCATCCAAGGATGAAGTAGTTGGGTATAAAAGTTCATTTAAGGCTTGGAGTTGGCACAGCTGGTAAACGTGCTTACCACAGAACCCGAGGACCCGAGTTTAGTCCTGGGACACACAAGTAGGAGGGACAGAACTGGCTCCTGCAAGTTGTCCTCTGACTGTCACACGGATTTCTCTCCCATACATATGTTCACAGTAAACAAATAAAGGGAATAAAATAAAGAAAAAAAGATTTATTTGAATAGGGACATGGTATAGTTCACTGGTGACGTGCTGGCCAGTTTGGCAAGGCCCTTCTATCTCCAGCACTGAAAACAAAATATGCAAAGAACAGAGATTTAAAGGAAGTTTAAATGAATCAACGTGTGGTAGATGTGTAACTGTCTAACTAGTATCTAGTAATGCTCTCTGCTGTTAGGCTTCAGAGCATGAAGCTCCTGCTAGGCCAGGAGGAAGGACTACGGCATGGGCTGGAGACCCAGGTGAAGGAGCTACAGCTCAAGCTGAAGCACTGCCAGAGTCCTGATTCTGGAACGGACAGTCTCCTAAAGGTAGGGAAAGAGGGTGTGGGGTGTATTCTCAGTCCCCCCAGCATCCCCAGGCCTACTCATCCACTGTTTGCCGGAAGTATGAAAGCTGGTAAGTTTTCTCCAGTGCTTTTCCGTGTGCTTTCAGCCAGACTCAGAGGAAGTGTGAGGCTAGAGCCCAGAATGACAGTTTTCTTTTATTCTATGGGCAGCTTAGAGGGCAAGAAGCATCTAATACTAGACTAACACAAAGTATGAGTACATTTTCTTTTTGGAGGTGGGACTTAGCTAAGTTGTCCATTCTGGCTTCCAACCTATGATCCTTCTGTCTTGGCCTTCTAATTATCAGGGTTAGACGCATATGCCGCCCTGCCAGGCTCTCAATAAATATTTTTTGGCTAAACGAGTGAGTTATTTAATAGACTGAATGAGTCCTAATATGACCATATCACTTCCACCTTCCTGTTCTCCAGGACTTGTTAGATACCCGGGAGCTTATGGAAGAGCTCTTAGAGGGCAAACAGCGAGTAGAGGAGCAGCTGCGGCTGAGGGAACGGGAACTGACAGCCCTGAAGGGGGCCCTGAAAGAGGAGGTGGCCTCCCACGACCAGGAGGTAGAAAATGTCCGGACTGCAATACCAGCGTGACACGGAGCAGCTTCGCCGGAGCATGCAAGATGCGACCCAGGCATGTGACAGGACGTGGAGCTGGAGGAGAAAGACACTGCCAGGGAATGGGGATGCCTTATTAGTGTGCTTTTCATGGTTACAACGAGGAGCCTTCCCCAAAGGACATATATGAGATGCAGTGAGAAGCCTTGCTTAGGAAACCTACCAGGGCAGGGGGAGGCTTTACTGGCCTTAAGTGCCTTAAGGATGTGTGGCCAAACTCCATAGGGAACTAATGGAGGGAGGTGTGTTGCAGATGGCAGAGAGGCAGACTACAGCTTCTGAGCATTGTACTTCTTCTGCCTTAAAAGTGAGCTTTGCCCTCTGAGCCTCCTGGTGCTCAGTTTTCTCTTTCCCTAGGACCATGCTGCAATGGAGGCTGAGAGGCAGAAGATGTCTTCCCTTGTGCGGGAGCTGCAGAAGGAGCTAGAGGAGACCTCCGAGGAGACAGGGCATTGGCAGAGCATGTTCCAGAAAAACAAGGAGGAACTGAGAGCCGCCAAGCAGGAGTAAGACCCTCTCGCCTTTTGCAGGGGCTTTTAATCTGACTCTTGTAGTCTCTCGTAACCCAAGGATGCCTTCTCTCACCCTCTTGTTTCCCAAGCTGCTTGTTCTTCTTGAGTCAGTGTTTATGGCGGTGGCCTCCAGAGGGCTGGTTTCCATTGTCCTGTGCATCTCCCCTGTGTGAAGTCTGACCTTGATCTTTTATCCTTTGTTTCAAACCTTGCTGAACTCAGACTGCTGCAGCTGCGGATGGAGAAGGAAGAGATGGAAGAGGAACTTGGGGAGAAGGTGGAGGTCTTACAGAGGGACTTAGAGCAGGCCCGAGCCAGTGCAAGAGATACTCACCAGGTTGAGGAACTCAAAAAGGTACTTGGCACTTGGGGTGTAGAGTGGCAGGTTGGGATGATCTCTTGCCTCACTTGAGACATTCTGCCACGCTAGTGGGGCTGTCTCCATGAGTGTGGCTTTCAAGCTTCATCCAAGCAGCTCAGCGTTGGCTTCCCTGCTCTGCCAGGCTGCTCTCCTGGTTGGTTCTAGAGTTTTCTAATGAAAAAAGTCTGTCAGCAGCCAGTTCATGGTATAGGCAAAAGACTGCTGGCTACCTCCTAGAAGACATCTTAGCTGAATACAGGTGGATTTGTACAACTCCTGGGTCCTTTTTGCAGGCTCAGAACCTTAATTTGGTCAGCACTGCAAAACCTGCTCTTTGAGGGGGAAATTCATTAACTATGTGATAAAACAAATGGTTTTTTTTAGAATGCCTGTTTATTAATTTACATTGAGAAATATAATCCCTGAACTGGGATACTGGTATCTGCTTGGCTAGTTGACCTACTTGCAAAACCAAGCTGTAATCTGAAAGCTATTTGGAAAGCACTCAGTCTGGACATGGTGCTCAAGGGGTACAGTGTGTGAGGTGCATCTCCCCAGTCTCCCAAGTAGCAGTGCTGCTGGCAGGTTGGTGACAAAACGCTCCCAAGATTCCCCTTTGACCTTTTTTTCTAAAAGTCAATCCTTTTTTATCATGCATGGATGATAATTCATAAAAGAGTTATGAGAAAGTCATAAAAATTAAAATAAACCCAGTTTCACATTCTTGATGTTGTAGTTTATGAAGGATAAGAACACAGTTAATAGGCTGGGTGTGGTGGTTGCATGCTTTTTATCTTAGCATTTGGGAGAAAGAGACAGGTCTACATAGTGAGTTCTAGGACAGCCAGGGCTCTATAGAAAGACCCTGTCTCAACCCCTGGCTTCCCAGAAAAAGAACCCTCCACAAAACAAAAAAAACAAAAACAAAAACAAAAAAAAACCTCAAACCAAATGAAATAAAAAAAGAGCACAGCTAATTATTTTTGGATGACATATAACTGTTGTTGTGAAGTTAAAAATACCTATTAATATATTAGCTGACATGGCCAACCTGACACAGGTAAGCTCATTTATCATTATGCCTCAGATAGGTATATTTTATCAAGTATTCAAACATACAGATTAGGGAAGCAGACTAACCCAGTCCAACACAGACAAGACGGCAGCTCTGTTTCCTATTCTTTGTAAGGAATTTTGTTAGTCACTAGACTACATTAAAGTCCCTTCAGTCTTATTGGCTGTTTCTAAATTTGAAAAGTGCTAATAACTAAATAGAATAGCTATTTATAGTTAAAAATTATAACTAAAGAGAACCATAATTTATATTTTAACTGCCCTTTAAAAAGAAATTTAAGATGTATTACTATTTATTGTGTCATAATTTGGTATTTTTGTTTGTTTATTTATTTATTTATTTATTTGGGAGCCAGTCTTGTTTATAAAATTTTATACTATAAAATTCCTCTTTATTTTTAGTTTTTTTGAGACAAGGACTCACTAGATAGACCAGGCTGACTTTGAACTCACAGAGATCTGCCTACCTCTGTTTCCTGAATGCTGGGATTAGTGCGTCATCACATTTGGCCTAAAATTTCTCCTTTTAAAGCAGACAGTTGGTGGTTTTTAGAATATTCATTGTATTGTGAAACCATCACCATTCTCTAGTTACAGGATGTTTTAATAAACTCAGAAAGTGCCCCATGTCCATTGGTCATCCTTCCCTATGTGTCCTGAAAACTTTGTCTCCAGATTTGCGTAAGCTGAGTATTTCATATAATTATAATTCTATAATATGGCTTTTTATTTCTGGATTTTTTTCATCTGATATAATCAAGATTCAACTGTGTGATAAGAATATTCATCTTTTTGTTTATTTATGTTATTAACTTTTTTGAGATAGGGTCATATGTAGTCCAGGCATATGTAGCTGAGGATGCCTTGAACACCTTATCCTCCTGCCTCTGCCTTCTGTGTATTGGATTATAGGCGTGGTCCATTACATGTGGCTTCAACCAGTTTTATGGATGTATGATGTTCTATTCATCATTGGTGTATTTTGTCCATTTTCCTATTTAAGGACATGTGGATTGCTTCTGGGTTTGACATACAGTGACTGATCTTGCTATGAGCTTTTATAAACAAGTTTTTGTGAGAACTCTGACTTTTCTTGATAATAGAATATTACTTGAGAATAGGATTGCCTTGTCACGTGGTTAGTCTGTGTTCAGCTTTTTTGAGTCTGCCCAATTGCTCTTTAAAGCAGCCTTATTGTTTGTATTTCTTTCCATCATGTTCGAAGTCTTGTTTTCCCTACTTTCCAGAACCTCATTATATCGGAGTCTCGCCACTGTTTTCTTTTCTTTCTAGGAGCTTCGACGCACCCAGGGGGAGCTTAAAGAGCTTCAGGCAGAGCGGCAGAGTCAGGAGGTGACTGGGCGGCACCGGAACCAGGTGTTAGAGAAGCAGCTGGCAGTGCTGAGGGCGGAGGCTGATCGAGGCCAAGATCTGGAACAGCAGAACCTCCAGCTACAAAAGACCCTGCAGCAACTGCGGCAGGACTGTGAAGAGGCTTCCAAGGCAAGGGGAGTGGGCCCAGGGCTCAGGAGGTGGAGGCTGAGGGGTCAGGAGGGCAGAGAAGCCAGAGGTCCTGCAAAGTTAACCTATGCTAGGTATGTACTGAGGAGCCCTGGAGGCTCGTGTGTGTGGTGAATAGATTCTGGCAGGGTGGCTGCATCTGTGTAGGGGTAAGCTTATCAGGGCATCCCTCCATGCCTAGCTCCTGTGAGCTTTTAGTTGGTTCTTGGGTAACCCCTTTTCCTAGATGTAAATGTTTACCCATTTGAACCCCAAGGTCTGAGCCCATTCTCCCAAATGCCCGCAGGCTAAGCTGGCATCAGAGACAGAGGCCATGGTGCTGGGGCAGCGTCGGGCAACAGTGGAAACCACACTTCGGGAGACCCAAGAGGAAAATGATGAATTCCGAAGGCGCATCCTGGGTCTGGAGCAGCAGTTGAAGGAGGCCCGAGGTCTGGCGGAAGGTGGGGAAGCGGTGGAGGCACGGCTTCGGGACAAAGTGCATCGGCTGGAGGTAACACTCGTGTCCATCGCGCGGGGCTCCCTGCTCTTCTGCCCTCTGCCTTTCTCAGTCGTGTGCTCTCACGCACTGCAGCCCCTTAGTACCCAGCCATTGGTTTAGAATGCCCCATGCTCATCTTGGTATGTGTCAGTCAGTTTTACTGCCAGTGTGCA